>OZ001649.1:16584987-17784987 GCA_963924145.1 Pyrausta purpuralis
AGCGCACTCAGTTTCCCATCAGTCTGTGCTTCGCAATGACCATCAATAAATCCCAAGGTCAAACTCTCAAGGCTGCTGGGGTGGATCTAAGATCCAATTGCTTTTCTCATGGACAGCTGTACGTGGCATGTTCACGAGTGAGTAGTGCTGAACAGTTGTTTGTTTTAGCCCCTACGGGAAAAACTACTAATGTAGTTTATAGAGACATTCTTTGATTTTTAAAAGTGTATTATTCAATACTTCAACGCGAACGAAGTCGCGGGCACCAGCTAGTATAACATAAAGATACAACTCATAAGACCACAGCTTTAGGAGAAAGATATTTCTTTTGAGAGCTTCCGCTGCATACGCTGCGGAAACCGCTTAAGTTACACAAAAATCATGTATGACACGATTGTGCAGCATTAAGAGTTCTATAATAAAGTCCGCGACAGCATATGTCTATCTTTTATGGTTGACTTACTACAACCTTTTTTATGTTAATAAATTTGTAAAAAAATAATGCATTATTTTTAGAGGTGTATTATACACACAGGTATTTATTCTTATCAAAATAAATACATTCATCATCACGAGCATTTCATTTAGAACCAAGTTGCTCTTTATATCATTTGATTGCAATAAATATCTTAGGAGCTATCACAGTTTTAACATAACTCCGCACCAAAATAATGTTCGCAGCTTAAGTACAACTGCGCTTGCGCTAATATATTATAAAGCTGATGAGTTTGTTTGTTTAAACGCGCTTATCTCAGGAACTGCTGGACCGATTTGAAAAAATATTTCTGTGTTGGATAGCTTATTTATCGAGAAAGGCTTTAGGATATAAAACATGACGCTGCAACGGGAGGGGAGGAAGCAAACTCAAAACGCGCGGACGAAGTCGCGGGGGACCGCTAGTATATGACATATTCGCGTAAACTTCAGAAACAAGTATTTTAATGTATAACTAAATAACACTATACTGCCTGCTTACGTTTAATGATGGATTTGTTACAACTTTAATCCAACTTCCGCCTCTAATATAATCTATTCAAAAGCAAAATGGCGGAAAATTAGGTGACTTCGTGTAATAGGCCGGCCAAAGCACACTACGCCGCTGGTCAACTCAGCGGGGACTAAAGTCAGCGGCTCTCAATAATAATTTATTTATAAAATCTGACAACAAATATCCAAATAGGGTTAGTTTTACAATAAAACCCTACAAAATATGTTAGTATCTAATGGCAATTTGATGCATGTTACATTAAACATTTTTAATAGAAAATAAAGAAGAGCTCTTTGGATAAACACTATTTACTTAGGTATATTACTATGTAGTCAGATTTCTGAGTGTTTATATTTAATTTTCATGGTATCTAATACAAAGTCTGTACGTAAATAATTAAATTCAATAATTTAAAAATATCATAAACAAACAGGTAAATAAGTTCATTTAATTGGTTTATGCATTATGCTTTTTTAATAACTTCATCCCAGTGCTGGACCAAGGTCTCCTCCTAAACCTTTCATGTCCTTGTCAGCAGCAAATGTCACTCAATCGCTCCCAAAGCTGGTCAAGACTTCACACTACCCCTTTTTAGATATACCTCTTCGTCAGGTAGGGTAGTCGTCTGGTGGTAACTGTCGCGTGACGATTTCGGCCTAATATAATTATTGCATGTTAAATATGGTTCAAATCACGTACTTCAGCATTTTTTATGTATTTTGCAATTGTCGTAGCAAAGCATTGGTGCTACGAGTCACGACTACGAAAAAAAATATCGGAATAGAACCATCAAGTCGATGTTTAGCTCAACGATCTTTTGTTTACGCAGCCGGATTTCGCTTACTGAAGTATATATAGGCTAAGGGTCTGTTTCACCATTGCTAAATAAGCCATCACTCATCATCATCGTCATCATTATCAGCCAAAGGACATCCACTGCTGAACATAGGCCTCCCCCACGGCTTTCCACAGCGACCCATCTGCATCCAACTAGCGGTCTGCATCCAGTTTGATCCTGCGATATGTACAAGGTTGTCTGTCCATCTTGTCGGTGGACGTCCTACGCTGCGTCTTTGGTCGAAGGGTCTCCAATCCAGAACTTTCCTGCCCCAACGGCTATCAGTTCTTTGCGCTATGTGCCCTGCCCATTGCCACTTGACCTTACTGATTCTCAAGGCTATGTCCGTTACCTTAGTTTTTCTACGTATCTCCTCATTTCTAATTCGATCCCGTAGAGAAACACTCAGCATAGCCCTCTACATCACTCGTTGTGTGATCTTGAGCTTCTTTATAAGGCCCATAGTTAGAGACCATGTTTCGTATCCGTATGTCATCACTGGTAATAAACACTGGTTGAAAACTTTCGTCTTCTGCCATCATTAACCAACGATATTTCATTTAGTACTATGTAATTTGAATTCGTATATGAAGTAGTGTAGAGTTCATGGGAAATTATTCAGAACATTGCGAAACATGTCGTAAGCGCTTGAAGTAGTAATTTAAAAAAAGTTTTAGAACCAGTGGTTTGGAGCGAACATTTTGTCGCGGCAAAACCACTAACTACGTGGAATATTTCACCCCATCTGCAGTACCTACAGTAATAGCGCTTTGACGATAGTTGTAGGAAGCGTTTACCTGCCGTTCCAAAATTTGCGACACTGGTTTACAATTTAAACGCAATGATTGACACTTAGTCTGTATGTTATTCAACATTTTCTGGACCCTGCGTCTCCCCGCGTCTTGATCCGCACTTGACTAATAATGAAATCTTTTCATCTCTCCTGTTCGGAAAATTAAATTTTCATGGTTTAGAATGTTTTTAACACTCAGTGTCATAGTTTATACGCTTAGCGCCATCTAGCCGTCTGTTTATGAAACAGATGATGCAGTTATTCTTTACAGAATAAATTCAACTTGGAAATTGACGACGCTTCGCTATCTAATGCTTTAGAATGTTTTTTTAACACTCACAGTGTCATATTTTATATTCATAAAGATGAAATCAGAAACCAAAAATTTGCGCACGGGCGGGACTTGAACCAGCAACCTTTTGGCTGACCGGGCCAAACGCTCTTACCAATTGTGCTACCATGCTGTCAGTCCGACCCTGCGAATTTCGTGGTCTCTAATGAAAACGTCAATTGCGTGACGCTTAGCGCCATCTAGCCGTCTGTTTATGAAACAGATGGCCCAAGCAGTTATTCTTTACAGAGAAAAATCAACTTGGAAATTGATGACGCTTCGCTATCTAATGGTTTAGAATGTTTTTAACACTCACAGTGTCATGTTTTATATTCATAAATATGAAATAAGAAACAAAAAAATTGCGCACGGGCGGGACTTGAACCAGCAACCTTTTGGCTGACCGGGCCAAACGCTCTTACCAATTGAGCTACCGTGCTGTCAGTCCGACCTGGCAAAATTTGTGGTCTCTTATGAATACATCGTTGCGTGACGCTTAGCGTCATCTAGCCGTCTGTTTATAAAACAGATGGCCCAAGCAGTTATTCTTTACAGAATAAATTCAACTTGGAAATTGATGACGCTTCGCTATCTAATGGTTTAGAATTTTTTTAACACTCACAGAGTCATATTTTATATTCATAAAGATTACTACTATTACTAAAGTGCTTGTGGTACTAGAAACTTAGTCGAGTAATCATCTTTCTGTCTCTGGCAACTGGCAATATCAAAGGGTAGATCGAGACAGAACTACGATTTATTCAAGAACTAAGCTCATCCTGACACGCGCAAGCGGGCCTTTGTTGTAAAAGTTGTGTTAATTTAGTTTGATCTCAGCTAACATTCGATCAGTTTTTGCAACACTACTCGTGCAATAGGCAAGGTCGTCACAGGGTGACTCTTGGAAGTCCCGAAATCGTTTAGTGTGGAATGTGGGAGTGCGTGCTAACCGAGCATCAAGAGTGCCGTCTGCCTATGAAACAATAGTGGTGTGACTTGTATAATCATATTAAAACTATCGATAGACTGGGTGTACGACAGAGCATATTAAGGATGCTCTGTCAGAATTGGATGGATTATCAATCACTCGTCGTCCTACACCGTTAATGTTGGTAAGCGCGCATTCAGGCTGACTGCTGTTGTTACATCATAATTGTAATCAACTCATTACGGCGCCGAATATTAAGTATTAATGAAAAAGTTACAAACAGACATCTGATATTCGGGGCGTGTGTTCTTTATACCTACATTGTCTTAGAAAAAAAATACTTTTAGAAAACAGGCAATTCAACATTGGAAAATATTGTAACGGGTGTTGCTACCATGTTTTTTTTTATTTTCGAGTTTCCGATATTTCGGCACTGTTGCAAGTGCCATGGTCACATGGTAGCAATCCCGTTAATCTTTTCTAATGTTTAATTACCATGTAAGTTTAAATCAATTAATTCAACATTGTACCACGTAAATAAAATTTTTTACAACGTAGATTTGAAATCACGTTTTGAATGAAGTCATTTATCTCTAGGCTCGATCATTATTTAATGCAACAGTTTACTCAGTTTGCAAAGCGAGTTTGAGTTAAATAAATTTGTTGAACAAATCTATGTCAAAATCTTGTGCATTGCATTGTGATCTTTCAGCATCGCACATGTGAATTAAGCATTTTTTTCAGTTAATGTTTGGTTTTATAAGTTTTTATAATTAATGAAAGACTGATACTTTACAACATGATGTGTGGTATAAACAAAGTGCTGTCTTTACCATATCAAAGCGGCAATGATAACAAGCAATGACTTGGGTAAATTGAACTATATGTTTAATGTGATTATAAGAATTTACATGTCAATAATTGTTCTACAATGAACAATAATAACAGCAATGTAACAAAATAATTGCTAAGTCAACTTTAGTACGGTTTCCACCACGATGCAGGAACACCTTTAGGGCGGAAGATATTCTGATTGTCGCTTCTCTTCTGCTGGGTGCTCATGAAGTCAGTGCTGCGAGCAATCCTGGTTTTAGAACCACCGAGGTTTTCAATTGACTCATCAGTGAATACACTTGGATGATCTCTGGCATGATTGGCTTGATCTTGATCCATCTGCAGACGTTCGTCGACGCTTCGCACGACACGATACATTGGCCGATACGTAACCGGTGGCCTGTATGTAGGCAGAATGTACTCGGGCTCTGAGTAATACCCATTTGAATACCCATAATCGGGTAACAACCTTCCTTGAACATATTGCGACTCAGCAGACGAAGCCAGGAGTATGGCGGCGAGGGAGATAAGAATTACGCGGTTCATCTTGCTTGAAACTGCTTACACAAGTAACTAATTTTTGTCTGCATAAGTACGGGTATTTATACCATTTATTACCATTTAATTAATTGATAAGTTTTTTTAATAAATCTAGTAAAAAGAATAGCACTATATGGCTGGGCTCGGGATTGTACCGAAATTATCGCTTTGAACAATTAAACCATTGTTCCCAGTAAACTTAATATGATTGTTCTAGTATGTTATTGGATTAAATAAAACACAAAATAATTATAAATTAAATCTGCTGAAAACATACAAAAGGATAGGTATTATGTTAGATAAACTAAACAATGAACGATTCTTCAATTATCGCTGGTTTAATACATTAACAATGCAAGGAACTTTATTGACAAAAATAATATATATTATTTTCAAAGATAATTTCGGGAGACTCCCTAGACCCAGCTGTGTAGGCAAAGCACAATCATTTAGCTAGTCTCTCGAACAACTTTGTATAAATACTCAACCAATAGCATTATTAGAACATACACTCCTACAGCAAGATGCATCGTGCAGTGTTATTTGCCCTGGCCGCCGTGCTCCTGGTTGTCCTACCAGAGGAGTCATCAGCTCAGGTCATCCTACCACCCTTGCTGCCAAACCTGATGCGTCCGAAAGTTTGGACGTTCCGTCAGCGAAGAGATTTGGACGACTCGAGGTCGAACCAAAGTCATGACAGCGACGACGAAGTTCTCCCATTGACCGGTGATTTCATTGATGATATCCGAGACTTTCAGGACCCAAACAAAAAGATCGCTCGCAGTGACAACCATGGAAACGCAAAAAGCGATAGCGGTCACGTCATTCTTCCGCAGACGACCCTGTTGGCACAACTATTAAGACAACGATTTAAAAATTGATGAATACAACATTTATTTGGTCTTGATTTTGTGTTCAAATGCTTTTGTTAAGTCATATTTTGTTCTCTTATCATTTTACGAAATAAATACATATATTGTATCGCATAACTTTGTCAACTTCTTTATAAAACACAATGACCCAAGATATAGTTTTTGTGATTCAACTGTAGATTTTACGTTTTAAGTTCTGACACAATTGTAATAGGTATTTGACTTTATATTTACCTACATCGAAATTTAAAGCTTCAACCTATTTGAGTACTATCGATCCCCCGTGATTTCGTCGATTAAAGTTCGCTCCCTCCCTTCCTGTTGTAGCGTAATGAGTATATAGCCTTAAACTATTCTCAATAAATAAGTTATCTAACAACAAAAATATTTTTAAAATCGTTCTAGCAGTTCCTGAGATTAGCGCGTTCAAACAAAATAACAAAAAAACTCCTAAGCTTTATAATATTACATTAGTATAGACTATCGGTCCCCCGCGACTGCGTCCACGCAATTTTAATGTGCTTCCTCCCCTCCGCATCTGCAACAAGCTGTTGGGGAAACTAAAAACTCCTGGGATTTTATAAAATTAAAAATTTTATTTGGATTACGGATCGAAAGCTTATCCCATGAGCTATATTTTGTGATGTTTGTAGCACGGCTTTGTTAGCGCTATTTAAGTTAGGACACACTCCGAGCCGCATAGCAAATACATAAAAATAAACATTGTGTGTACTGCATTCTATGTAATAAGGTTTAAGTAAATAGGATAAGTAAAGATTAGTTTTACACTATTGAATTAGGTTAAGTCTACCTATAATGATAGTGTAATGTAAGGTGTCAATTAACAAATGTATAAACTGAATGTTTTAGTACTACTTACAATGTCAAAATGATTTCGGACGATTCAGTTTGAATACATAAGTTGTAAAACGATTTTTTTAATAAATAAATAAATATCCTTTGGACATTCCCACACATCGCCATCTAGTCCCAAAGTAAGCTACTCAAAGCTTGTGTTATGAGTGCCAGACAACGGATATAATACTTAAATACTTTTTTTTGTTTGTAAATACATACATGATATATATAGAAATCACCCAGACCAATACAAACAGACATGTTCATGCACATGCGCGTCCGCGCGTTTTGAGTTTGCTCCCTCCCCTCCCGTCGCAGCGTCATGTTTTATATCCTTAAGCCTTTCTCGATAAATAAGCTATCCAACACAGAAAAATATTTTTTAAATCGGTCCAGCAGTTCCTGAGATAAGCGCGTTCAAACAAACAAACTCTTCAGCTTTATAATATACTAGCGGTCCCCCGCAACTTCATCCGCGCGTTTTGAGTTTGCTCCCTCCCCTCCCGTCACAGCGTCATGTTTTATATCCTAAAGCCTTTCTCGATAAATAAGCTATCCAACACAGAAATATTTTTTCAAATCGGTCCTGCAGTTCCTGAGATAAGCGCGTTCAAACAAACAAACTCTTCAGCTTTATAATATATTAGCGCAAGCGCACGTTGTACTTAAGCTGCGAACATTATTTTGGTGCGGAGTTATGTTAAAACTGTGATAGCTCCTAAGATATTTATTGAAATCAAATGATATACAGGGCAAATTGGTTCTAAATGAAATGCTCGTGATGATGAATGTATTTATTTTGATAAGAATAAATACCTGTGTGTATAATACACCCCCAAAAAATAATGTTTTTTTTTACACATTTATTAACATAAAAAAGGTTGTAGTAAGTCAACCATAAAAGATAGACATATGCTGTCGCGGACTTTATTATAGAACTCTTAATGCTGAACAATCCTGTCATACATGATTTTTGTGTAACTTAAGCGGTTTCCGCAGCGTATGCAGTGGAAGCTCTCAAAAGGAATATCTTTCTCCCGTTTTCGCAACATTTTTCATTTCTGCTGTGGTCTTATAAGTCCTATCTTTATGTTATATAGCCTAAAACCTTCCTCGATAAATGGACTATCCAACGTAAAAATAATTTTTCAAATCGGGCCAGTAGTTTTTGAGATTAGCGCGTTCAAACAAACAAACAAACAAACAAACAAACAAACAAACTCTTCAGCTTTATAATATTAGTATAGATTAGCGAAAGCGCACGTTGTACTTAAGCTGCGAACATTATTTTGGTGCGGAGTTATGTTAAAACTGTGATAGCTCCTAAGATATTTATTGAGATTAAATGATATAAAGAGCAACTTGGTTCTAAATGAAATGCTCGTGATGATGAATGTATTTATTTTGATAAGAATAAACACAGGTGTGTATAAAACACCTCTAAAAATAATGCATTATTTTTTTACAAATTTATTAACATAAAAAAGGTTGTAGTAAGTCAACCATAAAAGATAGACATATGCTGTCGCGGATTTTATTACAGAACTCTTGATGTTGAATAATCCTGTCATACATGATTTTTGTGTAACTTAAGCGGTTTCCGCAGCGTATGCAGCGGAAGCTCTCAAAAGGAATATCTTTCTCCCGTTTTCACAACATTTTTCATTTCTGCTGTGGTCTTATGAGTCGTATCTTTATGTTATATAGCCTAAGGCCTTCCTCGATAAATTGACTATCCAACGTAAAAAAATAAATCAAATCGGGCCAGTAGTTTTCGAGATTAGCGCGTTCAAACAAACAAACAAACAAACAAACAAACAAACTCTTCAGCTTTATAATATAAAAAAGTATAGAAGTATAGATATAAATGATCAAAGTCTTAGTTAACACAATACTTTCACAGTGATTGCTATAATATTCTTTGAAAATGACGTCGACAGTAGTGCACAAAGCACTGAATTGCACTTTTCTTAGCCATTTCGTTAAAATATTCGTGTTCAGTTAGTTACGTTTCGGATTTGCCTTTGTAAAAGGTTCTTATTGCCAATGCCTGCCCAAAAGACCACTGATTTAACACAAAATACAGTAACATTATTTTAAAAATCAATCTGATCGACGTCAAAATCGAAAGGAGTTCAGTTCGTCTCTGAGACTTCACCGAACTCATTTAAAAGGTGGCCTTGCCACACTCATCAGGGATGCATAAGTTCTCCGAATGCAATTGAACCTCATAGATTGGTCTATTTCTAGAAGCATCCTTGAAACACAACTCTTGCCTGCATTATTAAAGCTACTGATGTAATGTCTGACCTATCGTCTACCAACTCAAGGACGAGCTGTTGTGCCAGCCTTTTCAAAATTTGATTGACATTTCTATTGTTATTTACCGATATTGTAGTGCTTAGGTACATCGTCATGTTTGCCGTGGTCGTTATGGGCATTTTTCTTCGAGGAAAAGATGAAATGAGCGGAGAAAAGACGTGTTATAAACCGTTATCAAAAGAATATTAAAACTAAGCTCGACAATAATGGCATCGAACTACAGATTAATTTTGAAAAAAAAAACTGTTTTTTTATTAAAATTATGTCATGTCTTAGAAGATAATCTTACAAGAGTATAACATAATTTTGTGATACATGATGATATGACTTTGGCAAACTCCGTTTTATAATAATTTAATTTAATGGAGTGTTGACTTTGTGTCCGTGATGGTGAAGCATTAATGGTGCTAAAAAAAAGTAGAGCTGGACCTTGAGCATTGTTCTATATTGATGCCATTTTTGCCACGCGATATACCTACCTACTCACATCAACCGCGTCATCTCTCGCGTATTTTAGAATGCATAATATTTGTTGTATCAGATGTCTTTTAACCAGATTGTTCTTTATTTTCTCGTGGCCTCGCTCGTGAATAATGCATAGTCGAGATCCGCACTCAAATGACAATCTGTCGGCGAGCTGCGTATAAACGCGTGGCTTTGCGGCCCGTCGCGAATTGCTCGGAAAACATTTAATGGCCTCCGCTGATTGTATTGACACATCATTTTGACGACCCGTAACGGGTCCCGTCAATAAACATGACTAATGGTAAAAAAAAATAGGTCTAACAGTTTGGTTGTACAGTTTATTTTTTTCTACAGAGCAGTTTTAGATAAAAAAGAGTAGATGTGTATTCAACACAACCATAAGAATTTTAAAGTTTATTTTTGATAGATCGATTAGCTATTCCCCTGCGTTTCACTGCTTTGTTGAAGCGCCGGCCTTTGCTCAATCTATTAACGGCCTATGAATTCCGCTAATATGCAATATAAAAACTAGCTGAATGACTCCATTTTGACATTTCACCTGAAATAACATGCCAATAACACTCAATCCATCCGACTATGCTATTGCAAGTAATTAAGTAAGTAATTAAGCAACATCAGCTTACTGCTTAAATCAATAAACAGTTATACTCGTATGTACAGATGGTAACTAACAATTAGACTGTCGATTGGCCAAAAAGCGCACAAGGCATACAAAGTTATTTGCAGTTACAAAAAAACTGACAAATTACGCACAAAACTCACTTGTTCCGAGACAACACAGAAGCTAAAACCAAAAATTTCACTGTACTTGCTTCCGAAAAGAGATACTAAGGATAATTAATTTGTAAAAGTAATTCCTAACACACACACACACACACACACACACACACACACACACACACACACATGTCGAGAGATGTTCAAGTATACACGTCAAGTTAACTGATGACCGTTACTAAAATATAGATTAAAAAATGTAAATCCGTCATTGGCTGTAATTTATTTTATTATTTATTTTAAGAGCTGTGGATTTTGTAATACAAATAAAAATAAAAAATAAAAAAAACTGTAACTAGATCAAGTGCCACAATAGGTGGTTCAATGTGCTCAAAGCTTTTTGTAGACAAGGTCCACAGCTCATGGCAAGCACACCTAAAAAGTTTGGCAACTCTTTGTCTTTTTATATATAACTAGCGGTCCCCCGCGACTTCGTCCGCGCGTTTTGAGTTTGCTCCCTCCACTCCCGTCGCAGCGTCATGTTTTATATCCTAAAGCCTTTCTCGATAAATAAGCTATCCAACACAGAAATATTTTTTTAAATCGGTTCAGCAGTTCCTGAGATAAGCGCGTTCAAACAAACAAACTCTTCAGCTTTATAATATACTAGCGGTCCCCCGCGACTTCGTCCGCGCGTTTTGAGTTTGCTCCCTCCACTCCCGTCGCAGCGTGATGTTTTATATCCTAAAGCCTTGCTCAATAAATAAGCTATCTAACACAGAAATATTTTTTCAAATCGGTCCAGCAGTTCCTGAGATAAGCGCGTTCAAACCAACAAACTCTTCAGCTTTATAATATAATTAGCGCAAGCGCACGTTGTACTTAAGCTGCGAACATTATTTTGGTGCGGAGTTATGTTAAAACTGTGATAGCTCCTAAGATATTTATTGGAACCAAATGATATAAAGGGCAACTTTGTTCTAAATGAATCAAATCAAATCAAAATCAAATCAAAATGAAATACTCGTGATGATGAATGTATTTATTTTGATAAGAATAAATACCTGTGTGTATAATACACCTCTAAAAATAATGCATTATTTTTTTACCAATTTATTAACATAAAGAAGGTTGTAGTAAGTCAACCATAAAACATAGACATATGCTGTCTAGGATTTTATTATAGAACTCTTAATGTTGAACAATCCTGTCATACATGATTTTTGTGTAACTTTAGCGGTTTCCGCAGCGTACGCAGCGGAAGCTCTCAAAAGGAATATCTTTCTCCCGTTTTCGCAACATTTTTCATTGCTGCTGTGGTCTTGTGAGTCGTATCTTTATGTTATATAGCTTAAAGCCTTCCTCGATAAATGGACTATCTAACATAAAAATAATTTTTCAAATCGGGCCAAAAGTTTTTGAGATTAGCGCATTCAAACAAACAAACTCTTCAGCTTTATAATATTAGTATATAATATTCATGCTATGCATTATGCTTTTTTTCCTGGTTGGCATTCTCTTAGACCTCCTAAGTGTTTGCTTTTCATTGCGCTTTGCTCTACCCCCTGCCAACTGTGGCTCTACCCTCCTTCATTATTTTATTTCAGCGCTTTAATATTTCTCTATATATTTTTTCTACCCTGGGTGGGTTTTTGACCAGTGCCAGTTTAAAAATCCCAATTTTCTACGTTGTCTGACATCAGCTGTTGCAAACTTCTACGTAGTCTGACGTCAGCCGTTTTAATCAACTCAATTAAACCCTGCAAGAGGTTTCCTGGAAATCGATAGGTAGCTCTGTTGTGTATTAACGCGAGAAGAGAATTTGAAGGGATATTAAATTACACCTTACAAAGAAACCATACATAAATTGTTCTTAAACCATACTTATTAAGTGCCTATAATCCTTGTTAGGTTTAAGCTAACATAACAAGCAGCACATGAAATAGCCGTTAGTTAATTTTGATTGTTCCAAATACAAAGTTGAAGCTAAATTCAAACGTAAAAGTTATAATGATGCACTTCAGAACAATGTGTTTGAGGAAAATCGTCCCCTTACTGATCTGTTTTGGATAAAATACTTTTCCATTCAGGAACATCCATCATTATACCATAACATGAAACCGTAATGATGACGTCAATATCTGAAGTTACCCACGCGCGAAATTCTTTTTATGTTTCTCATTTTCCTGCTAAACTTCGCAAACAGTTTCCGCGTTACGTTATCCCCGAAAAATCAGTACTGAAAAGGCGCACCACGATACGCTTTCAGATAACATTCAGTAATTCTGTTAGTATCTTATAGTGCAAAGACGGCTTTGTGCCGCGGGCGATCTTTTCGAACCCAAGGGCTCTCTACGGTGACCCCGATACGGCGCAAGAGTTTCTTTTATCCTCCTTTTGACAGGTAACTTTACCCTCAAGGATATCTTACTATAAAGTCGATATGCTTGAAACAAAATACAAACGGAAGAGGAATTGTAAAAGAAATAAAGTAGTGGTGCAAGTCATTTGTTTACGATGATCGCATAAATCTCTAATCGTAATTTTTGCTATTTGCCGAACTGTATACGCTCTTGTTTAATAGCGTTAGTATCCATTCGGTTTTTTAAAAATTAATTATTATTCCCGCGTTCTTATGTTTCTAAGCTTCTGCATAATCAGAAAGTAAGTGATGTCAGATCGACATATAAGTTAAATAACCCTAAAGAATAACTGGGTAGGTTTTCACTTATGACTAAGGTGGAAGTAACTACTATTGAGTACATACATTTCTATTGTTTAATAAATAGAGTTTTTAAGTGATTAAATCCATCTCAACCATTTTCTTTGCTAGTCACCGCAACAGGCATCTTTATACAGAGTGTAAAACAGTACGAGCCAAATTTAGGTACTTGTTAGGTACACATCTCTCCCTCCCGTTAGGCAATGGCAGAGCTCAGTATCTGACGAGGGACTCAGATGTGTAACTCGACTATGTGTAACCAAATAACTCAGGCCGAGCTAGTCGAAAGGGTTCTTCGTCACAATTATTAAATGTAATAATAATAAAAAATATGGTCATAAATTCTGTTAAGTGCAATGTCTAAAGTAATATTATTGATAAATAAACTAAATTTACATGTCAGTAAACAATAACTATTCGCTTGAAGCGGCCGTCACGGCAGAAATTCTTGAATTCGTCAAAATTTAAAAAAAAAACAATTTCACAAAATTAAAATTTTTGTTTTTATAGTGTTTTATCACTATAAAAACAACAAATTGCACTTGTAAAAAGCAACTAAGTAACTGCGTAAGACACGGGGTTAGTTTCCTCGTCTGTCACACAGCCAAAGTTGCTTTTTACAAATGTAATTTGCTATTTATAAATTTCAATAAAGGTCTGAAAAGAATGCGATTGCAAACAATTAATTGCAAATTCGTAATTCGGTTTGGAAGCAAATAAAATAGTCGAACGCGCATATCAAAACTATTTCTTAGCCATACGATATCTTTTGGCAACTTTTAACAAGTTTTTTTGTACTTACGAAACCCATGATGAAGTTAAGCGTCGTGTTATCGGCAAAAAATCATTAAAGTAATTCAATAATATCTTAATGATTATCTAAGTATCACGAGCACTATAAAAGAAAAATACTTTTTAATTTGTTTGGTGGTGATCTCAAAAAATCTACTACCTTCATATAGTATGCTACGCCATTAACGCTGCGGGATTGTACTATTGTACGAACTTAATTTTTTTATCCGTACTAGGAATCGTCCTTGCATTTTTTTTTAGAATCCAAACAATTGTCTACAGTTCGTTGCCCCCAAATACGTTTGCCTCTTATATAAGTATCAGGTATTTACGATAAACAAAAATGTTAGTGAGTTGATTAGCGGACAAGACGAGCAGAAATTAGTTGGATCGGGAAGAAAACCAATTAGCTTGCTCCGAAACGGAACTCAACCACAAGTTATTAGTAATAGCGATTGCAGACGAGCGACAATATTGGTGAGTGCTTGTTGGCTTGGCTAGCACTGTCGATGACGAAGATTACCGTGAAACCGAGCATTCAAAAAACATCCAATATTTTTTACTTAAACTTTTAGTTGACACGTATAGCCGCGAACATACTGTTTAAACGAGGTAAGATAAGATTTATTTCTCACCATAAATGTTACAAAACGCACTCGCTTTCGCTTATGCGAACATAATATCGCCTTATATATAATGGTCAACTTAGCACACTTGTATCATAATGTACTATTACACGGTCATCTCTCTGTCAATAATGTCGATGGACGTTTACCTACGCTTACGCTGCAATTTTACATCTAAGATTATCTAATTTCGAAACAAGCCTTAACAGCTGTCGCGAAGATTGAAAATACCACTGTATTTTGACATTATGACATAACTAAAAGTAAGCGACAAAAATGGTGTTAAGACTTTAAGTTCACGCGGTTCGAGAATATACGAAATTGTAAATTGTTTAATCGAAACTCAAAACAATCATTGAAATGGGTATGGTGTGGTATCCAAATCTTACTCTTGGTACGGAGCTGATCGATCTCTTTGATTATCTTACTACCTCTCTTTAAGAGCCGCATGGTACCTGCGGTACGGCTTAGTGTCGTTTTGTTACTCTTAGCACATCTAGAACATCTAGGAATCCACCAACATGGAACTCCTCTTTCATCTCTACATAAATCTTTAATCTACCTCTCGGGTCATTACTTCGACCAACTTCTTTCATGGGGGATGAACCCCAACAGGGCTACCTCCAACCCCTTGCCCCTCTCCTTACCATCTCCTGAACTCACTGTTCCAATCACGCTCCATAGTACCACTCTCTTAGTCGGCTAATCTCTATTAGCCGACTTCTGCTCTTGTTCTTTCTGCTCACCACACTAACAAATACCACGAGTACTTAATTCACAATATGTAGGAAAAGACCTGTTTCAAATACATGTGCAATGCAAGTAACACTTACCAAGTTAGTAGTTTTCTTTCTCTTAGGGTACACCTTTTTTCCACCATCCTCTGTTTTTCTTTCTACAATGCACTCTCAGGTCCGCAAGGTCTCCCGCCATCTTCGAAACCCTCCTTTTTCTTCTGTACCATAGACAATAATTACTTACTTTTTTATTTAGTAGGTCTACTCACCTGTCATATGTGGATGCATTCGCGATCTCCGCGACAACAGCCATAACCATTCTTCACGTTATGTGCCGTCCATAGGCAGTTGAGCTCAATGATCCGCAGGGCAATATCCGTTACATTAGCACAGAAGACATAATAGTACTAGTTCTTCTAACGTATCTCCTCATTACGATTTGATCTTGTAAACGGAGCATAACTCTTGCAGCCAATAGCTGTGCGATAACAGTTGTTGTATGGAAATTCGCATTGACTCCGCTTCCAAGGTACCTATATACACAGTCGTGTTCAGTCACAACTTTGTATACGGCCTGTTTCACAATATCCTTAAAAGAAACCGGTAACGTTATCTGTCCATGATTTCATACGAAATGACGTTCTACATTTGAATCATTATTTGGTTAGTGCTTTGGCGAAAGTGAAATAGGCTAATAGGGCTGATTTCCTGATCGATAGTTAACTTAACTAACGGTTGAAAGTCATTAGCATTGAACTGTGCGTGCTTTGAACAAAATTTATCGTAACCAATGGTCATTAAAATAGCCATTCTGACATCTGGTTGAGGCATTTATTTAATAATACACCCAGTCTCAACCACTAGCAATAATATTTAACCGTTATTGAAGTTAACTATAGATCACGAAACCGGCCCATAGTGTTATACGGAGTGTCCCTGGTTATAGTAAGATCTGTATAGGAGGTGAAAGTAGACCGAAAATCTTGCAACAGAAAAGTCAAATGAAAAAAAAAACAATATTTTAAATTCTATTGAACAATGAATTTCTCATTTTGTACTTGGACGCTAGGTGCGAAAATTAGCCAGAGTGTGTATTGAGTTTAGCTTTACATTTCTTCGTCAAATGAATGGTAAATTTATTATACTTACGAAATCAAAATGAGTCATAAATTCTTCTAGTATTATGAGTAAAATTTTGTGAAATTCGGGATTATTGAAAAATAAACAAACGAATATTTTTTGTGAATACTTTTTGACGACTTTTTGTTATTTATACTTCATTGTTTGGTTTGTATTTTTTTATCTACATTATCTTTATAAAATTTATGGCTTAAGTCAACCTGTGCCAACTTTGATTTTACTTGCTCTATTAAAATTAAGAAAATCCGCTGTTGACTGTTAGTTAAGAATGTAACATTCGATTAATTTTCAAATTATAGCTGTGAATTTAGATCATTAAAATAACACTATAATCAGCGGCACACACTGTATAATCAATACATGCATCTTTATTTATATGATTATTTTGTGTTTTTTGAATGCAGCGTGTCGCTCGTCTGTAAAATCCCTTAATACACTTATTACTCAAATTGATTACGTTATGTAGCTGGAGCTAGGAGGCGAATACAATATAACTTTTAAAGTACTAGTCAGTAGTTTTTCTGGCGTTCAATCACGCTCATAAAGTTTTAACTACCCATCCTTTTCGTAAGCTTTCGAGAGATCGTATCAGTAACGGAAATTGTTGAGTTTACAGCATTCACTGTGACGTGCTCGAGAAAATCTGGATCTCTTTAGAGCGGCCTATTCGCTGTGTGCGAAGTCGGAAGTAATACCCCTTCCTATATATTTCTCCTCATTATTTCTTTACCCAAAGGTTGTCTGGGAGAGATCGCTTATAGCGATAAGACCGCCTAAAATGTACATTTTTCTCGAAATTAATTTGTTATTTACCTTTCTAGTGTGCAATAAAGAGTTATCTATCTATCTATCTATAGGGTGGTGGGAACCCAAATCGAAAACAGCGCTCGCTGTGCCAAAAATTGACAACGTTGGCGGACTTCTGTCACCATTTATCTAGCAACTGTAGTGTAGCCATGCACAATATTTATTTTTTAAGTAAAAATCGACTCAATCGATTGATCAATCAATCAATAAAGCATTTATTGTTTCAGCTATAGGTACGTAGAAGTTGTTCTTATTTTATAATACAGTTCAGCTATAACCTGCCACTTGGGCGTACAATATTTTCGATTTTGAAACTATTTGACATTTTAAGTATTACATGATTTTTAAATAATCTAAATTTTATGTTTTTAAAATATTTACAATAGTAACATTTTTAATTTTATCCTCAAAAAACTCTGTAAGAGAGTAATAGTTTTTTGATAGCAATATTACCTACTAGTATGTTGTTTTTAAATCGTTTACTATCTAAATCTTCTAAAATATCAGGCAAGTGATTATAAATTTTTTGGGCTATTACATAGACACTATTTGAGAAGAAACTAGTTTTAGATGGATGATGTGGATACCTTATTACGAGTTTGCCGGGGATGCCTAGTTGATACACATTCAAAGTAATTGAGGTTATTTTTTACGAACATGAAAATGTTAAAAATGTACATTGAAGGAAGATTAAGCACCTTTAAATCAGTAAACATCGGTCTACAGCTATCCATTTGTGTGGCATTATATGGCTCTGATGCATTTCTGTTGCGCTAAAAAACAGGTAATATATGTGTACTGGGTGTGATGCCGGATTGTATAATTCCATGTCTTAGAATTAACGTTATTGAATTGAATAAATGGATTCACAATGTTTTAATGAAATAACTTTGGTTTAATTACTTTTCGTTATGACAGTCCGCTAATAATTTGTGACGCTGTCGTCGTGTACGGCCCCAATAGTTGGAAATCATGTTACCGTAATGGAACTCGATGCCATGAAAACCTGGTAATTTCAAATTATTAAAAGACTAAGTACTGTATCAACAACTATTGTGTTTATGAGGAAACCATGAAAATCGTTTAAATTGACTAACCCAGGAATTTACCACACTTGTGTAAACAAGGCAACTGTTTGCCATCATGACTATTAGTTTCGTAAACAAGCCAAAATAAATCATATCAAGCCAATAAAAACTGTTAACTGTAAAAAGGAATGCGACGAACCCCGCTAGCAGATTTTTATCAAGCCGCCGCGTTGCGCCGCCTACCTTAGACCCCTTACACACTGCGTCTTTTAGCTTCGATGCAGTCTTTTAAAAACGTGCTTCAGCATCGCTACTCACGCAATGAACTGATTTAATTTAGCATCGATGCAGTCGCGCGTTAGCATCGATACCAAAGCGTGACTGCATCTATGCATACGTGCCAAGATTCACACCACAACCGAATTACCGGAAAACTCATGACTATAATAAAAATAGAAGACCGCCAGTGAGTTTGATTTCAAAGTTATTTATCTGCGCATAGTCTCGTAGCCTAATGCAAAAGCTAAAGCGACTTAATTAAATCATCGTTATAAGTAAATAATAAAATACAATAATATGGCTTTATTCCCGGCATCACACACACATATCAAATGACAAATAAAATGATAAAAGAACTTTGACCGTTTACACACTGCGACTTTTGGCATCGATGCAGTGGCTCGTTTTGAAAACGCGCTTCAGCATCGCGACTTACGCAATGAACAGATTTGATTTAGCATCAATGCAATCGCGCGTTGATATCGATGCAGTCGCAAAAATTCAATACATAATTTGACAATTACCAGCTTCTGCATTGCGACTGTATCGATGCTGAAAGTATCGCAGTGTGTAAAGGTTGACTGTATCGATGCAGTCGCGCGTTAGCATCGACGCAGAAGCGCGACTGCAACGATGCTAACGCGCGTTATTGAGCAAGTAGTCGCCAATATACAGTACATAATTTCAAAATGTCCAGCTTCTGCATCGCAACTGCATCGATACTAACGAGCGACAGCATCGCAGCTGTTTCGATTCTAAAAGTAACGCAAGGTGTGTAACGTTGCCAATTTGAGACTGCATCGATGCTAAAAGTAGAAGTCTGCAAAGAGCCTTAGTTTCGTGAATAGGCCAATGAAATTCATAACGAGTCAATAAAAACAGTTAACGAACTCTACAGTAAGTTAAATACATTACAACGTGCATGGCTGAGCTGTCCGAGTGGTTAAGGAGTTGGACTTGAAATCCAATGGGTTATACCCGCGCAGGTTCGAATCCCGTCCTCAGCGATACTTTTTTTAACCGACTTCAAAAAAGGAGGAGGTTATCAATTCGACTGTATGTTTTTTTTTATCATATTTTTTTGTATGTATGTTACCTCATATCTCAGTCGTTTGTCGACCGAATCGAAAAAATTTTTCACCTACTTAGAGGGTATACCTTCTAGTTGGTCCCGTTTTTTCCATTTTGGGATCTGATGATGGGATCTTGGTGTATTCGAGGGAAACCCTCAAATTTTAAAGGCACGTATAGTGTTTCTTTACTAGAATCTTAATATTGACGTGTTGTTACGTCTGATAGTCAACATTTTGTGGGGCTGAGCTGATGGTGGAACTCCTTAACGCCTAGGAGTTCAGAAATTATAATGACGAAACTTATGATAGGTAATTTGTAGCTTCGTAAAAAATAGAATCATAAGGTGCAACTCCCCCCCCCCCCCCCCCCCCCCTCGTATGTAATCACTAAAAATAAAGAAATAAAATAAACTTTAAAAAGTACAAACCGACTTCAAAACCAAAATGCACTAAAAAGTCTTAAATAAATTTTTCACCATTGAAAGGAAAGGAATCCGTTTTAGGCAAACAATTTCTTTTTGGAGTCGGTACCATCACTTTGACCATCAAGCATCAACTATCACAGCACTGACTCCAAAAAGAAATTCTTTGCCTAAAACGGATTCCTTTCCTTTCAATGGTAAAAAAAAATATTTAAGACTTTTTAGTGCATTTTGGTTTTGAAGTCGATTTTTACTTTTTTTTAAAGTTTTTATATACTTAATAAACAAATCAGAAAGGTACTCGCAGGCTAGATTATTATACTTACCTAATAAGGAATATCAAAAAACTTTGTACCATTGAACCTCCACTAAGATATGACTTCATTGTTTTAAAAACAATGTCATCAGCACTCATGGTATACTTTTCTAGCTAGTAGGATAAATTTAGTCTCCGTTTAATTCTGCTAATATATTTTTTGTATTTAGGGGGCTAGTTGCGAAGAATACATCGTGGCCTAACCGTAGTAAGAAATAAAAAAAAATCCGAGTATTACGTAATTTGAACTTCTAAATAATAAAACATTCTTGGTTGGTTTTTAGTACGATTTACAAAGGCAATATTTTATTCCTGCATAAACTTTAGGGTTTTAGGGGGAAAAAATACATCAGCTATTAAATACTGTGATTATTAAGTGAAAATAAAGTCTTATTTTGCACATAGCAAAAACCACAAACTAGTAATTTAGAGATTCGTTTTCGCAAGTATAAAAGAACCATAGCACACTTGTTTAAACTGTTAACTGCGTGATTAACTATCATAGTTTCATGAATAGGCCAATGTAATTTATAACGAGTCAATAAAAACTGTTTACAGGTACAATACCTATGTAAAATACATTACAATGTGCATTGCTGAGGTGTCCGAGTGGTTAAGGAGTTGGACTTGAAATCCAATGGGTTATACCCGCGCAGGTTCGAATCCCTGTCCTCAGCGTTAACTGTTTTTTTGGGGAACTTTTTTTGCATGATCTGTGATTGATAAGTAAGAAATACCTGCTTATACACTTAGGAAAACAAACAAATATTGTTTAACTCGATAGTTTTAAGAAGCAATGTTATGGTCATTCCATACTTATGAACAAATAATAAAATATTTATCTACAAATACTACTCACTTTTAATTATTTTCGATAGCAAATTTCACTAATATTTTTTTCACCTTTGCTCATTGCTACATCACACAAATAAATTTTTAAATACGATACGTACGAAATATATATTTGTTGTACGTAAAGAAAAGTTTCTTTTCGTACATTAAGTATATCGTAACATAAAAATTAGGTAGTAGTTTAGGTAGTACAGTAGCTTAACTCTCATCCAAAGTGCCAAGAAAATGGCGCCATATATCTTAATACCGCAATGCTTGCCCACAGGAAGTTTGCGCATTAATTTACCAAGTCACACGTAAAAGTTATGTATCCTCTCTTATTATTAAGAAGCCAAAACTCTGACGACCTCCGTGGTGTAGTGGCTAAGCCCGCTGGGTTTCAAGACGTTGCCGCTCCGAGGTCCCGGGTTCAATGACGGGTGGGGTCAATGTAGAAATCATATTTTTTTATATTGCCTGATTTCCATAACACAAGTGCATTAGCTACTTACTTTGGGATCGGAGCAATTTATGTGATTGCGGTGTCCAATATTTATTTAAAACTATGTTCTATGTAGGTATGTGCTTCTTTGAAATCATAATATGTGCATGCGATGTAAATAAAATCACTCGATTCAATGCAAAGAGCTTCTAATCCGTTGCAAGACTTCGAGATAATTAGCACAAGTAATGACGCTTAATCATCATCATCATCTTTATTAACAACAAAAAGACATCCCCTTTGAATATATTATGACAATTACGGCTTGTCTCTGACTTATAATAGATGCTAATATTTGCGTAAGCCGGACTCTTTTGCAGAAATCGGTAAAAAAAGATACCTTCTATCTACTATGTTACGGGGTGAAGGCAGTCACTTAATTCATCGTAACGATGTCATGCCCTATGATGTCAGGTGATCTTATTACTGCTGCGACATTTCATTATTATTATTGTTATCTGCCTGACTTTTAATAGACGTTAGTATTCGCAGAAATCTGCTTATATTTCGGAAGTGAAGGAAGTGGCTCATTGTTACGTGACGGTATAAATGCAGCTACTTGATTCATCACCACGAACCCCTGATGTCTAGTTAGCAGTAGCGCCGCGCTACGAGATCGATTTCGTCGCATTCCTTCAGGGTCATCACATATCGTGCTAGCAAGCGATATCCATATATTATAGCATGACGGGATGAAGCGCTTAAAGCACTTAAAAAAAAGTAAAACGACGAATCGATTTTTAAATCAGCCAACAGAGATACATTTAAGCTTAAATAGAGATTTGTTTTTTTGCTATTTGTTTAGATATTTACTATCATATGATACAAAATGACCATTTGATTGAACTATTTATTATTATTTTCCATCATGACAAGTCATGATAAATTTAAAACCTTATATAATATATAATTTAATACAGCCATTTCGTTATTAGCAATTGCAATGCGACAGCAATCATACTCGTAGTTACAAAATAGCCCTGCCGCTATGACCTATCGCTAATATTCGCCAGAAAAACAGTATGACAGTTTTACGACTCTTTAGGGACTCAAATCGAGATTGATATTCATTACGTTTTTGTTCCTACGTTGATTTGCACCAGAATAAATAAAAATTACTTCATATCCTGTAATGAAAGCTAAACAAGACGATAGGCGATCAATAAAATATACGACTACTATTTGGTGTATTATTTTATGGAATCCGAAAACATTATTTATTATGTACCTTTTAAGATCATGATAAATATAAACAACGCTTCGTAAATGTTTAATACGTATATGAGAAAGCACGGCACTATAAATTTTTGTGCACCTAGCTTGATGCCGTTTTGTTTACTTAATCAAGATTGTATAAATTTACTCTTCCTCACAAGGTATGATAATCTGCGGCGTAGGTTGACATTTGAGATATCCGCCCTGCGGTTTTGAGCAAGGCAAATAAAATACCCAAAGCGCTTTGTCTGTCCAAGTGCTTCATTTTTCTTCAGCGTAACGTCCGCAAAAAACTTTGCCTTGCATTTTTGTATACCTAAAGGTGCATTCACACTGACTAGAGTTCGTATGTACTAATACTTTTTGTAGGGAGACATAAATCCAATAGACCATATCAACTCTACAGAAGTAAATCGTAAAAAAGTTAATCATTTCTGTAATATCTTATTTAATAAAGCTCAATATTATAGTGCACGTTGCACTCCTTAAGCCTTCGTTATAGTCATAGAGTGAAATAAGAGTAATTTGAAGGGACTTAAAACGTTTTTCGCTAGTGCGTATACGAATGAAAAACGCAGACTTAAGAAAACTATAACCAAAGGTATCTGCAGACACCCTAAGGTTATTTTGCGAACGTCAGCTTTGTAAAATAGTCTGGAAGTCTTGGACGCACGGTGTGTGTACAAAATGCGAGTTTAGCTCCCGAGAAATTCTTCTGCCGTGATTTAAACTTGGTGCCTGTGAAATATGTGGCTCTTACAGAAGAGGACGTTCAAGATATTTTTCAAAGGAAAATAGCAGGACTTGCTCAGAGTTGCCTATTTCAGAACTTGAGATAAATAAATAGTAAGTTGTTTGAAATTACAAGTTTAGAAGAAAAGTTTTGTCCGACACTAAGATAAATCCTATTGTTTATCGGAAAGATGATCTTTTACTTTTGAAAAATCAGACAGGGGATAAATTAGATTGTATCTATCAAGGACCTTACCCAGTATTGGAAGATCTTTCTCCTAATGTTAAGATATTAATAAATGGAAAAGAATATATTACACATAAAAATAATACTAAGTTATTTGTAAAATAATGATCAATATTATATATTGTTATTTTCTTGTATTTCATATATAAATATTTGTTTCTGTTTTTAATCATACATAATTGGTAATAAAAATGATTGCAACTTATGTAAAAAAAAACTAATTGTATTTTTTTTAATTTTCCAAAGGGGGATATGTAGAATTAGCATAGGTTATCTTTTATCTATCAATAATTTTATAAGTTATTTAAATGTTGCAATGTGCATCGTAGAAACATCGGAAATGTAACTAGGTCGATGACATACGTGACCACGCGTGTGACGTTGTTTAAGTTAGTTTATAATATTTTGTAATGTCGCTTTCACTTGTGATTATTACACGACCTTCAACGAAAGAATATCTTTAATTTTAACACTTTAATTGCCAGTCATTGCTTTTGTGTAAATTCAAAAATTATTCTTAGAAAAATTTCGCAATGATAAATGAATTCCATTACTAGAAACTACAAAGTGATTGGTTATAAAAGATAGTAAAGCAGTTATGCAAAACTTCTGTTCTAAGTTTGCAGGCACTCATTAATCGTAATAAAAGCTATGCATACAGATCAATTGCAGTCTACAACTCGGAAAAACGCTTGTATTTTACAAAATCAAAGTTAGAATCGGTATCAGATTTCTCAAAGTTTGCGAAGTATAATTCATTTGGCAAAGATTACCGCCGTACAGACGTCACGTCTGAGGCTGGACAAACTTTCTACGACTTTACAACTTCGTCGCGTTCAGATTGAATTGCATTAATCAAGACATTAATGACGTAATCTTCACGTTTGAAACTTTCTTCTTCAATGAATCAAAGTTTTGTACTTAAAAAAGTATAGCAACAGAATATCAACAATCTATTTAAAAACTTACTTATTAATATAGCTTTGCACTTTAGGTTGTACAATTAGCGGACTTAATGCCTTGTGGCATTCACTACCAGTCAACTGTTTGGGAATGCAGGGAGTTTAATACGACTTCGGATGCGATCGATTTTTTAATTATTTGCTGTATATTCTACCCGAACGTCTACCTATTACATATACCTTAATATATGCTCCATTAATATGTAGGTACTCTAAGTACATCTATAGGTACTTAGACTTATATACTTATATTACAAAGCTGAAATGTTTATTTGAACGCGATAATCTCAGTAACCTTTGGACTTTGGAATGTTTGTGTTGGATAGCTTATTTATCGAGGAAGGCTTTAGGTTATAAAAATCACGCTGCGACGGGGAGGGAGCAAACTGGAAACGCGCGGACGCAGTCGCAGGGGACCGCTAGTATTCCAATAAAAAGTGAAGTTCAAGTGGTATTACAATAAAAAGTGAAATTACACAAGTAATATAGTATAGTATCTTCTTCTCAATCTTTTGAATCTATCATCACAAACC
This sequence comes from Pyrausta purpuralis, assembly GCA_963924145.1. Classification (NCBI taxonomy): domain Eukaryota; kingdom Metazoa; phylum Arthropoda; class Insecta; order Lepidoptera; family Crambidae; genus Pyrausta; species Pyrausta purpuralis. The sequence goes on from OZ001649.1 coordinate 16,610,459, forward strand.
TTCACCAATCTACTCCGCTGGTTAAACGGATCCCTAGGGGAGCGAGAATAGCGTTAGCTTAATGCCTTTCTTCTTGTATTGAAAAATGTTTCGATAATACTGAAACTGCCTGGCAAAATCTTTTTACTTTTTCATACTCATTTTTTCACGTAAACTCTTCTTCTAAAACTTTAACTCGGGCGCTATTAGATAATGCTTCAAATTTCCACAATCCGTCCCTTCCATTCTGTTCGCCTAGTACGATATCTTCCAAATTTAACGTTTATCGTACCGTTGAGAACAAGGTTATGGACGGCGACCTGAAAAACGCAGCCCGAATCTTGTTCTCCGATGACACTCTCGCTCCCCCTAATCAGGAAACTCTCGAGAGCCTTCGTAGTAAGCATCCTGCACATCCTGATTCTCCATCTTTACCTGTTCCTGCTCCTCAAAATTTCCAACCCTTACAGATACTTGATGACGGCGACACGTTTACTGCCATCATGACTTTTCCGGCTGGTTCTGCTGGCGGCATCGACGGCATCACTCCCCAACACCTTAAGGACTTGGTGAGTGCTTCCGCTGCTGACGCCGGTAGAATTTCGCTTTCCAACATTACGAAATTGTGCAACTTTCTCTTATCTGGCAAGGTAACTGAAAGTTTTGTCCCATTTTTATTTGGTGCTAGACTTTGTGCCTTTCGAAAAAAAGATGGTGGCATTCGCCCTATTGCTATTGGCTCAACGTTTCGTCGTCTTGCAGCCAAATTAGCCTGTCGTGATCTTTTTTCTCCTTTGAAAGAGTATTTTCAACCCATTCAACTTGGTTTCGGCAGTAAGGGAGGTTGCGAGGCCGTGGTTCATTCTGCTCGCAATTTCCTCTCCTGTGACGAATCTGAAGTTTTTTTGAAAGTTGATGTGAAGAATGCTTTCAATTCTCTTGACAGGTTTGCCTTGCTGAATGAAGTTCAGACTCACACTCCACAGATTTATCCCTTTGTTTTTCAGTGTTACCATAATCAATCAAAATTACTTTACAATGAACATTCAATTGTTTCTGCAGTCGGTGTTCAGCAAGGCGACCCTTTAGGTCCAGCCCTTTTTAGTTTAGGAATCCATCCTGTCATTTCATCCTTAAATTCTAAATTCAATGCCTGGTATCTGGATGACGGCTCCTTTGGAGGCAAAGCAGATGTTGTTTTCCAAGACCTTGTCCTGATTATAGAAGGATTTAAGAAATTAGGCTTGGAACTGAACCTTTCAAAATGTGAACTTTTTATTAATGATCACGTTTCGTCTGGTTCCCGTCAGGCAATCATTAATAAATTCAATTCCCTTGCTCCTAACATCAAAATTCTGAATTCTGAATCGCTTTGCCTCCTGCCCCTCTTCTTGATCCCAGCATCGAACCTTTTCTTGATAAAAAATTGAATGATTTCACCCATTCAGCCCCCAGATTAGAACACCTTAATTCACACATTGCATTTATTATACTTAAATCGTGTCTTTTTGTGCCTAAATTTACATATTTCTTACGTGCTAGTCCTATCTGGAAAAATAATAATAATTTAAAACTATTTGACACCACCCTTAAATATAGTTTGGAAAAAAAATTAAATTTACATTTCGATAATAATTCTTGGGCTCAGGCTTCGCTTCCTATTCGTTTTGGTGGTATCGGAATTCGCCAAATTTCTAGTATAGCCCTCCCCGCTTTTCTCTCCTCTTTGCATAGCACTTCCGTTTTAGACGGAAAAATCTTTGAACATCCTCGCCAACTTTCTGTGGTAAGGGAGGCGGAGGATTTTTGGCAAGGTCCCTGTCCTAGAGAAGACATCCCAAAGGAACGTCACCAGCAAAAACTTTGGGATGTCCCTCTTGCGAAAGAGACCTTCAATTATTTACTTCAAAATTCCGTCAGTGACAGTGGTCGCGCAAGGCTCTTGGCAGTTTCCTGCAAAGATTCTGGTCATTGGCTTCATGCTTTACCGTCGAAAAATTTGGGCACTCTTTTCGATAGTGAGTCTTTCCGGGTGTGTGTGGGACTCCGCTTTGGTACCCCTATATGTGAAATATTTACGTGTCCATGTGGCAAGGAGGTTGATAAATTTGGTCTCCACTGCCTTTGTTGCCAGCAAAGCGCTGGGCGTCTCGCCCGTCACGCTACCCTTAATGACGCCATCAAAAGAGCTCTTGCGACCATTAATCTTCCTTCCACGTTGGAACCACGTGGTTTGGTCCGTGATGATGGCAAGAGACCCGATGGCCTAACGCTTATTCCCTGGGAACGGGGTCGGGCCTTAGTTTGGGATGCAACTTGCGTCGATACTTTGGCCCCTTCCCATCTCAGAGAATCAGCCCTTAAAGCTGGAGCAGCAGCGGAGTTGGCTGAAAACGCCAAGCGTCGCAAGTACGTTTCACTTGCAAGTGATTATGTGTTTGTGCCGTTTTGCATTTGGGCCGTGGGGACCCTCTGCTAAATTGCTGTTTAGAAAAATTGCGCCAAAATTAAATTCTTTAACAGCCAATAATAAAGCTGGCTGGTTCCTAGCTCAAAGGATCAGCATAGCTATCCAACGCGGCAACGCAGCCAGCATCATAGCCTCCTTGCCGCAAGGAAATGGTTTCGTTTTTGAATAGGTAGATATTAAGTTATTTTTTTATGTTACATGTCTTAGTTTAATTTTGTCTTGTTTGTTATTAATAAAAACCTTTATATTTAGTAATATAGTTATATAAAGTCCTTAATGCAAGTTTTGTATAGATAAAGATTTGCCATAACTGTATTCTTTGTGAAATATTCCGCAGAACCTACTTTCATATTGATCGAAGATTCGTATCCGTCTAACTTCTGAATGTTGTAAAACTGGATTCTCTAAGTTGCTTTCGTTTATCCGTTGCGAAATATACATATTATACCTGCAAACCTGCATTAATGTATCTTTAAAGATTGAAGGATAAGCATCTCATCAGCAGTCTATTGGGTCTCAAAGTTGTTAATTAGTTATCGTGATAACAATGATCGAGATTGGTGACGGGGTGCGGGTTCCACCTGTTTGTTATGTACCTCACGTGCGTCTGCAGTTTGTAGCTGATTCTGTTAGATACTCTTAATGGAACTAACAAGGTTTGTCTTCTGAAATAGCGTACAAAAGTTCTGGCAGGTACCCCTTAATATACTGGATAAAGAGGTATCTTACTAGTAGGCGTATTGCCATCCAACTTAATCCGTTAAATTTCCAGGCAGTTCAATTCATGATTCCCTCAGTGGCAACGAATATTATCAGGAGATCAAAAGTATTATAATACTTATGTGATATGAGTATTAAAATTTATGTTGTTATACAGGGTGACTTTTTTATCAGTACCGAAATTTTGTTAAGAAATAAATAAAAGTAGTTCATATTCATCAGTGGAGTCTTTACACAAAATTTCGGTACTGATAAAAAAGTCAACCTGTATTATATTTATATTATCAGTATAAAAATGCAAAATTGCAATGCCAATTGCTAATTAAACATTAAAGCAGAGCTGCTTAACTGTTGAAGCTGCATCACAATACGTACCCAGATTACTATACTATATATTTAAGATAATTGCGTATTAGATATTAATTGAATTGCTATGTTTTTATACAAATTATTTTGCCGAAAATCTTTGAAACGGCTTCTTTTGGGTGAGTTCTTTATCTTAATCTATGTCAAGCTTGACTTCTGGAGTAAGAACGAGCTAACATCGATTCTACATAAAAGTAAAACCATTTTTCGTCGTTTTTAGTCATTGTTTAAGTTACAATGTACAGACAACAGCAAGTCAAGGTTAAGACTGCAGTATCTTGTACAGTTATAATATGGGTTAGTTTTCAACGAAAATGTATAGCCTGATGTGCTGGCGACTGTACTTGATTATACTAAAATAGTTACTAAACCCTTCTCCTCAGTGAAAAAATGCTTAAGAGAAAACCGTATTAAAAATCAGTCCAGCCAGACGCGAGGGTTTCGCGTACAAACATACATACAAGCATACAGGTCGAACTGAGAACCTCTTTTTTAAGTATGTTAATAAATACTCATAATCACCAGAGTTGGTCGGCACATTCCCATTGATTCCCTTATAAACTACCTTTGGGGTTTTATAAGCTCTTTAACAACACATTGTAAGTATTTAATTACAGCGCAAGTAATTCACTTGAGTTAACTACGATTCGCGCTAAGATCGGCTTTACCCTACTTTGTTGCACATTGTTTCTTCAATTTCTTTATAAGAAAGTAGATAACTTAAAAATGAAGCACCATTTAAGTTTCTGCCAGGTAGATTCTGTAGTCAAAATTGATATTTTTTATATACTACACACTTGCTCTGATTGTATTTTTCGCAAAGAAATAATAAATTTGAGTTTTATCCTAATTAACAGTTATTCTGCATGTAATAAAAGTCTTCATAATACCTCAAGACCTACTAGACTACGTCATCATCATCATTATCAGCCAAAGGACATCCACTGCTGAACATAGGCCTCACCCACGGTTTTCCACAGCGTCAGATCACAAGCAGTCTGGATGCAGTTTGATCCTATGATCATTATAAAGTCATCGGCCCATCTTGTCGTTGGACGTCCTACGCTGCTTTTTACGTCAAACTGTCTCCAATTTAAAAAAATCTGTCGATTGCCACTTGAGCTTACTCACTCTCAGGGCTATATGTCCGTCAGATACTTTAGTTCTTCTACGTATCATCATCTGGTTGGATCTCGTCACTCCATCGCTTGCTGTGTGATTTTGAGCTTTTTTATAAGGCCCATAGCTAGAGACCATGTTTCAGATCCGTATGCCATCACTGATAACATACACTGATCTGACAATTGAGACGAGAAGACACTTCTGCGTAATTTTACGAACGCTGCCCAGCCGAGTTGGATTCCTCGATTGACCTCTTTCTCAAAACTACCTAATTGGATTTATTGTACCGGGTAGATGTACTGGTCGACTACTTCGAGAATTAAGTCCTCAATAGATACTGTAGTGGGTACTTGCTTGACTTGGTACGAGCTTGACTTGACATTTCTATGTTCATTTTAAGACCCACTTGTTAGGAGTCTCGGTCAAGGACTTTGAGCATAGTGCCAATGTCGACCTAGACTAGACTAGACTACTTACTATAAGTGAATGAACTCTGTGAATTCGTGTACCAAATAAAGTATTCAAATAAAGTCCTCAAGTAAAAAAAGAAGCAATAACCGGACAATACAGTCCATATTACCGAACTCACTTAATTTCATTCAGCACAAACATTATTTTTTCAATCTATTGAGCTCTAAATGACTGGAAACACTCGTACAAACTGTGTTGGAAAATTGCATACATTTTTAAACCACCAGTACCAATGAACTGGGTATTGTATAGGAAGTTATGTTATCGTGTGTTATCGGATAACTATGTGACAGGTGACTCTAGTGAAGTAAGGATGACGGTCAAACCACTCGTACTCGTATTGGGGTTAAGTTAATTATAGACCTTTCCTCTATCACTCTAATAACTAAGATCAGGTAAAAAGAAGACGGGGTGTGGCCTGCACTAGGATATAGTAAAATTTTTAATTTTAATATTTCGTTTAAGTAACCAGCTATCAATACTGGATGATTTTATTTATTTAAAGTTATAAAATGCTTTGTCCTAAACGGATGACTGACTGACTGTCTGACGGATCAAGGCACAGCCTAAAGCGCTATCGTAGAGACTAGAAACTTGGAGGGAACGTATACGTAGGGAACCGATACGATAGTTTCTCCCGAAATTCTGCAACTAAGGGGGAAACATCGTGATTTCTTGGTCAAAACAACTTTAAATTTTGCATAAACATTCTCTAACAGAATTGACGAACGTCCTGATTCATATTTTATTGAAGATAATATTTTAACGGTGTTGAAAAACTAAGAAAGTTATTTTGGGGATTATATCTCCAAAGTTGATATAGATACTTCTTAGTGAAAATAATAATAGTAAAAATACTTTATTGAACACCATAAACATAATTACACAGGATAGTGTCTTATATATTCGCTAAAAGTACAATTTAAGCGGCCTTACTGCTTGTAGCAATTTCATGCAGACAACCTTCAGGTAAGGAAAAGCATGAAGAATGAAAGAAAAGGCATGGCGATGAAATTATTTATAAGTGATTTTGCGTTTTATAGATTATTTTTTACACTGTGATTGATTTGACATGTGACATGTACGTATAAAACGTGTACACACGTTGAACACACAAATCACAAAGATATAATCAATCTATATAATCATTATATCACAGAGATATAATCAATAAATCATTTGTAAGTAAATCAGGACGACCTCCGTGGTCGAGTGGCAAGCGCGCTGGTTTCAAGCGTCGCCATCTCGTGAGGTTCCGGGTTCGATTCCCGGTCGGGTCAATGTAGAAAACGATCTTTTCTATATTGTCTCGGGTCTGGGTGTTGTGGTACCACCGTTGTTTCCGATTTCCATAACACAAGTGCTTAAGCTACTTAGCTTGGGATCGGAGCAATGTATGTGATGTTGTCAAATATTTATTTATTTATTATATACCATCAAATTATCTGTTTAAATTCAATTTCAATTCCTCAAGGTGCAGTTATAACTTTAGATTACTAAATCTCTGAATTAAAGCATTTTAGGGCACTATGACAATGCCAAGATATCTAACGTATACTCTGTAGAATCAATGATTAAAAGTTTCGCTCATATTACAGGCTACATGCTGTATAACAGAGCCGTAATCTGTGTCAAAGTCCTTAAGTAATAACCACTTGCGTTATTTTTTTGCTCGGTTTTTCGTAAACAAAAGCACAATATAATTTTCTTGGTACGTGAACGCAAAGGTTTTTACGCGTACAAGGGTGGATGGAATCTGAAAAAGAAACGTCGCGTGAATTAATTATAGCTGAGGTTAACTCGGGGTAGTCGAGTGCTCCGACCTCGAAAATTAAATTCTTTGCTCATTCAAGAGTGTATACAATGAGACGGGAAAAATATTGTTGAAGTACCTTTTGTACACATGTACAACATATACATATATGTAATTTTAACTAGGTACTTTACTAAGGTACATCAAAAAAATGTGATCACCAGCATAAACTGATGAGAGTGATGAGCTTTTTTTATGTTACTGTATTGAAAATACACATTTGTTGTGTGTTGTCTTTAAATATGAAAAACGGAAGTAACTTATAATAAAAATAATACGCACTGATATAATTTACGTTAACATGTGATCGCAAACTTTTATTAATGTGTTAAACGCACATGAAATGCTCTCCGAATAATTTCTATAGCTTCGTCAGAGATCGTTGTTGCTTTAACCCCTAGATTACATAATATATTAAAAATTAAAAATACCTATTTTTAAAACTGTATCAACTCATTGCAACTTTATGCAATTAATGAAGGTTCAAATCGTTATTGTGGACTTCAGTCGGTGTTGTACCCTAGCGCCTCTAGCAAACGTTAGCTCCCATTGAGTCATTTAAGTCGCTCGCAATAGAGAAATAAAAAACTCAGACTCCCTAGGTAGGTAGGATCGAAGTGTTAGAAGCAAATTCGATGATATCCTTACTTAAACAAAGAAGCATCCCTAGCCAGCATGCCGTTAAGGTGGGTAGGTACTGTAGGCGAGTTTAACTTTAATGAAAGCGCACTGCGCCTCTACATTGCGCGCTGTAAGGCTTTTAAATATACAAACGATGGCCGCCGTTCCGATTAGTCCTCTGTTTCGCACAAATGCTGTTGTAAGTTTTTAAGCCGAGACGTTTAGTTGGAGTAAACTATTCGTAAAAATAATATCATAGTTGGAGACGTTCTAACGTTTGCTTGAGGCTCTAAACACCGATTTGTTTTATAATGGGGCAGGCAGTTTAATTGTAATGATCTAAATAAATATTATATTATTTTTGCTCTAAAAAATAGCTTACGTTCTTAAGTAGGTGCCAGTTTTAATTGCTTAGTTATTAATAACAGCCTGGCAATCGATGACGTGATGGTGATAACGGTGGTGCATCAGTCGAAGTCATAACAGGCTTTTAGGTCCACCTGCGTCATTCATAGTTTTTTTTTTTTTTTTTAACCTACACCATCCATGGGCAAAGGCCTCCCCCAAACTCCGCCATCTATCTCTATCCTTGGCCAACGACTCCCAATCCTTAGCAAAACTGACCAAATCGTCACACCAGCGCTTTCTAGGTCTACCTCTGCGGCGATAACCATCTGCTGGTATCCAACGCGTGACGATTTGGCTCCATCTATCCGGGTGCATCCTACATATGTGTCCCGCTCACTCCCACTTTAGCCTCGCTGTCCTTTCGCCTACATCCACTATACCAGTTTTGGAGCGAATTGTGATATTACGGACCTTATCCATCCTGTTAATACCCAACACGCTCCTCTCCATGGCTCTTTGGCAAACCCTGAGCCTGGATTTTTGACTTTCGGTCAGTGACCACGTCTGCGCCCCATACGTAAGAACGGGCAGGATGCAAGTGTCGACGAGTTTGCGTTTCAATGAGATTGGAAGGTCTCCCTTCATATACGCAGACAAAGAGATCGGACGACGCATCGATAACGCCTGGAAGAGCTTCTGGTCCATGAAAGCGTATATGAAGGGAGACCTTCCAATCTCATTCATAGTTATATCATAGTTAAATAACTCAACATTTAACCATAAGTTGGGTTAACTCGATTACGCAACTGGACCTTAGGTTATCATTATCAGCCAAAGGATATTTTCCACAGCGACCGCTCACAAGCGTTCTGCATCACGTTTGGTCCTGCGACCTTGTGGTCGTCTGTCTATCTTGTCGGTGGACGTCCTACGCCACGTATTTGGTCTCTAATCTAAAGCTATTCTTGTGCTTTTCTTTACTTGAGCTTACTCATTCTCAGGGATATGACCGTTACCTTAGTTATTCTACGTATCTCCCTATTTTGATGGATTCGATCTTGTAGAGGAACACCGAGCATAGCCCTCTCCATCGCTCGCTGAGTGATTTTGAGCGTTCTTATTAGGCCCATACTAATAGACCTTGTTTCGGATCCGTATGGCATCACTAGTAGTAACACACACAGGTTGAAGATTTTTGTCTTCAGACACAGACACAGGTAGTTGAGACGACAAGACACTTACTGTACCTACAAAAGTATTTAGAGTTAAAATTTCATTTTTTTTAATCGCATCGTTAATGGGATACCTACACACAAGTTATTCATAGGAATATATTTCGTAAAATGGTGGGTGGAAGTACATATTTACACGAAACTCACGTCACACTGAAATATTAAATTAATTTTGCCCCTTGACAACGCTTCTCATCCGAGACATGTTTGTTTGAGGAAGATTCTTCCCTATTTTTTACATATTTTTGTCGTAATAATAATGCGTTTTTTTTTTTTTTATGGAGACATCGTCTCTATAAGACATGAAACGAAACAAGCAATTTTTTTGCTGAATAGCTTAGTAAAACGACAGCTACCTTGCTTTTTTTCACTTATACCATATTACGAAACCTAATTTATGTACTAAAAAGTTTTGCACAACAAGTTGAATTAACTTGATAGGATAATAAAAACTTAATTTACTTACATTTTTAAAACCATTGAACATAACACATCGTTCCACACCCGTTCTCGAGGTTTCAATCAACATTTTATGTCCTTGTAAATGAGTGATGAAAAATAAAAATAATAATTGAATTTATCAAAAGAAAACCTCCTTTGACAGCTCCTTTTATTTCGTGTGTCCGTTTCTGAGGAATTATGCCGAGTAGTGACCCTTGAGAAGCGATTGATGACTTCGCTCTTCCTTCTAGTACTCACTTGGCGATCCTTTCCTTTACAAATCAATAGGCATTTGATTATTAGTTTGTGAGAGCTCGCAAATGGACAAGGGTAAGTTTTATTGCAACCACATGTGCGCTGGATACAAGTTGAAACACTTGATATTATTTCTAAGGAAAAGGGAACAAAAACTTGGGATCAGAAAAAAATCATGGGCGTGCGCGTGCGCATACTCTACGCTAACGAACCACAGCGGCAACTCTAGGAGGGGAGGCCATTGACAATACACGATTACTCGCCCAAACTTTAACATTTCAGAGAAGGTGTGGTCAACTGAGTGGGGAGCAGGGATGGAGAGACGAGGGTGTGGGGGAGAAATCGGAGGACAGTCAAGATCGAGATTTCATCACGAGGAGTAGGTAGCTTCGTAGGTTAAGTCGCGCTAAAATCACGTACTTAAAATTAACTAATTTCGGACGTGCCTATTGAGGAACCGAAATCATTAAAGTGAAGTTTTATGTGTATAAGTTGACGTCGAGCAAAAACCTAGCTGTAAAGTATCAGAGGAGATCCGGTAATGTACCTTTTTGATTTGTATTCCAATTGTTGAGTAAATACACAACCTGTAATAAGTTGATTTGTATTCGAGAAACACAACTTTGTGAAAGAAACCAATAAAAAGTATCTAAAAGGGTATATCTACTTAGAATTAAATATGGAGCCTGAAACAGCTTATGAAACCATATATTCTTGGGAAACAAAGAATAGACATAATCTTGGACATATATTAGACGGAGGGATAAGCAATATTAAGTACAAATTCAATTTAAAAAGAACTTCGAAGAATCCGTTCAAAAATAATATAAACATGAACTAAAGAACAATAAAAAAAAAACAATTAAAAATGCAGAAACGTTTTCCGAGTCAATGAATTTTCTCATAACACGTCTTCGGACAAAGCTTGATATTAAAGTTTCTGTCACTATTAAAAAAAAAACTGAAATACGTTTAAACACTCAAACCTCTGAACTAGTTTAGATTTTATCTGAATAAAAGATAGTAGGACCATAGATAGGGACAGTCTGCTACCTTTTACTACTACAATAAATAATTCAAGAGATAATATTCCATAATATTAAAAAAAATGCCGGCAATAGTTTACGATTTTAACGCTTTAATTGACACTTTGTCTGTATGTTACTCAACATTTTTTGGACCCTGCGTCTCCCCGCGTCTTGATCCGCACTTGACTAGTAATGAAATCTTTTCATCTCTCCTGTTCGGAAAATTCAATTTTCATGAGTAGAAAGCCTGGAAAAAATAGCCTTTCCATCCCTAGGGTGCAAAGTAATAAAGATTTAATTGACATGGCATGAGTCAAAGTTTCAATCAAAGAAAAAATTGAGTCACGCCATTTTAATAAAATAAAAGCTTTCCATAAATTTTTCCTCAGCTATAAGTACGGTGAAAATAATGTATGATCGTTGTAATATAATGTATGACAAAGTATAATTTTTAACAAACATTTACGAACAATTAAAATAGTCGGCTGTCCGCTTTGTATTTATTTAATCCGCTTTTTAAAATTCAATCGGTATATTTTAACATAGGTTTTTACAATTAAAAAATCCATAGCATCAGATCTTTTCACATCTGCCATCATGTTTCTTGGATTACGATGTTTCTGTTTCCGCTCTTTAGGCTTTTCCTGTTTCCATACCTTATAAGCCTGGACAGCGATCTTAACGGTTCTTTTGCTGTGTTGTGTGTTGTTTCATATTGTTGACCAGACATGAAACATTTCATGATTAACAGTAGTTTGTCATATTTTATATTCATAAAGATGAAATAAGAAACCAAAAATTGCGCACGAATGGGACTCGAACCAGCAACTTTCTGGCTTAACCGGGCCACACGCTCTTCCAATTGAGCTACCTTGCCATCGGTCTGACCATGCCAAATTTTGGTCTCTTCTGCGTCATAAGGCGTGACGTCTGCGCTATCTACCCCAAGTGTTTTACAACAGCAGTGGGCCAAGTAGTTTTTGTGGGCCCGTTGCAATGTCGTCGGTTTCACACAAGAATTCCTTAACGACTGCTAAATGTGGTACGTGGGAATGGTCCCATTAATTTTAATACAATACAAAACAAGGGACGTAAGGGAGCTTGACCAAGACCAATAAGGTCCAAGCCAACCTCACCTTCACGTGGTGCGTCCTGTTTATACAGACGAGGCTCTGGCGACCGACCGATGGCGGTATAACCAACCAATGTAAGGCGCAGCTAAATGTTGGACTGTGACGGGCAGCAGCGTCACAGCTGCAAGGGGCTGCGTCTCTGCGCTCGCCAACACCGCCTGCTAAGCGTGGCGAGTATTGGCAATATCCCCTCATATGGTAGTACACAATAAAACCAGGCCCCCAGTCTCCGGCAGCCCCGCTATTCCTGACTTTGGTAACGGTCACGGTAACGGCGGGGCAGGGAAGAATAGAATCCCCGGAGGCGATCGCGCTGCCACCCCCGACGACAACTGGCCCTGGTAACGTACAACACGTGTACACTGAGGACAGATGAGAAGTTGCTCGAGCTGGAGGAAGAAATGAGCAGGTTACACTGGGACATAATGGGTTTATCAGAAGTCCGTAGAGAGGGCGAGGACACGATAACTCTGCAGTCCGGAAACCTGCTCTACTACCGGGAAGGCAACCAACGAAAGTCACAAGGTGGTGTCGGGTTTCTCGTTCACAAGTCCCTCGTCAAGAATATCGAGACCATCGAGAGTGTGTCGAGCAAGATAATATACCTTATACTCAGAATATCCAAGAGGTATTCGCTGAAGGTCATACAGGTTTATGCACCGACCTCGAAACACCCGGATGAAGAGGTGGAAGAAATGTATGAGGACGTAAGTAGAGCCATGCATACTTTCAAAACCTATTTTACTGTTGTAATGGAGGACTTCAACGCAAAACTGGGCAGCCGAGGCGAGAATGAGTTGAAGGTGGGACCTTTTGGATACGGGCAAAGGAACGCCAGGGGACAGAGGCTGGCCGACTTTCTGGAGAAGGAGGGACTCTTTGCAATGAACTCTTTCTTCCAGAAGCCGCCTCAAAGGAAGTGGACCTGGTTGAGTCCCGATGATGTTTCTTCACGAGAAACGAGATTGACTTCTTCATGACCTCCAAGAGACGGTTATTCAATGATGTCTCCGTGATCATCAGGGTGAAAACCGGAAGCGATCACCGAATGGTTAGAGGCACATTGAATATAAATGTCAAATTGGAAAGATCCCGCCTGATGAAGTCCACGCTCCGACCGACTCGTGCTCATATCCAAAATCCCAAAAGCTTTCAACTCGAGTGGTCAAACCGCTTTGATTGCCTAGACAATTGCGTTACAGTGGACGCAATTAACAACGGGTTTGTGGAAACTGTTCAAACGGTGGGATCTATGTATTTTAGGCCTGGCCGTAAAAATTGACCTCAAAAACTGTCGGTCCACACTCTCGACCTTATGGCAAAACGTCGATCTATGGCACTGCAGACCTCCGTTAATGCTGAAAACTACAGGCAGCTTAATAGACAAATATGGAAGTCCCTGCGACACGACATTCGTTGCTTTAACACTAACCGTGTTAAAGAAACGATAGAGCGAAACCAAGGCTCCAAAGTGTTTGCAAGGGACATGTCTATTGGGAAAAGCCTGTTGACGAAGCTTAAGACGGAGGACGGCAGTATAGCGTCGACGAAAGCAGAGGTTTTGAGGGAGATCGAAAGGTTCTATGGGCAGTTATACACCTCAGTAGCCAAACCCGTAGATAGCTCGGCTAGAGACCCACGAGCTATCCTGACCCGACACTACACCGAAGACATCCCGGACATCAGCCTCTACGAGATTAGGATGGCCCTAAAACAGCTCAGGAACAACAAGGCACCTGGCGAGGACGGAATCACAGCAGAGCTTCTGAAGGCGGGTGGAAAACCGGTTCTTAAAGTCCTTCAGAGACTCTTTAATTCCGTGTTGCTGGAGGGCATCACGCTTGAGGCGTGGAACAGGAGTTTGGTGGTGTTGTTCTTCAAAAAAGGAGACAAAACCTTATTGAAGAACTATAGACCCATCTCACTCCTGAGCCATGTCTACAAGCTGTTTTCAAGGGTCATCACGAATCGTCTCGCACGTAGGTTTGATGACTTCCAGCCTCCCGAACAAGCCGGTTTCCGAAAAGGCTACAGTACCATAGACCACATCCATACGCTTAGGCAAATTATACAGAAGTCCGAGGAGTATAATATGCCTCTATGTTTAGCTTTTGTGGACTATGAGAAGGCCTTTGATTCGATCGAAACTTGGGCGGTGCTTCAGTCTCTGCAGCCGTGCCACATAGACTATAGGTATATAGAGGTTTTAAGGTGCCTTAACAATAACGCCACCATGTCGGTCCGAGTACAGAAGCAGAACATGAGGGCGATTCCACTGCGGAGAGGTGTGAGACAGGGAGATGTGATATCTCCGAAACTGTTCACTGCGGCATTGGAAGACGCTTTCAAGCTTCTGGAATGGGAAGGAACCGGCATCAATATTAATGGCGAATACATCACACACCTCCGATTTGCCGATGATATAGTCGTTGTGGCAAAGACGCTGGACGATCTTGGCACTATGCTCGAAGACCTTGACCGAGTCTCCCAACAAGTGGGTCTTAAAATGAATGAATGTTCCCTTGTTGTACCCCCTCCAGTATCCATTGGGAACTCAACTCTCGAAGTTGTCGACGAGTACGTCTACCTGGGACAAGTGATCCAATTGGGTAGGTCCAACTTCAAGAAAGAGGTCAATCGACGAATCCAACTCGGCTGGGCAGCGTTCAGGAAATTACGCAAGAGTGTCTTCTCATCTCATCTATCTCAGTATCTGAAGACGAAAGTCTTCAACCAGTGTGTGTTACCAGTGATGACATACGGATCCGAAACATGGTCTCTTACTATCGGCCTTATAATGAAGCTCAAAATCATACAACGAGCGATGGAAAGGGCTATGCTGGGTGTTTCTCTACGGGATCGAATCAGAAATGAGGAGATACGTAGAAGAACTAAGGTAACGGACATAGCCTTGAGAATCAGTAAGCTTAAGTGGCAATGGGCAGGGCACATAGCGCAAAGAACTGATGGCCGTTGGGGCAGGAAAGTTCTAGATTGGAGACCCTTCGACCAGAGACGTAGCGTGGGACGTCCACCAACAAGATGGACAGACGACCTTATAAAGATCGCAGAATCAAACTGGATGCAGACCGCTAGTGATCGGTCGCTGTGGAAAGCCGTGGGGGAGGCCTATGTTCAGCAGTGGACGTCCTTTGGCTGATAATGATGATGATGATGATGACAAAATATATGCCTGACCATGGGGTGAGGTTGTGGTGTAGTTGTGGTTTTAGTGTGCTTGTGGTAATAGAAACTTAGTCGAGTAATCATCTTTCTGTCTCTGGCAACTGGCAATATCAAAGAGTAGACCGAGACAGAACTACGATTTATTCAAGAACTAAGCTCATCCTGACATGCTCAAGCGGGCCTTTGTAGTAAAACTTGTGTTAATTTAGTTTGATCTCAGCTAACATTCGATCAGTTTTTGCAACACAACTCGTGCAATAGGTAAGGTCGTCACAGGGTGACTCTTGGAGGTCCCGAAATCGTTTAGTGTGGAATTTGGGAGTGCGTGCTAACCGAGCATCAAGAATGCCGCCTGCCTATGAAACAATAGTGGTGTGACTTGCATAATCATATTAAACTATCGATAGACTTGGTGTCTGACAGAGCATATTAAGGATGCTCTGTCAGAATTGGATGGATTATCAATCACTCGTCGTCCTACACCGTTAATGTTGGTAAGCACGCATTCAGGCTGACTGCTGTTGTTACATCATAATTGTAATCAACTCATTATGGCGTCGAATATTAAGTAATAATGAAAAAGTTACAAACAGACATCTGTTATTCGGGGTGTGTTTGTTTTCTCTATACCTACATTGTCATAGAAAAAAATACTTTTAGAAACTTTTTGAAAACAAAACAGGCAATTCAACATTGGAAAATATTGTAACAGGTGTTGCTACCATGTTTCTTATTTTTTTCGAGTTTCCGATATTTCGGCACTGTTGCAAGTGCCATGGTCACATGGTAGCAATCCCGTTAATCTTTTCTAATGTTTAATGACCATGTAAGTTTAAATCAATAAATTCAATATTGTACCACGTGTATATATTTTTTTACAACGTAGATTTAAAATAACGTTTTTAATGAAGTCATTTATCTCTAGGCTAGATCATTATTTAATGCAACAGTTTACTCAGATTGCAAAGCGAGTTTGAGTTAAATAAATTTGTTGAACAAATCTATGTCAAAATCTTTTGCATTGCATTGTGATCTTTCAGCATTGGACATGTGAATTAGGCATTTTTTTAGTTAATGTTTGGTTTTATAAGTTTTTATTATTAATGAAAGACTGATACTTTACAACATGATGTGTGGTATAAACAAAGTGCTGTCTTTACCACATCAAGGCGGCAATGATAACAAGCAATGACATGGGTAAATTGAACTATATGTTTAATGTGATTATAAGAATTTACATGACAATTATTGCTCTACAATGAACAATAATAATAGCAATAATAGTAACAAAATAATTGCTAAGTCGTCTTTAGTACGGTTTCCACCACGATGCAGGAACACCTTTAGGGCGGAAGATATTCTGATTGTCGCTTCTCTTCTGCTGGGTACTCATGAAGTCAGTACTGCGAGCAATCCTGGCTTAAGAACCACCGAGGTTTACAATAGACTTATCGGTAATTACACTTGGATGATCTCTGGCATCATTGGCTTGATCTTGATCCATCTGCAGACGGTTGTCGACGCTTCGCACGACACGATACATTGGCCGATACGTAACCGGTGGCCTGTATGTAGGCAGAATGAACTCGGGCTCTGAAAAATACCCATTTGAATACCCATAATCGGGTAACAACCTTCCTTGAACATATTGTGACTCAGCAGACGAAGCCAGGAGTATGGCGGCGAGGGAGATAAGAATTACGCGGTTCATCTTGCTTGAAACTGCTTACACAAGTAACTAATTTATGTCTGCATAAGTACAAGTATTTATACCATTTATTATCATTTAATTAATTGATAAGTTTTTTTTAATAAATCTAGTAAAAAGAATAGCACTACATGGCTGGGCTCGGGAGTGTACCGAAATTATCGCTTGGAACAATTAAACCATTGTTCCCAGTAAACTTAATATGATCGTTCTATTATTTTATTGGATTAAATAAAACACAAAATAATTATAAATGAAATCTGCTGAAAACATACAAAAGGATAGGTATTATGTTAGATAAACTAAAAAATGAACGATTTTTTTTATTATCGCTGGTTTAATACAATAATAATGTAAGGAACTTTATTGTCAAAAACAATATTTATTAATTTCAAATATAATTTCGGGAGAATCCCTAGACCCAGCTATGTAGGCAAAGCACAATCATTTAGCTAGTCTCTCAAAAACTTTGTATAAATACTCAACCAATAGGGTTATAAGAACATACACTCCTACAGCAAGATGCATCGTGCAGTGTTGTTTGCCCTGGCCGCGGTGCTGCTGGTTGTCCTACCAGAGGAGTCATCAGCTCAGGTCATCCTACCACCCTTGCTGCCAAACGTGATGCGTCCGAAAGTTTGGACGTTCCGTCAGCGAAGAGATTTGGAAGACTCGAGGTCGAACCAAAGTCATGACAGCGATGACGAAATCCTCCCACTGACCGGTGATTTCATTGATGATATCCGAGACTTTCAGGGCCCATACATAAGGATCGCTCGCAGTGTCAACTATGGGAACGCAAAAAGCGATAGCGGTCACGTCATTCTTCCGCAGACCACCCTGTTGGCACAACTATTGAGCCAACGATTTAAAAATTGATTAATACCATATATACTTTATTTTAGTTTTGTGTTAAAAAGCTTTTGTAAAATCATATTTTGTTCTCTTGTATCATTTTATTAAATAAATACATATATTGTATCGCATAACTTTGTCAACTTCTTTTTAAAACACAATGAACCAAGATATAGATTTTGTGACTCTAGATTTAAATTTTTAAGGTCTGATACAATTGCTATCGGTATTTGACTTCTTGACCTATATCTCAATTTAAAGCTTCAAATTTATTTGAGTACTAGCGATTCCCCGCGATTTCGTCGATTCAAGTTCGCTCCCTACCTTCCTGTGTAGCGTAATGATTGATAGCCTTAAACTATCCTCAATAAATAAGATACCTAACAACAAAAACATTTTTGAAATCGGTCTAGTAGTTCCTGAGATTAGCGCGTTTAAACAAATAAACAAAAAAACTCTTTAGCTTTATAACATTAGTATAGACTAGCGGTCCCCCGCGACTGCGTCCACGCGATTTTAATGTGATTCCTCCCCTCACGTCAGAGCTTGATGTTTTATAGCCTAAAACCCTCCTAGTTAAAAAAGCTATCCAACATAAAAATATTTTTTTAAATCGGTCCAGTCGTTCTTGAGATTAGCGCGTTCAAACATACAAGCAAACAAACAAACTCTTCAGCTTTATCATATAATAAGAGTATAGATATTTCTAGTAGATAGGTACAGCCGATACCAACCCAGTTCGATTCCACGTTATCTGCTACAAGCTAATGAGAAAACTAAAAACTCCTGGGATTTTGTAAAATTAATAAATTTCATTTTGATTACGGATCAAAATGTAATCCCATGAGCTATATTTTGTGATGTTTATAGCACGGCTTTGTTAGCGCTATTTTAGTTAGAGCACACTCCGAGCCGCATTAGCAGATACATAAAAAATGCATTGTATGTACTGCATAGTATGTAATAAGTTATAAGTAAATACGATAAGTAAAGATTAGCTTTACAGAATTGAATTAGGTTCAGTAAACCTATAATGATAGTGTAATGTAAGGTGTCAATTCACAAATGTGTAAACTGAATGTTTCAGTACTACTTACAATGTCAAAATGATTTCGGACGATTCAGTTTGGATACCTAAGTTGTAAAACGATTTTTATAAATATGTACTTATATATATTATCAAAGTCTTCGTTAACATTATACTTTACAGTGATTGCTGTAATATTCATTGAAAATGACGTCCATAGTAGTGCACAAAGCACTGAATTACATTTTTCTTAGCCATTTCGTTAAATATTCGTGTGCAGTTAGTTACGTTTCGGAATTGCCTTTGTAAAAGGTTCTTATTGCCTATGCATGCCCAAAAGACGGGGCGGGCAATTTAAAAATACATTACCAACGTGAGACTTGAGGGACCAATCACATTAATATTCGGATTTAAACGCGCTGCAGACAAAGTACACGCTACGCTGTATTAAAATGAAGTTACTAAACGAAAGGGTTGTTTGGGTGTTTAATTTAAATCAAGTTTAAATTCCAAACTTAAAGGTTTTTCAGGTCTCGTTCAAATATCACGTACCAAAAAAATTATAAGCTAACAAGTAATAAATACCTATAACTAACATATCGATTAATTTGAATCCGAATGACTTAACACAAAAAAATCAAATATCATTAAGATTAACCGAGACCACTGATTTAACAAAAAATACAGAAACATTATTTTGATAAATCCATCTGATCGACGTCGAAACCGAAAGGAGTTCGTATCTGAGACTTTACCGAACTCATTTAAAATGTGGCCTTGCGACACTCATCACGGATGCATAAGTTCTCCGAATGCAATTGAACCTCATCGATTGTTCTATTTCTAGAAGCATCCTTGAAACACAACTCTTGCCTGCATTATTAAAGCTACTGATGTAATGTCTGACCTATCGTCTACCAACTCAAGGACGAGCTGTTGTGCCAGCCTTTTCAAATGTGATTGACGTTTCTATTGTTATTTACCGATATTGTAGTGCTTACATCATCATGTTTGCTCCTCCTTATCCTTAAGGGCATTTTCCGTCAAAGAGAAGACGAAACGAGCGGAGAAAAGACGTGTTATAAACCGTTATCAAAAGAAATATTAAAACTAAGCTCGACGATGATGGCATCGAACTACAGATAAATTTTGGAAAAAAAAAACCTTTTTTTCATTAAATTTATGCCTTTTTCTTGGATTTCCAAGAGAATAAGATAATTATAACAAAAAAAAACCTCGTTTTGGTGGTAATTGACCTTGTAATAGGTACATAATAATACTATTAAAATCAATTTGATGATATTTTGTCTATTTTAGTATTATGTTGTACTTGCTAATATGCACAGAACATTTAACAAACATTTTGCTTCGAGACGAAAATGACTCTTCATGAAACCAGTAACTTATTTCTCTGTCCACCAATGCACATATACCGTACAACATTTGAGTACGTCCATGCACTCGTCTTTCAATAAAATGTATTAACATATAAGTTCATCTTTAAGATATTATAAGTCTTAAGTCCTTGTAAATATTTAAGTCTCTGTATTATAAGAGAGATATCTCTATTATAATTTATAAGTCCCCTTGTAATTAGTTCAAAAAGTACTGTTATTTAAAATTACATAGCAACTAATTAATGTACAATTATCTTCTTGTTTCATGAAATCCAAAAACAATGTTCTACTAGTTAACAACAATAATAATGAGCCAAACATCTTTCAAAAATATTAGCTCAAATTCATGAATTTCGTGAGAGGCCACAATAAACGTTCAACATCGCATTGCTTTCTAGGGAATAAACAAGCAATTTTACTGAAGCCAATTCTAAACCTATTGGTGTCCTTTGTTTTCCTTAAAAACAATTGAACGGTTCGATGAGTTTCAAACCAATCTACACAAATAACTTTCTCATGTAATAGGTCGGTCAATGACATCGGGGTTGATTTCTGAAACAATGGAAGGTCAACAACCTCGTCAAGAGGTAATGTTGCAGCCACCGACATATTTAACCGAAAAATGCAAGTCACTCCAAGTGCAGGAAAACCTAACCATGCGAAGCAATGTTCGCGACAAAACGAGTGCGAAACGTGATATACGACGAGTCACATCAATTACGCAATCTCTGTCTTTAAATAAGTCAATTAAATTGAATTGAGTATCCATGATGGTGTTAAAAGAAGTAGAGCACTCCTGGAGCATTGTTTAATGTTGACGCCATTTTTTGCCACGCGATATACGTACCTACTCACGTCATCCGCGTCATCTCTCGCGTATTTTAGAATACATAATATTTATTGTATCAGATGTCTTTTAAGCACATTGTTCTTTATTTCCTCGTGGCCTCGCTCGTGAATAATGCATAGTCGGGATCCGCACTCAAATGACAATCTGTCGGCGAGCGGCGTATAAACGCGTGGCTCTGCGGCCCGTCGCGAATTGCTCGGAAAACATTTAATGGCCTCCGCTGATTGTATTGACACATCATTTTGACGACCCGTAACGGGTCCCGTCAATAAACATGACTGTTTAAGCCTTGCAGTTTGGTTGTACAGTTTATTTTTTTTTACAGAGCAGTTTTAGAAAAAAAGAGTAGATGTGTATTCAACACAACCATAAGAATTTTAAAGTTTATTTTTGATAGATCGATTAGCTATTCCCCTGCGTTTCACTGCTTTGTTGAAGAGCCGGCCGTTGCTTAATCTATTAACGGCCTTTGAATTCCACTAATATGCATTATAACAACTAGCTGAATGACTCAATTTTGACATTTCACCTGAATTAACATGCCAATAACACTCAATCCATCCGACTGCTATTGCAAGTTAATTAAGCAACATCAGCTAACTGCTTAAAACAATAAACGCAATTTACTCACTGATTGATTGGTAATAGGTTATACTCGTATGTACAGATGGTAATTAACAATTAGACTGTCGGTTGGCCAAAAAGCGCACAAGGCATACAAAGTTATTTGCAGTTACAAAAAAACTGACAAATTACGCACAAAACTCACTTGTTCCGAGACAACACAGAAGCTTAAACCAAAAATTTCACTGTACTTGCTTCCGAAAAGAGATACTAAGGATAATTAATTTGTAAAAGTAATTTAACACACACACACACACACACACACACACACACACATCTCAGAGAGATGTTCAAGTATACACGTCAAGTTAACTGATGACCGTTACTAAAATATAGTTTAAAAAATGTAAATCCGTCATTGGCTGTAATTTATTTTTTTATTTATTTTAAGAGCTGTGGATTTTGTAATACAAATAAAAAAAACTGTAACTAGATCAAGTGCCACAATAGGTGGTTCAATGTGCTCAAAGCTTTTTGTAGACAAAGTCCACAGCTCATGGCAAGCACACCTAAAAAGTTTGGCAACTCTTTGCCTTCTTATATATAACTAGCGGTCCCCCGCGACTTCGTCCGCGCGTTTTGAGTTTACTCCCTCCTCTCCCGTCGCAGCGTGATGTTTTATATCCTAAAGCCTTTCTCAATAAATAAGCTATCTAACACAGAAATATTTTTTCAAATCGGTTCAGCAGTTCCTGAGATAAGCGCGTTCAAACCAACAAACTCTTCAGCTTTATAATATAACTAGCGGTCCCCCGCGACTTCGTCCGCGCGTTTTGCGTTTGCTCCCTCCCCTCCCGTCGCAGCGTCATGTTTTATATCCTAAAGCCTTTCTCGATAAATAAGCTATCCAACACAGAAATATTTTTCAAATCGGTCCAGCAGTTCCTGAGATAAGCGCGTTCAAACAAACAAACTCTTCAGATTTATAAAATATTAGCGCAAGCGCACGTTGTACTTAAGCTGAGAACATTATTTTGGTGCGGAGTTATGTTAAAACTGTGATAGCTCCTAAGATATTTATTGAAATCAAATGATATGAAGGGCAACTTGGTTCTAAATGAAATGCTCGTGATGATGAATGTATTTATTTTGATAAGAATAAATACCTGTGTGTATAATACACCTCTAAAAATAATGCATTATTTTTTTACAAATTTATGAACATAAAAAAGGTTGTAGTAAGTCAACCATAACAGATAGACATATGCTGTTGCCGACTTTATAATAGAACTCTTAATGCTGAAGAATCCTGTCATACATGATTTTTGTGTAACTTAAGCGGTTTCCGCAGCGTATGCAGCGGAAGCTCTCAAAAGGAATATCTTTCTCCCGTTTTCGCAACATTTTTCATTTCTGCTGTGGTCTTATGAGTTGTATCTTTATGTTATATAGCCTAAAGCCTTCCTCGATAAATGGACTATCCAACGTAAAAAATTTTTTTCAAATCGGGCCCGTAGTTTTTGAGATTAGCGCGTTCAAACAAACAAAAAAACAAACAAACTCTTCAGCTTTATAATATTAGTATAGATTAGCGCAAGCGCACGTTGTACTTGAGCTGCGAACATTATTTTGGTGCGGAGTTATGTTAAAACTGTGAAAGCTCCTAAGATATTTATTGGAATCAAATGATATAAAGGGCAACTTTGTTCAAAATGAAATACTCGTGATGATGAATGTATTTATTTTGATAAGAATAAATACCTGTGTGTATAATACACATTTAAAAATAATGCATTATTTTTTTACAAATTTATTAACATAAAAAAGGTTGTATTAAGTCAACCATAAAAGATAGACTTATGCTGTCGCGGACTTTATTATAGAACTTTTAATGCTTAACAATCTTGTCATACATGATTTTAGTGTAACTTTAGCGGTTTCCGCAGCGTACGCAGCGGAAGCTCTCAAAAGGAATATCTTTCTCCCGTTTTCGCAACATTTTTCATTGCTGCTGTGGTCTTGTGAGTCGTATCTTTATGTTATATGGCTTAAAGCCTTCCTCGATAAATGGACTATCTAACATAAAATTTTTTTTTCAAATCGGGCCAGTAGTTTCTGAGATAAGCACGTTCAAACAAACAAACAAACAAACAAACAAACTCTTCAGCTTTATAATATTAGTATAGATTAGCGCAAGCGCACGTTGTACTTAAGTTGCGAACATTATTTTGGTGCGGAGTTATGTTAAAACTGTGATAGCTCCTAAGATATTTATTGAAATCAAATGATATAAAGGGCAACTTGGATCTAAATGAAATGCTCGTGATGATGAATGTATTTATTTTGATAAGAATAAATACCTGTGTGTATAATACACCTCTAAAAATAATGCATTATTTTTTTACAAATCTATTAACATAAAAAAGGTTGTAGTAAGTCAACCATAAAAGATAGACATATGCTGTCGCGGACTTCATTATAGAACTCTTAATGCTGAACAATCCTGTCATACATGATTTTTGTGTAACTTAAGCGGTTTCCGCAGCGTATGCAGCGGAAGCTCTCAAAAGGAATATCTTTCTCCCGTTTTCGCAACATTTTTCATTTCTGCTGTGGTCTTATGAGTTGTATCTTTATGTTATATAGCCTACAGCCTTCCTCGATAAATGGACTATCCAACGTAAAAATAATTTTTCAAATCGGGCCAGAAGTTTTGAGATTAGCGCGTTCAAACAAACAAACAAACAAACTCTTCAGCTTTTTAATATTAGTATATAATATTCATGCTATGCATTATGCTTTTTTTCCTGGTTGGCATTCTCTTAGACCTCCTAAGTGTTTACTTTTCATTGCGCTTTGCTCTACCCCCTGCCAAGTGTGGCTCTACCCTCCTTCATTCAAAATTCGTCCCCTTACTTATCTGTTGTGGATAAAATACTTTTCCATTCAGGAACATCCATCATTATACCATAACATGAAACCGTAATGATGACGTCAATATCTGAAGTTACCCACGCGCGAAATTCTTTTTATGTTCCTCATTTTCCTGCTAAACTTCGCAAACAGTTTCCGCGTAATATTATCCCCGAAAAATCAGTACTGAAAAGACGCACCACGATACGCTTTCAGATAACATTCAGTAATTCTGTTAGTATCTCATAGTGCAAAGACGGCTTTGTGCCGCGGGCGATCTTTTCGAACACAAGGGCTCTCTACGGTGACCCCGATACGGCGCAAGACTTTCTTTTATCCTCCTTTTGACAGGTAACTTTACCCTCAAGGATATCTTACTATAAAGTCGATATGCTTGAAACAAAATACAAACGGAAGAGGAATTGTAAAAGAAATAAAGTAGTGGTGCAAGTCATTTGTTTACGATGATCGCATAATCTCTAATCGTAATTTTTGCTATTTGCCGAACTGTATACGCTCTTGTTTAATAGTGTTCGTATCCATTCGGTTTTTTAAAAATTAATTATTATTCCCGCGTTCTTATGTTTCTAAGGTTCTGCATAATCAGAAAGTAAGTGATGTCAGATCGACATATAAGTTAAATAACCCTAAAGAATAACTGGGTAGGTTTTCACTTATGACTAAGGTGGAAGTAACTACTATTGAGTACATACATTTCTATTGTTTAATAAATAGAGTTTTTAAGTGATTAAATCCGTCTCAACCATTTTCTTTGCTAGTCACCGCAACAGGCATCTTTATACAGAGTGTAAAATAGTACGAGCCAAATTTAGGTACTTGTTAGGTACACATCTCTCCCTCCCGTTAGGCAATGGCAGAGCTCAGTATCTGACGAGGGACTCAGATGTGTAACTCGACTATGTGTAACCGACTAACTCAGGCCGAGCTAGTCAAAAGGGTTCTTCGTCACAATTATTGAATGTAATAATAATAAAAAATATGGTCATAAATTCTGTTAAGTGCAATGTCTAAAGTAATATTATTGATAAATAAACTAAATTAACATGTCAGTAAACAATAACTATTCGCTTGAAGCGGCCGTCACGGCAGAAATTCTGGAATTCGTCAAAATTAAAAAAAAAACAATTTCAAAAAAATATTTTTTTTGTTTTTATAGTGTTTTATCACTATAAAAACAACAAATTGCACTTGTAAAAAGCAACTAAGTAACTGCGTAAGACACGGGGTTAGTTTCCTCGTCTGTCACACAGCCAAAGTTGCTTTTTACAAATGTAATTTGCTATTTATAAATTTCAATAAAGGTCTGAAAAGAATTCGATTGCAAACAATTAATTGCAAATTCTTAATTCGGTTTGGAAGCAAATAAAATAGTCGAACGCGCATATCAAAACTATTTCTTAGCCATACGATATCTTTTGGCAACTTTTAACAAGTTTTTTTGTACTTACTAAACCCATGATGAAGTTAAGCGTCGTGTTATCCGCAAAAAATCATTAAAGTAATTCAATAATATCTTAATCATTATCTAAGTATCACGAGCACTATAAAAGAAAAATACTTTTTAATTTGTTTGGTGGTGATCTCAAAAAATCTATTACCTTCATATAGTATGCTACGCCATTAACGCTGCGGGATTGTACTATTGTACGAACTTAATTTTTTTATCCGTACTAGGAATCGTCCTTGCATTTTTTTTTAGAATCCAAACAATTGTCTACAGTTCGTTGCCCCCAAATACGTTTGCCTCTTATATAAGTATCAGTTATTTACGATAAACAAAAATGTTAGTGAGTTGATTAGCGGACAAGACGAGCAGAAATTAGTTGGATCGGGAAGAAAACCAATTAGCTTGCTCCGAAACGGAACTCAACCACAAGTTATTAGTAATAGCGATTGCAGACGAGCGACAATATTGGTGAGTGCTTGTTGGCTTGGCTAGCACTGTCGGTGACGAAGATTACCGTGAAACCGAGCATTCAAAAAACATCCAATATTTTTTTCTTAAACTTTTAGTTGACACGTATAGCCGCGAACATACTGTTTAAACGAGGTAAGATAAGATTTATTTCTCACCATAAATGTTACAAAACGCACTCGCTTTCGCTTGTGCGAACAGAATATCCCCTTATATATAATGGTCAACTTAGCACACTTGTATCATAATGTACTATTACACGGTCATCTCTCTGTCAATAATGTCGATGGACGTTTACCTACGCTTACGCTGCAATTTTACATCTAAGATTATCTAATTTCGAAATAAGCCTTAACAGCTCTCGCGAAGATTGAAAATACCACTGTATTTTGACATAATGACATAACTAAAAGTAAGCGACAAAAATGGTGTAAAACTTTAAGTTCACGCGGTTCGAGAATATACGAAATTGTAAATGGTTTTCAATCGAAACTCAAAACAATCATTGAAATGGGTATGGTGTGGTATCCAAATCTTACTCTTGGTACGGAGCTGATCGATCTCTTTGATTATCTTACTACCTCTCTTTAAGAGCCGCATGGTACCTGCGGTACGACTAAGTGTCGTTTTGTTACTCTTGGCACATCTAGAACATCTAGGAATCCACCAACATGGAACTCCTCTTTCATCTCTACATAAATCTTTAATCTACCTCTCGGGTCATTACTTCGACCAACTTCTTTCATGGGGGATGAACCCCAACAAGGCCACCTCCAACCCCTTGCCCCTCTCCTTACCATCTCCTGAACTCACTGTTCCAATCACGCTCCATAGTACCACTCTCTTAGTCGGCTAATCTCTATAGCCGACTACTGCTCTTGTTACTTTACACACCACACTAACAAATACCACGAGTACTTAATTAACAATATGTAGGAAAAGACCTCTTTCAAATACATGTGCAATGCAAGTAACACTTACCAAGTTAGTAGTTTTCTTTCTCTTAGGGTACACCTTTTACCACCATCCTCTGTTTTTCTTTCTTCAATGCACTCTCAGCTCCGCTAGCTCTCCCGCCATCTTCGAAACCCTCCTTTTTCTTCTGTACCATAGACAATAATTACTTACTTTTTTATTTAGATTCAGGCAAAGGCATTGAAGTGTAAAATACTAGGTCTACTCACCTGTCATATGTGGATGCATTCGCGATCTCCGCGACAACAGCCATAACCATTCTTCACGTTATGTGCCGTCCATAGGCAGTTGAGCTCAATGATCCGCAGGGCAATATCCGTTACATTAGCACAGAAGACATAATAGTACTAGTTCTTCTAACGTATCTCCTCATTACGATTTGATCTTGTAAACGGAGCATAACTCTTGCACCCAATAGCTGTGCGATAACAGTTGTTGTATGGAAATTCGCATTGACTCCGCTTCCAAGGTACCTATATACACAGTCGTGTCCGTCCAGTTACAACTTTGTATACGGCCTGTTTCACAATATCCTTAAAAGAAACCGGTAACGTTATCTTTCCATCATTTCATACGAAATGACGTTCTACATTTGAATCATTATTTGGTTAGTGCTTTGGCGAAAGTGAAATAGGCTCATAGGGCTGATTTCCTGATCGATAGTTAACTCAACTAACGGTTGAAAGTCATTAGCATTGAACTGTGCGTGCTTTGAACAAAATTTAAGGTAACCAATGGTCATTAAAATAGCCATTCCGACAACTGGTTGAGGCATTTATTTTAAAATAGCCTAGTCTCAATCACTAGCAACAATATTTAACCATTAATTAAGTTAACTTTCGGTCACGAAACCGGCCCATAGTGTTATACGGAGTGTCCCTGGTTATAGTAAAATCTAGATAGGAGGTGAAAGAAGACCGAAAATCTTGAAACAGAAAAGTCAAATGAATAAAAAAACAATATTCTAAATTCTATTGAACAATAAAATTCACATTTTTTACTTGGACGCTAGGTGCAAAAATTAGCCATAGTGTGTATTGAGTTTAGCTTTACATTTCTTCGTCAAATGAATGGTAATGGTGATTATTGAAAAATGAACAAACGAATCATATATTTTTTACGAATACTTTTTGAAGACTTCTTGTTATTTTTACTTCATTATTTGGATTATATATTTTTTTATCTACATTTTCTTCATAAAACTTGTGGCTTATGCCACTCTGTGTCAACTTTGATTTTACTTGCTCTATTAAAATTAAGAACATCCGCTATTGACTGTTATTGTAGAATGTAACATTCGATTAATTTTCGTAATAAGAGCTGTAAATTTAGAATACTAAAATAACACTATAACTAGGGACACACTGTATAATCAATACATGCATCATAATTAATATAATTATTTTGTGCTTTCTGAACGCAGCTTGTCGCTCGTCTGTAA
Source organism: Pyrausta purpuralis (assembly GCA_963924145.1). Taxonomy (NCBI): domain Eukaryota; kingdom Metazoa; phylum Arthropoda; class Insecta; order Lepidoptera; family Crambidae; genus Pyrausta; species Pyrausta purpuralis. The sequence continues at coordinate 16,639,310 of OZ001649.1, forward strand.
ACTCCCTTAATACACTTATTACTCAAATTGATTACGTTATGTAGCTGGAGCTAGGAAGCGAACACAAAATAACTTTTAAAGTACCTACTAGTTAGTAGTTTTTCTGGCGCTTAATCGCGCTCATAAAGTTATAACTACCCATCCTTTTCATAAGCTTAATTTGCCTAATTCTAGAGAAAAATACTTTTCCTTTGAGCTTTGAAGTTAACAGGAAAAGTTATTACAAAATGTGTGGCATAAAAAGATCTTATCAGCAGCGGAGATTGTTGCGTTAAAAGCATTCACTGTGACCTGCTCGAGAAAATCTGGATCTCTTGAGAGCGGCCTATTGCGATGTCCGCGAAGTCGGGTGGTAGGGGAACCCGAATCGATGGCAGCGTTCGTAGTGACCAAGTAACCAAAAATTTTTTAGTTTTAGATTATTTTTTTTTCTTCATACATCTACCCTTACAGACTTATATTTCTTTAAATACAGTTAAATAAAAATATACATATCATAAATTGCCACAATAAATTAAATCCTAAAAAGTCACTCACGACAACAGATTATGTGTAGTGTCATCCTCTCAAATCGGCTCGTGAACAAAAGAACAAATCTAGGCAGTTAGCGGCTAATTTGTGTTTTTTTTAGCACGCTTCAGGGAGATGTGGCCAGCAGATTTCTACCGCGCCTCACAGCGATTAAGCTCGGACGGCGCCGTCTCTGTGGTCTGTGCGTAGACGTCGGGCACGCTCTGACTCATCCACTTTGGTACATCCGGGTTACTGCTTATACCGCGGCACACTCATAACAAAAATTGACAACGTTGGCGGACTTCTGTCACCATTAATCTAGCAATTGTAGTTGTAGCCATGCATAATATTTATTTTGTAAGTAAATATCGACTCTACATATTAGCGTTATTGAATTGAATAAATGGATTCACAATGTTTCATTGAAATAACTTTTTTCATATTACTTTTCGTTACGACAGTCCGCTAATAATTTGTGATGCTGTCGTGGCGCACGGTCCCAATAGTTGGAAATCATGTTACCGTAATGGAACCCAATGCCATGAATACTTGGTAGTTTCATTTTTAACCGACTTCAAAAAAGGAGGAGGTTATCAATTCGACTGTATGTTTTTTTTTTGTATGTTTGTTACCTCATATCTCAGTCGTTTGTCGACCAAATCGAAAAAAAATTTCGCCTACTTAGAGGGTATACCTTCTAGTTGGTCCCATTTTTTCCATTTTGGGATCTGATGACGGGATCTTGGTGTAATTGAGGCAAACCCTCAAATTTTTAAAAAGTAAAAATATCGCAATGATAAAATACCATTACTAAAAATTACGAAGTGATTGGTTATAAACGATAGTAGGGTAGTTATGCAAAACTTCTCTACTTAGTTTTCAGACACTCATTAATCGTAATAAAAGCTATGCATACAGATCGATTGCAGTCTACAAGTCGGAGCAAACGCTTGTATTTTACAAAATCAAAGTTAGAATCGGTGTCAGCTTTCTTTCAAAGTTTGCGAAGTATAATTCACTAGCGGTCCCCCGCGACTTCGTCCGCGCGTTTTGAGTTTGCTCCCTCCCCTCCCGTCGCAGCGTCATGTTTTATATCCTAAAGCCTTTCTCGATAAATAAGCTATCCAACACAGAAATATTTTTTCAAATCGGTCCAGCAGTTCCTGAGATAAGCGCGTTCAAACAAACAAACTCTTCAGCTTTATAATATTAGTATAGATTAGCGCAAGCGCACGTTGTACTTAAGCTGCGAACATTATTTTGGTGCGGAGTTATGTTAAAACTGTGATAGCTCCTAAGATATTTATTGAAATCAAATGATATAAAGGGCAACTTGGTTCTAAATAAAATGCTCGTGATGATGAATGTATTTATTTTGATAAGAATAAATACCTGTGTGTATACTACACCTCTAAAAATAATGCATTATTTTTTTACAAATTTATTAACATAAAAAAGGTTGTAGTAAGTCAACCATAAAATATAGACATATGCTGTCGCGGACTTTATTATAGAACTCTTATTGCTGAACAATCCTGTCATACATGATTTTTGTGTAACTTAAGCGGTTTCCGCAGCGTATGCAGCGGAAGCTCTCAAAAGGAATATCTTTCTCCCATTTTCGCAACATTTTTCATTTCTGCTGTGGTCTTATGAGTCGTATCTTTATGTTATATAGCCTAAAGCCTTCCTCGATAAATGGACTATCCAACGTAAAAAAAATTTTCAAATCGGGCCAGTAGTTTTTGAGATTAGCGCGTTCAAACAAACAAAAAAACAAACAAACAAACAAACAAACAAACAAACTCTTCAGCTTTATAATATTAGTATAGATTTTGCAAAGATCACCGCCGTACAGACGTCACGTCTGGGGCTGGACAAACTTTCTACGACTTTACAACTTCGTCGCGTTCAGATTGAATTGCATTAATCAGGACATTTATAAAGTAATCTTCACGTTTGAAACTTTCTTTCAATCAAAGTTTCGTACATAAAAAAGTATAGCAACAGAATATAAACAATCTATTCAAAAACTAACTTATTAATATAGTTTTGCACTTTAGGTTGTACAATTAGCGGACTTAATGCCTTGTGGCATTCACTACCAGTCAACCATTTGGGAATGAAGTTTAATCAGACTTCGAATGCGATCGATTTTTTAATTATTCACCTTATATTCTACTCCAACGTCTACCTATAACATATACCTTAATATATGCTCCATTAATATGTAGATACTCCAAGTACATCTGTAGATACTTATATCACAAAGTTGATGAGTTTGTTGTTTTTGAACGCGATAATCTCAGTAACTTGTGGACCGATTTGTAAACAATTTTTGTGTTGGATAGCTTATTTATCGGGAAAGGCTTTGGGCTCAAAAAATCACGCTGCGACGGGAGGGGAGGAAGCAAACCAAAACGCGCGGTATTACTTGTGAATATAAAGTCCTTAATGCAAGTTTTGTGAAGATAAAGATTTGCCATATCTATGTGCAATATTCCGCAGAACCAATCTTCCTTCATATTGATCGAAGATCGAATCTGTCTTACTTCTGAATGTTGTAAAGTTGGATTCTCTGAGTTGCTTTCGTTTATCTGTTGCGAAATTTTTATACCTGCAAACCTGCATCAATATATCTTTAAAGATTTAAGGATAAGAATCCCATCAGCAGTCTCTTCTGAAATAGCGCACAAAAGTTCTGTCAGGAAACCCTTAATACACCTTTCTACTAAAGGGGTACCTAACAGGGGGCGTATTGCGATCCAACTTAGTCCGTTAAATTTACAGGCAGTTCAAAATTCATGATTTCCTCAGTGTCAACGAATGTTATCAGTAGATCCAGAAATCCTTTAGACATTCCTACACATCGCCATCTAATCTCAAAGTATGCTACTTAAAGCTTGTGTTATGGGTTGCCAGACAACGGATATAATACTTAAATACTTTTTGTCTTTGTCCAAAACAGTACGGTTTCTTGCCGCAACGTGGAACCGAGGACGCCCTCTACGACCTGACGAGTTATATAGCCAAAGAACGGGCCGACAAGAAGTCGATAATTGTAATCTCGCTGGACATAGAGGGTGCCTTTGATAACGCGTGGTGGCCGGCTCTAAAATACCAACTTTTACAAAGACACTGCCCAAGGAACCTCTACAAAGCAGTGGAATCTTATCTGGAAGACAGAAGCGTAGAAGTCCATTACGCAGGATCTACCTGCAAAAGAGAAACCAACAAGGGTTGTGTGCAGGGATCCATAGGAGGCCCAACCTTTTGGAATCTCATTTTGGACCCACTGCTCCACCTTCTGTCCAAGGAGAAGGTACACTGCCAGGCGTTCGCCGATGATGTGGTCTTAGTCTTCTCTGCTAAAACAGTGTCAGAGATGGAGGAACCCATCAACGAGGTGTTAAACATGACATTAGAATGGGGAAAGCAAAACAAACTGAACTTCGCGGCGCATAAGACCAATGCCATGCTCATCACCCGAAGATTAAAATTTACCCCTCCTAAACTTATAATGTCAGGAGTACAACTCCCCCTCGTTGATGAGATCAAACTTCTCGGACTCATAATAGACAAACGACTCAACTTCAACTCACACGTATCCGCCATCTGCAAAAAGTCAGCGGACATATATAAACAGCTAGCGTGTGCAGCGAGGGTCACATGGGGTCTAAACGGCGAGATAGTACGGACCATATACGTGGCGGTAATAGAACCCATCGTCACATACGGCGCGGCAGCCTGGGCAGTGGCAACTCAGCTCCAAATGAACAAAAAGCGCCTGGAGGCGGTACAGAGGGGCTTTGCGCAGAAAATATGTAAGGCTTATAGAACCACTTCATTAACCTCTGTGCAGATTCTCTCTGGGACCCTACCTCTAGACCTACGCATCCAGGAAACAGCAACCCTGTACGAGGCAAAGAGAGGATACGCAGCCGATTTCTTACCCCCTGGCAGGAACCTGGAAAATAAAGTTAAATTTACAGAATTTCCACATCCATCCAACACCACTGCCTTGGGGTATGAACTCCTCGAGGATATGAACCCAGAAACCCAAAAACGCCACGACATCTCAGGTCCACAGGTTTATACCGATGGAAGCAAGATAGAGGGTAGAGTAGGAGCAGCCCTCACGTGGTGGGAAAACGGTAAGGAGACAGGCAGCGAAACCTTCAGCTTACACCCAACCTGCACAGTCTTCCAATCGGAACTATATGCTCTCCATAGGGCAGTGCTAAGGGCAAAAGAGAGTGGAACGGACACAGTGAACATATTAAGTGACTCACGATCTTCACTAGAACTACTGTCTAACCCCGCTCTCCTACACCCACTGGCAAAGACCATTAAGGAGAACATATCAGCCATGAATGCAGAAGGGAGACAGGTGAGGCTGTTTTGGCTAAGAGCACACGTTGGAACAGCGGGAAATGAAAGAGCTGACGAGCTAGCAAAAACAGCCGCTACAACAGAAAAGTCAGAGCCAGACTACGCAGAAGTCCCATTGTCTTATGTGAAGAAAAAGATCAGGGAGGAATCGGTCCAGAGATGGCAGGACAGATATGACGCCTCTGCAACGGGATCAGTTACCAAGGCCTTCTTCCCAGACGTACGCGAGGCGTACCGGCTGGTGAGAGCAGTAAAACTGACCCCGCTCCAGACCCAAATCTTCACAGGACATGGTGGTTTTGGGGAATACTTACATCGGTTTAAACTTCGCAGCTCCCCCGGATGCGAGTGTGACCCGGACACAAGCGAAACAGTCTGGCATATACTATTAGATTGCCCGCGGTTCCAGCTGAGCAAGCACAACCTGGAATGCGACATTCAGATGGAGCTGACCAAAAATACTATGACAAAGGTCCTAAAAAGTGCGAAGTTAAGAACCACTTTCTTAAACTATGTGGAATCAGTCGCCAAAATAACAACAAGGCGAAATAGCGCAATACCAAATTGCACACCCACGACACAGGACACACAACAACAAATACAACAACTCACCACACAGAAACCCTCACAAAGTCAACCTAAACCCTACAATCTGCTGGCATCCGGTGAACCGGGAGAGCCTGGAATAAGGCTGCGGGGAGTCGCGCTGTTCATGGACAACAACTGGGAGCGGCTAGGAATCGCATTCTGTAACGCCATGGTACGAAACACGGTCTATATTTCACCCGGTCTCGGCGCACTTATCAACGGAAGTACCTTTAAAACATCAATGAGACGAAAGGTCTACAACGAATTACCAATTGTAACAATAGAGCAGCAAGAGTGTAGAATAGTGCGAAAGAAAAACAAGACTATCGCACTATTCTCCAACGAACTGCATGTTACGGAATTCGAACAGGCATGCAAGGTACTTACGAAGATAAGTGAGCGAGGGGAAAAAGGAACATCGAGACCGGTTAAGATCAGTCTGGATGCAATGGTCGTAAGCTACCAAAAAGGCAAAACCGAGGACTACCTTGAGGCCGTGGCAGCTTCTAAATATCACGAGGTCGTGGTCTATGAGGACAGAGGCCAAAACCTCAGCTTCCTTAAACCACGACCAGCAGACCAAAACGCACCACCACCACCCACTGATTGCTGGGACCACCCTATAGTCAGAACTGACATCAGTGGGTCCGAGCGATTGGAACTCAGGGTGAGAAGCGAAAAGTGCCAGACGAAACGGAGTGCAAAAGAGCTGAGCGTCGACAAGAAAGAGAAAACTCAAGACACACTCTCCACTATGACAGCAGCACTCAGCAGTGTTTTCAAGGCGATCCCGGAGATGATCACCAGAAAAATAACGAGGATGAGGAGTATAACAGCGATCGAGAAAGCAGTCGAAAAGTTTACCTCACCACCACCAGAGGAGGAAACAAACCCAAGAGTGGAACGCACCAGGGCAGACATGGGACAAGTAGCTCCACCGACTCTCAGACCAGCCTGTCAACCACAGGAGCACATGCTAAATGCCTTTATCGAGTTCGTAGCGGTAACTAAAGCCACTAGAAAAGTCAACGAAGACACTTGCAAGGGCATCATGCAAGCGTACAATCTTGACAATCTGGGACTGCTGCGAGCTAAATTAAAGGACGCAGAGGCCGCAATATACGATAGCGAACAATCCAAGGTTATCCATGGACAAATGTCGGGGTCGTATATGGCGGCATACAGCAACGCGTGTGGCTTCGTGGGACAGGACGAACAACTGAGTAACTTAGAGGAGGGAAAACTTGTCTTCAAAACACCGTCCGAAGACCCCATAGTCATAGTCGCAAAGTGTACGAAGGTCATGCTCGACGACAGAATAATCGAAATGGCTAACACCATATCGGGAGATCTGTCGAAAGGTAAGGTCCCGGAACACTGGACTATACCGACAATTACATGGGTCAATGGAGTCCCTGGTTGTGGCAAAACCACGTGGGTAATGTCCCAAATAAACCCCGAACAGGACATAATAATCACAACGACGACTGAAGCAGCAAAGGACCTCCGAGAGAAACTGGCAACGAGAATAGGGGAAGAGAGGGCGAAAAGGAGAGTCAGAACAATGGCATCTCTACTTGTAAATGGTATGAGTGAGGGAGAATCGTGCACACGCCTAATGGTGGATGAAGCCCTCATGAACCATTTTGGATCCATTGTACTGGCTATCCAAATAGCGAAAGCCAGAGAGGTGACTTTGTTAGGAGATAATAACCAACTCCCATACATAGATCGCTGTAATCTCTTCACTTTGGAATACAACAGACCTAATAAAATCACAGAGGTTACTAAGGAGTTACTGTGCACCTATCGAAACCCCCAGGATGTAGCATATGCCCTTAGTGAAATCTACAGCGGCATATACTCAGCCAATACTCAAGTACAGTCCCTTTACCTCAAGCGCTTCTCAGGTGCAGTGATCCCAAAATCGGAAAGAACCCTATACCTCACTCACACCCAAGCTGAAAAGGCAAGCCTTATCAGCCAAGGATACGGGAAAGACGAAGGATCACGCACACTTACCATACATGAAGCACAGGGGCAGACTTTTGAGTCAGTGGTGATAGTGCGCACAGTATCAAAAAAATCCCATCTCCTGTGTTCCCCACGCTGTTGTGGCCATCTCTAGACACACAAAGTCTTGTGTTTATTACACAGACAATGCCACCGACATCGCCACAGCTTGTCTGATAATCCGGGCAGAGAAGGCCATACCAACAATAATCCGGGACTACAACCTGCGGATGGCCATGCGCAGGGGCGACGAGCAAGTCCGAAACAAGATATTGGCCAATCCACTAACATAACTAACTCTATCAACCAAGTCACTAAGAACATCTTAGTACCTAAAGGCGACGACGTAGAGGGATTACTTTACTCCCCAAACACAAACACAATCACTAACACAAACTAGAATAAGAGCAATATTGTTTAATATTGTATAGCAAAATCACAAGGATAATAAAATTCCAAAATCTTATAGAATAATACAAATATGTAATAATAATAATAATAATAAAAAAAAAACAATACAACAAAAATATATGCACATGTACAAATAATTATAGAAAAAGAAAATAGCAACTATAACAACAACACAAGAAAAAAAAAATATATTAAGTTATCTTAAGTAGAAATAAGAGACGATGTTTAACTTATAAGAGAGTTATAGCATAAACTAACAACCCTAGTAATAAGTATTGTAAAAAGCACTGTAAATTTTTGCGCGGAGCAAAGATAAAAAGTAACACACATAACAAAAACCTAAATCAAAAAAGGCACGGACCAAAGAGTCTGTGGACTGTAGTTTTATTAATGAAAAAAAAAAAAAAAAACTTTTTGTTTGTAAATACATACATGATATACATAGAAAACACCCAAATCAATACAAACAGACATGTTCATGCACACAAATGTTTGTATTGTGCGGGGATCGAACCCGCAACCCGCTGCGTAGTAGGCGATTTCTCGACCACTACACCAGACGGGTCGTCAAATATAATATAGATCAATAGTATAATAATACTTAAATAGCCTGAGTATGAATATTTATGTAATTATACTATAATAATACTAGCGGCCCGCCCCGGCTTCGGACGGGTGCAATGCCGATAATGCTGCTATTGTTGTCTTTATGCAACGTTCAGTGTTGTCTTTTTTTTTGTAATTAGAGAATACAAATAAATTTTCTTTACATATTACTCTTGATAGAGCGATATATAATTGACCATGTTAAAAGCAAACAACGTTTAAATCTCAGCCCCCAGCCCCGGCCTGTACCGGCGTTAGGACGCAACCGCTGTCCCTGTATTTTAAATCTGTAATATCTTCGAAAATATTCATTTTAAAGTCACGTTTTAATTTTGTTGTTTTTGTAATTAACATGGGTTCCTAAAACCTATGTCATTTTAGTTTCATAAATGGGAGCACTCCCCCCTTGAATACCATTATGTTTTAGTCTAACATCGATTCTACATTAAAAAAAAAAAAACATTTTTCGTCGTCTTAGTCATTGTTTAAGTTACAATGTACAGACAACAGCACGTCAAGGTAAAGACTGCAATATCTTGTACAGTTATAATATGGGTTAGGTTTCAACGAAAATGTATCCATGTTTCTGGCGAATAAATAATTTGAGTTTGAGTTTATAGCCTGATGTGCTGGCGACTGTTCTTGATTGTACTAAAGAAGTTACTAAAACCTTCTTGTGTGGGACTGTTCAGACTATAGCCCCTTTTGAACCTATTGCTGGATTGTGCCGAAAACGTGATGACCGTAGATCGATTCGATGAGTAACTGTGAAGTCGAAGAGAGCGGAAAGGGTGTTCTTCAATAAAACGCCACTATTAAGATGTACTTGGCAATCTTGAATGTAGTCTTACTGCTGCTATGCTGAGTGTTTGAGTATTCCGAAGTTTTCTTGTTTCTTGTACTGTTGCCTGGAGCGAACTGAATGTTCAGGCCTAAATCTGTTGAATAGACTGGCGATGTTATGATTAGCTATTACATGACCTCTGAAATCCCTAGTTATACGTGACAGTACTTGACGACGTGTCTCCCTAGAGACACAAGTTATATTTTTTGTGAAATTAAAATTATACCTCAACAATGTCACAGGGTAACTCTTGGAAGTCCCGAAATCGTTTAGTGTGGAATGTGGGAGTGCGTGCTAACCGAGCATCAAGAATGCCGCCTGCATGAAGCAATACTGGTGTGACTTATATTATTCAGATTGAAACTATCGATAGGGTATCTGACAGAGCATATTAAGGATGCTCGTACCTACAAGAATTTGATGAATTATCAATCACTGCTAAGTATAATATGAAGTTAAACGGAAGCTATTTGATGAGAAATATTATGATACTAACAAAAACATGATATAATTATCACTTTATGCAGTATGCACACTTAGCTAAGTTAAGCTCGAGAGATTCAGAGCAACTATCCCAGATAATAAAATAAAAACTTGGTCTTGAGGTTGAGGCCCGCTTGCGTACATCAAAATTGGGGCCTTTCAACACGTACAACAACCACACACCATCGCAGCGTCAAAATGTGGTCGAGCAGTGGTAGGTATTAATAGTGTCGCTGCAGCTTTCAACGTTTCCGTTAGCGTAATGTCTATGTGATTCTCGTTTCTTTCTCGGCCATAAGTTCTCGGTGCCGCTGGTAGTGGCGTTGTGGTTGCGATGTCGTTACAATATCTTCGGTATCACACAAGTAGTCGATAACGACGGCTAAATGTGGTGTGTGAATGTTCCTATTCATTTTCAATAGGTACAAAATATATGCCGAACCGATTGGTGTGGTTGCGGTACGTCTAGGAAGGCCCTTACCCGCGTAATCATCTTTCTGTCTCTGGCAGCTGGCATTATCAAAGAATAGATCGAGACAGAACGACGATGTATTCAAGAACTAAGCTCATCCTGACTTGCGCAAGCGGACCTTAGTAGTAAAAGTTGTGTTAATTTACTTTGTTTATATGTATATCTACACTGGAATTATCGATACTTTACAACACTACTCGTGCAATAGACAAGGTCGTCCTACACCGTTAATTTTTGTAAGCACGCATTCAGGCAGACTGCTGTTGTTACATCATAATTGTAATCAACTTATTTCGGCACCGAATATTAAGTTTAATGAAAAAGTTACAAACAGACATCTGTTATTCGTGGCGTGTTTATTTTCTCTATACACTGTCTTACATTGTATTTAATTTTGTACAACGTTGATTTGAATCACGTTTTTAATGAAGTCATATATACTTAGGTTAGATCATTATTTAGTGCAACAGTTTGCACAGCGGGTTTCAGTAAAATAAATTCGTTGAACAAATCTACGTAAAAAAATTGTGCGTTGCATTGTGATTTTTCAGCATAAAACATGTGAATTAAACAACTTTTTTCAGTTAATATCTGGTTCTTTAAGTTTTTATTAATAATGAAAGACTAATACTTTACAACATGATGTGTGGAATAAACAAAGTGCAGTCTTTACCATATCAAAGCGGTAGGATAATATGCAATGACTCGGGTAAATTGAACTATATGTTTAATGTAATCACATTGAATAAAAAATACATAAGAATTTACATGACAATAATTGCTTTACAATGAACAATAATAATAGCAATGAAACAAAATAATTGCTAAGTCATCTTTAGTACGGTTTCCACCACGATGCAGGAACACCTTTAGGGCGGAAGATATTCTGATTGTCGCTTCTCTTCTGCTGGGTGCTCATGAAGTCAGTACTGTGAGCAATCCTGGCTTTAGAACCACCGAGGTTTACAATAGACTTATCGGTGATTACACTTGGATGATCTCTGGCATCATTAGCTTGATCTTGATCCATCTGCAGACGTTCGTCGACGCTTCGCACGACACGATACATTGGCCGATACGTCACCGGTGGCCTGTATGTCGGCAGAATGTACTCGGGCTCTGAATTATACCCATTTGAATACCCATAATCGGGTAACAACCTTCCTTGAACATATTGTGACTCAGCAGACGAAGCCAGGAGTATGGCGGCGAAGGAGATAAGAATTACGCGGTTCATCTTGCTTGAAACTGTTTACACAAGTAACTAATTTTGTTTGAATAAGTACGAGTATTTATACCATTTATTACCATTTAATTAATTGTTAAGTTTCTTATAATAAATTAAGTAAATAGAATAGCACTACATGGCTGGGATCCGGAGTGAACCGAAATTATCGCTTGGAACAATTAAACCATTGTTCCCAGTAAACATAATATGATTATTCTATTATGTTATTAGATTTAAAAAACAAAATAATTATTAAATAAATCTGCTGAAAACATACAAAAGGATAGGTATTATGTTTGATAAACTAAACAATGAAAAATTCTTCGCTCAATTATCGCTGGTTTGTTATTAAGTTCAAAACACAATAACAATGCGAGGAAATATATTGTCAAAAATAATATGTATTATTTTCAAAGATAATTTCGGGAGACTCCCTAGACCCAGCTGTGCAGGCAAAGCACAATCATTTAGCTAATCTCTCGAACAACTTTGTATAAATACTCAACCAATAGCATTATTAGAACATACACTCCTACAGCAAGATGCATCGTGCAGTGTTGTTTGCCCTGGCCGCTGTGCTGCTGGTTGTCCTACCAGAGGAGTCATCAGCTCAGGTCATCCTACCACCCTTGCTGCCAAACCTGATGCGTCCAAAAGTTTGGATGTTCCGTCAGCGAAGAGATTTAGAAGACTCAAGGTCGAACCAAAGTCATGACAGCGACGACGAAGTTCTCCCATTGACTGATGATATACGAGACTTTCAGGACCCAAACATAAAGACTCGCAGTGTCAACCATGGAAACGCAAATAAGTCACGTCATTCTTCCGCAGACCACCCTGTTGGCACAAATATTGAGACAACGATTAAAAAATTGATGAATACAACATTTATTTGGTCTTGATTTTGTGTTCAAATGCTTTTGTTAAGTCATATTTTGTTCTCTTGTATTATTTTACTATATAAACACATATTTTGTATCGCATACCTTTGTCAACTTCTTTATAAAACACAATGACCCAAGATATCGTTTTTGTGATTCAACTGTAGATTTTACGTTTTAAGTTCTGACACAATTGTTATAGGTATTTGACTTCATATTGACCTAAATCGCAATTTAAAGCTTCAACTTTATTTGAGTACCAGCGATCCCCCGTGATTTCATCGAATTAAGTTCGCTTCCACCCTACCTGTTGTAGAGTAATGATTTATACCTTTAAACTATCCTCAATAAATAAGCTATCTAACAACAAAAATATTTTTAAAATCGGTCTAGTAGTTCCTGTGATTAGCGCGTTCAAACAAACAAACAAAAACACCCCTTAGCTTTATAACATTAGTATAGACTAGCGGTCCCTTGCCACTGCGTCCACGCGATTTTAATGTGCTTCCTTCCCACCCGTCGCAGCATGATGTTTTATAGCCTAAAACCTTCCTCGACATATTTATCTATCCAACATAAAAAATATTTATTAAATCGTCCAGTTATTCTTGAGATTAGCGCTATCAAACATACGAGCATACAAACAAACTCTTCAGCTTTATCATATAATAATAGTATAGATATTTCTAGTAGGTAGGTACTGCCGATACCTACCCAGTTCGAATCCACGTTATCTGCTACAAGCTGCTGGGAAACTAAAAACTCCTGGGATTTTGTAAAATTGAAAATTTCATTTGGATTACGGATCGAAAGCTAATCCCTTGAGCTTTATTTTGTGATGTTTGTAGCACGGCTTTGTTAGCGCTATTTTCGTTAGAGCACACTCCGAGCCGCATTAGCAAATACATAACAAAAATGCATTGTATGTACTGCATTAAATGTAATAAGTTATAAGTGAATAGGATAAGTAAAGATTTATCTTACACTATTGAATTAGGTTAAGTCTACCTATAATGATAGTGTAATGTAAGGTGTCAATTAACAAATAAACAAATGTGTAAACTGGATGTTTCAGTACTACTTACAATATCAAAATGATTTCGGACGATTCAGCTTGGGTACCTAAGTTGTAAAACGATTTTTTTATAATATGTAATTATATATATCGACGGTTCCCGGGCTATTTGTATTAAGCGACATTTTGGGCGAAATTGACTTATATACATATTCGGAATCAGCGAATTTTTCCGCGTCGTTTGAGCTGGGTTTTGTGACGATCTGAGCACTTTTTTGTCGCTTCATACTATCTCATTTTCGGAGCCCATTTTGCACTGCGATGTATGTACCGATACAAAATTTAGACAAATTTAGGAACTGTGTACTTAAGCTCACTATGAAATACCAAAGAGTTACTTAAACCCTCATTCCTGGATCAAAATTTACAGGCAATGTATGTTAAACCAATTAGCTTCACCTTATAAATATTTTGAAATGTCGCTTCATACAATTGGCTTTACCTTATGATTATATAAGATTGACGCTTAATACAATTAGCCTTTCCTTACAGATACATAATAATGTCGCTTCATACAATTAGCTTTACCTCATAAATTCATAAGAATGTCGCATAATACAATTAGCTAGATACTTGAATTTGCTAGAAGTGGTCACTTGAAACATTAGGTATTTATGTGAATTTTAAGATGACTATCGCTTGAGCCATTTCAGGTTTCAACATTAAAGTAAAGACGGCGAATAAACCGATATTCCTTACTATTATTTTAAACTTGCACTGTCGCTTCATTTACTACAAAAGCAAAATGTTAGTACTTCAAACAAATTTAATTACAGCCGCGTACACTTAATACAATCAAAATTGACTATGGATTAACTATTAAGGCGTTGGTTAAAAATTAGTTTTGGTACCGATGCGCTTGCACCGCAGCGAAACAAACCGCACGAGATTTTATATTCCTGTGCGCCGTTGCTTCAGTCTATGCAAACCGTGGACTAGTTCGTATCTCTGGTTCTGACGTGTTAAGTGTTTTATGGGAGCTCGGGCCGCGCAAAGTATTTGGTCGTCAATACTGGATTTTTGGTGAGTTTTTATATTCATGCATTAATTATTGTTTTTCATTTTTAACAGTAACACTGTTTAATGTTAACTAAACTTGCTTGATGAAGGTAGGTATAAATCGAAACAAACAAGAGTTATTGCTTACCTCCTTATATTTTCCTATACTAAGACGCCGGTTTTCATGGTATAACTTTCTCTGAGGTCCAGAGTTCGATTCTCGGTCGGGTCGATATTGAAACTAGTTATCCTATATTGAGTTTGGTCCGGGTGTTGTGGTACTATCGGATTTGCATAATACAAGTGATTTGGCTATTTAATGGCATCTGGCATCAGAGGAATGCACTTACATGATGTTGTCCCACTTACCGAAATAATTAACCAATCATCACCATTAGTAACATTTTTTTAAAAACTTGATACGTGCGTAAAAGTAAATACTTTCATATTTTTTTTGTTTTGCAGTTCGATATCCTAAATATTTTTTGGGACCTTATATACCACAAAAAACATAGAAAATGGTTAAGTAAAATAAAGTGCAAGACCTAAAAGAAAGGTGAATCCGTTGCCTGAAACGGTAACAGTTTTCGGAAGTCAGTCTTACATGGTACAAAATAAAGATCTGCTTATTCTGCAACTGTTAGATTTAAAAAATGTTTCCAAAAATGTAGAAAATGACCTGAACACTAAAGATGAAGAACAGTGATAAAATGAAAAAAGCACCAGTATCGAACAAATAAAATTAGGCGGGCATCTTATTTTCATTATAAATCAAGTAAATTTATTAATCCTACTAATATTATAAATGAAAAAGTTTGTGAGGTAGGAATAAAAAATAAAAGTATGTTTATAGAAGAAGAAAAAGAGTAAAGAATAAAGAAATTATACCTATAAGTATTAAGGAAAGGTTTGGTTGAATTTTAATTAAGGCGTTATTTTTTATTAATTGTGATTAATAAAACAAAATGTGATTGTAGTACAACACATGTTATTATTGCTTAAGAAGTTTTTTTTTGTAAAGGAAGAGAAACAAGCCACGGTTCCTAGAAAGTGAAAGAAGATTTAAATGCTTAATATTTTGTTATGTTTTTAATTTGAGATAGGTAAGTATATGGAAGAATACTAAGTTATCATCATCATTATCAGCCAAAGGACGTCCACTGTTGAACATAGGCCTCCCCCACGGCTTTCCACAGCGACCGATCACTAGCGGCCTGCATCCAGTTTGATCCTGCGATCTTCACAAGGTCATCGTCCATCTTGTCTTCTCGTCCTATGCTACGTCTTTGGTTGAAGGGTCTCCAATCTAGAACTTTCCTGCCCCAACGACCATCAGTGCAACGGCTTCGCGCTATGTGCCCTGCCTATTGCCACTTGAGCTTATTGATTCAAGACTATGTCCGTACCCTGAGCATAGCCCTCTCCATTCCTCGTTTTGTGGTTTTGAGCATCTTTATGAGGCCTATAGTTAGAGACCATGATTCAGATCCGCATGTCATCACACACTGGTTGAAGACTTTCGTCTTCAGATACTGAGGTAGTTGAGATCAGAAGACACTCATCTCTTGCGTAATTATCTGAACACTGCCCAGCTGAGTTTAGAATACTAAGTACCTAAATAAATTTAAAATAAGTATGTATGTATGTAGTTCGTTTAACTCATTTATTATGAGACTATAGGCTACTTAAATAAAATACTGTTAACTTGTGATTCCTATACAATTGTGATAAAAACCTTAGTGGTTACTCTGGTAAACAGGAAAGTTACTGTAGTTCCTAGCTGATGATAATTAAAATGAAAAGTTCATTTGAGCAATACAATCTGTTTTATTTCTCAATTCCTAATTATTGTCAGGATAATAATTCCTAGGTTTCTTTAAATTCAACAATATTTTAACCGTCCCATTCACTTCTTCATTACTCAGGCACGATTAGGAACAAATTAGTAATCGGCGTAAGTAAATCGGTGCTTAAACTGAATAGGCCATACACAAAATTGTATGGTTTATGGCATTTAAATCATTTAGTTCAGCTATGAAATATGAAAAACTCTTCAATTTAAACCATTTAACCTGGAGCTATTACATTCAGTACTAGGTGGTTAGGTCTTTTAACCTGGAGCAAGTATTTATAAACCAAGGCGGATAAGTCACTTAGCCAGGAACAACAAAAACTAATCTAAGGCGGTAAAATCATTTAGCCTGGAACAAAAAAATAAAATAAAAGGATCATTTTGCATTAAACGACATGTATCTTCGTTAATAATAGGAATATCAGAAAAAAAAAACCTATCAGATTATGCAGACTATGTAACCTAATCAATAAATATCCAATTTTTTCTAAAATTTTACAAATTGCGATAGTTATGATTTTTTTTTAAAAATCAAAACTTTAAACAGCTCTGGTATAAAGTTTACAAAATGTCGCTTAATACAAATAGCCCGGGAACCGTCGATATGATCAAATTCTTCGTTAACACAATACTTTCACCGTGATTGCTGTAATATTCTTTGAAAATGACATCCACAGTAGTGCACAAAGCACTGAATTGCATTTTTCTTAGCCATTTCGTTAAATATTCGTGTGCAGTTAGTTACGTTTCGGAATTGCCTTTGTAAAAGGTTCTTATTGCCTATGCATGCCCAAAAGACGGGGCGGGCAATTTAAAAATACATTACCAACGTGAGACTTGAGGGACCAATCACATTAATATTCGGATTTAAACGCGCTGCAGACAAAGTACACGCTACGCTGTATTAAAATGAAGTTACTAAACGAAAGGGTTGTTTGGGTGTTTAATTTAAATCAAGTTTAAATTCCAAACTTAAAGGTTTTTCAGGTCTCGTTCAAATATCACGTACCAAAAAAATTATAAGCTAACAAGTAATAAATACCTATAACTAACATATCGATTAATTTGAATCCGAATGACTTAACACAAAAAAATCAAATATCATTAAGATTAACCGAGACCACTGATTTAACACAAAATACAGAAATATTATTTTGATAAATCCATCTGATCGACGTCTAACCGAAAGGAGTTCGTTTCTGTGACTTTACCGAACTCATTTAAAAGGT
This sequence comes from Pyrausta purpuralis, assembly GCA_963924145.1. NCBI lineage: Eukaryota > Metazoa > Arthropoda > Insecta > Lepidoptera > Crambidae > Pyrausta > Pyrausta purpuralis. Next base: position 16,656,896 of record OZ001649.1, read on the forward strand.
GGCCTTGCGAAACTCATCAGGGATGCATAAGTTCTCCGAATGCAATTGAACCTCATCGATTGTTCTATTTCTAGAAGCATCCTTGAAACACAACTCTTGCCTGCATTATTAAAGCTACTGATGTAATGTCTGACCTATCGTCTACCAACTCAAGGACGAGCTGTTGTGCCAGTCTTTTCAAATATGATTGACGTTTCTATTGTTATTTACCGATATTGTAGTGCTTAAATCATCATGTTTGCTCCTCCTTATCCTTAAGGGCATTTTCCGTCAAAGAGAAGACGAAACGAGCGGAGAAAAGACGTGTTATAAACCGTTATCAAAAGAATATTAAAACTAAGCTCGACGATGATGGCATCGAACTACAGATTAATTTTAGAAAAATATATTTTTTTAATTAAATTTATGCCATTTTCTTGGATTTCCAAGAGAATAAGATAATTATAACAAAAAATAACCTCGTTTTGTTGGTATTTGACCTTGTAATTCTAGGTACCTACATAATAATACTATTAAAATCAATTTGATGATATTTTGTCTATTTTGGTATTATGTTGTACTTGCTAATAAGCACAGAACATTTAACAAACATTTTGCTTCGAGACGAAAATGACTCTTCATGAAACCAATTACTTATTTCTCTGTCCACCAATGCACAGACACCGTACAACATTTGAGAACGTCCATGCACTCGTCTTTCAATAAAATGTATTAACAAGTTCATCTTTAAGATATTATAAGTCTTAAGTCCTTGTAAATATTTAAGTCTCTGTATTATAAGAGAGAGATATCTCCATTATAATTTATAAGTCCCCTCGTAATTAGTTCAAAAAGTACTGTTATTTAAAATTACATAGCAACTAATTAATGTACAATTCTGTTCTTGTTTCATGAAAACCAAAAACAATGTTCTACTAGTTAACAACAATAATAATGAGCCAAACATCTTTCAAAAATATTAGCTCAAATTCATGAATTTCGTGAGAGGCCACAATAAACGTTCAACATCGCATTGTTTTCTAGGGAGTAATAAGCAATTTTACTGAAGCCAATTCTAAACCTACTGGTGTCCTTTGTTTTCCTTTTATGTATTAAAAACAATTGAACGGTACGGAGAGTTTCAAACGAATCTACACAAATAACCTTCTCAAGTAATAGGTCGGTCAAAGACATCGGGGTTGATTTCTGAAATAATGGAAGGTCAACAACCTCGTCAAGAGGTAATGTTGCAGCCACCGACATATTTAAGCGGAAAATGCAAGTCACTCCAAGTGCAGGAAAACCTAACCATGCGAAGCAATGTTCGCGACAAAACGAGTGCAAAACGTGATATACGAGTCACATCACTTACGCAATCTCTGTCTTTAAATAAGTCAATTAAATTTAATTGAGTATCCATGATGGTGTTCAAAGAAGTAGAGCACTCCTGGAGCATTGTTTAATGTTGACGCCATTTTCTGCCACGCGATATACGTACCTACTCACATCATCCGCGTCATCTCTCGCGTATTTTAGAATACATAATATTTGTTGTATCAGATGTCTTTTAAGCAGATTGTTCTTTATTTCCTCGTGGCCTCGCTCGTGAATAATGCACAGTCGGGATCCGCACTCAAATGACAATCTGTCGGCGAGCGGCGTATAAACGCGTGGCTCTGCGGCCCGTCGCGAATTGCTCGGAAAACATTTAATGGCCTCCGCTGATTGTATTGACACATCATTTTGACGAACCGTAACGGGTCCCGTCAATAAACATGACTGTTTAAGCCTAACACTTTGGTTGTACAGTTTATTTTTTTCTACAGTGCAGTTTTAGAAAAAAAAGTAGATGTGTATTCAACACAACCATAAGAATTTTAAAGTTTATTTTTGCACATCGATTAGCTATTCCCCTGTTATTTACTGCTTTGTTGAAGCGCCGGCCTTTGCTCAATCTATTAACGGCCTATGAATTCCGCTAATATGCAATATAAAAACTAGCTGAATGACTCAATTTTGACATTTCACCTGAATTAACATGCCAATAACACTCAATCCATCCGACTATGCTATTGCAAGTTAATTAAGCAACATCAGCTTACTGCTTAAAACAATAAACGCAATTTACTCATTGATTGATTGGTGATAGGTTATACTTGTATGTACAGATGGTAACTAACAATTCGACTGTCGATTGGCCAAAAAGCGCACAAGGCATACAAAGTTATTTGCAGTTACAAAAAAACTGACAAATTACGCACAAAACTCACTTGTTCCGAGACAACACAGAAGCTAAAACCAAAAATTTCACTCTACTTTCTTCCGAAAAGAGATACTTAGGATAATTAATTTGTAAAAGTAATTTAACACACACACACACACACACACACACACACATCTCAGAGAGATGTTCAAGTATACACGTCAAGTTAACTGATGACCGTTACTAAAATATAGTTTAAAAAATGTAAATCCGTCATTGGCTGTAATTTATTTTTTTATTTATTTTAAGAGCTGTGGATTTTGTAATACAAATAAAAAAACTGTAACTAGATCAAGTGCCACAATAGGTGGTTCAATGTGCTCAAAGCTTTTTGTAGACAAGGTCCACAGCTCATGGCAAGCACACCTAAAAAGTTTGGCAACTCTTTGTCTTTTTATATATAACTAGCGGTCCCCCGCGACTTCGTCCGCGCGTTTTGAGTTTGCTCCCTCCACTCCCGTCGCAGCGTCATGTTTTATATCCTAAAGCCTTTCTCGATAAATAAGCTATCCAACACAGAAATATTTTTTTAAATCGGTTCAGCAGTTCCTGAGATAAGCGCGTTCAAACAAACAAACTCTTCAGCTTTATAATATACTAGCGGTCCCCCGCGACTTCGTCCGCGCGTTTTGAGTTTGCTCCCTCCACTCCCGTCGCAGCGTGATGTTTTATATCCTAAAGCCTTGCTCAATAAATAAGCTATCTAACACAGAAATATTTTTTCAAATCGGTCCAGCAGTTCCTGAGATAAGCGCGTTCAAACCAACAAACTCTTCAGCTTTATAATATAATTAGCGCAAGCGCACGTTGTACTTAAGCTGCGAACATTATTTTGGTGCGGAGTTATGTTAAAACTGTGATAGCTCCTAAGATATTTATTGGAACCAAATGATATAAAGGGCAACTTTGTTCTAAATGAATCAAATCAAATCAAAATCAAATCAAAATGAAATACTCGTGATGATGAATGTATTTATTTTGATAAGAATAAATACCTGTGTGTATAATACACCTCTAAAAATAATGCATTATTTTTTTACCAATTTATTAACATAAAGAAGGTTGTAGTAAGTCAACCATAAAACATAGACATATGCTGTCTAGGATTTTATTATAGAACTCTTAATGTTGAACAATCCTGTCATACATGATTTTTGTGTAACTTTAGCGGTTTCCGCAGCGTACGCAGCGGAAGCTCTCAAAAGGAATATCTTTCTCCCGTTTTCGCAACATTTTTCATTGCTGCTGTGGTCTTGTGAGTCGTATCTTTATGTTATATAGCTTAAAGCCTTCCTCGAGAAATGGACTATCTAACATAAAAATAATTTTTCAAATCGGGCCAAAAGTTTTTGAGATTAGCGCATTCAAACAAACAAACTCTTCAGCTTTATAATATTAGTATATAATATTCATGCTATGCATTATGCTTTTTTTCCTGGTTGGCATTCTCTTAGACCTCCTAAGTGTTTGCTTTTCATTGCGCTTTGCTCTACCCCCTGCCAACTGTGGCTCTACCCTCCTTCATTATTTTATTTCAGCGCTTTAATATTTCTCTATATATTTTTTCTACCCTGGGTGGGTTTTTGACCAGTGCCAGTTTAAAAATCCCAATTTTCTACGTTGTCTGACATCAGCTGTTGCAAACTTCTACGTAGTCTGACGTCAGCCGTTTTAATCAACTCAATTAAACCCTGCAAGAGGTTTCCTGGAAATCGATAGGTAGCTCTGTTGTGTATTAACGCGAGAAGAGAATTTGAAGGGATATTAAATTACACCTTACAAAGAAACCATACATAAATTGTTCTTAAACCATACTTATTAAGTGCCTATAATCCTTGTTAGGTTTAAGCTAACATAACAAGCAGCACATGAAATAGCCGTTAGTTAATTTTGATTGTTCCAAATACAAAGTTGAAGCTAAATTCAAACGTAAAAGTTATAATGATGCACTTCAGAACAATGTGTTTGAGGAAAATCGTCCCCTTACTGATCTGTTTTGGATAAAATACTTTTCCATTCAGGAACATCCATCATTATACCATAACATGAAACCGTAATGATGACGTCAATATCTGAAGTTACCCACGCGCGAAATTCTTTTTATGTTTCTCATTTTCCTGCTAAACTTCGCAAACAGTTTCCGCGTTACGTTATCTCCGAAAAATCAGTACTGAAAAGGCGCACCACGATACGCTTTCAGATAACATTCAGTAATTCTGTTAGTATCTCATAGTGCAAAGACGGCTTTGTGCCGCGGGCGATCTTTTCGAACCCAAGGGCTCTCTACGGTGACCCCGATACGGCGCAAGAGTTTCTTTTATCCTCCTTTTGACAGGTAACTTTACCCTCAAGGATATCTTACTATAAAGTCGATATGCTTGAAACAAAATACAAACGGAAGAGGAATTGTAAAAGAAATAAAGTAGTGGTGCAAGTCATTTGTTTACGATGATCGCATAAATCTCTAATCGTAATTTTTGCTATTTGCCGAACTGTATACGCTCTTGTTTAATAGTGTTAGTATCCATTCGGTTTTTTTAAAAATTAATTATTATTCCCGCGTTCTTATGTTTCTAAGCTTCTGCATAATCAGAAAGTAAGTGATGTCAGATCGACATATAAGTTAAATAACCCTAAAGAATAACTGGGTAGGTTTTCACTTATGACTAAGGTGGAAGTAACTACTATTGAGTACATACATTTCTATTGTTTAATAAATAGAGTTTTTAAGTGATTAAATCCATCTCAACCATTTTCTTTGCTAGTCACCGCAACAGGCATCTTTATACAGAGTGTAAAACAGTACGAGCCAAATTTAGGTACTTGTTAGGTACACATCTCTCCCTCCCGTTAGGCAATGGCAGAGCTCAGTATCTGACGAGGGACTCAGATGTGTAACTCGACTATGTGTAACCAAATAACTCAGGCCGAGCTAGTCGAAAGGGTTCTTCGTCACAATTATTAAATGTAATAATAATAAAAAATATGGTCATAAATTCTGTTAAGTGCAATGTCTAAAGTAATATTATTGATAAATAAACTAAATTAACATGTCAGTAAACAATAACTATTCGCTTGAAGCGGCCATCACGGCAGAAATTCTTGAATTCGTCAAAATTTAAAAAAAAAAACAATTTCACAAAATTAAAATTTTTGTTTTTATAGTGTTTTATCACTATAAAAACAACAAATTGCACTTGTAAAAAGCAACTAAGTAACTGCGTAAGACACGGGGTTAGTTTCCTCGTCTGTCACACAGCCAAAGTTGCTTTTTACAAATGTAATTTGCTATTTATAAATTTCAATAAAGGTCTGAAAAGAATTCGATTGCAAACAATTAATTGCAAATTCGTAATTCGGTTTGGAAGCAAATAAAATAGTCGAACGCGCATATCAAAACTATTTCTTAGCCATACGATATCTTTTGGCAACTTTTAACAAGTTTTTTTGTACTTACTAAACCCATGATGAAGTTAAGCGTCGTGTTATCGGCAAAAAATCATTAAAGTAATTCAATAATATCTTAATGATTATCTAAGTATCACGAGCACTATAAAAGAAAAATACTTTTTAATTTGTTTGGTGGTGATCTCAAAAAATCTACTACCTTCATATAGTATGCTACGCCATTAACGCTGCGGGATTGTACTATTGTACGAACTTAATTTTTTTATCCGTACTAGGAATCGTCCTTGCATTTTTTTTTAGAATCCAAACAATTGTCTACAGTTCGTTGCCCCCAAATACGTTTGCCTCTTATATAAGTATCAGGTATTTACGATAAACAAAAATGTTAGTGAGTTGATTAGCGGACAAGACGAGCAGAAATTAGTTGGATCGGGAAGAAAACCAATTAGCTTGCTCCGAAACGGAACTCAACCACAAGTTATTAGTAATAGCGATTGCAGACGAGCGACAATATTGGTGAGTGCTTGTTGGCTTGGCTAGCACTGTCGATGACGAAGATTACCGTGAAACCGAGCATTCAAAAAACATCCAATATTTTTTACTTAAACTTTTAGTTGACACGTATAGCCGCGAACATACTGTTTAAACGAGGTAAGATAAGATTTATTTCTCACCATAAATGTTACAAAACGCACTCGCTTTCGCTTATGCGAACATAATATCGCCTTATATATAATGGTCAACTTAGCACACTTGTATCATAATGTACTATTACACGGTCATCTCTCTGTCAATAATGTCGATGGACGTTTACCTACGCTTACGCTGCAATTTTACATCTAAGATTATCTAATTTCGAAACAAGCCTTAACAGCTGTCGCGAAGATTGAAAATACCACTGTATTTTGACATTATGACATAACTAAAAGTAAGCGACAAAAATGGTGTTAAGACTTTAAGTTCACGCGGTTCGAGAATATACGAAATTGTAAATTGTTTAATCGAAACTCAAAACAATCATTGAAATGGGTATGGTGTGGTATCCAAATCTTACTCTTGGTACGGAGCTGATCGATCTCTTTGATTATCTTACTACCTCTCTTTAAGAGCCGCATGGTACCTGCGGTACGGCTTAGTGTCGTTTTGTTACTCTTAGCACATCTAGAACATCTAGGAATCCACCAACATGGAACTCCTCTTTCTTCTCTACATAAATCTTTAATCTACCTCTCGGGTCATTACTTCGACCAACTTCTTTCATGGGGGATGAACCCCAACAGGGCTACCTCCAACCCCTTGCCCCTCTCCTTACCATCTCCTGAACTCACTGTTCCAATCACGCTCCATAGTACCACTCTCTTAGTCGGCTAATCTCTATTAGCCGACTTCTGCTCTTGTTCTTTCTGCTCACCACACTAACAAATACCACGAGTACTTAATTCACAATATGTAGGAAAAGACCTGTTTCAAATACATGTGCAATGCAAGTAACACTTACCAAGTTAGTAGTTTTCTTTCTCTTAGGGTACACCTTTTTTCCACCATCCTCTGTTTTTCTTTCTACAATGCACTCTCAGGTCCGCAAGGTCTCCCGCCATCTTCGAAACCCTCCTTTTTCTTCTGTACCATAGACAATTATTACTTACTTTTTTATTTAGTAGGTCTACTCACCTGTCATATGTGGATGCATTCGCGATCTCCGCGACAACAGCCATAACCATTCATTACGTTATGTGCCGTCCATAGGCAGTTGAGCTCAATGATCCGCAGGGCAATATCCGTTACATTAGCACAGAAGACATAATAGTACTAGTTCTTCTAACGTATCTCCTCATTACGATTTGATCTTGTAAACGGAGCATAACTCTTGCAGCCAATAGCTGTGCGATAACAGTTGTTGTATGGAAATTCGCATTGACTCCGCTTCCAAGGTACCTATATACACAGTCGTGTTCAGTCACAACTTTGTATACGGCCTGTTTCACAATATCCTTAAAAGAAACCGGTAACGTTATCTGTCCATGATTTCATACGAAATGACGTTCTACATTTGAATCATTATTTGGTTAGTGCTTTGGCGAAAGTGAAATAGGCTCATAGGGCTGATTTCCTGATCGATAGTTAACTTAACTAACGGTTGAAAGTCATTAGCATTGAACTGTGCGTGCTTTGAACAAAATTTATCGTAACCAATGGTCATTAAAATAGCCATTCTGACATCTGGTTGAGGCATTTATTTAATAATACACCCAGTCTAAACCACTAGCAATAATATTTAACCGTTATTGAAGTTAACTATAGATCACGAAACCGGCCCATAGTGTTATACGGAGTGTCCCTGGTTATAGTAAGATCAGTATAGGAGGTGAAAGTAGACCGAAAATCTTGCAACAGAAAAGTCAAATGAAAAAAAAAACAGTATTTTAAATTCTATTGAACAATGAAATTCTCATTTTGTACTTGGACGCTAGGTGCGAAAATTAGCCAGAGTGTGTATTGAGTTTAGCTTTACATTTCTTCGTCAAATGAATGGTAAATTTATTATACTTACGAAATCAAAATGAGTCATAAATTCTTCTAGTATTATGAGTAAAATTTTGTGAAATTCGGGATTATTGAAAAATAAACAAACGAATATTTTTTGTGAATACTTTTTGACGACTTTTTGTTATTTATACTTCATTGTTTGGTTTGTATTTTTTTATCTACATTATCTTTATAAAATTTATGGCTTAAGTCAACCTGTGCCAACTTTGATTTTACTTGCTCTATTAAAATTAAGAAAATCCGCTGTTGACTGTTAGTTAAGAATGTAACATTCGATTAATTTTCAAATTATAGCTGTGAATTTAGATCATTAAAATAACACTATAATCAGCGGCACACACTGTATAATCAATACATGCATCTTTATTTATATGATTATTTTGTGTTTTTTGAATGCAGCGTGTCGCTCGTCTGTAAAATCCCTTAATACACTTATTACTCAAATTGATTACGTTATGTAGCTGGAGCTAGGAGGCGAATACAATATAACTTTTAAAGTACTAGTCAGTAGTTTTTCTGGCGTTCAATCACGCTCATAAAGTTTTAACTACCCATCCTTTTCGTAAGCTTTCGAGAGATCGTATCAGTAACGGAAATTGTTGAGTTTACAGCATTCACTGTGACGTGCTCGAGAAAATCTGGATCTCTTTAGAGCGGCCTATTCGCTGTGTGCGAAGTCGGAAGTAATACCCCTTCCTATATATTTCTCCTCATTATTTCTTTACCCAAAGGTTGTCTGGGAGAGATCGCTTATAGCGATAAGACCGCCTAAAATGTACATTTTTCTCGAAATTAATTTGTTATTTACCTTTCTAGTGTGCAATAAAGAGTTATCTATCTATCTATCTATAGGGTGGTGGGAACCCAAATCGAAAACAGCGCTCGCTGTGCCAAAAATTGACAACGTTGGCGGACTTCTGTCACCATTTATCTAGCAACTGTAGTGTAGCCATGCACAATATTTATTTTTTAAGTAAAAATCGACTCAATCGATTGATCAATCAATCAATAAAGCATTTATTGTTTCAGCTATAGGTACGTAGAAGTTGTTCTTATTTTATAATACAGTTCAGCTATAACCTGCCACTTGGGCGTACAATATTTTCGATTTTGAAACTATTTGACATTTTAAGTATTACATGATTTTTAAATAATCTAAATTTTATGTTTTTAAAATATTTACAATAGTAACATTTTTAATTTTATCCTCAAAAAACTCTGTAAGAGAGTAATAGTTTTTTGATAGCAATATTACCTACTAGTATGTTGTTTTTAAATCGTTTACTATCTAAATCTTCTAAAATATCAGGCAAGTGATTATAAATTTTTTGGGCTATTACATAGACACTATTTGAGAAGAAACTAGTTTTAGATGGATGATGTGGATACCTTATTACGAGTTTGCCGGGGATGCCTAGTTGATACACATTCAAAGTAATTGAGGTTATTTTTTACGAACATGAAAATGTTAAAAATGTACATTGAAGGAAGATTAAGCACCTTTAAATCAGTAAACATCGGTCTACAGCTATCCATTTGTGTGGCATTATATGGCTCTGATGCATTTCTGTTGCGCTTAAAAACAGGTAATATATGTGTACTGGGTGTGATGCCGCATTGTATAATTCCATGTCTTAGAATTAACGTTATTGAATTGAATAAATGGATTCACAATGTTTTAATGAAACAACTTTGGTTTAATTACTTTTCGTTATGACGGTCCGCTAATAATTTGTGACGCTGTCGTCGTGTACGGTCCCAATAGTTGGAAATCATGTTACCGTAATGGAACTCGATGCCATGAAAACCTGGTAATTTCAAATTATTAAAAGACTAAGTACTGTATCAACAACTATTGTGTTTATGAGGAAACCATGAAAATCGTTTAAATTGACAAACCCAGGAATTTACCACACTTGTGTATACAAGGCAACTGTTTGCCATCATGACTATTAGTTTCGTAAACAAGCTAAAATAAATCATATCAAGCTAATAAAAAACTGTTAACTGTAAAAAGGAATGCGACGAACCCCGCTAGCAGATTTTTATCAAGCCGCCACGTTGCGCCGCCTACCTTAGACCCCTTACACACTGCGTCTTTTAGCTTCGATGCAGTCTTTTAAAAACGTGCTTCAGCATCGCGACTCACGCAATGAACAGATTTAATTTAGCATCGATGCAGTCGCGCGTTAGCATCGATACCAAAGCGTGACTGCATCTATGCATACGTGCCAAGATTCACACCACAACCGAATTACCGGAAAACTCATGACTATAATAAAAATAGAAGACCGCCAGTGAGTTTAATTTCAAAGTTATTTATCTGCGCATAGTCTCGTAGCCTAATGCAAAAGCTAAAGCGACTTAATTAAATCATCGTTATAAGTAAATAAGTCTAACACGGGTAGCCCTACCGAACAGAACGCTTTTAGCTAGTCTCCGTGGATTTTATTTAGTTTGAGTGGAAAAAGTGAACAATCTGTTGCGAACTTGGTGTCAAAATGTGCACAAAATCATTGTCTAGTTTGATATTGAACAGTACACTAACTGAGTGCTAGTGCGAAGGAGATATTACTTGGATTGTGTACGGAATTCCTGTGTTGTTTTCGTGTACCCTCTAATGATGATCTCTGAATTTTATGAACTAATACCTGCTGTGTCGCAATGCGGAGTCATCGGCAACTACAGAAAATTCTAATCACGCCAACAATTTGTTATTTTCACCAACGTTAGAACATGGACTTTTAGTGCAGTGGCTAATGTCCCGCATCTCACGCAACGAGTACGGGATCAAATCTCGCACGACACGTAGTTATTTTTGCAGTTTGATTTTTCTTTCGTAGCACTTTTTTATTTATTCTTTTTTTTTTCTTTTATACTTTTTTTTTGGCAACTAACAAAGTTTTTTTTTTTTTTTTATTTTATTTCTAAAAAGCTATGGACAAAGTATGCTGAAGTGTCGACTTGGACAAATTCGATAGCGCCTGTGAATTTTTTATAGCAAAGAAGTAGAAAAGTGCAAGTACACTGTATATTGTTATTAACTTTCTAATTCTTTAATCTACTTCTTAAGTGTTTTTTTATCATCATTCAACATGAAATGTGGAGCCTGCAAAGCCGATTTGTCTACTGATATGTTCCTAGAATGCCGCCAGTGCAAGGGAAAATATCATCTGCAATGCCTAAACATTAGAAAGGAACAATTTCTGGCCCTAAGCAAAGAGTACCGAGCAACCTGGATATGTCCTCATTGCAATAACATCACCCGTCGCACACAAAGTACCTATGACAGTATGTAACGAAGCCTCGGCAAGCCATGACACTATAACTATGGATAAAATTAGGCAATTGCTGAACGAAAGACTAAAATCATCTCTATCAGATTTTATGAGCAGCTTCCGCACGGCTCTCCATGAAGATGTCAAGGCTATGGTGCGTGCTGAAATGAACTCAACTGTGCAGGAGCTGAAGAATGATTTTAATACTTCCATGAATTTTATCAGTGATGAGCAGTCGGCTATCAGGTCCGAAATCAGTAACAGGAACGAAAAGATAAAACTCTTAGAATCTGAAAATGCTAAACTACAAAAAGATATCACCAATTTAAACAATCGCATTATATCCATAGAGAAGTTGTCTCGAAATCACAATATTGAGCTGCAGGCAGTACCTGAATCTCGAAATGAGAACGTTCTTACTATTTTCAAAAAGATGTGTGAAACTATTAAAGTAAATATCGATGACAGCTGCATTCAAGCCTGTCGGCGCGTGGCGAAGATGGACGCCAGTTCCAAGCGACCCAGGAACATTCTTGTTACACTGGCATCGCCCCGTCTACGCGATACGATATTATCGTCAGCGCATCGATTTAATAAATCTCATCCTAAGGACCCGCTTAGCTCGATTCACTTGGGTATGCCTGGTGAAACAAGAAGGATTTATGTAAATGAGCATCTTTCTCCGGAATGCAAATCCTTATATGCCCAAGCCAGGAAAATAGCCAAAGAGAAAAACTACAAGTATGTATGGGTGAAGTATAGCCGTATATATGTAAGGAAGAATGACGAGAGCGGCCACATTTACATTAAAGATGCCGCTACTTTAACCAAACTTTAATTGTGTTTCTCAGCCTTTTAGGTGTATATTCAAATAAATATTAAAAGTTGTACTTTGTAATATAATTTTCTTTTTTAATGATTATTTTTTACCAAAATGTAAATCGTGTTAGAAGTAAGTTAAAAGAACTCTATCTCAATATTCTAAATAGTTCATTTGATATAATCTGCTTGACAGAGACTAACTTCAACGACAGTGTCAAAGACAACGAATTTATTGACGACCGCTACACCGTATATCGTCGAGATCGCAGTAGCTTAACTTCGAGAAAAAAAGACGGTGGCGGAGCTATGATAGCAGTCAAAAAGGGTTTGAAGGTAGTCCGTCAAGTTTCTTGGGAATGTGAAGTTGAGGAGATCTGGATAAGTGTCGGAGATAACTTAGCAAATCAAAACTGTTTTCATTTATGTCTCTGTTATTTGCCACCCGATATAGAATCACAAAGGCTAGAATGTTTTTATAATAACTGTCAAAATGTTTTGATCAAATATATACATAACGACGATCTCATACTCCTTGGTGATTTTAACACTCCTGACGTTTATTGGATACCATCTGATCGCGTCTACTTGACTCCTTGCGTGGTCAGTCAAAGTCCTAAAGCCCAGCTTCTCTTGGAGAGCATAGCACTGTGTAACCTTAATCAATTTAATGGCATTTCCAATGGCAACGACCGTTTTCTAGACTTAGTCCTGTCCAATTTAGACCATATCTCAATTTGTAAAGACGAACCGCTCTCTCGGCTAGACAATCATCATCCAACACTTACCGTCGAAATTGCAAGGAGAGGTGAGTCATACAGATCGATTAAGCCCTCTAACTATAAAAAACCTAATTTCCGAAAATGCAACTACGATAAGGTCCGATCTGACCTTCGATTTGTGGACTGGTTTACTGTACTTAACACTCCTGATATAAACGAATCCTTGCATTACTTTTACGACACCATAAATGACATCATAGGAAGACATACACCAATGTCTTCAACCCACAGGGTCAACAACTATCCGAAATGGTTCAGCACACCTCTAATAAACTGTCTTAAAGAGAAATCAAAATACCACAAGCGTTATAGGAGATTTGGGAACCCTAGAGATTACGACACCTTTTGTTTATTGCGTTCCAGATGTAAGCGCCTTATCAAAAAATGCTTCCAAACTTATGTCTCTAATGTCGAGGATTCTTTACCAAAAAATGTAAAATTTTTCTGGAAATATGTTCATGAAAAAGCAGATAATAGTGCCATTCCGTCACACATTAGATATGGAGATATGGAAACGTCTGATCCGGAAGGCGTTTGTAACATGTTTTCGAAGTATTTCGGAAGTGTCTACGCGGAATGTAAAGATGTAAATTACCCGAACCTTCATTGTCGCTATGGTTCATGTCACGGTAAGGAAGCCTTTACAGAGGAACAGATTCGTAACAAAATAAAAAGAATTGACATTAATAAAGGTGCAGGTCCCGACGGAATACCTCCCGCATTTATTAGAGCCTGTCATCGGGAACTGATTGTACCTTTGCACATACTTTTTAATAAATCTATATCATCTGGTACCTTTCCCGATGAGTGGAAAATAGCTTATGTGACACCCATTCACAAGTCAGGCGACAAATCACTCTGCGAGAATTATAGGCCAATAAGCAAACTGTCATGTTTCTCGAAGCTTTTGGAGTCACTGGTTTATGATTTCTTATATGACCAGGTTAAACAGTATATTACCCCTAACCAACACGGATTTGTTTCTAATAGATCCACCACTACTAACTTATTAGAGTATAAACATTTCTTATGCAATGCATTTGCGCATAGAGGTCAAGTTGATTCAATCTATACGGACTTCTCTAAAGCCTTTGACCGGGTCAACCATACAATCCTTTGTAAAAAACTCGAGTACTACGGAATTCATGGTAGTCTACATCGCTGGGTAGTTTCTTATCTAAATCGGAGAAATCAGCTGGTTGCAATTCGAGGTCATTTATCAGCTCCGTTGGTCGTTCCCTCTGGGGTACCCCAGGGATCTCATCTGGGCCCGCTTCTCTTTGTAATTTTTGTCAATGATCTTGTCGATCAATTATTATGTGTTAGTCTCCTGTATGCAGACGATCTTAAAATATATATGTCAATTAATGATGAGAGAGATGCCATCATGTTGCAAGAGAACCTTACCAAAATCGACCAATGGTGCATTGATAATTGTATGCATTTGAATACGAATAAGTGTTTCGTTATTTCTTTTACTAATCGGAAAAATAAAATCACTTTTGATTACTCTCTACATGGCCACATCTTGCAATCTTGCAAGGATTTGGGTGTACACTTTGACGAGAAACTTACTTTCTTCCCCCATTACGATTATCTGGTCGACAAGTGCAATAGATCTGCCGGTTTTATACTTCGTAGTACGAAGGACTTTGGAGATTATAAAAGTCTGTTATACCTATATAAAACACTTATACGTAGCGTTCTCGAATTCAACTGTGTTGTGTGGTCGCCCTATTACAAGGTACATGTCGAGAAATTGGAGAGAATTCAGAACAGGTACATTCGATTGCTTTGTTACAGGCATGGCTATCGAAGGAGTTGCGACAGTGACAGACTGGATAGATTCAATTTGCAATCTCTGGAATCGAGGCGCCATTATTTCGATCTTTTAATTTTATACAAAATTATCAATTTTAATATCGACTCTTCAACACTGCTCTCACTTATTAACTTTAATACCTTATACAGATGCCGTAACCCAAAACCATTTGCGATTGATGTCTATATAAACAACATTTCCCATTATAATCCAATTGTCAGGATGTGTCGAATCTACAATGAGCTTGTATTAACCAATAAGGAGATTGATATTTTCCACATGAGTCCTCATCAATTCAAAAAAAAGGTTCTAGATTGGATTGGCGAAGTTAAAGTTTTGTAACTCTTAATTTACACGCTGCTTGTATTTTATTAATTTCGTTTTTAATTTATTTTATTTATACAACTAACCATCTTTGGTTTATGTTTGGCTTTGTTTAGTCTCGTTTAGCTTACCTTAAAAACATACACTATTTCTTTTTTCTTTCTGACACCAGCATCGTTTTAGAACCCTTATGTTTTACTCGTAATTAATTTATATTTTCTACTCTAATATATTTTTTGTAATTCTGTGTACGCATGTTAAGTTTTACGGTCTAGAACATATTGTTCGATATCAATATTTTAACCTTCCATGCCTGTAAAATGTTTTGTGTACCAAATAAACAAAATAAAAAATAAAATAAAAAAAATAAAATAATATGGCTTTATTTCCGGCATCACTCACACATATCAAATGAGACATAAAATGATAGAAGAACTTTGACCCTTTACACACTGCGACTTTTGGCATCGATGCAGTGGCGCGTTTTGAAAACGCGCTACAGCATCGCGACTTACGCAATGAACAGATTTGATTTAGCATCAATGCAATCGCGCGTTGATATCGATGCAGTCGCAAAAATTCAATACATAATTTGACAATTACCAGCTTCTGCATTGCGACTGTATCGATGCTGAAAGTATCGCAGTGTGTAAAGGTTGACTATACCGATGCAGTCGCGCGTTAGCATCGACGCAGAAGCGCGACTGCAACGATAACTTGCTCACTAACGCGCGTTAGTGAGCAAGTAGTCGCCAATATACAGTACATAATTTCACAATGTCCAGCTTCTGCATCGCAACTGCATCGATACTAACGAGCGACAGCATCGCAGCTGTTTCGATTCTAAAAGTAGCGCAAGGTGTGTAACGTTGCCAATTTGAGACTGCATCGATGCTAAAAGTAGAAGTCTGCAAAGAGCCTTAGTTTCGTGAATAGGCCAATGAAATTCATATGAAGTCAATGGTTAAGGAGTTGGACTTGGAATCCAATGGGTTATACCCGCAGGTTCGAATCCTATTCTCAGCGGTACTTTTATTTTTTTATTTTTACTAAATATACTTCGTTTGTACCAAGATTAGACCCGTACTAATATAATTATTAACCCAACGTTTAAAAAAAATAGTAAAAAACGACTTTAAAACCAAAATGGACATCACTTTGACCATCGGGTATCAACTATCAGAGCACTGAATCCAAAAAGAAATTGTTTGCCTAAAATGGATTCCTTTCCTTTCAATTATCAAGATTTTATTTAAGATTTTATAGTGCACTTTGGCTTTGAAGTCGGTTTAAAGTTTTTTCTTCATATTTAGTGATTACAGGAGTTGGAGGGGGGGGGGGAGTTGCACCTTATGACCCTGTTCTTTAAAAAGCTTCAAATTACCTATCATAAGTTCTTTCGTTATAGTAACAGAACTCCTAAGCGTTAAGGATTTCCACCATCAGCTCAGCTTCACAAGATGTTTACCGTCAGACGTAATAATACGTCAACATTAAGATTCTAGTAAGAAAAAACTATACGTGCCTTTAAAATTTGAGGGTTACCTCGAACACACCAAGTTCCCATCAACAGATTCCAAATTGGCAACAATGGGACCAACTGGAACGTACACCCTCTAGGTAGGTGAAATCGGTCGACAAATGACTGAGTATCAATTCTCAGTCATTTGTCGCCTCCTTCTTTTTTGAAGTCGGTTAAAAACAATGTTATCAGCCGTATTTTAACATAGCTTTCATGGTATACTTTTCTAGCTAGTCGGATAAATTTTGTCTCCACTTAAGTGTGTTGATATATTTTAGTATTTAAGAGGCCAATGGCTAAGAATACACCGTGACCTATCCGTAGTCAGAAATAAGAATATTTAGTATTAGGTTTTACCCGCGACTTCTTCCGCATTAGGTAGTTTTTTTTTTTGATAGTAGTACGAAAAAAAAGCCTGAGCTGTACTTTTTACGTAAGTTTGAATTGTGCCGAGATGGGATGAGGCCATACTAACTGTGATTGTCATAGGAACAGAGGGAGTGAATGTTTTCCATAATACCATTCAATTTTTTCCCGAGGGAACGCGTTGTTGTTGTTGTTGTTTGTCCCGCGGTCAAAAGTAACTCATGTCCTTTCCAAATCTCATTTAAATATGTTCAGTATCTTAGGCGTAAAAGCGATCGACTTACCTGAATTTTCCCATGGGAATGCGTCATTTTCCCGCGGTAGCGCGGTAAAAGTAGCCTATGTCCTTTCTCGGGTATTAAAATATCTCCATACCAAATTTCATTCAAATTGGTTCAGTATTTTAGGCGTGATTGAGTAACAGACAGACAGACAGAGTTACTTTCGCATTTATAATATTAAGTATGGTAAGTATGGATTTAGTAATTTGAACTTCTAAATATTATTTCTTGGCTGGTTTTTAGTAGGTTTTTCAAAATCTGTCATTGTTTCCTGCATAAAATTTAGGGGTGTAGAAAAGTAAATTTTACATCAGCTATTAAATATTGTTAAGTGAATATTAAGTACTATTTTACATGTAGCTGAAACCAAAAACTAGTAATTTAGAGATTCGTTTTTGTAAGTATATAAGAACCATAGTACACTTGTTTAAACAGTTGTGATTAACTAACATAGTTTCATGAATAGGCAACTGAAATTTATAACGAGTCAACAAAAACTGTTTACAGGTACAATACCTATGTAAATTCATTACAATGTGCATGGCTGAGGTGTCCGAGTGGTTAAGGAGTTGGACTTGAAATCCAATGGGTTATACCCGCGCAGGTTCGAATCCTGTCCTCAGCGTGAACAGTTTTTTGGGCGAACTTTTTTTCTATATATTATGTTACGGCGTGGAGGCAGCCACTTGATTCATCGTAACGATGTCACGCCCTATGATGTCAGGTGGCCTTATTACTGCTGCGAGACTGCCTGACTTTGAATAGACGTTAGTATTCGCAGAAATCTGATTATTTTTCGGAAGTGAAGGAAGCTTATTATTACGTGACGGTGTAAATGCAGCCACTTGATTCATCACAACGAGCCCCTGATGTCTAGTTAGCAGTAGCACCGAGACCGATTTCATTCCATTCTTTCAGGGTTATCACACATCATGCTAGCGAACGCGATGCGATTGATATCCATATAGTATGGCATGAGCGAATGAAGCGCTTAAAGCACTTAAAAAAAGTAAAACGGTGAACTGATTTTCAATAGAGATAGGTTGTTTTTTTGCTTTTTTTATATTTACTATCACACGATTCAGTATGACCGTTAATTGAACTATTTAGCTACGTCATACGTTCATGAACCATTTTCCATCATGGTAATGCATAATTTTTTTTTTAATTTTATATAATATATAATTTTAGACAGCCATTTCGTGATTGGCAATTGATATCACGAAATATCTGCCGCTTTGACCTATCAGATACGCTAATATTCGCGGGAAAAACAGTATGACAGTTTTACGACTCTTTAGGGACTCAAATCGAGATTGATATTCATTACGCTTTTCTTCCTATGTTGATTTGCACCAGAGTAATTGAAAATTACTTGGTGTCCTGTATGAAAGCAAAACAAGACGAAGAGGCGATCGGTAAAATATAAGATTACTATTTGGTATATTGAATTATTGAATCAGAAAACATAATTTGTTATGTACCATTTAAAATCATGCTAATCAACGAATCGTAAGTGTTTATTCTGTATATGAGAAATTACGGCACTTGCCTCTTTCGTTAACCTAGCAAAGTTAATTAAGTGCAAAGATCGAAACTCATTAGAGTCTGTGACCAATGACGAATTAAAGAAAGTGATTAGGTGGTTAGAACATAATAAACTTAAGGTCAATTTGGATAAAACAAATTTAATACATTTTATGACACACAACAGTCCAGATTTAAATTTAGATATTAGCGTTGATAATTTTCAGGTAAAACAAACCAAAACCACAAAATTTCTCGGAATAATAATTGATAAACACATAAACTGGAAGGAACACGTAGAAATGGTGTGCATTAAATTGGACAAATTCGTGTTTGCACTACGACGCATAAGGTTGGTGGCATCACAAGAAACTGCTTTGTCGGTCTATTATGGCTATGTTTCCTCAGTGCTCCGATATGGACTTATATTATGGGGCAACTCTGTAGATGCTGAAAAGGCATTGATAAAGCAGAAAAAATGCGTAAGAGCCCTGTGTGGTGCGGGCTACTTGGACCACTGCAGACCCCTTTTTAAAAGACTCAAAATTCTACCCCTACCGTGCCAGTATATCCTTGATCTTTGCATGTTCGTAAGAAAGAACCCGGGTCTCTTTCCCTTGCATGACAAAGTACTCGGTAAAACTCGAAGTAGAGATATTTATAAATTATATATCCCACCACAAAGGCTAAAACTAATGTCAAATAGTGCATTTTGTAAAGCCATTAAAATATTTAATAAGTTCCCTGTTGAAGTAAGAGCCTTGCCAGTCGGACGATTCAAGAACATACTTACGACTTGGCTACTGGGAAAATGTTTTTATTCCGTTGACGAGTTCCTAAAGACAAATGTTGACATAGAACTAAATTATTGACTACGTGACGACTAGTGAGGGTATAATCATTAATAATAATATGTTTTATTTTTTAATTAATATGGCACTGAATTAAATTGAATTTATGTAACCAAAAATGTGTAAATTGTAATAATGAATGTTAATTTCATTAATTTTAATGATGTTTTTAAATTTATGTAATTTGATATAATTAATTGTCTAACTTAAGTATTCCAAGTTTGCATGCCGTCTGTGGCAAAGCATGAGGTCTGAAATGAAATTCTGTAATAACATAAATTTACCATGTTTTACGCAAATAAACGATTCTAATTCTAATTCTAATTCTAGCTTGATGCCATTTTGATTTGTTAATAACAATAATTGTATAAATTTACTCTTCCTTAGAAGATATGATAATCTGCGGCGTAGGTTGACATTTGAGATATCCGCCCTGCGGTTTTGAGCAAGGCAAATAAAATACCCAAAGCGCTTTGTCTGCCCAAGTGCTTCATTTTTCTTCAGCGTAGCGTCCGCAAAAATCTTTGCCTTGCTTTTCTGTATACCTAAACGTGCACTTACACTGACTAGAGTATTTGTATGTACTAATACGAACCGTATCAACTCTGCAGAAACTCAACATAAAATTTCTTCTCGTAATACTTCTCATTTGACAACTGGTTACACTTCTTAAGCCTTAAAAAACGTACGTTTCTAGTGAAGTAAGAGTCATTTAAAGGGAGTTAAAACTTTTTTCAAGCAAGTGCGTAAGTTAAAGACTGAACAGCGCTATAACCTAAATGCATGTGCGGTCACCCTAAGGTTATTTTGCGAACGTCAGCTTTGTAAAATATTCTGGAAGTCTGGGACGCACGGTGTGTGTACAAAATGCGAGTTTGGCTCCCGAGATATTCTTTCTGCCGAGATTTAAACTTGGTGCCTTTGAAATGTGTGACTCTTACAGAAGAGGATGTTCAAGATATTTTTCAAATGAAAAGAGCAGGACTAGCTCAGAGTTGCCCATTTCAGAAATTGTGATAAATAAATATTTAGTTGTTGGTACTTACTTTAATTGACAGTTATTGCTTTTGTGTAAATTCAAAAATTATTCTTACAAAAATATCGTAATGATAAATGAAACCCATTACTAGAAACTACGAAGTGATTGGTTATAAAAGATAGTAAAGTCGGAGCAAACGCTTGTATTTTACAAAATGAAAGTTAGAATCGGTGTCAGCTTTCTCAAAGTTTACGAAGTATAATTCATTTGGTAAAGATTACCGCCGTACAGACGTCACGTCTGAGGCTGGACAAACTTTCTAAGACTTTTCAACTTCGTCGCGTTCAGATTGAATTGCATTAATCAGGACATTAATAAAGTAATCTTCACGTTTCAAACTTTCTTTCAATGAATCAAAGTTTTGTACTTATAAAAATATAGCAACAGAATATCAACAATCTATTCAAAGACTTAGTTATTAATATAGTTTTGCACTTTAGGTTGTACAATTAGCGGACTTAATGCCTTGTGGAATTCACTACCAGTCAACCGTTTGGGAATGCAGAAGAGTTTAATCAGACTTCGAATGCGATCATTTTTTTAATTATTCACATGATATTCTACTCGAACGTCTACCTACCTATTACATATACCTTAATATATGCTCCATTAATTGTAGGTACTCCAAGTTCATATATACGTACTTATATTATAAAGCTGAAAAGTTTCTTTGTTTGAATGCGATAATCTCAGTTACTTGTGGACCGATTTGAAAAAATATTTTTGTGTTGGAAAGCTTATTTATCGAGGAAGGCTTTAGGTTATAAAAATCACGCTGCGACGGGAGGGGAGGCAAACTCGAAACGCGCGGACGCAGTCGCTAGTATTACAATAAAAAGTGAAGTTCAAGTGGTATTACACAAGTAATATAGTTATTTAAAGTCCCTAATGCAAGTTTTGTGTAGATAAAGATTTGCCATTACTGTATTTTTTGTGCAATATTTCGCAGAACCTACTTTCATATTGATCGAAGATTGTATCGGTCTAACTTCAGAAAGTTGTAAAACTGGATTCTCTAAATTGCTTTTGTTTGTCCGTTGCGAAATATATTATACCTGCAAACCTGCATCAATGTATCTTTAAAGATTTAAGGATAAGCAACCCATCAGCAGTCTATCGGGGCCCAAAGTTGTTAATTAGTTTTCATGATAACAATGATCGAGATTGGTGACGGGGTGCGGGTTCCACCTGTTTGTTATATACCTCACGTGCGTCTGCAGTTTGTAGCTGATTCTGTTAGAAACTCTTAATGGAACTAACAAGGTTTGTCTTCGGAAATAGCGCACAAAAGTTCTGGCAGGTACCCCTTCATACACCTTTCTACTGGATAAAGGGGTACCTACCAGGGGGCGTATTGCGATCCAACTTAATCCGTTAAATTTCCAGGCAGTTCAATTCATGATTCCCTCAGTGTCAACGAATATTATCAGTAGATCAATAGTATAATATTTTTTAATGGTACGAGTATTAATATTTATGTTATTATATTATAATCATATTATTGATATATTGCAAAATTGTAACACGAAATGCTAATTTAACAATAAAGCAGAGCTGCTTAACTGTAAAAGCTGCATCACATTACGCACCCAGATTACTATACTATACATTTTAGGTAATTGAATATTAGGTATTAATTGGATTGCTATGTCTTTTATACGGATTGTTTTGCCGAAAATCTTTGCAAAGGCTTCATCTGGGTGAGTTTTTTATGTTAATCGATTCTACTTATGACAGTAAAAAACATTTTTCGTCATTTTTAGTCATTGTTTAAGTTACAATGTACAGACAACAACAAGTCAAGGTTAAGACTGCAGTATCTTGTACAGTAATATGGGTTAGTTTTCAACGAAAATGTAGGTAGAGCCTGATGTGCTGGCGATTGTACATGATTGTACTAAAATAGTTACTAAAACCTTCTCCTCAGTGTAAAAATACTTTAGGGAAAACCGTATTAAAAAATGGTCCAGCCAGACGTGAGTTAGTCGCGTACAAACATACATATATACAAACATACAGGTCTAACTGAGATCCTCCTTTTTTAAGTCGGTTAATAAATACTCAAAATCACCAGAGTTAGTCGGCACATAATAAGGTTCCCTTATAAACTACCTTTAGGGTTTTATGAGCTCTTTAACTACACATTGTAAGTATTTAATTACAGCCCAAGTAAGGCACTTGAGTTAGCTACGATTCGCGCTAGGATCGGCATTATCCTACTTTGTTGCACATTGTTACTTTAATTTCTTTTTAAGAAAGTAGGTTACTTAAAAATGAAGCACGATTTAAGTTTGTTCTACTCATATTAGTTTAAATAGTTAACCTGCCAGGTTGATTCTGTAGGCAAAATTGATATTTTTTATATAAATACTACATACCTGCACTATCGTGGTTCGGTCTGGATGCAGTTTGATCCAGTGATCTTTACAAGGTCATTGGCCCATCTGTTGGTGGACGTCCTAAGTTTCTTCTTTCGTCAAACGTTCTCCAATCTAAAAAATCTGCCCCAACGGCATTCAGTTCTTCGCGCTATGTACTCTGCCCATTGTCACTTGAGCTTACTCATTCTCAGGGGCTATGTTCGTCAGGTTCCTTAGTTCTTCTACGTATCTTCTGATTTGATCTCGTTGAGGGACACCGAGCATACCACTCCTCATCGCTCGTTGTGTGATTTCAGCTTCTTTATAAGGCCTATACTTAGAGACCATGTTTCGGATCCGTGTGCCGTCACTGGTAACACTCACTGGTTGAAGACTTTCGTTTTCAGAGACTGGGATAATTGAGACGAGAAGACACTCTTGCCCAATTTCCCGAACGCTGCCCAGCCGAGTAGGATTCGTCAATTGACCTCTTTCTCAAAGTTGGACCTACCTATTTGGATAATGTGTCTCAGGTAGTACTCGACGACGACTTCGAGAATTGAGTTCATGATTGAAGCCATGATTTTCGACTTTCCATGTTAATTTAAAGACCCACTTGTTGGGAACCTCGGTCAAGGGAGCATCGTACCAAGGACGACTAAGACTAGAATAGACTAATTACTATCTCATTAAGTGAATGAATTCAGTGAATTTGTATACCAAACACAGTATAGAAACTATGTCCTCAAGTAAAATGGAAGAAACAAAAACAGAACAATACAGTCCGTATTACTGAACTCAATTTCATTCAGTATTATTCATTATTTTTTCAAGCTTTTGAGCTCTAAATGACTGGAATGTTCGTACAAACAGTGTTTGAAAATTGCATACATTTTTAAACCACCGGTACTAATGGACTGGGTATTGGTGTTAGGAAGTTATATTATCGTGTGTTATTCAGATAGGTAGGAACTTTGTGACAGGTGACTCTAGTGCAGTAAGGACGACGGTCAAACCACTCGTATTAGAGTTAAGTTAATTACAAACCTTTTCTCTATCACTCTAATAAGTTAAATCTATTAAAAAGAAGACGGGGTGTGGCCTGAACTAGGAGTTAGTAAAAAAAATATTTCAATAGGCCCTTTAAGGAACCACTACCACCAGCAATCATCTAGTTTTGATATGATTTTATTTATCTAAGGTAATAAAATGCTTTATCCTGAACGAATAACTGACTGACTGTCTGACGGATCAAGCACAGCCTAAAGCGCTACTCGTAGAGACTTGAAACTTGGAGGGCGTGTTCTTCATAATTATGTTGTAGAGAACCGATACGATAGTATCTCCCGAAATTCTGCAACTAAGGGGGTAACAGAATTGACGAAAGTCCTGATTCATATTATATTGAAAAAAATCTTTTAACGGGTTTAAAAAAGTAAGAAAATTAGTTTGGGGATGATTTATCCAAAGCTGATATAGATACTTCTTAGTCATTTTGCGTTTTATTGATAATTTTTTGACACTGACATGTGCGTACATTGTGATTTGTGTTCAACGTGTGTACACGTTGTAAAAAAAAGTACCCCCGTGTGACTTTCACTTGAACATAGGCCGAGCTACGTGTTTATAAAATATATCAAAATTTCATCATCATTCTACAATAAACTAATACTCCTATCTGGCCGGCTGTCATGGTATTGTGGCTAATCAGAATGGTTTCAAAGCGTTGCCGCTCTGAGGTCCTGGGTTCTATTCTCGGTCGGGTCAAAGTATAAAACATTTGAAAGTAAATCATATACCATCAAATTATCTGTTTAAATTCAATTTCACTTTCTCTAGGTGCAGTTATAACTTTGGATTACCATAATTATCTCTGAATTAAAGGATTTTAGAGCACTATGACCATGCCAAGATAACTAACGTAAATTCTGTAGAATCAATGATTAAAAATTTCGCTCATATTACAGGCTACATGCTGTATAATAGAGCCGTAATCTGTGTCAAAGTCCTTATGAAATAACCACTTGCGTTATTTTATTGCTCGGTTTTTCGTAAACAAAAGCACAATATAATTTTCTTAGTACGTAAACGCAAAGGTTTTTACGCGTACAAGGGTGGATGGAATCTGAAAAAGAAACGTCGCGTGAATTAATTATAGCTGAGGTTAACTCGGGGTAGTCGAGTGCTCCGACCTCGAAAATTAAATTCTTTGCTCATTCAAGAGTGTATACAATGAGACGGGAAAAATATTGTTGAAGTACCTTTTGTACACATGTACAACATACACATATATGTAATTTTAAGTAGGTACTTTACTAAGGTACATCAAAAAAAAAGTGATCACCAGCATAAACTGATGAGAGCGATGAGCTTTTTTTATGTTACTGTATTAAAAAAACACATTTGTTGTGTGTTGTCTTTAAATATGAAAAACGGAAGTAACTTATAATAACAATAATACGTACTGATATAATTAACATTTACATGTGATCGCAAACTTTTATTAATGTGTTAAACACACATGAAATGCTCTCCGAATAATTTCTATAGCTTCGTCAGAGATCGTTGTTGCTTTAACCCCTAGATGACATACTATATTAAAAATAAAAAAATACCTTTTTTTAAAACTGTATCAACTCATTATAACTTTACTCAATTAATGAGAGTTCAAATCGTTATTGTAGACTTCGCTCGGTGTTGTACCCTAGCGCCTCTAGCAAAAGTTAGCTTCCATTGAGCCATTTAAAACGATTGAAATAGAGAAATAAAAAACTCAGACTTCCGAGAGAGGCAGGATCGAAGTGTTAGAAGCCAATCCGATGAAATCCTTACTTAAACAAAGAAGCATCCCTAGTCAGCATGCCGTTAAGGTAGGTAGGTACTGTAAGCGAGTTTAACTTTAATGTAAGCGCACTGCGCCTCTACATTGCGCGCTGTAAGGCTTTTAAATATACAAACGATGGCCGCCGTTCCGATTAGTCCTCTGTTTCGCACAAATGCTGTTGTAAGTTTTTAAGCCGAGACGTTTAGTTGGAGTAAACTATTCGTAAACATAATATCATAGTTGGAGACGTTCTAACGTTTGCTTGAGGCTCTAAACACCGATTTGTTTTATAATGGGGCAGGCAGTTTAATTGTAATGATCTAAATAAATATTATATTATTTTTGCTCTAAAAAATAGCTTACGTTCTTAAGTAGGTGCCAGTTTTAATTGCTTAGTTATTAATAACAGCCTGGCAATCGATGACGTGGTGGTGATAACGGTGGTGCCTCAGTCGAAGTCATAACAGGCTTTTAGGTCCACCTGCGTCATTCATAGTTATATCATAGTTAAATAACTCAACATTTAACCATAAGTTGGGTTAACTCGATTACGCAACTGGACCTTAGGTTATCATTATCAGCCAAAGGATATTTTCCACAGCGACCGCTCACAAGCGGTCTGCATCACGTTTGGTCCTGCGATCTTGTGGTCGTCTGTCTATCTTGTCGGTGGACGTCCTACGCCACGTATTTGGTCTCTAATCTAAAGCTATTCTTGTGCTTTTCTTTTCTTGAGCTTACTCATTCTCAGGGATATGACCGTTACCTTAGTTATTCTACGTATCTCCCTATTTTGATCGATTCGATCTCGTAGAGGAACACCGAGCATAGCCTTCTCCATCGCTCGCTGAGTGATTTTGAGCGTTCTTATTAGGCCCATACTAATAGACCTTGTTTCGGATCCGTATGACATCACTAGTAGTAACACACAAAGGTTGAAGATTTTCGTCTTCAGACACAGCCACAGGTAGTTGAGACGACAAGACACTTACTGTACCTACAAAAGTATTTAGAGTTAAAATTTCATTTTTTTTAATCGCATCGTTAATGGGATACCTACACACAAGTTATTCATAGGAATATATTTCGTAAAATGGTGGGTGAAAGTAGATATTTACACGAAACTCACGTCACACTGAAATATTAAATTAATTTTGCCCCTTGACAACGCTTCTCATCCGAGACATGTTTGTTTGAGGAAGATTCGTTCCTATTTTTTACATATTTTTGTTGTAATAATAATGCGTTTTTTTTTATGGAGACATCGTCTCTATAAGACATGAAACGAAACAAGCAAATTTTTTGCTGAATAGCTTAGTAAAACGACAGCTACCTTGCTTTTTTTCACTTAAACCATATTACGAAACCTAATTTATGTACTAGAAAGTTTTGCACAACAAGTTGAATTAACTTGATAGGATAATAAAAACTTAATTTACTTACATTTTTAAAACCATTGAACATAACACATCGTTCCACACCCGTTCTCGAGGTTTCAATCAACATTTTATGTCCTTGTAAATGAGTGATGAAAAATAAAAATAATAATTGAATTTATCAAAAGAAAACCTCCTTTGACAGCTCCTTTTATTTCGTGTGTCCGTTTCTGAGGAATTATGCCGAGTAGTGACCCTTGAGAAGCGATTGATGACTTCGCTCTTCCTTCTAGTACTCACTTGGCGATCGTTTCCTTTAGAAATCAATAGGCATTTGATTATTAGTTTGTGAGAGCTCGCAAATGGACAAGGGTAAGTTTTATTGCAACCACATGTGCGCTGGATACAAGTTGAAACACTTGATATTATTTCTAAGGAAAAGGGAACAAAAACTTGGGATCAGAAAAAAATCATGGGCGTGCGCGTGCGCATACTCTACGCTAACGAACCACAGCGGCAACTCTAGGAGGGGAGGCCATTGACAATACACGATTACTCGCCCAAACTTTAACATTTCAGAGAAGGTGTGGTCAACTGAGTGGGGAGCAGGGATGGAGAGACGAGGGTGTGGGGGAGAAATCGGAGGACAGTCAAGATCGAGATTTCATCACGAGGAGTAGGTAGCTTCGTAGGTTAAGTCGCGCTAAAATCACGTACTTAAAATTAACTAATTTCGGACGTGCCTATTGAGGAACCGAAATCATTAAAGTGAAGTTTTATGTGTATAAGTTGACGTCGAGCAAAAACCTAGCTGTAAAGTATCAGAGGAGATCCGGTAATGTACCTTTTTGATTTGTATTCCAATTGTTGAGTAAATACACAACCTGTAATAAGTTGATTTGTATTCGAGAAACACAACTTTGTGAAAGAAACCAATAAAAAGTATCTAAAAGGGTATATCTACTTAGAATTAAATATGGAGCCTGAAACAGCTTATGAAACCATATATTCTTGGGAAACAAAGAATAGACATAACCTTGGACATATATCAGACGGAGGGATAAGCAATATTAAGTACAAATTCAATTTAAAAAGAACTTCGAAGAATCCGTTCAAAAATAATATAAACATGAACTAAAGAACAATAAAAAAAAAACAATTAAAAATGCAGAAACGTTTTCCGAGTCAATGAATTTTCTCATAACACGTCTTCAGACAAAGCTTGATATTAAAGTTTCTGTCACTATTAAAAAAAACTGAAATACGTTTAAACACTCAAACCTCTGAACTAGTTTAGATTTTATCTGAATAAAAGATAGTAGGACCATAGATAGGGACAGTCTGCTACCTTTTACTACTACAATAAATAATTCAAGAGATAGTATTCCATAATATTTAAAAAAATGCCGGCAATAGTTTACGATTTTAACGCAATAATTGACACTTTGTCTGTATGTTACTCAACATTTTTTGGACCCTGCGTCTCCCCACGTCTTGATCCGCACTAGACTAGTAATGAAATCTTTTCATCTCTCCTGTTCGGAAAATTAAATTTTCATGAGTATAAAGCCTGCAAAAAATAGCCTTTCCATCCCTAGGGTGCAAAGTAATAAAGATTTAATTGACATGGCATGAGTCAAAGTTTCAATCAAAGAAAAAATTGAGTCACGCCATTTTAATAAAATAAAAGCTTTCCATAAATTTTTCCTCAGCTATAAGTACGGTGAAAATAATGTATGATCGTTGATATTACAAAGTATAATTTTTAACAAACATTTACGAACAATTAAAAAAGTCGGCTGTCCGCTTTGTATTTATTTAATCCGCTTTTTAAAATTCAATCGGTATATTTTAACATAGGTTTTTACAATTAAAAAATCCATAGCATCAGATCTTTTCACATCTGCCATCATGTTTCTTGGATTACGATGTTTCTGTTTCCGCTCTTTAGGCTTTTCCTGTTTCCATACCTTATAAGCCTGGACAGCGATCTTAACGGTTCTTTTGCTGTGTTGTGTGTTGTTTCATATTGTTGACCAGACATGAAACATTTCATGATTAACAGTAGTTTGTCATATTTTATATTCATAAAGATGGAATAAGAAACCAAAAATTGCGCACGAATGGGACTCGAACCAGCAACTTTCTGGCTTAACCGGGCCACACGCTCTTCCAATTGAGCTACCTTGCCATCGGTCTGACCATGCCAAATTTCTGGTCTCTTCTGCGTCATAAGGCGTGACGTCTGCGCTATCTACCCCAAGTGTTTTACAACAGCAGTGGGCCGAGTAGTTTTTGTGGGCCCGTTGCAATGTCGTCGGTTTCACACAAGAATTCCTTAACGACTGCTAAATGTGGTACGTGGGAATGGTCCCATTAATTTTAATACAATACAAAACAAGAGACGTAAGGGAGCTTGACCAAGACCAATAAGGTCCAAGCCAACCTCACCTTAACGTGGTGCGTCCTGTTTATACAGACGAGGCTCTGGCGACCGACCGATGGCGGTATAACCATCCAATGTAAGGCGCAGCTAAATGTTGGACTGTGACGGGCAGCAGCGTCACAGCTGCAAGGGGCTGCGTCTCTGCGCTCGCCAACACCGCCTGGTAAGCGTGGCGAGTATTGGCAATATCCCCTCATATGGTAGTACACAATAAAACCAGGCCCCCAGTCTTCAGCAGCCCCGCTATTCCTGACTTTGGTAACAGTCACGGTAACGGCGGGGCAGGGGGTGCTAAGAATCCCCGGAGGCGATCGCGCTGCCACCCCCGACGACAACTGGCCCTGGTAACGTACAACACGTGTACACTGAGGACAGATGAGAAGTTGCTCGAGCTGGAGGAAGAAAGGAGCAGGTTACACTGGGACATAATGGGTTTATCAGAAGTCCGTAGAGAGGGCGAGGACACGATAACTCTGCAGTCCGGAAACCTGCTCTACTACCGGGAAGGCAACCAACGAAAGTCACAAGGTGGTGTCGGGTTTCTCGTTCACAAGTCCCTCGTCAAGAATATCGAGACCATCGAGAGTGTGTCGAGCAAGATAATATACCTTATACTCAGAATATCCAAGAGGTATTCGCTGAAGGTCATACAGGTTTATGCACCGACCTCGAAACAATCGGATGAAGAGGTGGAGGAAATGTATGAGAACGTAAGTAGAGCCATGCATACTTTCAAAACCTATTTTACTGTTGTAATGGAGGACTTCAACGCAAAACTGGGCAGCCGAGGCGAGAATGAGTTGAAGGTGGGACCTTTTGGATACGGGCAAAGGAACGCCAGGGGACAGAGGCTGGCCGACTTTCTGGAGAAGGAGGGACTCTTTGCAATGAACTCTTTCTTCCAGAAGCCGCCTCAAAGGAAGTGGACCTGGTTGAGTCCCGATGATGTTTCTTCACGAGAAACGAGATTGACTTCTTCCTGACCTCCAAGAGACGGTTATTCAATGATGTCTCCGTGATCATCAGGGTGAAAACCGGAAGCGATCACCGAATGGTTAGAGGCACATTGAATATAAATGTCAAATTGGAAAGATCCCGCCTGATGAAGTCCACGCTCCGACCGAATCGTGCTCATATCCAAAATCCCAAAAGCTTTCAACTCGAGTTGTCAAACCGCTTTGATTGCCTAGACAATTGCGTTACAGTGGACGCAATTAACAACGGGTTTGTGGAAACTGTTCAAACGGTGGGATCTATGTATTTTAGGCCTGGCCGTAAAAATTGACCTCAAAAACTGTCGGTCCACACTCTCGACCTTATGGCAAAACGTCGATCTATGGCACTGCAGACCTCCGTTAATGCTAAAAACTACAGGCAGCTTAATAGACAAATATGGAAGTCCCTGCGACACGACATTCGTTGCTTTAACACTAACCGTGTTAAAGAAACGATAGAGCGAAACTAAGGCTTCAAAGTGTTTGCAAGGGACATGTCTATTGGGAAAAGCCTGTTGACGAAGCTTAAGACGGAGGACGGCAGTATAGCGTCGACGAAAGCAGAGGTTTTGAGGGAGATCGAAAGGTTCTATGGGCAGTTATACACCTCAGTAGCCAAACCCGTAGATAGCTCGGCTAGAGACCCACGAGCTATCCTGACCCGACACTACACCGAAGACATCCCGGACATCAGCCTCTACGAGATTAGGATGGCCCTAAAACAGCTCAGGAACAACAAGGCACCTGGCGAGGACGGAATCACAGCAGAGCTTCTGAAGGCGGGTGGAAAACCGGTTCTTAAAGTCCTTCAGAGACTCTTTAATTCCGTGTTGCTGGAGGGCATCACGCTTGAGGCGTGGAACAGGATATTGGTGGTGTTGTTCTTCAAAAAAGGAGACAAAACCTTATTGAAGAACTATAACCCCATCTCACTCCTGAGCCATGTCTACAAGCTGTTTTCAAGGGTCATCACGAATCGTCTCGCACGTAGGTTTGATGACTTCCAGCCTCCCGAACAAGCCGGTTTCCGAAAAGGCTACAGTACCATAGACCACATCCATACGCTTAGGCAAATTATACAGAAGTCCGAGGAGTATAATATGCCTCTATGTTTAGCTTTTGTGGACTATGAGAAGGCCTTTGATTCGATCGAAACTTGGGCGGTGCTTCAGTCTCTGCAGCCGTGCCACATAGACTATAGGTATATAGAGGTTTTAAGGTGCCTTTACAATAACTCCGAAACTGTTCACTGCGGCATTGGAAGACGCTTTCAAGCTTCTGGAATGGGAAGGAACCGGCATCAATATTAATGGCGAATACATCACACACCTCCGATTTGCCGATGATATAGTCGTTGTGGCAAAGACGCTGGACGATCTTGGCACTATGCTCGAAGACCTTGACCGAGTCTCCCAACAAGTGGGTCTTAAAATGAACATGGGGAAGACGAAAATTATGTCGAGTTCCCTTGTTGTACCCCCTCCAGTATCCATTGGGAACTCAACTCTCGAAGTTGTCGACGAGTACGTCTACCTGGGACAAGTGATCCAATTGGGTAGGTCCAACTTCAAGAAAGAGGTCAATCGACGAATCCAACTCGGCTGGGCAGCGTTCAGGAAATTACGCAAGAGTGTCTTCTCATCTCATCTATCTCAGTATCTGAAGACGAAAGTCTTCAACCAGTGTGTGTTACCAGTGATGACATACGGATCCGAAACATGGTCTCTTACTATCGGCCTTATAATGAAGCTCAAAATCATACAACGAGCGATGGAAAGGGCTATGCTGGGTGTTTCTCTACGGGATCGAATCAGAAATGAGGAGATACGTAGAAGAACTAAGGTAACGGACATAGCCTTGAGAATCATTAAGCTTAAGTGGCAATGGGCAGGGCACATAGCGCAAAGAACTGATGGCCGTTGGGGCAGGAAAGTTCTAGATTGGAGACCCTTCGACCAGAGACGTAGCGTGGGACGTCCACCAACAAGATGGACAGACGACCTTATAAAGATCGCAGAATCAAACTGGATGCAGACCGCTAGTGATCGGTCGCTGTGGAAAGCCGTGGGGGAGGCCTATGTTCAGCAGTGGACGTCCTTTGGCTGATAATGATGATGATGATGATGACAAAATATATGCCTGACCATGGGGTGAGGTTGTGGTGTAGTTGTGGTTTTAGTGTGCTTGTGGTAATAGAAACTTAGTCGAGTAATCATCTTTCTGTCTCTGGCAACTGGCAATATCAAAGAGTAGACCGAGACAGAACTACGATTTATTCAAGAACTAAGCTCATCCTGACATGCGCAAGCGGGCCTTTGTAGTAAAACTTGTGTTAATTTAGTTTGATCTCAGCTAACATTCGATCAGTTTTTGCAACACAACTCGTGCAATAGGTAAGGTCGTCACAGGGTGACTTTTGGAGGTCCCGAAATCGTTTAGTGTGGAATTTGGGAGTGCGTGCTAACCGAGCATCAAGAATGCCGCCTGCCTATGAAACAATAGTGGTGTGACTTGCATAATCATATTAAACTATCGATAGACTTGGTGTCTGACAGAGCATATTAAGGATGCTCTGTCAGAATTGGATGGATTATCAATCACTCGTCGTCCTACACCGTTAATTTTGGTAAGCACGCATTCAGGCTGACTGCTGTTGTTACATCATAATTGTAATCAACTCATTATGGCGTCGAATATTAAGTAATAATGAAAAAGTTACAAACAGACATCTGTTATTCGGGGTGTGTTTGTTTTTTCTATACCTACATTGTCTTAGAAAAAAATACTTTTAGAAACTTTTTGAAAACAAAACAGGTAATTCAACATTGGAAAATATTGTAACAGGTGTTGCTACCATGTTTCTTATTTTTTTCGAGTTTCCGATATTTCGGCACTGTTGCAAGTGCCATGTTCACATGGTAGCAATCCCGTTAATCTTTTCTAATGTTTAATGACCATGTAAGTTTAAATCAATAAATTCAATATTGTACCACGTGTATATATTTTTTTACAACGTAGATTTAAAATAACGTTTTTAATGAAGTCATTTATCTCTAGGCTAGATCATTATTTAATGCAACAGTTTACTCAGATTGCAAAGCGAGTTTGAGTTAAATAAATTTGTTGAACAAATCTATGTCAAAATCTTTTGCATTGCATTGTGATCTTTCAGCATTGGACGTGTGAATTAGGCATTTTTTTAGTTAATGTTTGGTTTTATAAGTTTTTATTATTAATGAAAGACTGATACTTTACAACATGATGTGTGGTATAAACAAAGTGCTGTCTTTACCACATCAAGGCGGCAATGATAACAAGCAATGACATGGGTAAATTGAACTATATGTTTTATGTGATTATAAGAATTTACATGACAATTATTGCTCTACAATGAACAATAATAATAGCAATAATAGTAACAAAATAATTGCTAAGTCATCTTTAGTACGGTTTCCACCACGATGCAGGAACACCTTTAGGGCGGAAGATATTCTGATTGTCGCTTCTCTTCTGCTGGGTGCTCATGAAGTCAGTACTGCGAGCAATCCTGGCTCTAGAACTACCGAGGTTTTCAATAGACTTATCGGTGGTTACACTTGGATGATCTCTGGCATCATTGGCTTGATCTTGATCCATCTGCAGACGTTCGTCGACGCTTCGCACGACACGATACATTGGCCGATACGTCACCGGTGGCCTGTATGTCGGCAGAATGTACTCGGGCTCTGAATTATACCCATTTGAATACCCATAATCGGGTAAGAACCTTCCTTGAACATATTGTGACTCAGCAAACGAAGCTAGGAGTATGGCGGCGAGGGAGATAAGAATTACGCGGTTCATCTTGCTTGAAACTGCTTACACAAGTAACTAATTTTTGTCTGCATAAGTACGGGTATTTATACCATTTATTACCATTTAATTAATTGATAAGTTTTTTTAATTAATCTAGTAAAAAGAATAGCACTACATGGCTGGGCTCGGGATTGTACCGAAATTATCGCTTTGAACAATTAAACCATTGTTCCCAGTAAACTTAATATGATTGTTCTAGTATGTTATTGGATTAAATAAAACACAAAATAATTATAAATTAAATCTGCTGAAAACATACAAAAGGATAGGTATTATGTTAGATAAACTAAACAATGAACGATTCTTCAATTATCGCTGGTTTAATACAATAACAATGCAAGGAACTTTATTGACAAAAATAATATGTATTATTTTCAAAGATAATTTCGGGAGACTCCCTAGACCCAGCTGTGTAGGCAAAGCACAATCATTTAGCTAGTCTCTCGAACAACTTTGTATAAATACTCAACCAATAGCATTATTAGAACATACACTCCTACAGCAAGATGCATCGTGCAGTGTTATTTGCCCTGGCCGCCGTGCTGCTGGTTGTCTTACCAGAGGAGTCATCAGCTCAGGTCATCCTACCACCCTTGCTGCCAAACCTGATGCGTCCGAAAGTTTGGACGTTCCGTCAGCGAAGAGATTTGGACGACTCGAGGTCGAACCAAAGTCATGACAGCGACGACGAAGTTCTCCCATTGACCGGTGATTTCATTGATGATATCCGAGACTTTCAGGACCCAAACAAAAAGATCGCTCGCAGTGACAACCATGGAAACGCAAAAAGCGATAGCGGTCACGTCATTCTTCCGCAGACGACCCTGTTGGCACAACTATTAAGACAACGATTTAAAAATTGATGAATACAACATTTATTTGGTCTTGATTTTGTGTTCAAATGCTTTTGTTAAGTCATATTTTGTTCTCTTATCATTTTACGAAATAAATACATATATTGTATCGCATAACTTTGTCAACTTCTTTATAAAACACAATGACCCAAGATATAGTTTTTGTGATTCAACTGTAGATTTTACGTTATAAGTTCTGACACAATTGTTGTAGGTATTTGACTTCATATTAACCTACATCGAAATTTAAAGCTTCAACCTATTTGAGTACTATCGATCCCCCGTGATTTCGTCGATTAAAGTTCGCTCCCTCCCTTCCTGTTGTAGCGTAATGAGTATATAGCCTTAAACTATCCTCAATAAATAAGTTATCTAACAACAAAAATATTTTTAAAATCGTTCTAGCAGTTCCTGAGATTAGCGCGTTCAAACAAAAAAACTCCTAAGCTTTATAATATTACATTAGTATAGACTATCGGTCCCCCGCGACTGCGTCCACGCAATTTTAATGTGCTTCCTCCCCTCCCGTCGCAGCGTGATGTTTTATAGCCTAAAACCTTCCTCGATAAATAAGCTATCCAACATAAACATATTTTTTCTAAATCGGTCCAGTTGTTATTGAGATTAGCGCGTTCAAACATACAAGCAAACAAACAAACTCTTCAGCTGTCGCATATAATAATAGTATAGATATTTCTAGTAGATAGGTACAGCCGATACCAACCCAGTTCGATTTCACGTTATCTGCTACAAGCTGTTGGGGAAACTAAAAACTCCTGGGATTTTATAAAATTGAAAATTTTATTTGGATTACGGATTGAAAGCTTATCCCATGAGCTATATTTTGTGATGTTTGTAGCACGGCTTTGTTAGCGCTATTTAAGTTAGGACACACTCCGAGCCGCATAGCAAATACATAAAAATAAACATTGTATGTACTGCATTCTATGTAATAAGGTTAAAGTAAATAGGATAAGTAAAGATTAGTTTTACACTATTGAATTAGGTTAAGTCTACCTGTAATGATAGTGTAATGTAAGGTGTCAATTAACAAATGTGTAAACTGAATGTTTTAGTACTACTTACAATGTCAAAATGATTTCGGACGATTCAGTTTGAATACATAAGTTGTAAAACGATTTTTGTAATAAAATAATAAATAAATAAATATCCTTTGGACATTCCCACAAATCGCCATCTAGTCCCAAAGTAAGCTACTCAAAGCTTGTGTTATGAGTGCCAGACAACGGATATAATACTTAAATACTTTTTTTGTTTGTAAATACATACATGATATATATAGAAATCACCCAGACCAATACAAACAGACATGTTCATGCACACATATATTTGTATTGTGCGGGGATCGAACCCGCAACCCGCTGCGTGGTAGGCGATGTCTCGACCACTACACCAGAGATTTTTATAAATATATAAGTATATAAGACTTTTAATAACTTAAAGATAATGTTAATACATTTTACTGAAAGACGAGTGCATGGAGGTTCTCAAATCCGTAAATACGACCATGTCTCCAGTTACAGAGCACAACTGAATTGGCTTACCATCCGTCAACGTAGAGACTCTCGAATTCTTTGCATTCTTCACACTATTCTGTATAACCCCTCTGCCCCTTCTTACCTTCGAAATATGTTCCCTTTTTTAAGTCAAACTCATGATCGTTCTCTCCGTTCCTCTGACAACCTTCGGCTAGGTACGCAGGCTCACCGCTCCTCGTATGTTTCAAAGTCATTTACAGTGACAGCTACACGACTCTGGAACTCTCTTCCCCTAGATATAAGGAAGACTGATTCGAGGTTATCCTTCAAGAATAAAGTTCGCACATTTCTGAAAGAGTGAATAATTGCATAGTAATATTGTTTTTATATGTATGTATTATTGCTTTATTTATGCTTATGTACGTATAATTATATATATATATAATATGTTTAAAGTTATAGTTACTATTTAAATGTAGGTTTATCTATTTATATAATACATTATAATATGAATATTTATTATTATAGGATAAAATGATTATTGTTACTATGTTCCTTTTTTCTTTAGAAGTTTTTCACTGCACCCGTTGACACCTTTCTGCATGACCTAAAGGTTTGACTGGTAGAGAATGCTTTTAGCATTAAGTCCACCTTTGTACACTAAATTTGTGCAATAAAGTCTTTAAATAAAAAAATAAATAAATGTTTGCCGTGGTTGTTATGGGCAATTTTCTTCGAGGAAAAGATGAAATGAGCGGAGAAAAGACGTGTTATAAACCGTTATCAAAAGAATATTAAAACTAAGCTCGACAATAATGGCATCGAACTACAAATTAATTTTGAAGAAAAAAAAACAGTTTTTTTATTAAAATTATGTCATGTCTTGGAAGATAATCTTCCAAGAGTATTTATAACATAATTTTAACAAGAAAAAACTCGTTTTGGTGGTAATTGACCTTGTAATAGGTACATAATAATAATATTAACATCAATTTGATAATATTCTGTCTATTTTAGTATTATGTTGTACTTGCTTATATGCACAGAACAGTTAACAAACATTTTGCTTCGGGACTAATATGACTATTCATGAAACCAATTACTTATTTTTCTGTCCACCAATGTAAAGACACCGTACAACATTTGCACTCCAGAGAGAACCTCCATGCACTCGTCTTTCAGTAAAATGTATTAACATTATCTTTAAGTTATTAA
The DNA here is from genome assembly GCA_963924145.1 of Pyrausta purpuralis. Classification (NCBI taxonomy): domain Eukaryota; kingdom Metazoa; phylum Arthropoda; class Insecta; order Lepidoptera; family Crambidae; genus Pyrausta; species Pyrausta purpuralis. The sequence goes on from OZ001649.1 coordinate 16,695,128, forward strand.
AAGTCTTAAATCCTTGTAAATATTTAAGTCTCTCTATATGTAATTTATAAGTCCCCTTGTAATTAGTTCGAAAAGTACTGTTATTTAAAATTACATAGCATCTCATTAATGTACAATTCTGTTCTTGTTTCTTATGAAATCCAAAAACGGTGTTCTACAAGTTAACAACAATAATAATGAGCCAAACATCTTTCAAAAATATTAGCTCAAATTCATGAATTTCGTGAGAGGCCACAATGAACGTTTAACATCGCATAGCTTTCAAGGGAATAAACAAGCAATTTTATTGAAGCCAATTCTAAAACTATTGTTGTCCTTTGTATTCCTTTTATGTATTAAAATCAATTAAACGGTTCGATGAGTTTCAAACCAATCTATACATATAACCTTCTCATATTCTATACATATACCCCGATGTCATTGACCTATTCAATGACATCGGGGTTATGAAAAAATGGAAGGTCAACAACCTCGTCAAGAAGTAATGTTGCAACCACATACGTTAGTGAAAAATGCAAGTCACTCCGTATAAGAAAATTCTAACCATGCAAACAAATTTTCGCGATGTAACAAGTGTGATACATGATGATATGACTTAGGCAAACTCCGTTTTATAATAATTTAATTTAATGGAGTGTTGACTTTGTGTCCGTGATTGTAAAGCATTAATGGTGCTAAAAAAAAGTAGAGCTGGTCCTTGAGCATTGTTCTATATTGATGCCATTTTTGCCACGCGATATACCTACCTACTCACATCACCCGCGTCATCTCTCGCGTATTTTAGAATACATAATATTTTTTGTATCAGATGTCTTTTAACCAGATTGTTCTTTATTTCCTCGTGGCCTCGCTCGTGAATAATGCATAGTCGAGATCCGCACTCAAATGACAATCTGTCGGCGAGCGGCGTATAAACGCGTGGCTTTGCGGCCCGTCGCGAATTGCTCGGAAAACATTTAATGGCCTCCGCTGATTGTATTGACACATCATTTTGACGACCCGTAACGGGTCCCGTCAATAAACATGACTAATGGTTAAATGTTTAAGTTTGGTTGTACAGTTTGTTTTTTTCTACAGTGCAGTTTTATACAGAAAATTGTTAATCACAGCAGAGTAGACGTGTATTCAGCACAATCATAAGAATTTTCATGAGTAATTTTGGTCAAAAAAGTTGCTTTTTACAGATCGATCAGCTATAATCCTGTATTTCTCTGCTTTGTTGAAGAGCCAGCCTTTGCTCAATTTATTTATTGAACGGACTCCAAATTTTACTAATGTGCAATAACAACAAGACGAATGAGTCGATTTTGTCATTTCTCCTGAATTAACATGCCAATAACACTCAATCCATCCGAGTATGCTATTGCAAGTTAATTAAGCAATATCAGCTAACTGCCTAAAACAATAAACGCAATTTACTTATTGATTGATTGGGAATTGGTTATACTCGTATGTATAGATGGTGATAATTATTAAACTGTAAGTTGCCCAAAAACCGCCAAGTGCGAGTCGGACTCGCGTACTGAGGGTTCCGTGCTAACTTTAACAGATTTCAGGAATTCACTTAGCTAAAATACCACAATATTTCGTTAACAGCAAATATAACTTTGTTTTTCATAGTGTTTGTATGAAGAACAAAGTTATGTTTGCGGTTTTTGAAAATGAGCTATATCTCAAAAAGTACTGGTTCGATTTCGTTCAAACCAATTTTCGTTGGAAGTATTTGTTAATATATACATTATGTAAGGTGCTCGTAGCGCAGCGGTAGCAGCGCTTTGGTAGTGATACCGAAGTGAAGCAACCTACGGCGCGGTCGTGTTTGGATGGGTGACCATTCCGACCATATAAGTGACGTACATCACGAGCATCTCCGTGCTTTGGAAGGCACGTGAAGCCGTTGGTCCCGGCCAATATCGGTTGATATTAGTCGTTAAGCCTAGTCAGAGGCCTTATGGGCGGCTTGATAAAATCGACAGCAGGGTTAGTCGCTTGCCTTGCAAATACCCCTCCACCAACCCGCACTAAGCCAGCGTGGTGGAGTATGGCTCAAACTACCTCATAGTTGAGGTAAGGCCTTTGCCCAGCAGTGGGATGTTACAGGCTAACTTTACTTACATTATGTATCTTTTTTTTCAAAATTTACACTCGCTTAGTTTAGAAGTTAGATGGGGGACGACGCCCATTTTACTACTTTGGAAGCGTGTATCTCTCAAACGTTAGACTTTAAAAGAAAATGGTTTCAGGAACCTTAATGTCATTTTATAAGACCTATCTATAGATACCTCACACGCATAGGTTTGAGAAAAAAAAACCGGTTTTAGTTTCATGTATGGGAGCCCCCCACTTAAATATCTTTTTTTTGTATTAGAATCTTAAAGCGGTTAACAGGATACACCTTTTTACCAAATTTCAACAGTGTGATGCTTATAGGTACAGAATAAAGTGGCTGTGACATACGGACGGACAGACAGACATACAGACAGACAGACTTGACGAAACTATAAGGGTTCCATTTTTTGCCATTCGGCTACGGAACCCTAAAAAGCGCACAAGGCATACAAAGTTATTTGCAGTTACAAAAAAACTGTCAAATTACGCACAAAACTCACTCGTTCCGAGACCACACAGAAGCTACAACCAAAAATTTCACTCCACAGATTTATTTCACAGACACGCACGCACGACACACACACATACACACATACACACTCAACTGATTACCGTTACTTAAATGTAGTATAAAAAATATAAATCCGTCATTGGCTGTAAGTCTTACATATTCTGTATTTTATGTTATTATCATTAAGAGCTGTGGATTTTGTATAACAAATAATAAAAATAAAAAAATGTTACTAGATCAAGTGCCACACAAGTAGGTGGTTCAATGTGCTCAAAGCTTTTTGTAGACTGAGTCCACGACTCATGGCAAGCACACCTAAAAAAATTGGCAACTCTTTGCCTTCTAATATATAATATTCATGCTGTGCATTATGTACTTTTTCATGGTTGGCTTTCTCTAAACCTCCTAAGTGGTTGCTTTTCATTGCGCTTTGCTCTACCCAAGTGCCAAGTGTGGCTCTACCCTCCTTCATTATTTTAATTCAGTGTTTTAATATTTCTCTATATTTTTTTCTGCCCTGGGTGCGTTTTTGACCAGTGCCAGTTAAAAATACCCAATTTTCTACGTTGTCTGACATCAGCTGTTGCAAATTTCTGCCTAGTCTGATATCAGCCGTTTTAATCAACTTAATTAAACCCTGCAAGAGGTTTCCTGGAAATCAATAGATAGCTTTGTTGTGTATCTTAACGCGAGAAGAAAATTAGGAAGATTATTAAATTACATCTTACGGAAGAATATTTAATTACATATTACGAAACCATACATACATTGTTTTTAAACGATACCAATTAACCTCCTAAGGCGCAATTGCGTTGGCGGTCGCGTTTCCGCGGTGGCCTGCGTGCGCATACGCAATTCGCGCGGTATCAGGTTACACGTTACGTACACAGTTATAAATACTTATTGGAATAAGCTATTATCATTCTGTAAAAATCTAATTGTTACTGAAAACATTGCCTATGCTTGTATTTAAAAAAAAAACACAAAATTGCACTCCGGGAGTGCCGGCAGAAGTGAAAACTTGAATATAATATAAATTGTAATGTTTGTGTACGATAGCGCAATAAATAAATATTGTATTCTATAAAAATATATTATTATTATTATTATTATTGTATTCTATCACAATAGATATATTATTATGATTATTATTATTGTATTCTATCACAATAGAATACAATAATAATAATAATAATAATATAATATTTTTATAGAATACAATATTTATTTATTGCGCTATCGTACACAAACATTACAATTTATATTATATTCAAGTTTTCACTTCTGCCGGCACTCCCGGAGTGCAATTTTGTGTTTTTTTTTAAATACATATATTATATTAAATTACATTAAAAAGTTTATCTCTCAGAAAAATCAACTTACATCCATAATTTCGCCAACCGTCTTACGGTTTTTCGATCAGCCCACGTGTCCTGACGCGAGTTTCACATTTTTCCCCCATCCCACAAAAGTGCTAAAAGCCGCTAAAGAAGTTTTCACTTCAAAAATGTATTCAAAAATGAAAACATAGAACCAAACAAATTCGTGGTAGGGTGACGACATATACGAAAAAAATTGCGAGAAAAAAAATCGAATATTAATCAATAACTGACAGCAACCGGATGTGTTTGCGGTCGATGATGTAGAAACATCTGCTTTTTAATCATAAAGGTCAACATGCCCAAGGAATAAGCATTTATACACCCATTTTATTTTTTTGCAAAAAAGTAATTAAAAAGCGCCCACAGGTGGGCGCTTGGGAAAACTCATGCACATTTGCCAACGCCCACCATCGGGCGCTCTGGCTATCCAAGGGTGACTATTACCCTTGTTAGGCTTGAGCTAGATATAACAAGCAGCACATGAAATAGCCGTTTGTTAATTTTGATTGTTCCAATTACAAAGTTGAAGCTGAATTCAAACGTAAAAGTTATAATGATGCACTTCAGAACAATGTGTTTGAGGAAAATCGTCCCCTTACTTATCTGTTGTGGATAAAATACTTTTCTATTGAGGAACATCCATCATTATACCATAACATAAAACCGTAATGATGACGTCAATATCTGAAGTTACCCACGCGCGAAATTCTTTTTATGTTCCTCATATTACTGCTAAACTTCGCAAACAGTTTCCGCGTAACGTTATCCCCGAAAAATCAGTACTGAAAAGGCGCACCACGATTCGCTTTCAGATAACATTCAGTAATTCTGTTAGTATCTCATAGTGCAAAGACGGCTTTGTGCCGCGGGCGATCTTTTCGAACCCAAGGGCTCTCTACGGTGACCCCGATACGGCGCAAGACTTTCTTTTATCCTCCTTTTGACAGGTAACTTTACCCTCAAGGATATCTCACTATAAAGTCGATATGCTTGAAACAAAATACAAACGGAAGAGTAATGGTAAAAGAAATAATGAAGTGGTGTAAGTCATTTGTTTACGGAGGAGGTTATCAATGTTTTTGAGGTATATGATCGCATAATTTCTAATCGTAATTTTTGCTATTTGCCGAACTGTATACGCTCTTGTATAATAGTGTTAGTATCCATGCGTTTTTTTAATTAATTACTATTTCCGCGTTCTTATGTTTCTAAGCTTCTGTATAATCAGTAAGTAAGTGATGTCAGATCAAGAAATAAGTTAAGGAACCCTGAAGAATAACTGGGTAGGTTCCACTTATGACTAAGGTGGAAGTAACTACTATTGAGTACATATATTACTATTGTTTAATAAAAAGAGTTTTTAAGTCATTCAATCCATCTGAATCAATTTCTTTGCTAGTCACCGCAACAGGCATCTTTATACAGAGTGTCAAAAAGTGCGAGCCAAATTTAGGTACTTGTTATGTACACATCTCTCCCTCTCGTTGGGCAATGGCAGAGCTCAGTATCTGACGAGGGACTCAGGCCGAGCTATGCGAAAGGGTTTTTCGTCACAATTATTAAATGTAATAATAAAAATAAATATATATGGTCATAAATTCAGTTAAGTGAAATGTCTAAAGTAATATTATTGATAAATAAGAGAAATTAACATGTCAGTAATAAATAACTATTCGCTTGAAGCGGCCGTCACGGCAGATATTCTCGAATTCAACAAAATTAAAAAAAAACAATTTCAATAAAGGTCTGAAAAGAATTCGATTGCAAACATTAAATTGCAAATTGTGAATTCGGTTCGAAAGCAAATTAAATAGTCGAACGCGCATATCAAAACTATTTCTTAGCCATACGATATCTTTTAGCAACTTTTAACAAGTTTTTTTGTACTTACTAAACCCATGATGAAGCTAAGCGTCGTCTTATCGGCAAAAAAACCTTAAAGTAATTCAATAATATCCTAATGATTATCTAAGTATCACGAGCACTATAAAAGAAAAATACTTTTTAATTTGGTGGTGATCTCAATAAATCTACTACCTTCATATAGTATGCAACGCCATTAACGCTATAAGTGCGGGATTGTACTATTGTAAGAACTTAATTTTTTTATCCGTACTAGGAATCGTCCATGTATTTTATTTTAGAATCCAAACAATTGTCTACAGTTCGTTGCCCCCAAATACGTTTGCCTCTTATAAAAGTATCAGGTATTTACGATAAACAAAAATGTTAGTGAGTTAATTAGCGGACAAGACGAGCAGAAATTAGTTGGATCGGGAAGAAAACCAATTAGCTTGCTCCGAAACGGAACTCAACCACAAGTTATTAGTAAAAGCGATTGTAGACGAGCGACAATATCGGTGAGTGCTTGTTGGCTTGGCTAGCACTGTCGATGACGAAGATTACCGTGAAACCGAGCATTCAAAAAACATCCAATTTTTTTTCTTAAACTTTTAGTTGACACGTATAGCCGCGAACATACTGTTTAAACGAGGTAAGATAAAATTTATTTCTCACCATAAATGTTACAAAACACACTCGCTTTCGCTAGTGCGAACATAATATCGCCTTGTATATAATGGTCAACTTAGCACACTTGTATCATAATGTACTATTACACGGTCATCTCTCTGTCAATAATGTCGATGGACGCTTACCTACGCAATTTTTCATCTAAGATTATCTAATTTAGAAATAAGCCTCAACAGCCATTACCATTCTTCACGTTATGTGCCGTCCATAGGCAGTTGAGCTCAATGATCCGCAGGGCAATATCCTTTACATTATCACACAACACATAATAGTACTAGTTCTTCTAACGTATCTCCTCATTACGATTTGATCTTGTAAACAGAGCATAACTCTTGCAGCCACTATCTGTGCGATAACAGTTGTTGTATGGAAATTCGCATTGACTCCGCTTCCAAGGTACCTATGGGTAGATACACAGTCGTGTCCAGTCACAACTTTGTATACGGCCTGTTTCACAATATCCTTAAAAGAAACCGGCGGTATCCGTCCATTATATTATACAAAATGACGTTCTATATTTGAATCATTATTTGGTTAGTGCTTTGTCGAAAGTAAAATAGGCTCATAGGGCTAATTTACTGATCGATAGTTAACTTAACTAACGGTTGAAAGTTATTAGCATTGAACTGTGCGTGCTTTGAACAAAATTTATCGTAACCAATGGTCATTAAAATAGCCATTCCGACAACTGGTTGAGGCATTTATTTTAAAAAAGCCTAGTCTCAACCACTAGCAACAATATTTAACCGTTAATTAAGTTAACTTTCGGTCACGAAACCGGCCCATAGTGTTATACGGAGTGTCCCTGGTTAAAGCAAAATCTAGATAGGAGGTGAAAGAAGAACGAAAATCTTGAAACAGAAAAGTCAAATGAATAAAAAAACAATATTCTAAATTCTATTGAACAATAAAATTCACATTTTTTACTTGGACGCTAGGTGCAAAAATTAGCTATAGTCTAGCTTTACATTTCTTTGTCAAATGAATGGTAAATTTATTATACTTACGAAATCAAAATGAGTCATAAATTCTTCTAGTATTATGAGTAAAATTTTGTGAAATTCGGGATTATTGAAAAATAAACAAACGAATCATATATTTTTTTACGAATACTTTTTGAAGACTTCTTGTTATTTTTACTTCATTATTTGGTTTATATTTTTTTTATCTACATTGTCTTCATAAAACTTATGGCTTATGTCACTCTGTGTCAACTTTGATTTTACTTGCTCTTTTAAAATTAAGAAAATCCGCTATTGACTGTTAGTGTAGAATGTAACATTCGATTAATTTTCGTAATAAGAGCTGTAAATTTAGAACATTAAAATAACACTATAACCAGGGACACACTGTATAATCAATACATGCATCATTATTTATATAATTATTTTGTGCTCTCTGAACGCAACTTGTCGCTCGTCTGTAAACTCCCTTAATACGAGGGTCAAACTGAAAGTTCTTAGAAAATCAAAAACTGATTACATTAGCCAGTTATTAGTTTTATTTTATCTTTTCAAAATATTGTCCATTGACGTCAACACACCGCTGCATGCGATGGAACCACTGGGAAAAGCACTTTGCCCACTCGTCCTTAGGGGTCTCTTCAATGGCATCGCGATACGCAGCCACCGCTTCTTCAGCATTCATAAACCGCTTTCCTTTAAGTTTTTCTTTAATTTTTGGAAATAAATAAAAATCACAAGGCGCGAGGTCGGGGCTATACGGCGGGTGACCCAGTAATTCAACGTTTGATGTCGCCAAATAGTCGATCGTTCGCTTGGCGGTGTGCGACGAGGCGTTGTCGTGGTGAAGGAGGATCCTACTGCGAGGTCGTTGCTCTCGAACTTTTTCCAAGACAAGTGGCAAACAATTGGTAGTGTACCATTCTGCAGAAACTGATTTTTGATCCTCTAACACAATTGTTGCGAAATGACCTATCCTTCTAAAGAACGAGGCCACCATTTTTTTTCCCGCACTTCGATCTCTCTTCAATTTAGTTGGCAACTCCTCGAAAGGAAACACCCACTGAGCAGATTGTCTTTTGGTTTCAGGATCATAACAGTAAATCCAGCTTTCGTCACCTGTTAGTATGTCGAACACAGCATTTGAGTCACCTCCGTTAAATCTTTCAATCATTTTACGGCACCAATCCACACGATGGAGTTTTTGAGCCTTAGTCAAATTATGAGGTATCCACCGGGCGCAAAGCTTCCTGACCGCTAAATGTTCGTGGAGGATTTTGTGCACTTGACTCATACCGATGCCTAAGCTTGTCCGAATCTGCTGATATGTCACTCTTTTGTCAGTCTCTATCATACGCCGCACAACACAGATGTTATTTTCAGTCGTCGCCGTAGAAGGCCGTCCCTCACGTACATCATCAGTGAGATTAGTGCGACCACGTTTAAACTCATTAAACCAGTTGTAAACAGTCGCACGAGATGGGGCTTCATCGTGAAAGGCCAATCGTAGTCTATCATAACTTTCTTGTTGACTTAAATGACATCGAAAGTCATAAAAAATCATTGCACGAAAATTTTCTCGTGTTAAATTCATGTTGACGTGACACAGACAATTTTCAATTTGCCGCCAAATCGTAAAACAAATGACAAATGAATGAAATATATACTCAGTAATATTGGCAAAGAGTTCTATTTTCAAATTTTAGAATATTTTTTTTATTATATTGTTTATAAGTGGCCAGTTCTAAGAACTTTCAGTTTGACCCTCGTACACTTATTACTCAAATTGATTACGTTATGTAGCTGGCGCTAGGAAGCGAATACAATATAACTTTTAAAGTACTTGTCAGTAGTTTTTCTGGCATTTAATCGCGCTCATAAAGTTATAACTACCCTTTTCATAAGCTTTATTTGCCTAATTCTAGAAAAAAATACTTTTCCTTTGAACCTAGAAGTTAATAGGAAAAGTTATTACAAAATGTCTACGAGATCAAATCAGAAACGATGAGATACGTAGAAGAACTAAGGTAACGGACAGAGCGTTGAGAATCGGTAAGCTTAAGTGGCAGTGGGCAGGGCACATAGCGCGAAGAACTGATGGCCGTTAGGGCAGGAAAGTTCTAGATTGGAGACCCTTCGACCAAAGACGCAGCGTAGGTCGTCCACCGACAAGATGGACAGACGACCTTATAAAGATCGCGGGATCAAACTGGATGCAGACCGCTAGTGATCGGTCACTGTGGAAAGCCGTGGGGGCTTGTTGGGGGCCGTTTGGCTGATAATGATGATGATGATTACAAAATGTGTGGCATAAAGAGATCGTATCAGCAGCGGAGATTGTTGAGTTTAAAGCATTCACTGTGACCTGCTCGAGAAAAACTGGATCTCTTGAGAGTGGCCTATTCGCTGTGTGCGAAGTCGGGTGGTAGGGGAACTCGAATCGATGACAGCGCTCGCTGTGCCTTAAATTTACAACGTTGGCGGACTTCTGTCACCATTTATCTAGCAATTGTAGTAGTAGCCATGCATAATATTTAAATTTTAAGTAAAAATCGACTCTATAGACTAACTTTATTTAATTGAATAAATGCATTTACAATGTTTTAATAAAATAACTTTGCTTTAATTACTTTTCGTTATGACAATCCGCTAATATTTTGTGACGCTGTCGTCGCGTATGGTCCCAATCCCAATAGTTGGAAATTATGTCACCATAATGGAACTCGATACCACAAATATCTGGTAATTTTAAATGATTACAAAACTACTGTAGCTATAACTATTGTTTACATTGGGAAACTTGGATGAATTAACCACTGGATATGAAACGCAAGAGCGAATGTATGAAAACATCATTAGCCAATTTCAGCGGGGCGGGGGGAGCTTGTGGTGTCAATTTTTGACATTTAGTGCGTGTAAGTGTCGATATTTTTTTGTCGATATGTGCGGAACGAATGAATGAACGAATCTATTGTAAAAAGACATATAATTTTTATCACTTAAACAATAAATTACATTATGGACATGTTTAATGCACAAACCATTGAATGAACAACTGAAACATAGAACGTTTATATGAACGGTCTGATGTGTAACACTAACTAGAACTTCCTAAGACATTGTGAAACCGCCCATAAGTACATACAGCCCAGCACCATTTAAATCCTCCTATGGGATAACTAAGCAGTAGATTTTTGCGTTGCCATTAAATCACACTGGTGTTAAATGGATACCACATATTCGGTGATATTTTGTGGGGATCCATTTTGTCTCCCTTCGACCCACTTTATATTATTTAATGGATCCACAAGAAATCTGAAATTATATTTTAAAGATGTATTGTCATAAAATATTAAGTGTAAAATTTTAAAGCAAACTGCTGTATTTTTAAGATTACTTTAATCTAATCTCGAGTGAAACTTTTTACAGATATATTATTTTATTTTAAAAGAATTTATATTAAAAGTTTAATAAATGTTTATCGATACGATTTATCGACAAATATCAAGCACAATTATAATTAAACTGTCAAGAGAACGAATGATAAATATACGACAATCCTACCGTATAAAGTATACGTTATCTTGTTGATGTTGTAGTAACTGACCACCACTTTTTTAAATGGCAATGTTACTTTTCTCTTGGAAAACACATTTCACTATTTTCATGAAAAATATCAGCTTTTTTGGGATAAAACGTTACTTACGGATGAAAATAAATAAATAAATAATAAATAAATATCCTTTGGACATTCCCACACATCGCCATCTAGCCCCAAAGTAAGCTACTCAAAGCTTGTGTTATGGGTGCCAGACAACGGATATAATACTTAAATACTTTTTTTTTGTAAATACATACATGATATACATAGAAAACACCCAGACCAATACAAACAGACATGTTCATGCACACAAATGTTTGTATTGTGCGGGGATCGAACCCGCACCCGCTGCGTAGTAGGCGATTTCTCGACCACTACACCAGACGGGTCGTCGAAAATGAATATGTTTTGTCTTGCCGCTATAATTTTTACACAAAAATAAGCCACATTTACCCATTTTTTCCGTCAATGTTTCTCACTGAGCGCTATCATCGTACTGACAAGACGTCACCTGCAAGTGAGGCCAAAAAGCCCGCTTCGTGGCTAATGGGGCACAAGACAAGCGAAATTGCCCGTCATTGCGCGTCCAGTGGTTTATTCGTCCAAGTTGGGGAACCATGAAAATCGTTTAAATTGAGTAACCCAGAAACTTACCACACTTGAGTACACAAGGCAACTGTTTCCCTTTGTGACTGTTAGTTTCGTGAACAAGCCAAAATAAATCATAACAAGCCAATAAAAACTGTTAACTGTGTTTGCAAGGTATGCGACGGAACCCGCTATCAAATTTTCATCAAGCCGCCGCGGCGCGCCGCCTGCCTTAGACACTGCGACTTTTGACATCGATGCAGTCGCGCGTTTTGCAAACGCGCTTCAGCATCGCGACTCACGCAATGAACAGATTTAATTAAGCATCGATGCACAAGCGCGACTGAATTAGTATTCGCGCGTTAGTGTCGATGCTTTCGCCAAAATTCAATACATAATTTGACGATTACCAGCTTCAGCGTCGCTGTCGCAGTGTATAAAGGTTGACGTTTTGCGACTGTACATAATACAGTACATATTTTTGCAACTGTATCGATTCTAACTACTTAGCACAAGTGTGTAAACTTTGTCAATTTGAGACTGCATCGATGCTACATCGCTGCTTAAAGTCGCAATCTGCAAAGGGCCAATAACGAGTCAATAAAAACCGTTAACGAACTCTACAGTAAGTTAAATACATTACAACGTGCATGGCTGAGGTGTCCGAGTGGTTAAGGAGTTGGACTTGAAATCCAATGGGTTATACCCGCGCATGTTCGAATCCTGTCCTCAGCGATACTTGTTTTTTGATAGTTTTACTTAATAAACAAATCAGAAAGGACTCGCAGGCTAGATTTTTATACTTACTCCCTTATCAACTTTTTTTTACCAAGTTAAAACCCGTACTAACATATAAACCCAACGTTTTAAGAACAATGTTATCAGCACTCGTTTACTTTTCTAGCTTGTCGGAAAAATTTAGTCTTCGTTTAAATCTGATAATATATTTTTATTTAGGGGGTAGTGGCTAAGCATACGCCTTGGCCGATCTTCAGCTAGAAATAAAAAAAAACTGAGTATTAAGTATATGAAGTTCTAAATATTATTACTTGGTTGGTTTTTCAAAATCAATAATTTATAGCTATTAAATATTGTGATTATTAAGTAAAAATAAAGTTTTATTTTTCACATAGCAGAAACCACAAACTAGTAATTTAGAGATTCGTTTTCGCAAATATAAAAGAACCATAGCACACTTGTTTAAACAGTTAACTGCGTGATTAACTATCATAGTTTCATGAATAGGCCAATGTAATTTATAACGAGTCAATAAAAACTGTTAACAAAAGCGTTTATTCCACAGGTACAATACCTATGTAAAATACATTACAATGTGCATGGCTGAGATGTCCGAGTGGTTAAGGAGTTGGACTTGAAATCCAATGGGTTATACCCGCGCAGGTTCGAATCCTGTCCTCAGCGTTAACTGCTCTTTTGGCAAACTTTTTTTGCATCATCTGTGATTGATAAGTAAGAAATACCTGCTTATACACTTATAAAAACAAACAAATAGTTAAACAAAACTCGATAGTTTTAAGTAGCAATGTTATGGTCATTCCATACTTATGTACAAATAATAAAATATTTATGTACAAATAGTACTCACTTTCAATTATTTTCGATAACAAATTTCATTAATATTTTTTTCAACTTTGTTCATTGATACATCACACAAATTCAGTTTTAAATACGATACGTACGAAATATATTTTTTTTGTACGTAAAGAAAAGTTTCTTTACGTACATTAAATATATCGTAACATGAAAATTATGTAGTAGTTTAGGTAGTTCAGTAGCTTAACTCTCATCCGAAGTGCCAAAAAAATGGCACCATATATCAAAATACCGCAATGCATGCCCACGGGAAGTTTGCGCATTAATTTATTAAGTCACACGTAAAAGTTATGTATCCTCTCTTATTATTAAGAAGCCAAAACTCTGACGACCTCCGTGGTGTAGTGGCTAAGCCCGCTGGGTTTCAAGACGTTGCCGCTCCGAGGTCCCGGGTTCGATGACGGGTGGGGTCAATGTAGAAATCATATTTTTTTTATATTGCCTGATTTCCATAACACAAGTGTATTAGCTACTTACTTTGGGATCGGAGCAATTTATGTGATTGCGGTGTCCAATATTTATTTAAAACTATTTTCTATGTAGGTATGTGCTTCTTTGAAATCATAATATGTGCATGCGATGTAAATAAAATCACTCGATTCTTTGCAAAGAGCTTCTGATCCGTTGCAAGACTTCGAGATAATTAGCACAAGTAATGACGCTTAATCATCATCATCATCTTTATTAACAACAAAAAGACATCCCCTGTTGAATATATGACTATTACGGCTTGTCTCTGACTCATAATAGATGCTAATATTTGCGTAAGCCGGACTCTTTTGCAGAAATCGGTAAAAAAGATACCTTCTATCTACTATGTTACGGGGTGAAGGCAGCCACTTAATTCATCGTAACGATGTCATGCCCTATGATGTCAGGTGATCTTATTACTGCTGCGACATTTCATTATTATCATTGTTATCTGCCTGACTTTTAATAGACGTTAGTATTCGCAGAAATCTGCTTATATTTCGGAAGTGAAGGAAGTGGCTCATTGTTACGTGACGGTGTAAATGCAGCTACTTGATTCATCACAACGAGCCCCTGATGTCTAGTTAGCAGTAGCGCCGCGCTGCGAGATCGATTTCGTCGCATTCCTTCAGGGTCATCACACATCGTGCTAGCAAGCGATATCCATATATTATAGCATGACGGGATGAAGCGCTTAAAGCACTTAAAAAAAAGTAAAACGACGAATCGATTTTTAAATCAGCCAAGAGAGATACATTTAAGCTTAAATAGAGATTTGTTTTTTTGCTATTTGTTTAGATATTTACTATCATATGATACAAAATGACCATTTGATTGAACTATTTATTATTATTTTCCATCATGACAATGCATGATAATTTTAAAACCTTATATAATATATAATTTAAGACAGCCATTTCGTTATTAGCAATTGCAATGCGACAGCAATCATACTCGTAGTTACAAAATAGCCCTGCCGCTATGACCTATCGCTAATATTCGCCAGAAAAACAGTATGACAGTTTTACGACTCTTTAGGGACTCAAATCGAGATTGATATTCATTACGTTTTTGTTCCTACGTTGATTTGCACCAGAATAAATAAAAATTACTTCATATCCTGTAATGAAAGCTAAACAAGACGATAGGCGATCAATAAAATATACGACTACTATTTGGTGTATTATTTTATGGAATCTGAAAACATTATTTATTATGTACCTTTTAAGATCATGATAAATATAAACAGCGCTTCGTAAATGTTTAATACGTATATGAGAAAGCACGGCACTATAAATTTTTGTGCACCTAGCTTGATGCCGTTTTGTTTACTTAATCAAGATTGTATAAATTTACTCTTCCTCACAAGGTATGATAATCTGCGGCGTAGGTTGACATTTGAGATATCCGCCCTGCGGTTTTGAGCAAGGCAAATAAAATACCCAAAGCGCTTTGTCTGCCCAAGTGCTTCATTTTTCTTCAGCGTAACGTCCGCAAAAAACTTTGCCTTGCATTTTTGTATACCTAAAGGTGCATTCACACTGACTAGAGTTCGTATGTACTAATACTTTTTGTAGGGAGACATAAATCCAATAGACCATATCAACTCTACAGAAGTAAATCGTAAAAAAGTTAATCATTTCTGTAATATCTTATTTAATAAAGCTCAATATTATAGTGCACGTTGCACTCCTTAAGCCTTCGTTATAGTAATAGAGTGAAATAAGAGTAATTTGAAGGGACTTAAAACGTTTTTCGCTAGTGCGTATACGAATGAAAAACGCAGACTTAAGAAAACTATAACCAAAGGTATCTGCAGACACCCTAAGGTTATTTTGCGAACGTCAGCTTTGTAAAATAGTCTGGAAGTCTTGGACGCACGGTGTGTGTACAAAATGCGAGTTTAGCTCCCGAGAAATTCTTCTGCCGTGATTTAAACTTGGTGCCTGTGAAATATGTGGCTCTTACAGAAGAGGACGTTCAAGATATTTTTCAAAGGAAAATAGCAGGACTTGCTCAGAGTTGCCTATTTCAGAACTTGAGATAAATAAATAGTAAGTTGTTTGAAATTACAAGTTTAGAAGAAAAGTTTTGTCCGACACTAAGATAAATCCTATTGTTTATCGGAAAGATGATCTTTTACTTTTGAAAAATCAGACAGGGGATAAATTAGATTGTATCTATCAAGGACCTTACCCAGTATTGGAAGATCTTTCTCCTAATGTTAAGATATTAATAAATGGAAAAGAATATATTACACATAAAAATAAAACTAAGTTATTTGTAAAATAATGATTAATATTATATATCGTTATTTTCTTGTATTTCATATATAAATATTTGTTTCTGTTTTTAATCATACATAATTGGTAATAAAAATGATTGCAACTTATGTAAAAAAAAACTAATTGTATTTTTTTTAATTTTCCAAAGGGGGATATGTAGAATTAGCATAGGTTATCTTTTATCTATCAATAATTTTATAAGTTATTTAAATGTTGCAATGTGCATCGTACAAACATCGGAAATGTAACTAGGTCGATGACATACGTGACCACGCGTGTGACGTAGTTTAAGTTAGTTTATAATATTTTGTAATGTCGCTTTCACTTGTGATTATTACACGACCTTCAACGAAAGAACATCTTTAATTTTAACACTTTAATTGCCAGTCATTGCTTTTGTGTAAATTCAAAAATTATTCTTAGAAAAAATTTGCAATGATAAATGAATTCCATTACTAAAACCTACGAAGTGATTGTTTATAAAAGATAGTAAAGCAGTTATGCAAAACTTCTGTTCTAAGTTTGCAGGCACTCATTAGTCGTAATAAAAGCTATGCATACAGATCAATTGCAGTCTACAAATCGGAAAAACGCTTGTACTTTACAAAATCAAAGTTAGAATCGGTGTCAGCTTTCTCAAAGTTTGCGAAGTATAATTCATTTGGCAAAGATTACCGCCGTACAGACGTCACGTCTGAGGCTGGACAAACTTTCTACGACTTTACAACTTCGTCGCGTTCAGATTGAATTGCATTAATCAAGATATTAATGACGTAATCTTCACGTTTGAAACTTTCTTTCAATGAATCAAAGTTTTGTACTTAAAAAAGTAAAGCAACAGAATATCAACAATCTATTCAAAAACTTACTTATTAATAAAGCTTTGCACTTTAAGTTGTACAATTAGCGGACTTAATGCATTGTGGCATTCACTACCAGTCAAATGTTTGGGAATGCAGAGAGTTTAATACGACTTCGGATGCGATCGATTTTTTAATTATTCGCTGTATATTCTACCTGAACGTCTACCTATTACATATACCTTAATATATGCTCCATTAATATGTAGGTACTCTAAGTACATCTATAGGTACTTAGACTTATATACTTATATTACAAAGCTAAAATGTTTGTTTGAACGCGATAATCTCAGTAACTTTTGGACGGATTTGTAAAAAATGATTGTGTTGGATAGCTTATTTATCGAGGAAGGCTTTAGGTTATAAAAATCACGCTGCGACGGGGAGGGAGCAAACTCGAAACGCGCGGACGCAGTCGCAGGGGACCGCTAGTATTACAATAAAAAAAGTTGTTCAAGTGGTATTACAATAAAAAGTGAAATTACACAAGTAATATAGTATAGTATCTTCTTCTCAATCTTTTGAATCTATCATCACAAACCTTCACCAATCTACTCCGCTGGTTAAACGGATCCCTAGGCGAGCGAAAATAGCTTTAGCTTAATGCCTTTCTTCTTGTATTGAAAAATGTTTCGATAATACTGAAACTGCCTGGCAAAATCTTTTTACTTTTTCATACTCATTTTTTCACGTAAACTCTTCTTCTAAAACTTTAACTCGGCGCTATTAGATAATACTTCAAATTTCCACAATCCGTCCCTTCCATTCTGTTTGCCTAGTACGATATCTTCCAAATTTAACGTTTATCGTACCGTTGAGAACAAGGTTATGGACGGCGACCTGAAAAACGCAGCCCGAATCTTGTTCTCCGATGACACTCTCGCTCCCCCTAATCAGGAAACTCTCGAGAGCCTTCGTAGTAAGCATCCTTCACATCCTGATTCTCCATCTTTACCTGTTCCTGCTCCTCAAAATTTCCAACCCTTACAGATACTTGATGACGGCGACACGTTTGCTGCCATCATGACTTTTCCGGCTGGTTCTGCTGGCGGCATCGACGGCATCACTCCCCAACACCTTAATAAATAAGTAAATAAGTGTATTTATTTTCCTTCACAAAAAATAGTTATTACATGTTTAACATTGGTTTGAAACTTTTAAAGGTATGAACAGTTACCGTAAAATGTAATCCTAGATCTTGTGAGGGACTGGTGCCTGAAATAGGTTTGGGAAAACCTGTTCTACAGGTCACCAGGCCACCCTCGCAGACCTTTACAATTAAGGACTTGGTGAGTGCTTCCGCTGCTGACGCCGGTAGAATTTTGCTTTCCAACATTACGAAATTGTGCAACTTTCTCTTATCTGGCAAGGTAACTGAAAGTTTTGTCCCATTATTATTTGGTGCTAGACTTTGTGCCTTTCGAAAAAAAGATGGTGGCATTCGCCCTATTGCTATTAGCTCAACGTTTCGTCGTCTTGCAGCCAAATTAGCCTGTCGTGATCTTTTTTCTCCTTTGAAAAAGTATTTTCAACCCATTCAACTTGGTTTCGGCAGTAAGGGAGGTTGCGAGGCCGTGGTTCATTCTGCTCGCAATTTCCTCTCCTGTGACGAATCTGAAGTTTTTTTGAAAGTTGATGTGAAGAATGCTTTCAATTCTCTTGACAGGTTTGCCTTGCTGAATGAAGTTCAGACTCACACTCCACAGATTTATCCCTTTGTTTTTCAGTGTTACCATAATCAATCAAAATTACTTTACAATGAACATTCAATTGTTTCTGCAGTCGGTGTTCAGCAAGGCGACCCTTTAGGTCCAGCCCTTTTTAGTTTAGGAATCCATCCTGTCATTTCATCCTTAAATTCTAAATTCAATGCCTGGTATCTGGATGACGGCTCCTTTGGAGGCAAAGCAGATGTTGTTTTCCAAGACCTTGTCCTGATTATAGAAGGATTTAAGAAATTAGGCTTGGAACTGAACCTTTCAAAATGTGAACTTTTTATTAATGATCATGTTTCGTCTGGTTCCCGTCAGGCAATCATTAATAAATTCAATTCCCTTGCTCCTAACATCAAAATTCTTGATCCCAGCATCGAACCTTTTCTTGATAACAAATTGAATGATTTCACCCATTCAGCCCCCAGATTAGAACACCTAAATTCACACATTGCATTTACTATACTTAAATCGTGTCTTTTTGTGCCTAAATTTACATATTTCTTACGTGCTAGTCCTATCTGGAAAAAAATAATTATTTAAAACTATTTGACACCACCCTGAAAAATAGTTTGGAAAAAAAAATTAATTTACATTTCGATAATAATTCTTGGGCTCAGGCTTCGCTTCCTATTCGTTTTGGTGGTATCGGAATTCACCAAATTTCTAGTATAGCCCTCCCCGCTTTTCTCTCCTCTTTGCATAGCACTTCCGTTTTAGCCGGAAAAATCTTTAAATATCCTCGCCAACTTTCTGAGGTAAGGGAGGCGGAGGAGTTTTGGCAAGGTCCCTGTCCTAGAGAAGACATCCCAAAGGAACGTCACCAGCAAAAACTTTGGGATGTCCCTCTTGCGAGAGAGACCTTCAATTATTTACTTCAAAATTCCGTCAGTGACAGTGGTCGCGCAAGGCTCTTGGCAGTTTCCTGCAAAGATTCTGGTCATTGGCTTCATGCTTTACCGTCGAAAAATTTGGGCACTCTTTTCGATAATAAGTCTTTCCGGGTGTGTGTGGGCCTCCGCCTTGGTACCCGTATATGTGAAATTTTTACGTGTCCGTAATTTGGTCTCCACTGCCTTTGTTGCCAGCAAAGCGCTGGGCGTCTCGCCCGTCACGCTACCCTTAATGACGCCATCAGAAGAGCTCTTGCGACCATTAATCTTCCTTCCACGTTGGAACCACGTGGTTTGGTCCGTGATGATGGCAAGAGACCCGATGGCCTAACGCTTATTCCCTGGGAACGGGGTCGGGCCTTAGTTTGGGATGCAACTTGTGTCGATACTTTGGCCCCTTCCCATCTCAGAGAATCAGCCCTTAAAGCTGGAGCAGCAGCGGAGTTGGCTGAAAATGCCAAGCGTCGCAAGTACGTTTCACTTGCAAGTGATTATGTGTTTGCGCCGTTTGGCGTTGAAACATTTGGGCCGTGGGGACCCTCTGCTAAATTGCTGTTTAGAAAAATTGCGCCAAAATTAAATTCTTTAACAGCCAATAATAAAGCTGGCTGGTTCCTAGCCCAAAGGATCAGCATAGCTATCCAACACGGCAACGCAGCCAGCATCATAGCCTCCTTGCCGCAAGGAAATGGTTTCGTTTTTGAATAGGTAGATATTAAGTTATTTTTTTATGTTACATGTCTTAGTTTAATTTTGTCTTGTTTGTTATTAATAAAAACCTTTATATTTAGTAATATAGTTATATAAAGTCCTTAATGCAAGTTTTGTATAGATAAAGATTTGCCATAACTGTATTCTTTGTGAAATATTCCGCAGAACCTACTTTCATATTGATCGAAGATTCGTATCCGTCTAACTTCTGAATGTTGTAAAACTGGATTCTCTAAGTTGCTTTTGTTTATACGTTGAGAAATATACATATTATACCTGCAAACCTGCATTAATGTATCTTTAAAGATTGAAGGATAAGCATCTCATCAGCAGTCTATCGGGTCTCAAAGTTGTTAATTAGTTAACGTGATAACAATGATCGAGATTGGTGACGGGGTGCGGGTTCCACCTGTTTGTTATGTACCTCACGTGCGTCTGCAGTTTGTAGCTGATTCTGTTAGATACTCTTAATGGAACTAACAAGGTTTGTCTTCTGAAATAGCGTACAAAAGTTCTGGCAGGTACCCCTTAATATACTGGATAAAGACGAATCTGAATCTGAAGAGGTATCTTACTAGTAGGCGTATTGCCATCCAACTTAATCCGTTAAATTTCCAGGCAGTTCAATTCATGATTCCCTCAGTGGCAACGAATATTATCAGGAGATCAAAAGTATTATAATACTTATGTTATATGAGTGTTAAAATTTATGTTTTTATACAGGGTGACTTTTTTATCAGTACCGAAATTTAGTGAAGAAATAAATAAAAGTAGTTCATATTCATCAGTGGAGTCTTTACACAAAATTTCGGTACTGATAAAAAAGTCAACCTGTATTATATTTATATTATCAGTATAAAAATGCAAAATTGCAACGCCAATTGCTAATTAAACATCAAAGCAGAGCTGCTGAACTGTTGAAGCTGCATCACAATACGCACCCAGATTACTATACTATATATTTAAGATAATTGCGTATTAGATATTTATTGAATTGCTATGTTTTTATACAAATCATTTTGCCGAAAATCTTTGAAACAGCTTCTTTTCGGTAAGTTCTTTATCTTAATCTACGTCAAGCTTGACTTCTGGAGTAAGAACGAGTTAACATCGATTCTACATAAAAGTAAAAACATTTTTCGACGTTTTTAGTCATTGTTTAAGTTACAATGTACAGACAACAGCAAGTCAAGGTTAAGACTGCAGACTATAATGGAGACATTGTCTCCATAAGACATGAAACAAAAAAAGCAAACTTTTTGCTGATTAGCATAGTAAAGCGACAGCTACCTTGCTTTTCTTCACTTACACCATATTACGAAACCTAATTTATGTACTTAAAAGTTTTGCACAACTAGATGAAATAACTTGATAGGATAATAAAAACTTAATATACCTACATTTTTAAAACCAATGGTTTTATACCATAGCACTTTGTTCCACACCCGTTCTCGAGATTTCCATCAACATTTAAGTCTTTGTAAATGAGTGATGAAAAATAATAATTTAATTAATCAAAAGAAAACCTCCTTTGTCTGCTCCTTTTATTTCGTGTGTCCGTTTCCGAGGAATTCTGCCGAGTAGTGACCCTTGAGAAGCAATTGATGACTTCGCTCTTCCTTCTAGTAGGTACTCACTTGACGAAGTAATATAAGTACAAATTCAATTATAACATAACTTTGAAGAATCTGTTCAAAAATAATATAAACTTGAACGATAGAACAACAAAAAATTACAATTAAAAATGCAAAAACGTTTTCCGAGTCAACGAATTTTCTCATGAGACGTCTTCAGACAAAGCTTGATATTAAAGTGGCTGTCTCTATTTACAATAAAAAAACCTAAAAATCGTTGTATACACTTACTTTAAACCCCGGAACTAGTATAGATTTTATCTTGATAAAAATAATAGGACAGACTGAGTACTAGACAGATTTAGTACTAATAGTACATTATGATACAAGTGTGCTAAGTTGACCATTATATACAAGGCGATATTGTGTGCGCACGAGCGAAAGCGAGTGCGCCATAAGAAAGCCGCGTATATTATGGTCACAGGCACACGTGTTTCATACGACGTTTTTCAATACACTTGCGAGGAAAAACAAAACTCATCATTTACTAAGTATTTAATTATTAAAACAGTTAGTAAAAATACATTTCACTCGATTTTGATGGCTAAGACTTTCGCACGCGTTTTTCACCTCGTTACTGTGTCTGGCGGAGTTAATAACAGGTTTTCTTCATTTTCTTCACTTGAAGTAGACATTTTCATTAATATTAAACCAATCCAAACTTCGTCACAGCCGACAGTTATTATTTACGAAAAATGGCGCATTGTTTTTTTTTTCTTGCCGCGATACAGATGCGCGCGCAAGGCATAGGCGCGAACTAGATCGGCCAAAAGCCAAGATTAAAAATGTAATAATTCGTGTTTAAAACACAAATCACAGAAAATGTTAAATGAATTTGAGTTATTTTTAAGTAATAAATCTGGATTTACCATTTATTGAAATAAATATGTAGATACTGTTATTTTTCGCATAAATACTGTTTGTTGCTAAAATAAAATTTTCTTACTTACGACTTGGTACTAGGGTACAAATGTAAATTGGTCGGGTTAATAAACTTAAGGCACTAGTGCAATAATATACTGAAAAAGCACGCGTGTTTAATATCTATGATTATCAGCCAAAAATCGGTGGAATAAAAACGTCATTTTGAGCAAGTGTGTTGAAAAATAAATAATTCAAGAGATAATATTCCATAATACAAAAATCGGCGAGCAGCAGCTAAAACGTGTTGGAATTCAACTAACTAACATTTTTTGTAGGCTAAAAGAATTGAATATTTTACGCAATTTCAGGTAGATACTGGAGACACGCCACGTGCAAGTGTGGGCGTCAGCCGTCAACACTGGAACACAGAATACATTTCAGGACATGTATGTGACACGTGGCCAGAATACAATTGCCGGAATAATTCCTCATCCCTGAAGCTAACGGCTAAGGAAAGGAGTACACACGAAGTGTAACCTTAACAATTACAACTTTAAATAAACAACGAATAAAGTTCACCGATCGAATATTAATCGTCGAAAAGAAATAGTTTTTGAGTTCTCAGTGTCACGATTTCAATGTATTTAGATTTTGTTCGTGCTATAGGTAATTTACGGTTTATTTGATTCTACTTTTGTACATAAATGATTTTACTTGATTTTGGATGAAACACACACGATGAAACTCGCCATCGAATTAACACACGAAAAAAATTCGGTTGCCGCGAGTTTTAACTTGGTTCAATTTTGTTTATGTTACAATATTATACATTTATTATATATCATATAAATATTTTATTTAATTAGGAATATAAATATTAATCTTAACAAAACATAATAAAATCACGTTTACAGCTTTTATGTAAACTTTTATCTAACAAGAATAACTGCCTATGCTATCAAAGAACGCATTAGATTATGTAAGTACAAAGTTTCAGTTAGGTTTTGACCTCATTCACTAAAGTCTTTTGAGCCGGACTTTGGCTTAAAAATATTTGAATGCAAAAAAATAACACTATCCTGTCTGCTCACATACAATGATGGATTTTGTTACGCCTTAATCCAACTTCCGCCTCTGATATTATCTATTCAAAGACAAAATGGCGGAAAATTAGGTGACTCCGCGTGTAATACGGCCGGCCAAAGCACCACTGGTCAACTCAGCCGGGACTAAAGTCAGCGACTCTCAATATTTTTTTTCCTTAAATATTACATCTTATAAATGCTTTATTATAGAAAATAACATGCGAGAATTACAAACAAATTCAGCCACAAGCGTCGTCAAATTAACTATTCTATATAAAATATCATAAAAATTAAATAGGTACCAAAAACAGCTGCTCTGTGGTTCATCTCGACCACAACGAATCCCCCCTCCGCGCCCCGATTGATCCAAAGGTTCCCATTATGCTAGCAGCATTACCACGTTGAATAGCTATGGAAACCTGTTGACCCAACCAGGACCCAGAGCGAGGATCGTTGCCCCTATCTCTCAACCTTCGTCCCAACTCCCTAAAAAGTTCGCGTGCCTCATCACCCCAGGGCCCAGCCGTCTCCACAGCGATCGGCACAAAATCATGAGCAGTCTCCAAAGCAGCATATTTGGAATGCTTTAATTTGGCGGCATTTTCCGCAGCTGAACCCGCTGATGTTACGGTATGCCGTAAATGTGACGCATGCAGCATGTGACTCTCAATAATAATTTATTTATAAAATCTGACAACAGAGATCCAAATAGGGTTAGTTTTACAATTCAGAGTCTGTTAGTAAACAATTCAATTCAACAACTCTTTTTTTTTTAAATAACAGGCATAAACAAACAGGTAAATAAGTTCATTTAATTGGTTTGTGCAGTATGCTTTTTAAATAACTTCATCCCAGTGCTGGATATTATTATATTAGTTCTTTTTCTCGTTATTAGTGCTGGATATGCTGGATGTCGTTGATATTACAAAGTCTAATTTTGACAAACAATCACGAACAATTAAAATAGCCGGCTATCGGTATATTTTAACATGGTTTTTCATAATTAAAAATTCCATAGCATCAGATCTTTTCAGATCTGCCATCATGTTTCTTGGAATTACGATGTTTCTGTTTCCGCTCTTCAGGCTTTTCCTGTTTCCATACCTTATAAGCCTGGACAGCGATCCTAACGGTTGTTTTGCTGGCTGTTGTGTGTTGTTGATATTGTTGACCAGATATGAACCATTTCATGATCAACAGTAGTTTGTCATATTTTATATTCATAAAGATGAAATAAGAAACCAAAAACTGCCCACGGATGGGACTCGAACCAGCAACTTTCTGGCTACAGGGGGATATGGTATAAATCCATTCAGGGAGAACCTAATCGTGTGCCTTGGTTTGATGACATTAACTTGAATAGTAACTATATCAAGATGGCACTACGTCTTCGTTCGGGGCACTTTCCATCGGCAAAGTTTGCATATCTAATGAAAAAATCTGATTCACCTAATTGCAGAGCTTGTGATAAAATCGAAGATGCACAACATTTGCTGATGGAATGTGTCAAGAACCAAGCTGAAAGGGAATCACTGTTTGAAGAATTAAAATTAAATATTCGAGATGTAGAATTAGTGCAAAATATTCTAGCAGAGCCAACATCAGAAGCAGCTCAAAAATTATGTAAATTAGTAAAACTAACAGAACAGTGATTCCCCATCATTGATTAGTAAGTGAGCATCTGCTTTTTAGTTATTGTTTTTATTTTTTTGATATCTAAGCAGTATTATGTAAATTAACTTTGATCCTAACCAAATCTGTAAATTGCGAAGATACAATGAGACTGGCGTATCCATGTGGATAAGAGCCCCAAATTAAATAAAGATTAAAAAAAAAAACTTTCTGGCTTAACCGGGCCACACGCTGTTCCATGTTCCGCTGTTACCTTGCCATCGGTCTGACCATGCCAAATTTCTGGTCTCTTCTGCGTCATAATGCGTGACGTCTACGCTATCTTCCCCTAGTGTTTTACAACAGCAGTGGGCCAAGTAGTTTTTCATGAACTACTGGATAGCGAAGTTTTATCAATTTCAAAGTTTAATTAATTCTGTAATGAATAACTCTTTGGCCCACAGCAGTTGAAAAACAGTCGGGGTAAATAGCACGCGTAATGACGTAGGTATTCATAAGAGACCAGAAATTTCGCACTAGCCTCCAGTGGTACATGTGAATAGTGTCGCTGCAGCTTTCAGCGTTTCCGATCTACGCGGTTCTCGTTTCTTTCTCGGCCAATAGTTCTCGATGCCGCTGGTGGTTGCGTTGTGGTTGCGATCCCGTTGCAATGTCGTTATTTTCACACAAGAAGTCGTCGGTTTCACACAAGAAGTCCATAATGACTGCTAAATGTAGAACGTGGGAATGGTCCCATTAATTTTCAATACAAAATATATGCCTGACCATGGGGTGTGGTTGTGGTGTAGTTGTGGTTTTAGTGTGCTTGTGGTACGTCTAGAAAGGCCCTTAGCCGAGAAATCATCTTTCTGTCTCTGGCAACTGGCAATATCAAAGAGTAGATTGAGACAGAACTACGATTTATTCAAGAACTAAGCTCATCCTGACTTGCGCAAGCGGACCTTAGTAGTAAAAGTTGTGTTAATTTAGTTTTGATCTCAGCTAACATTCGAGCAGTTTTTGCAACACTACTCGTGCAATAGGCAAGGTCGTCCTACACCGCTAATTCTGGTAAGCGCGCATTCAGGCTGACTGCTGTTGTTACATCATAATTGTAATCAACTCATTTCGGCGCCGAATATAAGGTAATAATGAAAAAGAAATGTGTTATTCGGGGCGTGTTTGTTTTCTCTATACATTGTCTTAGTAAAATTACTTTTAGAAGACAGGCAATTCAACATTGGAAAAGATTGTAACGGGATTGCTACCATGTACCTTATTGTTTTCGAGTTTCCGATATTTCGGCACTGTTGCAAGTGCCATGGTCACATGGTAGCAATTCCGTTAATCTTTTCTAATGTTAATGACCATGTAAGTTTAAATCAATAAATTCAACATTGTATGTATAGGTATTTTTGTACAACGTGGATTTAAAATCACGTTTATATTGAAGTCATTTATCTCAAGGCTAGATCATTATTTAATGCAACAGTTTCCTCAGTTTGCAAAGCGAGTTTGGGTAAAATAAATTCGTTGAACAAATCTTTGTAAAAATCTTGTGCGATGCATTGTGATCTTTCAGCATCGGACATGTGAATTAAGCAACTTTTTTTCAGTTAATGTCTGGTTTTATAAGTTTTTATTATTAATGAAAAACTGAAACTTGAATTATATGTTTAATGTGATTATAAGAATTTACCTGACAATAATTGCTCTACAATGAACAATAATAATAGCAATGTAACAAAATAATTTCTAAGTCATCTTTAGTACGGTTTCCACCACGATGCAGGAACACTTTTAGGGCGGAAGATATTCTGATTGTCGCTTCTCTTCTGCTGGGTACTCATGAAGTCAGTACTGCGAGCAATCCTGGCTTTAGAACCACCGAGGTTTTCAATAGACCCATCGGTGATTACACTTGGATTAAATCTGGCATGATTGGCTTGATCTTGATCCATCTGTAGACGTTCGTTGACGCTTCGCACTACACGATACATTGGCCGATACGTCACCGGTGGCCTGTATGTAGGCAGAATGTACTCTGGCTCTGAATAATACCCATTTGAATACCCATAATCGGGTAACAATCTTCCTTGAACATATTGTGACTCAGCAGACGAAGCCAGGAGTATGGCGGCGAGGGAGATAAGAATTACGCGATTCATCTTGCCTGAAACTGCTTACACAAGTAACTAATTTTTGTTTGCATAAGTACGAGTATTTATACCATTTAATTAATTGATAAGTTTTTTTAAAATAAATTTAGTAAATAGAGTAGCACTACATGGCTGGGATCGGGAGTGTACCGAAATTATCGCTTGGAACAATTAAACCATTGTTCCCGGTAAACTTAATGTTATTGTTCTATTATGTTATTGGGTTAAAAAAACAAAATAATTTTTAATTAAATCAGCTGAAAACATGCAAAAGGTTAGGTATCTATACTAATATTATAAAGCTGAAGAGTTTGTTTGTTTGTTTGTTTGTTTGTTTGTTTGTTTGAACGCGCTGATCTCAAAAACTACTGGCCCGATTTGAAAAATTATTTTTACGTTGGATAGTCCATTTATCGAGGAAGGCTTTAGGCTATATAACATAAAGATACGACTCATAAGACCACAGCAGAAATGTTAAATGTTGCGAAAACGGGAGAAAGATATTCCTTTTGAGAGCTTCCGCTGCATACGCTGCGGAAACCGCTTAAGTTACACAAAAATCATGTATAACAGGATTGGTCAGCATTAAAAGTTCTATAATAAAGTCCGCGACAGCATATGTCTATCTTTTATGGTTGACTTACTACAACCTTTTTTATGTTAATAAATTTGTAAAAAAATAATGCATTATTTTTAGAGGTGTATTATACACACCAGGTATTTATTCTTATCAAAATAAATACATTCATCATCACGAGCATTTCATTTAGAACCAAGTTGCCCTTTATATCATTTGATTTCAATAAATATCTTAGGAGCTATCACAGTTTTAACATAACTCCGCACCAAAATAATGTTCGCAGCTTAAGTACAACGTGCGCTTGCGCTAATATATTATAAAGCTGAAGAGTTTGTTTGTTTGAACGCGCTTATCTCAGGAACGGCTGGACCGATTTGGAAACATATTTCTGTGTTGGATAGCTTATTTATCGAGAAAGGCTTTAGGATATAAAACATGACGCTGCGACGGGAGGGGAGGAAGCAAACTCAAAACGCGCGGACGAAGTCGCGGGGGACCGCTAGTATATTATAAAGCTGAAGAGTTTGTTTGTTTGAACGCGCTTATCTCTGGAACTGCTGGACCGATTTGAAAAAATATTTCTGTGTTGGATAGCTTATTTATCGAGAAAGGCTTTAGGATAACAACATGACGCTGCGACGGGAGGGGAGGGAGCAAACTCAAAACGCGCGGACGAAGTCGCGGGGGACCGCTAGGTATGTTAGATAAACTAAACAATGAAAAATTCTTTGCTCAATTATCGCTGGTTTGTTATTAAGTTCAAAACACAATAACAATGCGAGGAAATATATTGACAAAAATAATATGTATTATTTTCAAAGATAATTTCGGGAGACTCCCTAGACCTATTTGTGTAGGCAAAGCACAATCATTTAGCTAATCTCTCGAACAACTTTGTATAGATACTCAACCAATAGGATTTTTAGAATATACACTCCTACAGCAAGATGCATCGTGCAGTGTTGTTTGCCCTGGCCGCTGTGCTGCTGGTTGTCCTACCAGAGGAGTCATCAGCTCAGGTCATCCTACCACCCTTGCTGCCAAACCTGATGCGTCCGAAAGTTTGGACGTTCCGTCAGCGAAGAGATTTGGAAGACTCAAGGTCGAACCAAAGTCATGACAGCGACGACAAAGCTCTCCCATGGACCGGTGATTTTATTGATGATATCCGAGACTCTCAGGACCCAAACATAAGGATCGCACGCAGTGACAACTATGGAAACGCAAAAAGCGATAGCGGTCACGTCATTAAAACTTGATAAGTTGATAAACACCAACGAATTAAAAATTGATAAGTTATTTTATGTAAAAAAGCTTTCTTAAAATCCTTTTTTCTCCTGTATCCACGTTATCAAATAAATACATTTATTGTATGACATATTTTTTCGTTTTCTTTGTTAAACATAATAAATAAATTAAAAAATAAATATGCGCCATACAGCATACCAATTGTCGTAGTTTCGAAGCAAGGAATTTTCTTCCTTGTGTTACGAATACCAGACCACAATTATGACAAGGGCGTTTCCCACAAATACATATTAAACATCCATGACTCAGGTAGAGATATTCGTGTTCATCACACACGTCGAATAATGATCCAAGATTCTGTGATTCAACTCTATATATATATAACGTTTAAAAGTCTGACACAATGGCTATAGGTATTCGGACTTCATGTCGGCCTATATTTAAAACTTCAGCTTTATTTGAGTCCTAGCGATCCACCGCGACTTCGTCGATTTAAGTTCACTCCCTCCCCTCCTGTAGTAGCGTAATGATTTGGCCTAAAACTATCCTCAATAAATAAGCTATCTAACCCAAAAATAATTTTTCAAATCGGTCCAATAGTTCTTGCGCTTATATTAGTATAGACTAGCGGTCCACACGACTAGTGCGACATCGTGATTTTGATGTGCTTTCTTCCCTTCCGACGCAGCGTATTGTTTTATAGCCTAAAACTTTTCGCGATAAATAAGCTATCCAACACAAAAATATTTTTTGAAATCGGTCCAGTTGTTCTTGAGATTAGCGCGTTCAAACATACAAGCAAACAAACAAACACTTCAACTTTATCATATACTAGCGGTCCCCCACGACTTCGTCCGCGCGTTTTGAGTTTGCTCCCTCCTCTCCCGTCGCAGCGTCATGTTTTATATCCTAAAGCCTTTCTCGATAAATAAGCTATCCAACACAGAAATATTTTTTCAAATCGGTCCAGCAGTTCCTGAGATAAGCGCGTTCAAACAAATAAACTCTTCAGCTTTATAATATATTAACGCAAGCGCACGTTGTACTTAAGCTGCGAACATTATTTTGGTTCGGAGATATGTTAAAACTGTGATAGCTCCTAAGATATTTATTGAAATCAAATGATATAAAGGGCAACTTGGTTCTAAATAAAATGCTCGTGATGATGAATGTATTTATTTTGATAAGAATAAATACCTGTGTGTATAATACACCTCTATAATAATGCATTATTATTTTACAAATTTATTAACATAAAAAAGGTTGTAGTAAGTCAACCATAAAAGATAGACATATGCTGTCGCGGACTTTATTATAGAACTTTTAATGCTGACCAATCCTGTCATACATGATTTTTGTGTAACTTAAGCGGTTTCCTTAAGCTCTGAAAAGGAATATCTTTCTCCCGTTTTCGCAACATTTTTCATTTCTGCTGTGGTCTTATGAGTCGTATCTTTATGTTATATAGCCTAAAGCCTTCCTCGATAAATGGACTATCCAACGTAAAAAAACTTTTTCAAATCGGGCCAGTAGTTTTTGAGATTAGCGCGTTCAAACAAACAAACTCTTCAGCTTTATAATATTAGTATAGATGTAATAAATATAGTAATGATATTTCTTGTAGGTAGGTACAGCCGATACCAACCCAGTTCGATTCCACGTTATCTGCTACAAGCTGCTGGGGAAACTACAAACTCCTGTGATTTTGTAAAATTGAAAATTTCATATGGATTACGTAGCTATGTTTTGTGATGTTTGTAACACGGCTTTGTTAACGCTATTTTAGTCAGAGCACACTCCGAGCCGCATTAGCGAATACATTAAAAATGCATTGTATGTAATGCATATATGTAATAAGTTATTAGTAAATAGGATAAGTAAAGATTAGTTTTACACTATTGAATTAGGTTAAGTCTACCGGCAATGATAAGGTAATTTAAGGTGTTAATTAACATATAAACAAATGTGTTACCTGGATGTTTCAGTACTACTTTCAATGTCAAAATGATTTCGGACGATTCATCTTGAATACCTAAGTTGTAAAACGATTCTTATTAATATGTACTTATATACACAGTCTGGCCATAAATATCGTTAGAATTAAAAATAAGAACGTGTAACGTTGTATATTTTTGTCTAAGTTCGCGTGAAACGAAAAGCTAAATGGATGTAGGACTCCAGTCCATATTTTGGCATAGATATAATGGATGCTGACACTGACATTTGTCAAGTGTGACAGCTGCTGTTTTTTCCGTTTCCGCCACTGTTGGTCGTGCGTCGGAGTGGAACGTGTGGTAATATGTAAAAAAGTAAAAATTTTGCTAACGGGGCACGTCCCATTTATTTTGTAGTTTGATAGTTATTCCTGGTAAGTATCTGATTTTTGTTTGTTGCGAGACATTTCTTAGAGTCTGAGCACATGGTTCTTTTTATCGTTTCAGACGCCGCCAGCATGTCAATTTGGATGAATTAATTACGAAAATGATTTGATATAAATGACTGGAAAATGGTAAGTATTTTGGGAAACTCCTTTGGAAATCCTTGTAAAGAAAATGTAGCCTACCTACATCTGGGCATATTGTATTGAGAGTTGTAATTTTTATCATTTCAGGTCTCAAATAGAAAAATTAGCATAAATGTTTAGTAATTAATTCAGAAATTATATGGCGAGCCAGCTGTTGCCAGGTATTAAATTGGTTTATTAAAGATTTCATAAATAGGGTGATGAAAAGTATTGAAAAGTATACCCACCCTCACTTAAAAAAAATATTGGTTGTTAACTAGAACTTTCTTTTATTTCTAGGTTTCGCTTTTGATATGTGTCTGTAAGTTGTACAGTCACAATTTGGTAATCATGTTTTAACCTCAGGTAAATATTTATTGTGAAAAGTTAGTGTTTTTTTTTTACTTTTACTTTGGTTTGTGCATTGAACTAACATTTTGTAAATTCTTTTCAGTGACCTTACTTAGACCTCATTTAGATTATTTTTGAAGTCAGATCTTCCTTATGGATTGATTTGCTTCTTGTCTGCTGTTTTGAGGATGGATCGGTATCGGTGAAATTTTGGGGTAACGTTGCAGAGTTGCTTGTAGTTTGATGCAACAAAGATTTGAAATGGTAACCTCCGTTGAAATCCAAGGTTGGTTTTCCTTGTATTTACTTTACCTTTAGTGAAAAGTTGTATAATTTAGCTATTAATTTAAGCATAACTTAGGAATCCCTTTGAGGATAAATTTTGGAATAAATTAGGAAATTAACAAATTAAATTGGTGGTTTATCTTTATTCAATTAGAAATTTGTGAACATAAAGATTTGTAATAGTATAGATATAGATAACTAAATTAGAACCTAACCTAGTCTCTACTGAATTCTGAGCTATTAAGTTTTGTATTTGTTTTTTTTAAGGTGATAAAAGGTAGATGTGTAATAGCAAATTTGAATAAACTTTTGTTGCCAAATGCTATACCCGGATTTCTTTATTTCATTCGAATATTAGTACCTTTTAAACACCCTTTGTCCACACTAGCCGGGAGTGACTGTGACAAACGATATTACATTTGATTTTGGAATCTGTCGTTTTTATACAATTGCTCATTGTATTTTCTAATTTTGGCGCCAATACATTTTATAATATTAGGCGATATTAAAATGGAGTGGAGTGATCGCTGTGATTGCATTACATAAAGTTGGTATGGAGCCAAATGCAATTTTTAAAACTCTCCATATGCTTGGTATTAGTCAAATGTTTGTGTACCTATCAATAGGTACAATGAGACCTCCTCTTTTTGTGACAGAAAAAGAGGAGGTCTCATTGTACCTATTGAAAAAGGTGGTCAAAGCAGTAAGGGAAAGAATTCGCAGAAATCCTATCCGAATGCAAAAGATTTTACCTCGGGAGATGAAGATAGCACCCAGAATCATGTCGCCTATTTTGAAAGATGACTTACGACTTGCAGCCTATAAGAGACGCACTGGTAAATTTTTAACCAATAATTTAAAAAAGAATAGGGTGGTAAAATCGAAAAAACTACTGAAGCGGTACGTACGCAAAGGGCGTTCATAGAAAAATTTAAATGATGAGATAATCTTTACAATTGAGCCACATTTTAAACAACAAAATGACCGTGTTTATGCTCAAACCTCTAAGGAAGTTTCCCAATTACTCGACAGAGTGCAACGTGGGCATTACCCGACTTCAGTGATGGATGGTGGGGTGTTAGCTATGAAGGAGTGACTGAGCCATATTTTTATGAAAAAGGTGCCAAAACATCGGCACAAGTGTATCAAGATACTATTCTTGAAAAGGTAGTTAAGCCCCTTAACAGCACCATGTTCAATAACCAAGCATAGTCTTTCCAACAAGACTCGGCGCCGGATCATAAAGCTCGGTCCACGCAGTCTTGGTTAGAAACGAACGTTTCGGACTTCATCAGAGCTGAAGACTGGCCATCGTCTAGTCCCGATCTTAATCCGCTGGATTATGTTTTATGGTCAGTTTTAGAGAGTACGGCTTGCTCTAAACGCCATGATAATTTGGAGTCCCTATTAAAACAATCCATACGATTAGAATTGAAGAATTTTTACCATGGAAAGAGTGCGTGCTTCTATTGATAACTGGCCTCAACGTTTAAAAGACTGTATTGCAGCCAATGGAAACCACTTCAAATAAGCTTTTTATACTTTAAATTGTTTTATATTTATGTATAAAACTAACACACTGTAAAAGTAATAAACATTATTTGCATTAAAAAAAATGTTTTTTCTTTGTGACAATATTGATGGCAAGACTAGGTATATGATCAAAGTCTTCGTTAACATAATACTTTCACAGTGATTGCTGTAATATTCTTTGAAAATGACGTCCACAGTAGTGCACAAGCACTCAATTACATTTTTCTTAGCCATTTTGTTAAAATATTTGTGTTCAATTAGTTACATTTCGGATTTGCCTTTTTAGAAGGTTCTTATTGCCTGTACATGCTTAAAAGACTTGAGGGACCAATCACATTATTATTCGGATTTAAACGCGCTGCTGACAAAGTACACGTTACGCTCAAAATTAAAATGTAGTTACTAAACGAAAGGGTTGTTCGGGTGATTAATTTAGATCAAGTTTAAATTCAATACTTAAAAGTACTTTCAGATCTCGTTAAAATGCCACGTATCAGCAAGAAATTTATGTTTAAAAATAATAAATACATACAACTAACATATCGATTTATTTATATCCGAATGACCTAACACAAAAAATCTAGTATCATAAAGATTAACCTAGACCACTGATTTAACACAAAATACAGTAACATTATTTTAAAAAATCAATCTGATCGACGTCAAAATCGAAAGGAGTTCAGTTCGTCTCTGTGACTTCACCGAACTCATTTAAAAGGTGGCCTTGCCACACTCATCAGGGATGCATAAGTTCTCCGAATGCAATTGAACCTCATTGATTGTTCTATTTCTAGAAGCATCCTTGAAACACAACTCTTGCCTGCATTATTAAAGCTACTGATGTAATGTCTGACCTATCGTCTACCAACTCAAGGACGAGCTGTTGTGCCAGCCTTTTCAAATGTGATTGACGATTCTATTGTTATTTACCGATACGGTAGTGCTTACATGTCATGTTTGCAAGATCTTAAGGGCATTTTCCATCAAAGAGAAGACGAAACGAGCGGAGAAAATACGTGTTATATACCGTTATCAAAAGAATATTAAAACTAAGCTCGACGATGATGGCATCGAACTACAGATTAATTTTGGAAAAAACTGTCTTTTTATTATGCCATCTTCTTAGATTTTCAAGATAATAAGATAATTATAACAAATAATAACCACGTTTTGTTGGTATTTGACCTTGTAATTCTAGGTATATATTAATACGATTAAAATCAATTTGATAATATTTTGTCCATTTTAGTAGATATTATATTGTACAAGTGCTTATATGCACAGAACAGTTAACAAACATTTTGCTTCGGGACGAAAATTACTATTCATGAAACCAATTACTTATTTCTCTGTCCACCAATGCACAGACAGTCTTTCAGTAAAATCTTTTAACATATAAGTTTATCTTTAAGTTTTTGTAAGTCTTAAATGCTTGTAAATATTTAAGTCACTCTTTTATGTAATTTATAAGTCCCCTTGTAATTAGTTCGAAAAGTATTGTTATTTAAAATTATATAGCAACTAATTAATGTACAATTCTGTTCTTGTTTCTTATGAAATCCGAAAACGATGTTCTACTAGTTAACAACCATTAACAACAATAATAATGAGCCAAACATCTTTCAAAAATATTAGCTCAAATTCATGAATTTCGTGAGAGGCCACAATAAACGTTCAACATCGCATTGCTTTCAAGGGAATAAACAAACAATTTTACTGAAGCCAATTCTAAACCTATTGGTGTCCTTTGTTTTCCCTTTTATGTATAAAAAACAATTGAACGGTTCGATAAGTTTCAAACCAATCTATACAAATAACCTTCTCTTGTAATAGGTCAATGACATCGGGGTTGATTTCTGAAACAATGGAAGGTCAACAACCTCGTCAAGAGGTAATGTTGCAGCCACCGACATATTTAAGCGGAAAATGCAAGTCACTCCAAGTGCAGGAAAACCTAACCATGCGAAGCAATATTCGCGACAAAACGAGTGCGAAACGTGATATACGAGTCACATCACTTACGCAATCTCT
The DNA here is from genome assembly GCA_963924145.1 of Pyrausta purpuralis. NCBI lineage: Eukaryota > Metazoa > Arthropoda > Insecta > Lepidoptera > Crambidae > Pyrausta > Pyrausta purpuralis. Next base: position 16,731,243 of record OZ001649.1, read on the forward strand.
GTCTTTAAATAAGTCAATTAAATTTAATTGAGTATCCATGATGGTGTTAAAAGAAGTAGAGCACTCCTGGAGCAGTGCTGTGATAGTTGATGCTTGATGGTCAAAGTGATGGCACCGACTCCAAAAAGAAATAGTTTGCCTAAAATGGGTTCCTTTCCTTTCAATAGTCAAGTGTTTATTTAAGACTTTTTAGTGCATTTTGGTTTTGAAGTCGGTTTTTACTTTTTTTAAAGTTAATTTTTTGTTGAAAGTATTTGTTAAGATCTACATTATATTTTTTTTTCAAAATTTACACTCGCTTAGTTTAGAAGTTAGATGGGGGGGGGGGGGGGCATTTTACCACTTTGGAAGCATCTATCTATCAAACGTTAGACTTTATTTTTTTGGTTTTAGTTTCGTGTATGGGAGCCCCCCCTTAAATGTCATATTTTTTATATTTTGTATGAGAATTGTAAAGCGGTTAACAGGATACATCTTTCTACCAAATTTCACCAGTGTTATGCTTATAGTTACAGAATAAAACGGCTGTGACATACGGACGGACAGACAGACAGACAGACAGACAGACAGTTTTTTGCCATTCGGCTACGGAACCCTAAAAAGAGTAGATATGTATTCAACACAACCATAATAATTTAAAGTTTCTTTTTGACAGATTGATTAGCTATTCCCCTGCGTTTTACTGGTTTGTTGAAGAGCCGATCTTTGCTCAATCTATTAACGGCCTATGAATTCCGCTAATATGCAATACAACAACTAGCTAAATGACTCAATTTTGACATTTCACCTTAATTAACATGCCCATAACACTCAATCCATCCGACTATGCTATTGCAAGTTATTTAAGCAACATCAGCTAACTGTTTAAAACAATAAACGCAATTTACTCATTGATTGATTGGGAATTGGTTATACTCGTATATTTAGACAGTAAGCTACTGTCAGCCGGAATACATGGTAATCTTTCCAGGTTGTTCACCTCCTACATAGAGAATCGAAGTCAAGCAGTAGCTACGAATGGTTACTGCTCTAAGTGGAATTCCGTCCCTTCTGGTGTGCCTCAAGGTTTGCTTCTAGGACCTTTGCTGTTTAATATTTTAATTAATGATGTTTTATTAGGAATTATAAATAAAAACACATAATTCAAAGTCAGTCTCGCATGATCTGCCATAGACCGTAAACAATGTCCTTTTTTATTTTTTAAAAAACCAGAGATGGGACAACTAACTAGAGACAATCACTACAACATCTTCCTTTTTTTGTAAATTAACAAAATAAATTGAATTTAACCAAAATCAACGATAAACAAAACAAAATAACTTCTAATTTTTTTTTTTTTTAATCTAACAAACGTTTGGGTAATTTCACTTCTCTCCCAGATCGTGTGAATACTCTGGTTACAGTATTTTCTTTGACATTATCTTCTGTCATCTGTATTTGCTCCTCGTTATCATTTTCATATTCCCTGTCATTATCTTCTGTTACCTGTATTATTTCTTCCTCTTTATTATTTCCAAATTTCCTGTCTTGTTCGTCTTTATCTGTTGTCTCAACAGTTTCTGTTTGCTCTTCAGGCTCTCCTTTTTCTTTGATTTTCCTATCTCTTATGTGTATCTCATTTCTTCTGTATTTTCCACCTTGTTCTCCCTTAACAATATACGATCTGGGTGAAATTGAATTCGGCCCTGTTATTATCCTCCCTGGCTCCCAGTTCAATTTAGGCATTTTCTTAAACCACACGTTCTGACCTACCTGAAAATCTGCACTAACTTTTGCAGTTTTATCGTATAACTCTTTAGTCTTTTTCTTCAAATTTTCTTTATTCATATAATCCTTTTTATAAGTTAATTTTGGTACCAAAGTATTATATGTACAAGGAATATTTGTTCTCAAATTTCTAGCCATTAAAATGGAAGCCGGAGAGTTTACATTTCCTCTTGGTGAAGCTCTATAGTTAAGTAAAGCTAAATATGGATCTTCATTAGAGTCCATACATTTCTTAAAAATTGACTTAGCAATTTTTACTGCACTTTCCGCCTGCCCATTAGACTGTGGATAGTGAGGACTTGACATAACATGTACAAAGTTCCATTCTTCAGCAAATTTCCTAAATAATTCCGAATCATAATACAGTGCTCCATCCGTATATAACACTGATGGTATGCCATGTCGTGCAAATATGGATTTAATTTTGTTAATAACAGTCTCAGACTTTAAGTTTGGCAAAGATACAACTTCTATATAATTTGATAGGTTATCAACAACAACTAAGTAATACTTATTACTTAATTCAAACACATCAGAGCTAACTTCTGTCCAGGGCATTACAGGTGTATTTTTATACATTAATACTGTTTTAACTTTATTATTTTGAAACTTTTGGCAGGTTTTACAAGTGTCAACATAAAATTTTATATCCTGATTAATTCCAATCCAAAAAACCGTTATTTCAGCACGACTAATCATCCGAGATATGCCAGGGTGACCAGTACGCAACTTCACTAGCATATATTGCTTCAGACTTTTGGGAATTACTACTCTTTCACCTTTAAAAATTAATCCTTTGATGACTGACAATTCGTCTTTAATATTATAGTATGGTTTGATATTATCATCTAGGTCGTTGTACTGTGGCCATGTTGTCGTTATATAAGTTTTTATTATACTTAAGTTTTGATCTCTATCAAAATGTTCTTTAATCAGTTTCCAGTTCTTTTCTGTCATTGGTAAATGTTTAATTAGTAACGAAATTTGCAAATCTACTTCATCAAAATGTACTTCCTCATCACAACTTTTTTTTGTAAAATCTCGGGACAATGTGTCTGCTAAATATAGATACTTTCCAGGAGTGTGTATTAAATAAATTCTATAGGGCTGTAGATGCAGCATCATTCTCTGTAGTCTAGCAGGTATTTTAGACAGAGGCTTTTTGAACACACCTAGCAAAGGCTTATGATCGGTTTGAACGCATATGTGATCCCTTCCAAATAAATAAGGCTTAAATTTCTCAACTCCAAAACAAACAGACAATAATTCTTTTTCAATTTGAGAATATCTTTGTTGTGAATCTGTCAATGCTTTAGAGGCATATGCCAGTGGTTGACCGTCCTGCAGTAACACTGCTCCCAAGCCCACTGAACTGGCATCTACCTGTAATGTGACTTCCTTATTTGGGTTAAAAAACGATAATACTGGTGCATTTATTATGCAATGTTTTAATTTTTTTAATGTCTCCTCGTGATGTTTTTCCCATAAAAATTCTACATCATTTTTTAATAAATTTCTTAAAGGTGCAGACAATTCTGAATATTTTTTGATAAATTTTGATAGGTAATTAAAAACTCCCAATAATCTTTGCAGAGCTTTTTTATCTTTCGGTGACTTCAACTCCTTCGCTGCCTTTATTTTCTCTTCATCAATACTTATTCCATCTTTACTAAAAGAATGTCCCAAAAATGTAACTTTTTCTGCATCAAAAACAAACTTATTCGGATTAAATTTTATACCAGCACTCTTAGCTATCTCTAATACTTGAATCAGTACACTTTTTAACTGTTCTCTTGAATCAGCCCATAAAAACACATCATCCTGAAAAGTTTCTACATTTGGAATAGATCTAAAAGTTTCACTGATGATTTTATGGAAAATTTCAGGTGCTACATTAATTCCAAATGGCAATCTTTTAAAAGAGTATCGACCCCATTTAGTCTGGAAAGTACATAAACGAGAGCTACTTTTGTTTAATGGTATCATCCAAAAGCCTGAAGCACAATCTAATTTGCAAAAATGTTTGGCACCCGACAGTTTTGCAGTAATATCTTCAATATATGGCAAAGGATAGTGTGCACGCTTAGTGAATTGATTCAAAGGTCTTGGGTCCAAACAAATTCTTAGCGATCCATCTTTTTTCTGTACAACTACTATTTGGTTAACCCACTCCGTTGGTTCCTCTACATGTTCAATTATTCCTTTTTTAACCATAATGTCTAACTCTTGTTTAACTTTTTGTTCCAAAGAATATGGAATACGACGAGGGGGGGAAACCACTGGTACAGCATTATGTTTTAATTCTATGTTGACTTCTTTTGATATAAAACCTACCTCACCATCAAATAATTCCAAATAATTTTTTGGAATTACTGATTGCAAATCTTCAACTAAATTGACTCTTTTGATCAAACCTAATCTTTCTGCACTTTTAAGTCCCAGTATGTTGCTGCATCCTGGCTGATCTACAACCAAAAACTCAATTTCTAAATTTTGTCCATGAAATTCCACATTTAATATACATTTACCAACAACTTGCAATTTAGTATTTGTGAAAGAAGTAACAACAACCTTAACAGGTAATAATTTATCACAGTCTAATCCAAGGTCAAAAAATTGTTTAAGACTAATGATATTGCATTGAGCTCCCGAATCTACTTTTAATTCTATTTTATTGTCATTAAAAGAAATAGTAGTTAAATACCAGTCTGATGTCCGATCAAATCCTACAATATCAATTTTGAATTCTGCCTCGCTGTCAAGTCCAGTAACATCTTTTTCTTCTAATAAATTGACAGACTTGTCCTTTTTTGTTCTGCATTTACTTGCAAAATGATTCACTTTACCGCAAATCACACATTTTTTCCCATAAGCAGGACATTTTCCATAAGGGTGCTTGTACCCACAATAGCCGCAGTCTTCTATAACCTTCTTCTTGTTATCTTTCAAGCTATCCACTGTGATTGTTTCTTTATTATCTCTCATTGATCCCAGTCTATGGGAAACTGCTACATGAGTTCTACAAATTTCCAAAGCTGTTTCCACATCGATCTTTGGAGTCTTTAGCAATTGCTGTTGAATTTTCGGATCTTTAATTCCGCATATGAAAACATCTTTAATTAAACTTTCTCTTAGGGTCCCTAGTTCACATGTCTTTGATAATGTTTTTAATGCTGTCATGTAACTTTCGTATGATTCAGTATCCTCCTGTTTTCTGGTCAAAAATACAAATCTTTCGTAAGTTAGATTTGTTGTGGGAATAAAATGTTGCGTAAATTTTTCCATCACTGTTTTGAGGTTATTTTTTTCAGAATCATCTAACTCCCAAGCATCATAGATTTCTCTGGCAGCTTGTCCCGCATGATATAATAACAATGCCACCTTCTTCTTCTCTGCAGCTGTGTCAAAATACGCTTCTATATAGGTTTCAAATTCTCTCGCAAAAATTTTCCAATTAAACGACATATTGCCCTCCATCTTCAGAGGCTGCAATCCTCCAACACTACTCTGTGATCTTTCAGCCATTATAGCCTATTACACTTTTCAAATTATTCCTTGTTAATCAGATCTATTTTTGTACCGCTGTCACCATGTTTTATTAGGAATTATAAATAAAAACACATAATTCAAAGTCAGTCTCGCATGATCTGCCATAGACCGTAAACAATGTCCTTTTTTATTTTTTAAAAAACCAGAGATGGGACAACTAACAAGAGACAATCACTACAACAAATGACGTGTCTATCTGTTTTCAAAATATAAAATTCAAATTCAAATTCAAAATCATTTATTTCGGACAACAAAAAATCCATGGGTTAGTAATAGGTACAGTAGCGCTTAAAAACTAGGTGTTAGTACTTACATACATGTGTATTAAATAATTCTATGAAGTTAAGATAAATTCAAATTAAAACAAAAACAAATCAAATTAAATCAAATCAGGCTTAATCAAAAACAAATTAAATTAAATTATATAAAATAAATTAAGGTTCACAAATACATAGAAATATAAAAATCAATTTGTCATGTACCTAAGAGGCACTCCGTGCGGCCGACAACTAGAAGAATTATGGTCCACTGTATGAGTCATCAGTCGCACGAAATGCCTGTCAATAGGCGCATGCGGATCATCTGCCACCGTTCTCAGGATGCTGTTGTCACTCCTCCTTATTCTTCCCATCAGCGACGCTACTTTTTTCCGAACTACGGCATTAAAGCCGTCAGTTCGGGTCTGCGCAAACATGCCAGATGCACTGCAGAAGCGGGGGAGTGCCAACATCATCCTGAAAACGTTATTATACTGCACTCGCAGGGTGTTCAGCGATTTTTTGGCATACTACATAAAAGCAAAATATAATGACATGAAAATATATAAGCAAATAAACTGTTTCAATGACTCTTGCTAGATTTGAAGAGTATTGTTATAATAATAAACTAGATTTAAATATTTCAAAGTGTTTTAGTATATGTTTCAGTCGTAAACTCAATATGACAGAATATACGTACTCGCTCAAAGGGACGGAATTAAGTAATGTTGATGAAATTCGGGACTTAGATGTAACCCACGACTCTAAGTTAACCTACGAGGCTCACGTGGATCAAATAGTCAAGAAAGCCACCAGGTCACTAGGTTTTATAATGCATTCTTGCTCTCAATTTCGCAGACTGAAAGTTGCTAAGCTCTTATATTGCACATATGTGCGCAGTATCCTCGAGTATAGCTCACAGGAATGGAACCCACAGTATGACATTTACATTGATAAAATAGAATGCATACAGCGTAAGTTTATGAGATTTTTGCAATACAAAAGCAGAACCTACATAGAAAACTATAAACACAGGTGCAACAAACATCATACTCTACCACTGCAAGAAAGAAGACGTATGGCTGACTTAGTACTTCTATTTAAAATAGCTCAGTCGAAAATAGATTCTCCACACCTCCTTTCTTTAATTCATCTAAGAGTACAGCACAGAACCCTGAGGAAGCCGGCGGCTCTTTCCATCCAACACAGTGCCACGAAATATAGGCAGAACTCTTTTTTCATTAGAGCTCCCAATGCATTTAATGTTATGGCCGATGAGCTCGAGTTAGACATATTTAACACTAGTATTATCACTCTAAAAAAGCGTTACTCACAACGATGGTTTGATGCGGTGCACTGACTGGACGTATCTCATACTTCGTTTACTTTGTTAAGTTTTAACCCATTTCGCTTGTTATTTTTATAAGTTACCGTAATATGTACTTACAAGCTATACTTAGTATTTATATGTGGAAACACGTAAATGGTTTAAAGTTATTTATCTAGTGTTAAATCTAGACTTAATATACTGTAGTGTTTACCTAATAAAAAAATAAAATAACTAACAATTAGACTGTAACTAGAACAAGTGCCACATAAGTAGGTGGTTCTATGTGCTCAAAGCTTTTTGTATACTGAGACTCATGCACGCACGCAAGTACACCTAAAAAGTTTGGCAACTCTTTGTTTTCTAATATTTAATGTTCATGCCATGTATTATGTACTTTCTCCTGCCTCGGTGGTGCAGCGGTTAGAGGGTCGCACTTTAATGCGACGGCTGCGCCAGAGGTCCCAGGTCCGATCCCAGGGTCGGGCTAAAAATAAGAACCTGGGTTTTTCTGTTCAGAAATTCTCAGGGTAGTCCGGAGTTTGGAAGTTGGCGGTGTTTCACCCCTGTGCCTCGGAAAGCACGTAAAGCCGTTGGTCCTGAGCCTGATGTCTCTCCGGTCGAGTCAGATTGCTGTCCCATCGGGCTATGAAAGTGAGAGGAATAGACAGTGCAGCTGTGTTTGCGCACACACTACTGCACTATAATATGTCCCGCGCAGTCGGTTAGTCGTTGTGACTAGCCACCGTAATCGAAGTCGGCTTGGAGGATTATTACCTTTATATTATAGTCTCTCCTGGTTGGCTTTCTTGTACACCTCCTAAATGTTTCCTTTCATTGCGCTTTGCTCTACCCCCTGCCAAGTGTGGCTCTGCCCTCCTTCATTATTTTAATTCAGCGCTTTAAATTCACAATTTTCTACGTCGTCTGACATCAGCTGTTGCAATTTTGTACGTGTAGTCTGATATCAACTGTTGTAATCAATTTAATGAAACCCTGTTGTTGTGTATACGAGGGTCAAACTGAAAGTTCTTAGAAAATCAAAAACTGATTACATTAGCCAGTTATTAGTTTTATTATATATTTTCAAAATATTGTCCATTGACGTCAATACACCGCTGCATGCGATGGAACCACTGGGAAAAGCACTTTGCCCACTCGTCCTTAGGGGTCTCTTCAATGGCATCGCGATACGCAGCCACCGCTTCTTCAGCATTCATAAACCGCTTTCCTTTAAGTTTTTCTTTAATTTTTGGAAATAAATAAAAATCACAAGGCGCGAGGTCGGGGCTATACGGCGGGTGACCCAGTAATTCAACGTTTGATGTCGCCAAATAGTCGATCGTTCGCTTGGCGGTGTGCGACGAGGCGTTGTCGTGGTGAAGGAGGATCCTACTGCGAGGTCGTTTCTCTCGAACTTTTTCCAAGACAAGTGGCAAACAATTGGTAGTGTACCATTCTGCAGAAACTGTTTTTTTATCCTCTAACACAATTGTTGCGAAATGACCTATCCTTCCAAAGAACGAGGCCACCATTTTTTTTCCCGCACTTCGATCTCTCTTCACTTTAGTTGGCAACTCCTCGAAAGGAAACACCCACTGAGCAGATTGTCTTTTGGTTTCAGGATCATAACAGTAAATCCAGCTTTCGTCACCTGTTAGTATGTCGAACACAGCATTTGAGTCACCTCCGTTAAATCTTTCAATCATTTTACGGCACCAATCCACACGATGGAGTTTTTGAGCCTTAGTCAAATTATGAGGTATCCACCGGGCGCAAAGCTTCCTGACCGCTAAATGTTCGTGGAGGATTTTGTGCACTTGACTCATACCGATGCCTAAGCTTGTCCGAATCTGCTGATAGGTCACTCTTTTGTCAGTCTCTATCATACGCCGCACAACACAGATGTTATTTTCAGTCGTCGCCGTAGAAGGCCGTCCCTCACGTACATCATCAGTGAGATTAGTGCGACCACGTTTAAACTCATTAAACCAGTTGTAAACAGTCGCACGAGATGGGGCTTCATCGTGAAAGGCCAATCGTAGTCTATCATAACTTTCTTGTAGACTTAAATGACATCGAAAGTCATAAAAAATCATTGCACGAAAATTTTCTCGTGTTTAATTCATGTTGACGTGACACAGACAATTTTCAATTTGCCGCCAAATCGTAAAACAAATGACAAATGAATGAAATATATACTCAGTAATATTGGCAAAGAGTTCTATTTTCAAATTTTAGAATATTTTTTTTATTATATTGTTTATAAGTGGCCAGTTCTAAGAACTTTCAGTTTGACCCTCGTATTAACGCGAGGAGAAGAGGATTATAAGGTATATTAAATTACATCTAACAAGGAAACCATACATACATTGTTTTTAAACCATACCAATTAAATGCCTATTACCTTTGTTAGGCTTAAGCTAGATATAACAAGCAGTACATGAAGATGAAAATAAGAGAAACCAAAAATTTGTGCACGGGCGGGACTTGAACCAGCATCCTTTTGGCAGACCGGGCCAAACGCTCTTACCAATTGAGCTACCGTGCTGTCAGTCTGACCCTGCGAAATTTGTGGTTTCTTATGAAAACGTCAATTGCGTGACGCTTAGCGGCATCTAGCCGTCTGTTTATGAAACAGATGGCCCAAGCAGTTATTCTTTACAGAATAAATTCAACTTGGAAATTGATGTCGCTTCGCTATCTAATGCTTTAGAATGTTTTTAACACTCACAGTGTCTTATTTTATTTTCATAAAGATGGACTGACAGTACGGTAGCTCAATTGGTAAGAGCGTTTGGCCCGGTCTGCCAAAAGGTTGCTGGCAGGGCTTGAAACCGGTAAATCGTAAAATTCCGTTCCGGAGCGGAACCAAATAAGAGTGATACTGTGAACCTAAATAAACCGGTTAATTCGTAGCCGCTCGCGACGATCGCAACGCGACTTGTTTTTAGACCGAATTTACTTCAAAAGACGTTAAACTAATTATCAGATGCTTCAGAATTATTTCTTTTGCCATTATATTGTTTAATATTAAAATTAATATGTACAAAAATAATTTAAAGAAATATAACTTTACGTATCTGATAGGATATATCAACAAAATATGTTTTATTGAATAAAAACAAACGTCAATGCGCTCACGGCACGCAGATCTTAAGTTCATAAAGATGAAATAAGAAACCAAAAACTTGCGCACGGGCGGGACTTGAACCAGCAACCTTTTGGCAAACCGGGCCAAACGCTCTTACCAATTGAGCTACCGTGCTGTTAGTCCGACCCTGCGAAATTTGTGGTTTCTTATGAAAACGTCAATTGCGTGACGCTTAGCGCCATCTAGCCGTCTGTTTATGAAACAGATGGCCCAAGCAGTTATTCTTTACAGAACAAATTCAACTCGGAAATTGATGTCGCTTCGCTATCTAATGCTTTAAAATGTTTTTAACACTCACAGTGTCATATTTTATATTCATAAAGATGAAATAAGAAACCAAAAACTTGCGCACGGGCGGGACTTGAACCAGCAACCTTTTGGCAAACCGGGCCAAACGCTCTTACCAATTGAGCTACCGTGCTGTTAGTCCGACCCTGCGAAATTTGTGGTTTCGTATGAAAACGTCAATTGCGTGACGCTTAGCGCCATCTAGCCGTCTGTTTATGAAACAGATGGCCCAAGCAGTTATTCTTTACAGAACAAATTCAACTCGGAAATTGATGTCGCTTCGCTATCTAATGCTTTAAAATGTTTTTAACACTCACAGTGTCATATTTTATATTCATAAAGATGAAATAAGAAACCAAAAACTTGCGCACGGGCGGGACTTGAACCAGCAACCTTTTGGCAAACCGGGCCAAACGCTCTTACCAATTGAGCTACCGTGCTGTTAGTCCGTCCCTGCGAAATTTGTGGTTTCTTATGAAAACGTCAATTGCGTGACGCTTAGCGCCATCTAGCCGTCTGTTTATGAAACAGATGGCCCAAGCAGTTATTCTTTACAGAACAAATTCAACTCGGAAATTGATGTCGCTTCGCTATCTAATGCTTTAAAATGTTTTTAACACTCACAGTGTCATATTTTATATTCTTAAAGATGAAATAAGAAACCAAAAACTTGCGCACGAGCGGGACTTGAACCAGCAACCTTTTGGCAAACCGGGCCAAACGCTCTTACCAATTGAGCTACCGTGCTGGTTCAAGTCCCGCCCGTGCGCAAGTTTTTGGTTTCTTATTTCATCTTTATGAATATAAAATATGACACTGTGAGTGTTAAAAACATTTTAAAGCATTAGATAGCGAAGCGACATCAATTTCCGAGTTGAATTTGTTCTGTAAAGAATAACTGCTTGGGCCATCTGTTTCATAAACAGACGGCTAGATGGCGCTAAGCGTCACGCAATTGACGTTTTCATAAGAAACCACAAATTTCACAGGGTCGGACTAACAGCACGGTAGCTCAATTGGTAAGAGCGTTTGGCCCGGTTTGCCAAAAGGTTGCTGGTTCAAGTCCCGCCCGTGCGCAAGTTTTTGGTTTCTTATTTCATCTTTATGAATATAAAATATGACACTGTGAGTGTTAAAAACATTTTAAAGCATTAGATAGCGAAGCGACATCAATTTCCGAGTTGAATTTGTTCTGTAAAGAATAACTGCTTGGGCCATCTGTTTCATAAACAGACGGCTAGATGGCGCTAAGCGTCACGCAATTGACGTTTTCATAAGAAACCACAAATTTCGCAGGGTCGGACTAACAGCACGGTAGCTCAATTGGTAAGAGCGTTTGGCCCGGTTTGCCAAAAGGTTGCTGGTTCAAGTCCCGCCCGTGCGCAAGTTTTTGGTTTCTTATTTCATCTTTATGAATATAAAATATGACACTGTGAGTGTTAAAAACATTTTAAAGCATTAGATAGCGAAGCGACATCAATTTCCGAGTTGAATTTGTTCTGTAAAGAATAACTGCTTGGGCCATCTGTTTCATAAACAGACGGCTAGATGGCGCTAAGCGTCACGCAATTGACGTTTTCATAAGAAACCACAAATTTCACAGGGTCGGACTAACAGCACGGTAGCTCAATTGGTAAGAGCGTTTGGCCCGGTTTGCCAAAAGGTTGCTGGTTCAAGTCCCGCCCGTGCGCAAGTTTTTGGTTTCTTATTTCATCTTTATGAATATAAAATATGACACTGTGAGTGTTAAAAACATTTTAAAGCATTAGATAGCGAAGCGACATCAATTTCCGAGTTGAATTTGTTCTGTAAAGAATAACTGCTTGGGCCATCTGTTTCATAAACAGACGGCTAGATGGCGCTAAGCGTCACGCAATTGACGTTTTCATAAGAAACCACAAATTTCGCAGGGTCGGACTAACAGCACGGTAGCTCAATTGGTAAGAGCGTTTGGCCCGGTTTGCCAAAAGGTTGCTGGTTCAAGTCCCGCCCGTGCGCAAGTTTTTGGTTTCTTATTTCATCTTTATGAATATAAAATATGACACTGTGAGTGTTAAAAACATTTTAAAGCATTAGATAGCGAAGCGACATCAATTTCCGAGTTGAATTTGTTCTGTAAAGAATAACTGCTTGGGCCATCTGTTTCATAAACAGACGGCTAGATGGCGCTAAGCGTCACGCAATTGACGTTTTCATAAGAAACCACAAATTTCGCAGGGTCGGACTAACAGCACGGTAGCTCAATTGGTAAGAGCGTTTGGCCCGGTTTGCCAAAAGGTTGCTGGTTCAAGTCCCGCCCGTGCGCAAGTTTTTGGTTTCTTATTTCATCTTTATGAATATAAAATATGACACTGTGAGTGTTAAAAACATTTTAAAGCATTAGATAGCGAAGCGACATCAATTTCCGAGTTGAATTTGTTCTGTAAAGAATAACTGCTTGGGCCATCTGTTTCATAAACAGACGGCTAGATGGCGCTAAGCGTCACGCAATTGACGTTTTCATAAGAAACCACAAATTTCGCAGGGTCGGACTAACAGCACGGTAGCTCAATTGGTAAGAGCGTTTGGCCCGGTTTGCCAAAAGGTTGCTGGTTCAAGTCCCGCCCGTGCGCAAGTTTTTGGTTTCTTATTTCATCTTTATGAATATAAAATATGACACTGTGAGTGTTAAAAACATTTTAAAGCATTAGATAGCGAAGCGACATCAATTTCCGAGTTGAATTTGTTCTGTAAAGAATAACTGCTTGGGCCATCGGTTTCATAAACAGACGGCTACATGGCGCTAAGCGTCACGCAATTGACGTTTTCATAAGAAACCACAAATTTCGCAGGGTCGGACTAACAGCACGGTAGCTCAATTGGTAAGAGCGTTTGGCCCGGTTTGCCAAAAGGTTGCTGGTTCAAGTCCCGCCCGTGCGCAAGTTTTTGGTTTCTTATTTCATCTTTATGAATATAAAATATGACACTGTGAGTGTTAAAAACATTTTAAAACATTAGATCTTAAGTTGTTAAGATACTAAGTTGAGGTGATTGTCCTGGCTGAACGAAAAGTTAAACCAGTTAATGAAAAATACCCATATTTTTCCGTACCGGTTTAAAAACCGGTTCAAAGGAACATAACCTTTTTCAAAAAGTTCCACCTGTATTTTCGTTACACCAGTTCAAAAAAAAACCGGTTTCAAAGCCCTGGTCTGGTTCAAGTCCCGCCCGTGCGCAAATTTTTGGTTTCTTCTTTTCATCTTTATGAAAATAAAATAAGACACTGTGAGTGTTAAAAACATTCTAAAGCATAAGCAGTACATGAAATAGCCGTTAGTTAATTTTGTGTGTTTTAAATACAAAGTGGAAGCTGAATTCAAACGTATGTTGTGTAGGTTTAATGATGCACTTCAAAACAATGTGTTTGAAGAAAATTTGTCCCCTTACTTATCTGTTGAGGATAAAAGACTTTTCCATTCAGGAACATCCATCAGTATACCTTAACATGAAACCGTAATGATGTCGTCAATATCTGAAGTTACCCACGCGCGAAATTCTTTTTATGTTCCTCATTTTCCTGCTAAACTTCGCAAACAGTTTCCGCGTAACGTTATCCCCGAAAAATCAGTACTGAAAAGGCGCACCACGATACGCTTTCAAATAACATTCAGTAATTCTGTTCGTATCTCATAGTGCAAAGACGGCTTTGCGCCGCGGGCGATCTTTTCGAACCCAAGGGCTCTCTACGGTGACCCCAATACCGCGCAAGACTTTCTTTTATCCTCCTTTTGACAGTAACTTTACCCTCAAGGATATTTTACTATAAAGTCGATATGCTTGAAACAAAATACAAACGGAAGAGGAATGGTAAAAGAAATAATGAAGTGGTGTAAGTCATTTGTTTACGGAGGTGTATCAATGTTTTTGAGGTATATGATCGTATAAATCTCTAATCGTAATTTTTGCTATTTGCCGAACTGTTTATGCTCTTGTATAATAGTGTTAGTATCCATGCGTTTTTTTCTTAAATTAATTACTATTCCCGCGTTCTTATGTTTCCAAGCTTCTGTATAATCAGAAAGTAAGTGATGTCAGATCGACAAATAAGTTAAGGAACCCTTAAGAATAACTGGGTAGGTTTCCACTTATGACTAAGGTGGAAGTAACTACTATTTAGTACATACATTACTATTAATTAATAAAAAGAGTTTTTACGTGATTAAATCCATCTCAACCATTTTCTTTGCTAGTCACCGCAACAGGCATCTTTATAAAGAGTGTAAAAAAGTACGAGCTAAATTTAGGTACTTGTTAGGTACACATCTCTCCCTCCCGTTAGGCAATGGCAGAGCTCAGTAACTGACGAGGGACTAAGGTCGAGCTAGCCGAAAGGGTTCTTCGTCACAAGTATTAAATGTAATAATAAAAATAAAAAATATGGTCATAAATTCAGTTAAGTGCAATGTCTAAAGTAATATTTATTGATAAATAAACTAAATTAACATGTCAGTAATCAATAACTATTTGCTTGAAGCGGCCATCACGGCAGAAATTCTCGAATTCATCAAAGTTTTAATAAAAATCAATTTCAGTAAAGGTCTGAAAAGAATTCGATTGCAAACATTAAATTGCAGATTCTGAAGTCGGTTCGGAAGCAAATTAAATAGTCGAACGCGCATATCAAAACTATTTCTTAGCCATACGATATCTTTTGGTAACATTTAACAAGTTTTTTTGTACTTACTAAACCCATGACGAAGCTAAGCGTCGTCTATCGGCAAATATTCTATAAAGTAATTCAATATTATCTTAATGATTTTCTAAGTATCACGAGCACTATAAAAGAGAAATACCTTTTAATTTGTTTGGTGGTGATCTCAAAAAATCTACTACCTACGTTTAGTATGCAACGCCATTAACGCTCAAAGTGCGGGATTGTACTATTGTAAGAACTTTATTTTTTAATCTGTACTAGTATTCGTCCTTGTATTTTTTTAGAATCCAAACAATTGTCTACAGTTCGTTGCCCCCAAATACGTTTTCCTCTTACATAAGTATCAGGTATTTACGATAAACAGAAATGTTAGAGAGTTGATTAGCGGACAAGACGAGCAGAAATTAGTTGGATCGGGAAGAAAACCAATTAGCTTGCTCCGAAACGGAACTCAACCACAAGTTATTAGTAATAGCGATTGCAGACGAGCGACAATATCGGTGAGTGCTTGCTGGCTTGGCTAGCACTATCGATGTAGAAGATTACCGTGAAACCGATTCAAAAAACATCAATTTTTTTTTTCTTAAACTTTTAGTTGACACGTATAGCCGCGAAAATACTGTTTAAACGAGGTGGTATAATTCCTTATAGATGCTGAGATATAAGCAAAAACAGAGGCGGGCAAAGTTATCACCCAAACCTGACATCCTTACTCATCCTTAATATCTTAGCAACTATACGCTCTAGGGCTTTGATTTTAAGTTATATTATAACTATTTATATGCTCTAGAGCTTTAGTTGTAAGTCACAATGTAAGGAAATGTAGAACGTTGTATGCCATCAATGTTTCAAATTAATTGTTTATTTAAAGTCTTTATGGCGATGGGCAATGTTATCCTCACATTTAGACGGACTATAATAATAAGGGAATCTGGGGTTAGGTCTGTGCATCAGGTGAAAATAAAATAAGCGCTTAACTTTGAGCCCGTGTGTATTTATAGAGCCAAACAAACGTGTAACTTTATAACTTTTTATACGAGTACATCAACGTAGAATGCTTCAGCCGATATTTTTATTTTCAGATACTTACTTATTTTATTCTAATAGTATCAACCTTAGTAACATTTAAGAGCTGGGCAATGTTGTCAACGTCGGTCTAAAAATGGTTGGTAACATTTCCCACACAAATTTATATTTAGTTAAAACGAGTATTTTAAGCAAAACTTTATTAAAAGCAGCAATTAATTTTGACGACCCGTCTGGTGTAGTGGTCGAGAAATCGCCTACTACGCAGCGGGTGCGGGTTCGATCCCCGCACAATACAAACATTTGTGTGCATGAACATGTCTGTTTGTATTGGTCTGGGTGTTTTCTATGTATATCATGTATGTATTTACAAAAAAAAGTATTTAAGTATTATATCCGTTGTCTGGCACCCAAAACACAAGCTTTGAGTAGCTTACTTTGGGGCTTGATGGCGATGTGTGGAAATGTCCAAAGGATATTTATTTATTTTATTTTTATTTATTAATGCCCTACACGTTAAAAAATTGTATCCCGTCTGCGCAGCATTTTTTTAAAAATGCGGGCCGCAAAATTAAACTAAAATTTTTTGCCCACTTTGACGGTAGCTGACACCTACCCAAATGAAGTAAAGTGCAATTGTAGAAGTCAATGTTGCTAAACAGATGTTCTAGTTTTTGCTAGACGCCTTAAAAACTTTCCATTTGATATGATTAATTTTCTATAGGCAGATTTAGTTAAATTTCGTGCTTGGGCAAAGTTGTCTCCTATGGGCAAAGTTGCCCGGTTTTACAGTAAACAAATAGTACTATCGTGAGAAAGACTTCTGTGTCAATAGGTTAAATGTATTTACACGGTCATCTGTCTGTCAATAATGTCGGTGGATGCTTACCTATGCTAACGGTGCATTTTTATCTAAGATTATCTAATTTAGAAATGAGCCTCAACAGCCATAACCATTCTTCACGTTATGTGCCGTCCATAGGCAGTTGAGCTCAATGATCCGCAGGGCAATATTCTTTACATTATTACAGAACACATAATAGTACTAGTTCTTCTAACGTATCTCCTCATTACGATTTGATATTGTAAAGAAACAGAGCATACGAGTATATCTCTTGCAGCCAATAGCTGTGCGATGACAGTTGTTGTATGGAAATTCGCATTGACTCCGCACAGTCGTGTCCAGTTACAACTTTGTGTACGGCCGGTTTCACAATATCCTTAAAAGAAACCGGTAACGTTATCCGTCCATTATTTCATACGAAATGACGTTCTATGTATATTTGAATCATTATTTAGTTAGTGCTTTGTCGAAAGTGAAATAGGCTCTTAGGGCTGGTTTCCTGATCGATAGTTAAAAGCAGCTCAACTAACGGTTAAAAGTCATTAGCATTGAACTGTGCGTGCTTTGAACAAAATTTATCGTAACCAACGGTCATTAAAATAGCCATTCCGACATCTGGTTGAGGCATTTATTTTAAAATGCGTCCAGTCTCAACCACTAGCAATATTATTTAACCATTAGTTAAGTTAACTATCGGTCACGAAACCAGCCCACAGTGTTTTACAGAGTGTCCCTGGTTACAGTAAAATCTGTATAGGAGGTAAAGTAAACCGAAAATCTTGCAACAGAAAAGTCAAATGAAAAAAAAAATTAAATTCTATTGAACAATGAAATTCTCATTTTGTACTTGAACGCTAGGTGCGAAAATTAGCCAGAGTGTGTATTGAGTTTAGCTTTACATTTCTTCGTCAAATGAATGGTAAATTTATTATACTTACGAAATCAAAATGAGTCATAAATTCTTCTAATATTATGGCTAAAATTTTGTGAAATTGAGGAATGATTGAAAAATAAACAAACAAATATTTTATTGCGAATACTTTTTGAGGCCTTTTTGTTATTTTTACTTCATTGTTTGGTTTATATATTTTTTATCTACATTGTCTTTATAAAACTTGTGGCTTATGTACCCTGTGTCCACTCAGATTTTACTTGCTCTATTAATATGTATAGAGAAAATCCGCTGCTGACTGTTAGTTAAGAATGTAACATTCGCTCAATTTCCATAAGAACCAGGGACACACTGTATAATCAATACATGCATCATTATTTATATAATTATTTTGTGCTTTCTGAACGCAGCGTGTCGCTCGTCTGTAAACTTCCTTAATACACTTATTACTCAAATTGATTACGTTATGTAGCTGGAGCTATGAGGCGAATACAATATAACTTTTAAAGTACTTGTCAGTAGTTTTTCTGGCGTTTAATCGCGGTCATAAAGTTATAACTACCCATCGTTTTCATAAGCTTTATTTGCCTAATTCTAGAGAAAAATACTTTTCTTTTGAACTTTGAAGTTAATAGGAAAAGTTATTACAAAATGTCAACGAGATCGAATCAGAAACGAGGAGATACGTAGAAGAACTAAGGTAACGGACATAGCCTTGAGAATCAGTAAGCTTAAGTGGCAGTGGGCAGGGCACATAGCGCGAAGAACTGATGGCCGTTGGGGCAGGAAAGTTCTAGATTGGAGACCCTTCGACCAAAGACGCAGCGTAGGACGTCCACCGACAAGATGGACAGACGACCTTATAAAGATCGCGGGATCAAACTGGATGCAGATCGCTAGTGATCGGTCGCTGTGGAAAGCCGTGGGGGAGGCCTATTTACAGCAGTGGACGTCATTTGGCTGATAATGATAATGATGATGATTTCAAAATGTGTAGCATAAAGAGATCGTATCAGCAGCGGAGATTGTTGAGTTTAAAGCATTCACTGTGACCTGCTCGAGAAAAACTGGATCTCTTGAGAGTGGCCAATTCGGGTGGTAGGGGAACTCGAATCGATGACAGCGCTCGCTTTTTAAAGTAAAAATCGACTCTATAGATTAACTTTATTTAATTGAATAAATGCATTCACAATGTTTTAATGAAATAACTTTGCTTTAATTACTTTTCGTTATGACAGTCCGCTAATATTTTGTGACGCTGTCGTCGCGTATGGTCCCAATAGTTGGAAATTATGTCACCATCATGGAACTCGATGCCACAAATATCTGGTAATTTTAATTAATAAAAAACCACTGTAGCTATAGCTATTGTTCACATTGGGAAACCATGAAAATCGTTTAAATTAAGTAACCCAGAAACTTACCACACTTGTGTACACAAGGCAACTGTTTGCCTTTGTGACTGTTAGTTTCGTGAACAAGCCAAAATAAATCATAACAAGCCAATAAAGACTGTTAACTGTGTTTGCAAGGTATGCGACGAAACCCGCTATCAAATTTGTATCAAGCCGCCGCGGCGCGCCGCCTGCCTTAGACACTGCGACTTTTGACATCCATGCAGTCGCGCGTTTTGAAACGCGCTTCAGCATCGCGACTCACGCAATGAACAGATTTAATTAAGCATCGATGCAGAAGCGCGACTGCATTAGTCTTCGCGCGTTAGTATCGATGCTTTCGCCAAAATTCAATACATAATTTGACGATTACCAGCTTCAGCGTCGCTGTCGCAGTGTGTAAAGGTTGACATTTTGCGACTGTACATAATTAGATATACAGTACATAATTTGCAACTGTATCGATTCTAAAAGTAGCACTAGTGTGTAAACTTTGTCAATTTGAGACTGCATCGATGCTACATCGCTGCTTAAAGTCGCAATCTGCAAAGGGCCACCAACGAGTCAATAAAAACCGTTAACAAACTCTACAGTAGGTAAGTTAAATACATTACAACGTGCATGGCTGAGGTGTCCGAGTGGTTAAGGAGTTGGACTTGAAATGCAATGGGTTATACCCGCGCAGGTTCGAATCCAGTCCTCAGCAATACTTTTTTTTTGATAGTTTTACTTAATAAACAAATCAGAAAAGACTCGCAGGCTAGATTTTTATACTTACTCCCTTATCAACTTTTTTTTACCAAGTTAAGATCCGTACTAACATATAAACCCAACGTTTTATGAACAATGTTATCAGCACTCGTGGTATACTTTTCTAGCTAGTCGGAAAAAAATAGTCTTCGTTTAAATCTGATAATATATTTTTATTTAGGGGGTAGTGGCTAAAAATACGCTGTGGCCTATGTGCAGCTAGAAATAAAAAATATTTACTGAGTATTAAGTATTTAAAGTTCTAAATATTATTTCATGGTTGGTTTTTCAAAATCAATAATTTATAGCTATTAAATATTGTGATTATTAAGTGAAAATAAAGTATTATTTTGCACATAGCAAAAACCACAAAAACTAGTAATTTAGAGATTCGTTTTCGCAAGTATAAAAGAACCATAGCACACTTGTTTCAACAGTTGACGGTGTGATTAACAATCATAGTTTCATGAATAGGCCAATGTAATTTATAACGAGTCAATAAAAACTGTCAACAAAAACGTTTATTCTACAGGTACAATACCTATGTAAAATACATTACAATGTGCATGGCTGAGGTGTCCGAGTGGTTAAGGAGTTGGACTTGAAATCCAATGGGTTATACCCGCGCAGGTTCGAATCCTGTCCTCAGCGTTAACTGTTCTTTTGGCGAACTATTTTTGCATCATCTGTGATTGATAAGTAAGAAATACCTGCTTATACCTATACTTAGAAAAACAAACAAATATTGTTCAACTCGATAGTTTTAAGTAGCAATGTTATGGTCATTCCATACTTATGTACAAATAATAAAATATTTATCTACAAATACTACTCACTTTCAATTATTTTCGATACCAAATTTCACATTTTTTTTTTTAACTTTGTTCATTGATACATTACACAAATTCAGTTTTAAATACGATACGTACGAAATATATATTTTTTGTACGTAAAGAAAAGTTTCTTTACGTACATTAAATATATCGTAACATGAAAATTAGGTAGTAGTTTAGGTAGTTCAGTAGCTTAACTCTCATCCGAAGTGCCAAGAAAATGGCGCCATATACGAAAATACCGCAATGCATGCCCACAGGAAGTTTGCGCATTAATTTACCAAGTCACACGTAAAAGTTATGTAGGTATCCTCTCTTATTATTAAGAAGCCAAAACTCTGACGACCTCCGTGGTGTAGTGGCTAAGCCCGCTGGGTTTCAAGACGTTGCCGCTCCGAGGTCCCGGGTTCGATGACGGGTGGGGTCAATGTAGAAATCATATTTTTTTTATATTGTCTGATTTCCATAACACAAGTGCATTAGCTACTTACTTTGGGATCGGAGCAATGTATGTGATTGGTGTCCAATATTTATTTAAAACTGTTTACTATGTAGGTATGTGCTTCTTTGAAATCATATGTGCATGCGATGTAAATAAAATCACTCGATTCATTGCAATGAGCCTCTGATCCGTTGCAATACTCAAGATAATTAGCACACGTAATGACGCTTAATCATCATCATCATCATCATCATCATCATCATCTTTATTAACAACAAAAAGAGATCCCCTGTTGAATATATGACAATTACGGCTTGTCTCTGACTTATAATAGATGCTAATATTTGCGTAAGCCGGACTCTTTTGCAGAAATCTGTAAAAAAGATACTTTCTATCTATTATGTAACATATATATACATATATACCCCGTAACATAATAATGTTACGGGGTGAAGGCAGCCACTTAATTCATCGTAACGATGTCATGCCCTATGATGTCAGGTGATCTCATTTCATTATTATTATTGTTATCTGCCTGACTTTGAATAGACGTTAGTATTCGCAGAAATCTGCTTATATTTCGGAAGTGAAGGAAGTGGCTCATTGTTACGTGACGGTGTAAATGCAGCTACTTGATTCATCACAACGAGCCCCTGATGTCTAGTTAGCAGAAGCGTCGCTGCGAGATCGATTTCGTCGCATTCATTCAGGGTCATCACATATCGTGCTAGCAAGCGATATCCATATATTATAGCATGACGGGATGAAACGCTTAAAGCACTTAAAAAAAAGTAAAACGACGAATCGATTTTTAAATCAGCCAAGAGAGATACATTTAAACTTAAATAGAGATTTGTTTTTTTGCTATTTGTTTAGATATTTACTATCATATGATACAAAATGACCATTTGATTGAACTATTTATTATTATTTTTCATCATGACAATGCATGATAATTTTAAAACCTTATATAATATATATTTAAGACAGCCATTTCGTTATTAGCAATTGCAATGCGACAGCAATCATACTCGTAGTTAAAAAATAGCCCTGCCACTATGACCTATCGCTAATATTCGCCAGAAAAACAGAATGACAGTTTTACGACTCTTTAGGGACTCAAATCAAGATTGATATTCATCACGCTTTTGTTCCTACGTTGATTTGCACCAGAATAATTGAAAATTACTTCATATCCTGTAATGAAAGCTAAACAAGACGAATAGGCGATCAATAAAATATACGACTACTATTTGGTGTATTATTTTATGGAATCTGAAAACATTATTTGTTATGTAGGTACCTTTTAAAATCATGATAAATATAAACAACGCTTCGTAAATGTTTAATACGTATATGAGAAAGCACGGCACTATCAATTTTTGTGCACCTAGCTTGATGCCGTTTTGTTTACTTAATCAAGATTGTATATTTATATTTACTCTCACAAGGTATGATAATCTGAGGCGTAGGTTGACATTTGAGATATCCGCCCTGCGGTTTTGAACAAGGCAAATAAAATACTCAAAGCGCTTTGTCTGCCCAAGTGCTTCATTTTTCTTCAGCGTAACGTCCGCAAAAAAACTTTGCCTTGCATTTCTGTATACCTAAAGGTGCACTTACACTGACTAGAGCATTCGTATGTACTAATACTTTTTCTAGAAAGACATGAATCCAACAAACCATATCAAATCTACAGAAGCTCATTAAAAGGGAATTAAAACTTTTTTCGCAAGTGCGTATAGTTTACGGCTGAACAGCGCAGAATTAAGAAAACTAGAACCTAAAGGCATGTGCGGACACCCTAAGGTTATATGCGAACGTCAGCTTTGTAAAATAGTCTGGAAGTCTTGGACGCACGGTGTGTGTACAAAATGCGAGTTTGGCTCCCCCGAGATATTCTTTCTGCCGTGATTTAAACTTGGTGCCTGTGAAATGTGTAGCTCTTACAAAAGAGGACGTTCAAGATATTTTTCAAGGAAAAGAACAGGACTTGCTCAGAGTTGCCCATTTCAGAAATCGTGATAAATAAATAGTAAGTTGTTGGTACTTAGGTACTTTAATTGCCAGTCATTGCTTTTGTGTAAATTCAAAATTTGTTCTTCCAAAAATATCGTAATGATAAATGAATTCCATTACTAGAAACTACGAAGTGATTGGTTATAAAAGATAGTAAAGTAGTTATACAAAACTTCTGTTCTAAGTTTGCAGGCACTCATTAATCGTAATAAAATCTATGCATACAGATCGATTGCAGTCTACAAGTCGGAGCAAACGCTTGTCTTTTACGAAATCAAAGTTAGAATCGGTGTCAGCTTTCTCAAAGTTTGCGAAGTATAATTCATTTGGCAAAGATTACCGCCGTACTGACGTCACGTCTGAGGCTGGACAAACTTTCTACGACTTTACATCTTCGTCGCGTTCAGATTGAATTGCATTAATCAGGACATTAATAAAGTAATCCTCACGTTTCAAACTTTCTTTCACTGAATCAAAGTTTTGTACTTAAAAAAGTATAGCAACAGAATATCAACAATCTATTCAAAGACTTACTTTAGTTTTGCACTTTAGGTTGTACAATTAGCGGACTTAATGTCTTATGCATGCACTACCAGTCAACCGTTTGGGAATGCAGAGAGTTTAATCAGACTTCGAATGCGATCGATTTTTTAATTATTCACAGTACATTCTACTCGAACGTCTACCTTAACATATGCTCCGTAAACATGTAGGTACTTCAAGTACATCTACAGTTACTTAAATATTATAAAGCTGAAGAGTTCGTTTGTTTGAACGCGATAATCTCAGTAACTTGTGGATCGATTGGTAAAATATTTTTTTGTGTTGGATGGCTTATTTATCGAGGAAGGCTTTGGGTTATAAAAATCACGCTGCGACGGGAGGGGAGGGAGCAAACTCGAAACGCGCGGACCGCTAGTATTACAATAAAAAGTGAAGTTACACAAGTATATAAAGTAGTTATATAAAGTATAAAGTCATAGTTATATAAAGTCCTTTATGCAAGTTTTGTACAGGTAAAGATTTGCTATAACTGATTTTCTTTGTGAAATATTCCGCAGAACCTACCTCCATATTGATCGAATCGTATCCGTCTAACTTCTGAATGTTGTAAAACTGGATTCTCTAAGTTGCTTTCGTTTATCCGTTGCGAAATATACATATTATACCTGGTTGCAGATACATTGATGCAGGTTTGCATCAATGTATCTTTAAAGATTGAAAGATAAGCATCTCATCAACAGTCTATCGGGTCTCAAAGTTGTTAATTAGTTTTCGTGATAACAATGATCGAGATTGGTGACGGGGTGCGGGTTCCACCTGTTTGTTATGTACCTCACGTGCGTCTGCAGTTTGTAGCTGATTCTGTTAGAAACTCTTAATGGAACTAACAAGGTTTGTCTTCTGAAATAGCGTACAAAAGTTCTGGCAGGTACCCCTTAATATACTGGATAAAAGGGTACCTACCAGGGGGCGTATTGCGATCCAACTTAATCCGTTAAATTTCCAGGCAGTTCGATTTCAATTCATGATTCCCTCAGTGTAAACGAATATTACCTGTAGATCAATTATTTGGATAAGGATTATGCTGTATTCCTTAAAATCGGTTCGTAAATAAACCATTATTTCTTATATAAAGTAGAATAAAAAACCGGCCAAGTGCGAGTCGGAATCGCGCACTGAGGGTTCCGTGCCAATTTTAACTGAATTAGGGAATCCACTAACTTCCACTTAGCTAAAATATTCTAATTTTGTTGACAGCAAACATAGCTTTGTTTTTCAAAGTGTTTGTGGCTAGTTCCTAGCCACAATAAGAAAGGAATTTTGGTGCGCTCGGTCCCTCGGTCTCGTCCGTAGTTTTTTAATATTTCTGATTTATTTTAAATCTAGAATAAGGAACTTACTACGGCTTCTATAAGGGCACTGAAATTCAGGTAGGTGTGAAAATATCTTCTTGGAGAAAAATGCCTAAACATGGGCAAAATTGTCATACAAATTAAATATTGAGCGCTGCAGTCGCATTTATGTGACAAAGTACGTAATAAAAGAAGCTCATTGCAGCTGATAATTCCGTGTAACGGCCAATCAGACAGTCGCCAGGAAGATCTCACCGACCCCAGACGCGTTCCGGTCAGACAACTTCTCACTTGTATGTCATGTATTTACGTAAACGATATTTGGAATTATTTAATATTTTTTATTGTTTTCAATAATATATATGGTGTCAATATACTATGAAGCATTACCATGTCATTCAAATACAAGGTTTATGTGTTTTTTATGAATAACCTCAAAATTATCACTTTCCTGTGTATCACTTGTCTGGATCTATTCAGACAGGAAAATGATAACACACAGGAAAGTGATTAACCTGAATGTTTAGATTCGTAATTATCTAATTACATTTTGATACATTAGCCCGCGGAGGTCTTTTTTCACAGAAACGAAAATGGCACAACCTAAGAAAAAGAAACTGGCAATAAGTATTAGCACTAAAGTAAGAAAATGAAATAAAACGTTACCAGGGAATGAAAAAATATCCTGGCAAGTTGACTAACTTTAAAGAAAAGAAAAAACAGTATTATTTGAAGGCAAAATCTACAAGAAAAATAAAAACAATATCTGAGGGCTGCAGAAAGTCATGGCGAGAAAGATCAAGTAACAAAGCATGCTTCAGATTTAATTGATTTTATGAAGTGAAAAAAGCATTATTTCGTAACACTATTAAAAAAATCGATAACAGAAAACATAAAAGTATTAAGACAAGATAAGAAAAAAACCTATAGATTGATTTAGGGTCAAAGTGTGGAAAACCAATAACAAAGTGATCACTTATGAAAATATATGGAATGCTAAGGAAAGGAAAGTCAAAAAGACAGAAGTACGATTGCGTAAATCAACTGAAGAAATAATTGAAGATGATAAGTATAGTAAATTAGGAGCTGGAAAAAGAGTACATAGAAACTATAATTTAAGAAAACAAAAGCGGTATAGATTGAGACGCTCCGAAATTTATACAAAGATCTTTTTAAAATGCGGTTTGCAGACACTTATCGACGCGACAATTGCAAGGCCCGCACCAATTTATGTGTAATATTCTCACTTTCCTAATTTCTCACTTTTCGGCAAGTAAAATAACATTCAGTACCCCAATCACGAACTTTTGACGTATTCGTCACGTTAGCGTAGCGAGTTTACGCAGTACAACGTTAGTCGGCATCACGAAGCACTCTCGTGTCGTGTAGTAAACTCGATAGTTTTGACGAAGATGACGTCATACTAATGTATATATGGCCGTTGAATGACACGTCCAGAAACAAGTTAAGCGATCTTTTTTATAAATATTAACGAAATATACTATGATATTCCAGTAAAATCTAAGAGAAATCAATAACGGAACAAAATTACGATCAATGTGTTTGGCAGGGTTAGTAAATGTAAAATTTTGGTCTATTAAAATACGAAGATATATGTTTTGCTGTAATCTTTAGATTTTTGAACTGTTTACTAGACTGTCAATTGACAGATTGACGTTATGCCATCATATTGTGACAAATTCAAAAGTTTTACAAAAGATTTAGTGAAAAATGATGAAAAATATATAAAATAACGAGGACAAGTCGTTTGCAGTAGAACGTAACAATATTTGAATTTTTGAAAAAGTAAGTGCGTAAAAGAAATACAAGGATTTGTGATTAAAGTGCTTTCATTCATTGGCTATTATAGCGAGATATACTCTAGCTAGATCTTATTTCTCAAGAAATTGTGATTAATCCAAGCCCTCAGCTCTCCAAGAGGACGCTGTTTCTAACAAATGAATGAAAAGCATTAACTTTAATATAAAAAATAAATATATAATTTTTCAGAATGAAGACAGTCCAAAATACAATGTATACAAATACGCCTACCCAGCTAGAAGAAATAAAGTGAGTCTAGCAGTTCCGGCGGTCTTCGTTACTCCCATATCATAATCAGAGCGAAGATGAACCTAACAAGATCAAATTCGATACACCGGTTACAAGTGTCCCTGTTTCTGATTTCTTTTCAAGTTAAAAATAAAGAGTATAGGATAAAAAATGTTGTTATAAAATTCATATTTCTGCTGCATGGCTTAATTTTAGAATTATAATATGAACACAAACGTAATCTTTATGTCACACGTTTTTTTATTTCTCGCCAAAATCCAAAGCTCTGTCTGTTGTTATATGTAAGATTTTGAGCTCATATAGTAAGAAACTATGTGTATTCAAACACTGAGCTTAATAAGACGTCAAGATTTACGACTGTAGTTCCAAAATCTCATCTTTGCCTGCACGAATAGTATATATCAGTTAACCGGAGGTGAGAGATGTATTTGCTATTGACGTTGATGCCGAATCTTTCCCATTCCAAGAGCTTGAATCCGTCTTCAAATGCAGCTGTATGATAATTTTAGCAAAAAAAAAATTAGGCGGTCTTATCCGTAAAAGTTACCTAGTTTCTCTTCGCTCATTGTTGACACTCAGAATATCTCAAGTAATCTTGTTGCAACTCACGATACTATACGTCAAAGAATGGTTCGTGCTCGCAAATCAAGTTTAACACTATAGAAAATGTTCACGCACAATAAATGTCAGGTATTTGAGCTGCCAAATTTAGTTTGTTTTACGTCCGATAGAGGCGCTTTCAGATTCTCATACAAATGATTACCAAGATTTTGATATTGGTTTGCCAAGAGGTTGCTGGTTCAAGTCCCGCCCGTGCGCAAATTTTTGGTTTCTTATTTCATCTTTATGAATATAAAATATGACACTGTGAGTGTTCACAAGCTTTGAGTAGCTTACTTTGGGGCTAGGTGGCGATGTGTGGAAATGTCCAAAGGATATTTATTTATTTATATTTATTATAGTGTTAAAAACATTCTAAAAGCAAAACAAATGATTACGTTACTATACGAATACTTTGACGCAAATTATTCGTGATAGGGGTACTGATCATAATATTTCTAACCTTTTTAAATCAATGGATAAATTGTAAAAGTTGAATGATAATACACGCCACTCATTATTATTTTTTAAGTTAAATTTCATTTTCCTGTGCCACGTATCACTTGCCTGTCTTCAAACAAAATTTAAAGGCCTATAATTCAATTATTTCCCAATATTTTGTCTGACCCACAATACTTGTGCTTATTTAAGTAAAAATCTAGACTTCTGGCTACTTTGCATACTTAATTTAGGAAAAAAAGTATGGGACTAAAAATTCTGCATTATTATTCCTTTATAATAAGAACTACCCTTGTATGAAGAACAAAGTTATGTTTGCAGTTGTTGAAAATGTTCTATATCTCAGAAACTACTAGTTTGATCCCGTCCATACCAATTTTTTGAAAGTATTTATAAAGTATCTACATTACATATTTTTTTCAAAATTTACAGTTCTCTCTCTCTTAGTTTAGCAGTTAGAGGGGCGCCCATTTTAGCACTTTGGAAGCGTCCATCTATATAAAAAATGGTTTTAGCAACCTATGTCATTTAAAAGACCTATCAATAGATACCCTACCCCACACGCATAGGTCGGACTAAAAAATATATCGGTTTTAGTTTCATAAATGGCAGCTTATTTTTTGCCATTAGGCTACTGTCAACGCTTAGCATGTGTGCACAGCCCACACGCACACAGCGACACAAGACGTGGACCGATACAGCGCCGCGAGCGACATTCGGTGTTCGTCCTCCCATCGTCATTATTACTACGAAGAAGATACGCAAGAAGTTTCACACCTACAAGAAGCCTGTCCATCAACGAAAAATTGTAATCTCTTATCCACGACGATCCGCAAATAAACAGATCATTCTTCTACAAAACCAGCGACCTATGGATGGAATAAACAGAAGAAATTACGAAGAAAAAGATACTGCCGCGTGGATCGGCCATTACGTGGACGAGGTGCTGTTACGACTTTGATATCTTAATTGGAGCCGAATCAACTACATTAATACATTAACAAGAAGTCTGGATTAAACATAAAAAGTGAATAATACGTGAAAATATCGTATCTACAAGTGGAAAACATCACACCTATTCATCACGACACGTGGGAAGTACCTACCGGTCTATGAGATTAGCGTTACTGTGAGTTTGTTCCAATTTCCCTTACTTATTTCTCATTAAAATCATTAAATAACGTTCCTTTGAAGTAATTGTCAAGTGTTTTAAATATTTTCAAACGTACTTAACTTAGATTACACCATATACACATAATATATTTCTTCACGAATCTCATTCTTGTCATCAGATTTATTTAAATTAATTCAAATTTAAGTCCTATTCACCCGTTCTGACCTAAATCATTCACATAATAGGTGATTAATCTCGTTGCTCAATTCACATTTTTTATCGTTTTCGATTAGATTAAGAGGTTTTCTATGATTTATTTTGTACTTAAGTGTTCGGGACCTGTATTTATTTCCATATACGTGTGATAACATTTATTGTTCATCGAACATTCCAGCACGCGTGACGTCACCGCGAGCAAACGTGTCTGCACTGTCTGCCACGGTCAAGGTCGCGTCAGCTGATCGCCCGGGCTGCATTTGCCTGCGCTTCGAACCGTCGTGCGGAATTTGCTTCGCTTGCAATTACTGCACACTGCGTGCTTGATATTTGCGCACGTTCATCCAGCTTCGCACTTACTAAATTTACGTAATCGTTCCAAAACTTGCTTACAAATCATATTTTTAACGGCTTGAATTTCAACTTTCGCTTTGCCATCATTTTATTGCACCATGTATCTTAAATCATTAGTTAAAAAACGAGCAACTCATAAAGCTAAATAAACTCAATTCACAAATCATTTAAATTCTATTGAGGAGTGCAAAACTTTAAGTCAGCGACAAATAACTGAGCTAAAGTGTCGGTTATCAAAAATCGAAGAACTTTACTCAGAATACGATAGTGTTCAGAGTGATATAGAGGCCCTGCATGAAATTCCAGATGAGCAGTACAAGGAGCGGGAGGTGTTCGAGTCCCAGTACTTCGCTGCGATGGCGCAGGCGCAGGAGGTGTTGGCGAGGGATGCCGACGCGAGCCACTCCACAGTTACAGGTTCTACAGCTGATTTTAGAGGTGGGCCAACGCTTAAACTTCCTACTATCAATTTACCTTCCTTTTCGGGTCAGTACGAAGATTGGTTAGAATTTCATGACACGTTTAGCTCACTCATACACTTAGATAATTCTATACCAAATATTAACAAGTTCCATTACTTACGCGCCTCTTTAAAGGACAGCGCTGCATTACTTATTCGTTCTTTAGATTTTTCGTCAGAAAATTATAGCATGGGATCTGTTATGTGATCGTTATAATAATAGCAGACTTCTAGTAAAAAATCATATTCAAGCTATTTTCGATATTGAACCTTTATCCAGAGAGTCACCTAAGGCATTACGAAACATTATCGATACCGTTAATCGAAATCTTAGGGCTTTAAAGACTCTGAAACTCCCAACAGAGCATTGGGATATACTCATAATACACATAGTATCTAGTAAATTTGATGTCATTACAAACCGTGAATGGGAAGCTTACCGAAACACTTTAACAGAGTGGCCCACACTTATTACTTTAATACGTTCTTAAAAAATCGCTCCGATTGACTAGAAACTGTGGGGGAGGCTCACAATCACAACATTAAACGTAGGTTCAGTGACGTCACTCATAATCGTCATAAGTAATTAGTAATCGAGTCACGATCTCCTCCCACAAAATCAACTTATGTTTGCCCGTTATGCAAAAGCAATCATGCAATCTATAACTGCCCTAAGTTTAGGTCAATGCCATTAGATACTAAACTAATTAAGGCTAGAATGCTGAAACTGTGTTTAAACTGCTTACGCCAAGGACACTCGGCCAATACGTGCCGATTAGGACCGTGTCGCCTAAAAATAATAAAAAAATAAGCCACACAACACTCTCTTGCACAAACCGAACACTGAGTCACCTGCGGGCGAAGTCTGATGCAACATTTTTGACATTTCGCGTAGACAATTTCAATTTTATGATTTTATAATTCAATAAATATCATTTTAACTTATGTAGCGTGTATCTATACTAATATTATAAAGCTGAAGAGTTTGTTTGTTTGTTTGTTTGTTTGTTTGTTTGTTTGTTTGTTTGAACGCGCTAATCTCAGAAACTACTGGCCCGATTTGAAAAATTCTTTTTATGTTAGATAGACCATTTATCTAGGAAGGCTTTAAGCTATATAACATAAAGATACGACTCACAAGACCACAGCAGCAATGAAAAATGTTGCGAAAACGGGAGAAAGATATTCCTTTTGAGAGCTTCCGCTGCGTACGCTGCGGAAACCGCTAAAGTTACACAAAAATTATGTATGACAAGATTGTTCAGCATTAAAAGTTCTATAATAAAGTCCGCGACAGCATAAGTCTATCTTTTATGGTTGACTTACTACAACCTTTTTTATGTTAATAAAATTGTAAAAAAATAATGCATCATTTTTAAAGGTGTATTATACACACAGGTATTTATTCTTATCAAAATAAATACATTTATCATCACGAGCATTTCATTTAGAACAAAGTTTCCCTTTATATCATTTGATTCCAATAAATATCTTAGGAGCTATCACAGTTTTAACATAACTCCGCACCAAAATAATGTTCGCAGCTTAAGTACAACGTGCGCTTGCGCTAATCTATACTAATATTATAAAGCTGAAGAGTTTGTTGGTTTGAACGCGCTTATCTCAGGAACTGCTGAACTGATTTGAAAAAATATTTCTGTGTTAGATAGCTTATTTATTGAGAAAGGTTTTAGGATATAAAACATCACGCTGCGACGGGAGGGGAGGGAGCAAACTCAAAACGCGCGGACGAAGTCGCGGGGGACCGCTAGTGTTTAATAAATCTTAAAAAATATTAGTAATTTTTAAGCTTCATTCGAAAATTCTTCTCGATCAATAAACACACGAAAACACTTATTTAGTTACGGCATTTTTCGAGCGCCACCTGGTGGTTTTACAGGGAACTATGTCGAGACTTCCGACACAGCACCTGCACCGCTGCCGGCCATAGCCCCAAGTGGGACCGCCGACGCTGTCGCCCTGTGCGCTGCGCCCTCGCCGATGCCGCCGCCGCAGCCGCTGACTCAGGCGCCGCAGTGTGCGCTTCCCGCGCCGTCGTCCGCGCCGCACGCCCAATCTCAAGCGCAATCTCTAAAGTGCGGTGACTCATCATGCAACGTTACTTTGTCAGCTGTTCACAATACTTGTGTGCTTTTATCTACAGCCCTAATTCAGGTCACTGACCGCAATAGTAAAAAACATACAATCCGTGCATTATTAGATAACGGAAGTACGTCTAGCTTTATAACTGAAAGTCTATGCTCTAAATTAGATTTGCCGACCCACTCGACCTCGACTTTAGTTGAAGGGTTAAATTCACAGTCTTCAAACCTTAATAAATGTTGTGACGTCATTATATCGTCATTGATAAATAACTATACAGAAAACATTGACTGTTACGTAGTTCCTCGCATCACTCAGTTGTTGCCGACTACAGAAGTAAATTATGAATCATTAAAATTACCACAGCACATTACTTTAGCTGATCCTACTTTTTATATGCCTTCACAAATAGACATGCTTTTGGGCGCTGATATATTTTGGAGTGTGTTAAATTCTAAAAACATATGTTTAGGCAGAAATAAGCCCACATTAAGTAGCACAAAATTTGGCTGGCTTATTTCTGGCCCCATACTAATAAAACATGATAAAAACAATACAGTACATTGCAATCATTCTATCATATCACATGATGATCAACTAAACAATCAACTTTCTCAATTTTTTGAGCTCGAAACAGTTTCAGTTCATAAACAAATATCAAACGAGGAGAGTGAATGTGAACAAAGCTTTATAAAAAATACTTTGCGTGAACCTGATGGCCGTTTTCAAGTAACAATTCCATTAAAGGAATCGCCTGAAAAATTAGGTGATTCATATACACAAGCTTTGTTCAGATTCTTATCTCTGGAGTCTAAACTTGCACGTAACCCATTACTTAAAAAACAATACTGTGAATTTATGCAAGAATACATCACCTTAGGTCATATGACTGAAAACAAATACCCTGAAAAAGATGAGTATACTTACCTTATGCCGCATCACGGTGTTTTACGTCAGGCGAGCTTAACAACTAAGTTGCGTGTTGTTTTCGATGCATCTGCAGTGACATCTTCCGGCGTGTCCTTTAATAGCCTACAATTAGTCGGCCCCGTTGTGCAAAACGATGTTATCAGTATTTTGATACGGCTACGCCAGCATAAATTCGCTGTCACTGCCGATGTTGAAAAAATGCACCGCATGATCAACGTAAACAGTAAACAACGTCAATTACAACAAACAATTGTGGCGATTCGAGCCTACTGCAGAACTGAAACAATATTTACTTAACACAGTAACTTACGGTACAGCCAGTGCCTGCCAACCTAGCCACTAGGTGTTTGGTTCAGTTAGGACAAGAGTGTTCTAATAGTGCTGTCGCTACAGTTATCATGAATGATTTTTATGTCGGGAGCGTCTACGGCTGAAGACCTGATAGAAATCTGCAAGGGTGTCATTAGCCAGCTAGGTAGTGCACATTTTTATTTACGAAAATGGTTCTCAAATAATCCACAAATCATAAATCAGGTTGTTGGCGCAGGTAGCACTGATGGCCTACTGAATCTAAGTAATCATGAATTTTCAAAAACACTAGGTTTACTTTGGTCTTGCAAGGAAGACACATTCATATTCAACGTCAATCTTGCACCTAAACAGTCGATTACTAAACGCACTATTTTGTCCATCATGTCACAAATATTTGACCCCTAAGGTTTGATCAACCCTTGCATCCTTGCTGCAAAGATAATTTTGCAAAAATTGTGGTCATCCAATTATGACTGGGACGAGGAATTACCATCGAATATTTGTGATATGTGGTTAACCTTTTTAAATTCACTTGATTATATAAAAAAACATTAAAATTCCACGTTATGTTTTATGTGACTTACCTTTTTTAATTGAACTGCACATTTTCAGTGACGCATCAATGCAAGCTTATAGCGCTTGTGTTTACTTAAGGTCGATTTCTAATAATCAAGTTTCCGTTCACTTAATAGCAGCTAAAAGCAGACAGACAATGCCGAGGCTAGAACTTTGTGGTGCCTTATTGGCCACTCGATTAGCTGATAAGGTTAAATCTTCATTTCGTCTAAAAATAGACACTTGTATTTACTGGTGTGACTCAACCATTGTCCTGGGTTGGATAAAATCTTCAAGGGCACATTTACTTAAGCCATTTGTATACAATCGCATTAAAGAAATAACAGACAATTCCGATCCGAGTTCATGGCGTTACATACCTACTAATATGAACTCAGCTGATATTGGGTCACGTGGTGCTGACGCTAGACAATTAGAAGGTTGTGATTTGTGGTGGCAAGGTCCTACCTTTTTGTCTAGTGATAATAATTCTAACTGGCCTACGCATCCTGGCGTCATTAAGGAATGCGAACTGCCTGAATTTAAGATGCAATGTCATGTAAACACAGAGATTTCCGAATCCCATTTCTCAAACATTTTAAAACGTTTTTCTAATCTTTCTAAATTGCAGCGCGTTTTTGCATACGTGCAACGATTTATTAATAATTGTCGTTCACCGAATAAGACATTAAATAGCTACTTAAAGGTCAGTGAACTTAATCAATCATTTAACTCATTGTGTCGACTTGCTCAATTAGAAAGTTTTTCTGAGGAATACACGTTACTAAAACAAGGAAAACAGCTTCCAAACAAAAACAGATTACTTAATTTGAATCCATTCTATAATAATGATGACTCATTGTTGAGAGTAGGAGGCAGGTTGTCCAATTCATTTTACGATTACGATACTAAGCACCCCATCTTACTCCATTCATCTCATCATCTTACCAATCTTATTTATAGACATAATCATATATTGTTATTGCACGCGGGACCCCAACTTTTATTAGCAACCTCACGTCACAAGGTTTGGGTTCTTGGTGGCAGGAATCTCGCCAGGAAAATTGTTCATGACTGCATAAAATGTTGTCGTTTTTCAGGTAAGGTTAAGCAGCCTATCATGGGCAATCTTCCTGAGCAACGTTTGCACGCTGATTATCCATTTTCTAGTACGGCCATAGATTATGCGGGCCCAATCATGATACTGAACCGAAAAGGAAGAGGCAGTACCTTGATAAAATCATATCTTTGCATTTTTATCTGCTTGGCCATAAAAGCAGTTCACATAGAGCTTGTAACTGATTTGAGTACGGAGTCCTTTCTATCTGCATTACACAGATTCATCGCTCGCAGAGGCAAACCTCTCAACATTTTCTCAGACAATGGAAAATGTTTTGTAGGCGCGTGCAACGAACTTTCAAATTTTCTAAAATATAATTCAGACATAATTAGCTCCAAAGCTGCGAACTTAAGCATAAACTTTAAATTTTCTCCTCCTTATAGCCCTCATTTCAATGGACTGGCTGAAGGATGTGTAAAATCATTTAAATATCATTTAAAAAGAGTCTTAGGTTTAACGAGTCTTACATACGAGGAAATGAATACAGTTCTTGTAGAGATTGAGGGCATTTTAAATTCAAGACCTCTTATTCCAACATCTTCAGATCCATCAGACCTAACCGCCCTGACCCCGTCTCATTTCCTTATTGGACGAACTTTAACAGTTTTGCCTTCTCCTCAGATCAAGGACGCTTCGACCATACCTACTCTGTCTCGCTACATGAGAATGCAACAATTGAAACTTCACTTCTGGACTCGTTTCTATAAAGAATATATTACAGAGTTGCAAACCAGACAGAAATGGCAGAGACAAGGCGATCAACTACAAGTCGACGAGCTAGTCCTGGTAAAAGACGACCGGCTGCCTCCTAACAGATGGCTGCTAGGGCGCGTGACGCGTCTGTTCCCTGGCTCCGACGGCGTCACCCGCGTGGCCGACGTGCTCACTGCTTCGGGTACTCTACGACGGGCCTTCAACCGATTGTGTCCTCTACCAATGGAGGACCATAACTTCGTTCCTGGGCGGCAAGATGTCAACGCTTAGCATGTGTGCACAGCCCACACGCACACAGCGACACAAGACGTGGACCGATACAGCGCCGCGAGCGACATTCGGTGTTCGTCCTCCCATCGTCATTATTACTACGAAGAAGATACGCAAGAAGTTTCACACCTACAAGAAGCCTGTCCATCAACGAAAAATTGTAATCTCTTATCCACGACGATCCGCAAATAAACAGATCATTCTTCTACAGCTACAGAACCCTAAAAATGCTTATTAGGGGTTATCCCTAATAGATACCACCGACATAGAGCTTTTTTGTAGTCCTTTTTAAGATGTACAATACTGAACCTACTACAATATTTTGATCGATCTCGTAGGGTTCAGCCATCGTTTGCAATCAAAGGGCAAAAAATTAGTTATTTACGACTACACTTAGAAACCTATACAATGTTATAAAAAGGATTCTCTGATATTTACTTAAATTTCTTTATAAGAAAGTAGGTAACTTAAAAATGAAGCACTATTTAAGTTTGCCCTACTCATATTTGTTTAAATTGTGAACCTGCCAGGTAGATTCTGTAGTCAAAATTGATATTTTTTATATACTACACGCTCTGATTGTATTTCTCTCAGAGAAATAAAAAATTTGAGTTTTATCCTAATAAACAGTTATTCTGCATGTAATAAAAGTCTTCATAATACCTCAAGACCTACTAGACTACGTCATCATCATCATTATCAGCCAAAGGACATCCACTGCTGAACACAGGCCTCACCCACGGTTTTCCACAGCGTCAGATTACAAGCAGTCTGGATGCAGTTTGATCCAGTGATCTTTACAAGGTCATTGGCCCATCTTGTTGGTGGACGTCCTAAGCTGCTTCTTTCGTCAAACGGTCTCCAATCTAAAAAATCTGCCCCAACGGCATTCAGTTCTTCGCGCTATGTACTCTGCCCATTGCCACTTGAGCTTACTCATTCTTAGGGGCTATGTTCTTCGGGTACCTTAGTTCTTTTACGTATCTTCTGATTTGATCTCGTTGAGGGACACCAAGCATACCCTTCTCCATCGCTCGTTGTGTGATTTGAGCTTCTTTATAAGGCCCATAGTTAGAGACCATGTTCTGGATCCGTATGCCGTCACTGGTCTTCAGAGACTGAGATAATTGAGACGAGAAGACACTCTTGCCCAATTTTCCGAACGCTGCCCAGCCGCGTTGGATTCGTCAATTGAACTCTTACTAAAAGTTGGACCTACCTATTTGGATAATTTGTCTCAGGTAGTACTCGACGACGACTTCGAGAATTGAGTTCATGATTGAAGCCATGATTTTCGACTTTCCAAGTTAATTTCAAGACCCACTTGTTAGGAGACTCGGTCAAGGGAGCATCGTGCCAAGGTCGACTTAGACTAGACTATACTACTTAATATCTCATTAAGTGAATGAATTCAGTGACTTTGTTTACCGAACACAGTATAGAAATTATGTCGTCAATTAAAATAAAAGAAACAAAAACAGGACAATACAGTCCGTATTACTGAACTCAATTTCATTCAGTACAATTCATTATTTTTTCAAGCGTTTGAGCTCTAAATGACTGGAACGTTCGTACCAACAGTGTTTGAAAATTGCATACATTTTTAAACAACCAGTACTAATGTACTGGGTATTGGTGTTAAGAAGTTATGGTATCGTGTGTTATTCAGATAGTTAATTAAGTGACAGGTGACTCTAGTGCAGTAAGGACGACGGTCAAACCACTCGTATTGGAGTTAAGTTAATAAAAGACCATTCCTCTATCACTCTAATAAGTTAGATCTAGTAAAAAGAAAACGGGGTGTGGCCTGCACTAGGAGTTAGTAAAAAAAATAATCAATAAGTCCTTTAAGTAACAACTTATCAATGATAGATGATTTGATTTTTCTATAGTAGTAAAATGCTTTGTCTTGAACGAATAACTGACTGACTGTCTGTCGGATCAAGCACAGCCTAAAGCGCTAATCGTAGAGACTTGAAACTTGGAGGGTGTGTTCTTCGTATGTCGTAGGGAACCAATACGAAAGTATCTCCCGAAATTCTGCCACTAAGGGGGTGAAAAGGGGCAGCAGGCAGATAAGTTTATTTGAGACATCGTGATTCCGTGGTCAAATCAACTTTAAATTTTGCATAAACTTTCTCTAACAGAATTGACGAAAGTCCTGATTTATATTTTATTGAAAAAAAAAACTTTTAACGGGTTTAAAAAACAAAGAAAGTTAGTTTGGGGATGATTTCTTCAAAGCTGATATAGATACTTCTTAGTGATTTTGCGTTTTATAGATTATTTTTTGACACTGACATGTGCGTACATTGTGATTTAATTTTACACAAAAAAAATTCTTCCGGTGTGACTTTCACTTGAACATAGGCCGAGCTACGTGTTTATAAAATATATCAAAATTTCATCGACATTCTACATTATACTAATACTCGTATCTCGCCGGCTGTCGTTGTGTTTTGGATAAGCAGACTGTTTTCAAAGCGTTGCTGCTCTGAGGTGCTGGGTTCTATTCCCGGTCGGGTCAAATTAGAAATCATTTGAAAGTAAATTATATACCATCAAATTATCTGTTTAAATTCAATTCCACTATATCTCTGAATTTAAGCATTTTAGGGCACTATGACCATGCCAAGCTATCGAAACTATACTCTGTAGAATCAATGATTAAAAGTTTCGCTCATATTACAGGCTACATGCTGTATAACAGAGCCGTAATCTGTGTCAAAGTCCTTATGAAATAACCACTTGCGTTAATTTTTTGCTCGGTTTTTCGTAAACAAAAGCACAATATAATTTTCTTGGTACGTGAATGCAAAGGTTTTTACGCGTACAAGGGTGGATGGAATCTGAAAAAGAAACGTCGCGTGAATTAATCATAGCTGAGGTTAACTCGGGGTAGTCGAGTGCTCCGACCTCGAAAATTAAATTCTTTGCTCATTCTAGAGTGTCTACAATGAGACGGGAAAAATATTGTTGAAGTACCTTTTGTACACATGTACAACATACACATATATGTAATTTTAAGTAGGTACTTTACTAAGGTACATCAAAAAAAAAGTGATCACCAGCATAAACTGATGAGAGTGATGAGCTTTTTTTATGTTACTGTATTAAAAAAACACATTTGTTGTGTGTTGTCTTTAAATATGAAAAACGGAAGTAACTTATAATAACAATAATACGTACTGATATAATTTACGTTTACATGTGAT
Organism: Pyrausta purpuralis; assembly: GCA_963924145.1. Taxonomy (NCBI): domain Eukaryota; kingdom Metazoa; phylum Arthropoda; class Insecta; order Lepidoptera; family Crambidae; genus Pyrausta; species Pyrausta purpuralis. Next base: position 16,770,826 of record OZ001649.1, read on the forward strand.
CGCAAACTTTTATTAATGTGTTAAACACACATGAAATGCTCTCCGAATAATTTCTATAGCTTCGTCAGAGATCGTTGTTGCTTTAACCCCTAGATGACATACTATATTAAAAATAAAAAAATACCTTTTTTTAAAACTGTATCAACTCATTATAACTTTACGCAATTAATGAGAGTTCAAATCGTTATTGTAGACTTCGCTCGGTGTTGTACCCTAGCGCCTTTAAACGTCTCGGCCTTAAAACTAACAACAGCATTTGTGCGAAACAGAGGGCTAATCGGAACGGCGGCCATCGTTTGTATATTTAAAAGCCTTACAGCGCGCAATGTAGAGGCGCAGTGCGCTTACATTAAAGTTAAACTCGCCTACAGTGCCTACCTACCTTAACGGCATGCTGGCTAGGGATGCTTCTTTGTTTAAGTAAGGATATCATCGAATTTGCTTCTAACACTTCGATCCTACCTACCTAGGGAGTCTGAGTTTTTTATTTCTCTATTGCGAGCGACTTAAATGACTCAATGGGAGCTAACGTTTGCTAGAGGCGCTAGGGTACAACACCGACTGAAGTCCACAATAACGATTTGAACCTTCATTAATTGCATAAAGTTGCAATGAGTTGATACAGTTTTAAAAATAGGTATTTTTAATTTTTAATATAGTATGTAATCTAGGGGTTAAAGCAACAACGATCTCTGACGAAGCTATAGAAATTATTCGAAGGCAAAATGGCGGAAAATTAGGTGACTTCGTGTAATACGGCCGGCCAAAGTACCATTACGCCACTGGTCAACTCAGCCGGGACTAAAGTCAGCGGCTCTCAATAATAATTTATTTATAAAATCTGACAACAGAGATCCGAAAGAAATAGGGTTAGATTTACAATAAACTTTACAAACTATATTAGTATCTAATGTAAATTTGATGCATGTTACATTAAGCATTTTTAATATAAAAGAAAGAAGAGCTCTTTAGATAAACAGTATCTCATCATCATCATTATCAGCCAAAGGACGTCCACTGCTGAACATAGGCCTCCCCCACGGCTTTCCACAGCGACCGATCACTAGCGGTCAGCATCCAGTTTGATCCTGCGATCTTTTTAAGGTCGTCTGTCCATCTTGTTGGTGGGTGTCCCACGCTGCGTCTCTGGTCGTAGGGTCTCCAATCTAGAACTTTCCTACCCCAACGGCCATCAGTTCTTCGCGCTATGTGCCCTGCCCATTGTCACTTGAGCTTACTGATTCTCAAGGCTATGTCCGTTACCTTAGTTCTTCTACCCAGCAGACCCAGAGAAACACCCAGCATAGCCCTGTCCATCGCTCGTTGTGTGATTTTGAGCTTTATTATAAGGCCCATAGTAAGAAACCATGTTTCGGATCCGTATGTCATCACTGGTAACACTCACTGGTTGAAGACTTTCGTCTTTAGACACTGAGGTAGATGAGATGAGAAGACACTCTTGCGCAATTTCCCGAATGCTGCCCAGCCGAGTTGGATTCGTCGATTAACCTCTTTCTCGAAGTTGGACCTACCTAATTGGATCACTTGTCCCAGGTACAGGTAAACAGTATCTACTTAGGTATATTACTATGTAGTCAGATTCCTGAGATTTGATCTTTAATTTTCATGGTATCTAATACAGAGTCTGTATGTAATTAATTCAATTCAACAATTCATTATATTTAAAAAAAAGCCCTAAACAAACAGGTAAATAAGCTTACTTAATTGGTTTGTTCGATATGTTTTTTTAATAACTTCATCCCAGTGCTGGACCAAGGTCTCATCCGACACCTACCATATCCTAGTCAGCAGCTGTTGACACTCAATCGGTCAATCGACTCAATCGGTCTCAAAGCTGGTCAAGACTTCACACCACCTCATTTTAAATCTACCTCTTCGTTCGGTAGGGTAATCGTCGTCTGGTAACTATAGCGTGACAATTTGAGCCTTATATAATTATTGTATGTTAAATAAGGTTAAAATTACGTACTTAAGCCTTAAGCTTAAGACTGAAGTATGAAAAGGCTAAGTGTCTGTTTCACCATTGCTAAATAAGCCATCACTAACCAATGATAATTCATTTGGTATTATGTGACATCAATAAGTATGAAGTAGTGGACAATCAATGGGAAATTATTCAGAGATTGCGAAACATGTCGTAAGCGCTTGATGTAGTAAGTTTAAAAAAGTTTTAGAACCAGTGGTTTGAAGCGAAAATTTTGTCACGGCAAAACCACTACGTGGAAAATTTCACCCCATCTGCAGTACCTACAGTAATAGCGCTTTGACGATAGTTGCAGGAAGCGTTTACCTGCCGTTCCGAAATTTGCGGCAATAGTTTACGATTTTAACGCAATAATTGACACTTTGTCTGTATGTTACTCAACATTTTTTGGACCCTGCGTCTCCCCGCGTCTTGATCCGCACTTGACTAGTAATGAAATCTTTTCATCTATCCTGTGCGGAAAATTTAATTTTCATCTCTTCTGTTCGGAAAATTGAACATGTAAATTGAATTTATTCATTGAAGATAGACAGGTGGAATATACCTTTTCCATCCCTAGGGTGGAAAGTAACAAAGTTTTAAATGGCATGGCATGGAGTCAAAGTTTCAGTCAAAGAAAAAAATGTGTCACGCCATTTTATGAAAATAAAAGCTTTCCATACATTTATGCTCAGCTTAACATTGAGAATAATTTATGATCGTTGATATACAAAATAATACAAATGGTCTAATTTTTTACAATAACACAAAATGAACAATTACAATATTCGGCTGTCGCTCTTTATTTATTTTTATCTGTGAGGAAAACTCGATCGATAATTTTGAAAGGGTTTTTCATTATTTCAATTTGTCTGTTATTTTTATTTTCATCCCGTTACTCTCATTTCATTTTTTGTGCCAGTTTCTCATTTTATGCGTGTGTTGGATGTAAAAATACTGTAAATAAACTGTAATTTAGAGCAATACCCACTGATCAAGGCAATACCTATCATAACTTTTTTTTTCATCTCTCGCAAATATTATGTCAAAGTCCATAGAAATGAGTCAGATTCCTTACCCGCGATTACGATGTATTCACTCATACTGGGCTCATACGCAGTGACGGATTAATTCGTCACTGCTCATACGTCACCGCCGTGTATTCTCCCGCGCTGCTGTATGAAGACATTCGTATATTATTATTGCATAAAAAGTTTCCAGCGGAAGAAATGCATTATCGTGATAAGCTTGCTAATATTTTTGTGTTACGTGAAGTGAGTCATTAAACCGCGATTCTATTTTGATGATTATTATTATTTTAAAAAGAGAAACGTTGTATAAAGGAAAATATGTCACGAATTCCCTATATTTTTTGCGTAATAATGCAAATTCTATAAATCCCTAGGGAAAATTATGAAGAAGTAGTACATGGATATTTTTCTTAAATTGTAAGATTAAAAATGAAAAACATAAACCATACGTAGTTTTTTTATACGTTCCGAATATGCTTATATCTAAAATTCAACGTAAGGCAACTTGTGCTTTTCTTTCAACGGGGGGGGCGAAAAACTGTTACAAAATTAAAAAAAAAACTTTATAAGAAACAAACATAAGACTTAAGTTGGAAACACATTATCGGACGCGGCTGACGGACGCGGCAGTAAGCCGCAACCGATAAGTGTGCACAGTCTTTTCGGACGTAGCTTGCAGACGCGTTTTTTTTTTAATTACAAGTTTAACGTCCTCGGACGGAGCCAAACCGTACGGACAATTCTTCATTAATAAGTTCAATATTTACACTTAGCACTACAAAACTAACACTAAAATAGCCTAGCCTAACATAACTCATTGAAATGCGGGTCTGGCGTTCGCATTTCAATGGTCATCGTGCTAGGTTTCGTGTGGACCGCGTCCTTCTGACGCAAGGACGCGTCCTACACCCCGTGCATACCGTCCGCGGACGTTTTCGGCTGACAGAAACATCCGGCGTGCCAGATTGCTGTCGGACGTCCGACAGCTGAAGGTCAGCCCAAGGTTACGTCCGTGACTTACGTCCGATAGTGTGAACGGCTGGCTGATAGTGTGATACATTCATTACCTAGATACCTTTAAGTCGAGGCTTACTGCCGCGTCCGTCAGCCGCGTCCGATAGTGTGTTTCCAACTTTTCCTGTTCATTGAGAAACGAAATCAAAAACAAAATGTCAGATTTTGCCTGTCAGTGTCAAATAGCGTTGCCGTACTATCGATAGTTTGATTTTCGATAGTAGATCTCGATTATAATCTTTAATATCGATAAGCCGTTCAATTAGGCTTATCGATATTAATGTGTCCACTTTCGCATAGATACCTACAAACATGTCATGCATGACGGACGCATTCTTTGCAAGGAACTCCATAGCATCAGAGCTTTTCAGATCTACCATCATGTTTCTTGGAATAACGATGTTTGTTGTTTCCGTACTTCAGGCTTTTCCGGTTTTTATACTTTATAAGCCACGCCCAGAGATCCTCACGGTTGTTTTGCTGGCTATTGTGTGTTAATGATATTGTTGACCAGACATGGAACATTTCATGAATAACAGATGAAAGGAAACAGTCGTTACTTGCCTCCGAGTGGTTTCATGTTTGACTATAGAAATACAACAAGATACTTGACTTCAGCATTTTACTAAAAAAGTACCAAAATATTAAAACATATTATGAATTGTATTTCGTTTGCTTCCATCTAGAAGATCGAAAATCCATAAAATAAGAGATGAAATGATTTAATACAACTTCCTTTAACCAACAATTGCCGCATTTGGTAGAAAATTGCTCTTATAAGCAAAATGACGTCAGTTCACTAAAATGGTGATTTATGACATAGAACTGACAGCTTTTGTTACTAAGCAAATACTTTTTGGGAGGCAAAATGCAAAGTGGCGGTTTACTATGACTTTAATTTGATTGCCTTGATGGTGCTTATTCGAAATATTAACATTTAGGCCGCACACATGGCGATAAGTAATTGGCGGTCAATTTTGCAAATAATTCTTGACAGTTTTCATAAAGATGAAATAAGAAAACAAAAATTTGCGCACGGGCGGCACTTGAACCAGCACTTTCTGGCTAACCGGGCCAAACGCTCTAACAATTTAGCTACCGTGCTGTCTGTCAGACCCTGCGAAATTTGTGGTCTCATACGTCATTATGCGTGACGTTTAGCGCCATCTACTGGAACTAAGGCTACAATATAATATGATGTACTAAAATAATATGACATACAGCCCATTAATAAGATTGAGGATTATAAACTAAATAAACATGAGTATGCTCGTAAGACGCCTGTACACGCCTGCTTCCTTGATTTATCAAAGGCTTTTGATCTGGTGCAGTATAGCCGTTTATGGGATAAGCTGAGAAGCTTAACTTACCCGAGGAGCTCATCAGCGTGTTCCAGTACTGGTACTCAAACCAATCAAACAGCGTGCGTTGGGCGGGAGCAGTGTCGGATCCGTATCGGCTTGAATGTGGCGTGAGGCAGGGCGGATTAACATTTCCGACTGTTTAACTTATATATGAACGACTTAATTGTATCTCTCAGTAGTCAGCGTGTCGGATGCTATGTCGATAGCGTATGTGTGAACAACTTAAGCTATGCCGATGACATGGTCCTACTGAGTGCGTCGATCTGTGGCTTAAGAAAACTGATACGTTTATGCGAGGAGTATGCGAGTGGACACGGTTTAAAGTACAATGTGAGGAAGAGTAAATACATGGTCTTCAAGGCAGGTACCAAATGTCCCAAGGACTTACCACCGGTATTATTGAATAATGTCCCTTTAGAAGTTGTCGATCATTTTATGTACCTGGGACACGTAATAACTCATGGCCTCAAAGACAATGCGGATATCGAGCGGGAGCGGAGATCGTTGTCCATTAGAGCGAATATGATAGCCCGCAGATTTGCGCGATGTTCACAGGCGGTCAAAATAACATTATTCCGAGCTTATTGTACATCGCTCTATGGGGCCAGCCTGTGGGCTGACTACAATAAACGGTGCTACAGCGATCTCCGTATCCTGTACAATAACGCTTTCAGGGTGATTTTGGGGCTGCCCCGTTTTTGTAGTGCCTCGGGCATGTTTGCGGAGGCGCGCACTGCATGTTTCCACGCTACTATGCGTAAGCGGTGTGCGCAGAGTGCGGGCCAGCTCCAATGTCATCTTGAAGGCGATAGGAGACAGACTGGACTGTCCCTTCCTCCGGCACTGCTGCGACAGACATGTCTTAGTAGTTGCTGAGGTAAGGGGCTTCTAAAATAATAAAAGTAAATATTTTTATTTTTATATAATGTGATTGTAATGATAATAATAATAATAATACATTTCTGATGTTTTGTAATTTTAATATTCATTTAAATTTAATTCCTATTAGTATTTTCTTTTTGACATATTATTATTATTTTATTACAATTTTTCCCTTTATTTTATTTAACGAATTGTATGAATATATGGATCAATGTTATCTGAAAATAAATAATTTTGAAAAATTTTGAATTTGAATAAAATATGTTATACCCATAACAACCAAATACATAAATACCTAACTTAAAAATATACATACTTATTATATGTGTTGTTTATAACCGTGTGGCCGTTACCGTGAACGACTTGGACTAGTATGAGGAGCGATGAGCCGGAATGCCAAGCCGGAGATATTCGGAAGAACGGAGGGAGCGATAGTCTAGGATGTCATGTTGGTGGACTGTGTGTTAATAACATTAGTTATGCTGATGATATGGTGCTGCTGAGCCCTTCGATCGGTGCATTGAGACAACTATTAGGCATATGTGAAAAATATGCAGTGGCTCATGGGCTCAGATATAACGCACGTAAAAGTAAGTTTATGGTGTTCCAAGCAGGTGCGGCCGGTAAGCACAGAAATGTACCCTCTGTTACTTTGGGAGGTGTAAAATTAAATAGAGTTGACCGCTTTAAATATCTAGGCCACTGGGTCACTGACAACCTGACAGACACCATGGATATGGAAAGGGAGCGCAGGGCGTTGTGTGTTCGCTGTAATATGCTGTACCGCAGATTTGCACGGTGTAGCAGACAAGTGAAATTGACGCTTTTTAAATCTTATTGTCAATCATTCTACACGTGCAGTCGGTGGGTGTGCTTTACGCAGAGGACATACGGCGCCCTCCGCGTACAATATAACAACGCGTTCAGGATGTTGTTCGGCCTGCCCCGTCACTGCAGCGCTTCATCCATGTTTGCTGAGGCGCACATGGATAGCTTTTATTCAATCATCCGCAAGCGCTGCGCCTCGCTGTGGGCTCGCGTGCGTGGCAGCTCGAACAGCATCGTGAGCGTGCTGGCTGATCGCTGGGACTCCCCGCTGATGCGCCGATGGCTGCAGCTTCATTCCCCAGCTACTAGCTATGAATGCATATAGCACAGGCGCGAGCCCCACCAATATAATTATTCTGTTTTATTATTATTATTATTTATACTAGCGGTCCCCCGCGACTTCGTCCGCGCGTTTTGAGTTTGCTCCCTCCCCTCCCGTCGCAGCGTCATGTTTTATATCCTAAAGCCTTTCTCGATAAATAAGCTATCCAACACAGAAATATTTTTTCAAATCGGTCCAGCAGTTCCTGAGATAAGCGCGTTCAAACAAACAAAGTCAGCTTTATAATATATTAGCGCAAGCGCACGTTGTTTGGTGCGGAGTTATGTTAAAACTGTGATAGCTCCTAAGATATTTATTGAAATCAAATGATATAAAGGGCAACTTGGTTCTAAATGTAATGCTCGTGATGATGAATGTATTTATTTTGATAAGAATAAATACCTGTGTGTATAATACACCTCTAAAAATAATGCATTATTTTTTTTACAAATTTATTAACATAAAAAAGGTTGTAGTAAGTCAACCATAAAAGATAGACATATGCTGTCGCGGACTTTATTATAGAACTTTTAATGCTAAACAATCCTGTCATACATGATTTTTGTGTAACTTAAGTGGTTTCCTCTTAGCTCTCAAAAGGAATATCTTACTCCCGTTTTCGCAACATTTTTCATTTCTGCTGTGGTCTTATGAGTCGTATCTTTATGTTATATAGCCTAAAGCTTTCCTCGATAAATGGACTATCCAACGTAAAAAAAATTTTTCAAATCGGGCCAGTAGTTTTTGAGATTAGCGCGTTCAAACAAACAAACAAACAAACAAACTCTTCAGCTTTATAATATTAGTATAGATTATTGTAAATTGAATTGTATTGATTTATTTTTACTAACATTAGGATAAGAACACCTTTTTACTAACACTTATGGATGCAAATCTGAAATAAATGATTGAATTGAATTGAATTGAATTGATAGTGAGTATGACACCGGAAAGACATCATATCCTTAATATGATAAGAAGGTGTTTGGGGGTTATTGAGAATATCTTTACTTTGTATTATTCTTAAACAAGATTGAAAAACTAATTTAAATTAATTCGGTTTTGAATTTTACTTTTGCAGCAAACAATGTACGGAGACGCGTCTGTTTCCTTTCATATGAAATGAAAATCATTATTCATACCTGCCACTTCTTGTCATAAAATCTGTTACAAACTGCACTCCGCGAAATCAGAGATCATAAGCATTTCATTTAGTTGATGAATGAAATGTGGTGGGCAAAGTCCTTGAGCGCGAGCGAGTGAGTAGGAATGATTATACTCTATACAGTCGTAATACATGACTTACGACGCCTGAAAATTTAAATGTGAACTTAATCACATAAGCATAATTTTGAGATCATTTTTAGTAATGATTTTGTAGCGAGTCAGTATGTTAATCGCATTATTTTCTTTCAGTCGTCGCAATTGACAGCATTAAAAAACACTGACAATGAAATTTCACATGTGATTCCATATGAAAAAAAACTTAATTTGACCATCATGATCGTCATGAAAATGAATAAAAAGGTAGCAATAATTTCCATGCCTATTGTTAACGATTAAGGGACTATAGATACCATGGCTTTTGATCAATTATCGGTTGACAATCGATAGTTTATCGATAAAGCGGAGTGGCAACACTGGTCTCAAAAAAATTGATTTGTTGAATATTTGCGTGAATTACAAAACTCTTAAAATAATTAATTTAACCATAATTATGCAGTTTTAAAATAGTTGGTTTTATAACCTAAAATTTTGTCCTTGTTACCGCAATGGGTGACGGCCAATTTAATCCAGGTTAGTTACCATTATTATTAATAATTGTAATCCGATGGACTGGGTGTGGATAGTATCTATTACGGCTATAATTTAAATTTCAGATGATTGTGAGATGCTCAAAGCCTTATATGACTTTGAAGCAACGCTGACAAAGACCCTGAGCTTCTGTGAAGGCGAATTTTTCTACCTACAACAAAACAACACCAAGCAAAGAAACTGGTGGCATGTAGTTAATAGGAAGGGCCAAGTTGGATTTGTCCCATCTAATTATGTTGCTGCTGTCAAGGTTAGTTTATTAGGGCATTAATGTCCTTTAATATACCTATTATTTATCAAACTTTTTGCTTGACACATTTTGTTCTTCTAGTAAAACTGTAAGTTTTCTTTTAAAAGTGAATAACAAACTAACATAACATATACATAGTAGTAACTGTGAATTAGTTTTATTATTTAAGCGACAAATTGTTGTTTTGCTAGCGTTTCTTATTTTAACATTTTGTTGTATCAGTGGAACATGTAAATGGCCTTCTTTTTATTTATAGTTTTTAAGCAATCTTGTTCTAGCTGTTAGTCTTCCAAAAATAGTAAAATAAAATAAGTAACTATTATATTAGAACTTGTCCGTCTGTTTACTACCTCTGTCATAGTTGTTAATAGCTAGAGTGTGTCATAGCAGCAATATATAGCTAGCATACTTCTCTCAATTAGAAGTATTAAGCTCAATTAGCATTGGTTCAATTCATTCTATACTATTTAAGGTGGAGCCGGAATACTTTTTGGCATTCCTCAATGACTGCATCAGGTCAATTGGTGAGAATAATTCCTCTGCTCAGAAGCAAGAGCTGTTAGCTAGATTGACTGATAAGAAGAAGCAGCTACAAATGTTTGCAAAGCCGCCTAGTAAGAAGCCTCAAGCACCGAAGCCTCCGCCAAGGCTTGATGATCATACTCCGCCTAATGGAGTGTCACCATCTTTTGACCTGAGGCCTGTGGTGTCTCAGCAGCAAATAACTGAGGAGAGAGAGTCACAGTCCCCAGTCAAATCTGCTTGCAGTGCTAAAGGTAGGTAATTCAATGTTCTATCTTGACAAGCTTCATTACTTTTGTGAATTATTAGTAATAAATTTAACTTGATTGACAGTACCCTGAGATTGCTTATTTGAAGTTATCCATTTGATGACACAAAATTTATAGAAAGACTCCTGACCCACCTGCGCATGGTGGATTAACCAGGATTAAGCCAATCCTGTTTAAAATCATCATTCTGTCTCTGTCAGTTTATTTGATGTTGTCGGAGCCAACAAATATTTAACCAAGAAATAAGTTAATCCTGACATGTGCAAGTCCACTTTCGTGAATTTGCCTTTACATTTTTATTTAAAATAATAAAAGAACAACAACTTAACAGTATTGAAAGAAATTAAATAACAAACTTGAAATAAAACAGTAGCCAATATGGGTGTATCAAAGTTGAAGCAATCACTTTTCCTGCAATCTAGTTTACTAAGGTAATCAATAGGTTATACACAAAAAGATGTTTTACAGATGATGAATCTCAACAAAAAAAAGTGGTCAGTAAATTATCAACTCACCAAGTGTCATCAGACACAGACAACCAAGATGACAGCCAGGACAGCAGCGAAGGGAACATCAAGCCAAATGCCATTTATGAGATTGTGCAGGCCGTCCGCAAGGAGACACAGCTCAGTCACGAGATGTCTAAAGTTGCTGTGGAAACTGTGCTTATTTCTTTGAGGGTAAGTTTTTCTCTGATGAAAATAATAAAAACTAACTGGAATTTTTGGGACACAACTAAAACATTAGGTATACATAGAGTTAAAGTATCTGCTCATTAGTAAAAAAAAATCGTTGATAAATAAAAGTTGATATTGATTAGAGGTGCGCCGAGTAGCACTTTTGCCGAGTAACGAGTACCGAGTTTTACTCGGTTAATTTTTTTCCCAACCGTGTACTCGGCCGAGTAACTCGGTTTAAAATCAAATTTCTGTTTCGGGTCTGTAAACAAGTACAGACAGGTTCGCGCAGAATTAGCTTTCATCTAGACACTAGAACTTGATGATACTAAAAGCCTCATTACTTTAGAATAGGCTGACAAAAGGCAAGAGTCCTTTCGAGTGGTGGGCAGAGCACTAAAACTGTATCTAGAACTGGCACGTTTAGAATGAATATAACTATGTGCACCTGCAAGCACCACGCATGGCGAGTGATTACTTTCAGCACAGAAAATATAATAGTACTGCTTTCGGAGGCTAGTAACATCTACGAAGAAAAAAAAAGCTTAGAGAGCTTTGTGTTACTGCATCACAATTGTACTAAAATTTCACATATTGATTTTGTTCAATAACTAGTCTCCTCATCATGTCTCATAACTACTCGTTTAGTATCATTATTGAGATTTTGAATCTCCCCTGTTGTTTATACAATATCTATCGCAATATATTGCTTTACTTAAACCGAGTATACTCGGCATTAAAACCGAGTTACTCGGCCGAGTACGAGTATCAAAAAACCACGTCGAGTACGCCGAGTACCGAGTATTAATCGAGTACTCGGCCCATCTCTAATATTGATAAAATTGCTTAGTGAATTAAATTTTGGTTAAATCTTTTTAATTTATATTCAAATATACGAACAGTGAATAAAATTAAGAATCAAGGGTAATAATAAAAATTAAATCAATAACTATAAATAATTTAAATTAACATTATTAATCTTATTTCTCTTTTTTTTTAGTATCCTAAAAATATTATATGCGCTATAGCAGTTAAAAGCAACAAGTTTCTAGCGAAGTGGAATACGCGGGGGTGAAATGGGTGATAGAGAAAACACACTAATAAAATGTGGACATTCCCTAAACATAAATAGTCCTTGAACAAGTGTGTGTGCGTTTACCTTTTTTTTAAGCGGCAAGTTTGAAAAGTCTCATGAATAAAAATATTTCCGATGGCAATTTATATACAAACCTAAAACAGCGCCGATGTATCGGCAAACCGAAAATAGCGCCGATTAATCAGCATCGGATGCAGCCCGACTTATCAATAAACGAAGATGTATTTGTCTTTTAGGGACTTCTGGTTCTGAATATCTAATCGATTTGAAACCACAAAAAAGCAACAAACCATAAACAAAAACCTTAAATCTTTCAGGAGTTCCTACCCGGCGGAGCGGCTCGATCCATCATAGACGCACTCCTCCGAGAAGCCAACAGTAATATAACTTGCCCTAAAAACGCGATAGACGCGGCACCAGATGCGCTGAGGATGATGACAGCGCTAAATGCGCTGTCTAAAGCGGCTAATGACGCGCAACAGCGCGGCTGGGCGCTGCACGACGACGCTCATGATATACAGACGCAGCTGCTTGAGCTTATTTCTGTTATGGTATGTTGATTTCAAACATTTATCCTCTTATTCTACAAATAATAAATAAATAAATATTTGACAAGATCACATACATTGCTCCGATCCCAAGCTAAGTAGCTAAGGCACTTGTGTTATGGAATCCGGAAACAACGTTAGTACCACAACACCCATACCCGAGACAATATAGAAAAGATCGTTTTCTACATTGACCCGACCGGAAATCGAACCCGAAACTTCACGAGATGGCGACGCTTGAACCAGCGTGCTAGCCACTCGACCACGGAGGTCGTCGGTCGCACAAACTTATTACCAGGCTTTGAACCGCACTAACATGGTGTGTTCAGCAGAAAACAGCTATCTAAGCACCAAACAACAAAATGGATCGAAAGCGCTAAGCGCTTACCTTAATCTGCCAGAACACGCTGACTATGCTTACCTGTGAAACTCAAAACAAGGTTGTGTTTTACATTCATTTTGTATATTGATAAAAAAAACTTAATAACCACGGTTCTTCTGTATAAAAGTCCTCATTTTATTTTTATTTCTGAACTGAAAGGACTCATGTTGCCATTAGGATTTAAAAAAAAAGGTGATGAACGGGTTAAACCAGGGTTTGAAACCTGTTGCTGCTGGGCTGTTCAAGATTTACCGGTACTATAACGGTTAAACCGGTTTTATCGTAAAATTCCGTTCCGGATCGGAACCAAATCAGAGCGATACTGTGAACCTAAATAAACCGGTTAATTCGTAGCCGCTCGCGAAGATCGCAACGCGACTTGTTTTTAGACCGAATATTCTTCAAAAGATGTTAAACTAATTATCAGATTCTTCAGATATTTTTTTTGCCATTGTATTGTTTAATATTAAAAGTAATATGTACAAAAATATTTTGAACAAATACCACTGTACGTATCTGATAGGATATATCAACAAAATACGTTTTATTGAATAAAAACAAACGTCAGATGCGCTCACCGCTCGTAAATCTTAACGAAGTTCAGGGTGGTTGTCCTGCCTGAACGAAAAGTTGAACTGGTTAATGCAAAATACCCATATTTTTCCAAACCGGTTTAAAAACCGGTTTAAAGGAGCATAACCTTTCTATAAAGTTCCACCTGTATTTTCGTCAAACCGGTTCAAAAAAAATACCGGTTTCCAAGCCCTGGGTTAAACTATACAAAGGTTATACATGGTTTATTAGTAGGCAGTTGTGCATAAAAGGTTTGTAACGTTATGCACTGCTTATTCCTTGTATAACTATACACTCATTAAACAACTGAGTATTCTTATTTTATCAGTATGACTGGAATTATTTAAAACAAGTTTCTGCATTCTCAAGTGGTTGACTGATAGAGAATACCCTAAGAGCAATAAAGTTAAGATATGTACGTTTCTGATAAGCTTTTGTATTGTACGCATGTTTGACAGCATGATAATACGCCCAAGCCCAATCTCATACCGGTCTCGCACAATTAGACCTGACATGACTAGTTTTTAACGATCTACATTTTTAATTCATCATCATCATGTCGTCCATACCGTATCCGGCAACGGTGACTTCTTCACTCTTGATTTGGTTTATTGGTGGAACTCTCTGATGTGGCTAGCTGCCCTGCGGAATTTTAGGTGTCGTTATATGTGGGTTTTGGACGTGTCTTCCGTAATTGATGTTTTGCATCAAGGTCTTCAAGACGCATTTTTTCGAATTTCTCAACACTTTTTAAGACGGTACGTCGCCATTCCGGTCTGAGACACGCCCGTTGCTCGCAACTATCAACTGGTATATTGCATGCTACAAGGTTGCGTTTCAGGCCGTCCTTGTAGCGCAAATATTGGCCGCCCCGCTTCCGCTTGCCACAAGAAAGTTCTGAATAAAATACTGCCTTTGGCAGTCTTTCGTCGTTCATACGCACTACATGACCACACCACCTCAGTTGCTTTTCAATTTTAATTCAATTCCGTATTGAAACTCAACACTGGAATATTCTTGTGAATAAATATGTTATTCTTCCAGTCGAACGCAGACATGAACATCTCCCAGCACGTGCTGAGCAGTCATCGCTACGCGTACGTCACCACGCTCGTGCAATACTACCAGATGGAGACGAGGTGGCCTCTAAGGCAGCTGCTTTTGCAGGTAAACCCAAAACAACATTACAAAAAGTAATAATAATAGTACCCTTAGCTGATTTCGACTACGGTAATAATAATAAATATTGGACACCAATCACATACATTGCTCTGATCCTAAAGTAAGTAGCCAATGCACTCGTGTTATGGAAATCAGACACAACGGTGGTACCACAACACCCAGACCCGAGACAATGTAGAAAAGATCGTTTTCTACATTGACCCGACAGGGAATTAAACCCGGAACCTCACGAGATGGCGACGCTGGAAACCAGCGTGCTAGCCACTCGACCACGGAGGTCTTCATGGTGGCCGGTTACAACGATTAACCGACTGCGCGGTACATTCTCTAGTGCACAGGTGTGTGCGCAAACACAGGTGCACTCTCTATTCCTCTCACTCTCATAGCCCGATGGGACAGCAATCTGACACAACCGGAGAGAGTTCAGGCGCAGGACCAACGGCTTTACGTGCTTTCCGAGGCACGGGGGTGAAACACCGCCAACTTCCAAGCTCCGGGCTACCCTAAGAATTTCTGAACAGAAAAACACAGGTATATATTTTTGTTCCTACCCGGGGACCTCTGGCGCAGCCGTCATTTTAAAGTGCGACCCTCTTACCGCTGCGCCACGGATACAGTTAGAAAGTAGTTTTACTTTCGACTATACACATTGTTTTGGCCTAAGAAAGTATTAGAGTAGTTACTAGACTTATACAGTTATAAGTCGACCGCAAAGCTGAGACGTTCCAGATGTCACTTTTATTGCTTTTATTTTCATTTACCTCGCAATGATGTACAGTCGCCAGCACATCAGTTAATTTAATTTTATTAAAAACAAGCCTTTATTACAACTGTACGTATTAGATACCGCAGTGTTTACCTTGACGTGCTATTGTCCGTACTCTTTTACATTCTTATGAATTAAAGGTTAGGAAGTGATAATAATGTGTATTTTCAACACATTTGCTCAAAACGACGTTTTTATTCCGCCGATTTTTGGCTCATAATCCTAGATATTAAACACGCGTGCTTTTTCAGTATATTATTGCACTAGTGCCTTTAGTTTATTAACCAGACCAATTTACATTTATACCCTAGTACCAAGTAGTAAGTAAGAAGAAGAAGCGATATAATTTAGTCGGGTTATAACTTTTTTTTAACAACAAACAGTATTTTTGCTAAAAATAACAGTATGTACATATTTATTTTAATAAATAGTAAATCCAGCTTTATTACTAAAAATAACTCAAAATTCATTTAAAAATTTCCGTAATTTGTGTTAAACACGAATTATTACATTTCTAACCTTGGCTGTTGGCCGATCTAGTTCGCGCCTTAGCCTCGCGCGCGCATCGGTATCGCGGCATTAAAAACAAAACAACGCGCCATTTTCGTAAATAAGTAATTGGAGTCTTGTTTTTTCCTCGCAAGTGTGTTGAAAAACATCGTATGAAATACGTGTGCCCGTGACTATAATATCATAATATTGGCGGCTTTCTTATGGCGCACTCGCTTTCGCTCTTGCGCACACAATATCGCCTTGTATATAATGGTCAACTTACCACACTTGTATCATAATGTACTATTTTCACCCACAGGCGTTTGGTGTGATGTGCGGACTAGAACGTACGGCGCTGGCAACACTGGCTCTATCGGCTCTACCAGCCGAGATCGCTCGCGATATGCGCGACAACCCTCGCGCCGTCAGCCGCCTGTCGCACTCCGCGCTTCTTCTCTCTATGGTCTTGTCTATGGGCGATAAGCTACCTGTCACGCACTTTGGTAAGTAGCTCTTCTCAGCGCTGCAACCCTAGTGTAGCGACATCTATGAACAACCACTGTCACTACATTTCAACGCAACTCGCTGACTCGGCCCGACGCGACTAGATGGCGCTAACGTCAAAGTATGGAAACTGAACCGCGGTATTAAAGATTTAGAGCGGACTGACTACAAACTAATAAACCAAGACGGTGATCAACGAGCGATGGTGAGGGCTATAATGGGTGTTTCTCTACGTGATCGAATCAGAAATGAGGAGATACGTAGAAGAAATAAGGTAACGGACATAGCCTTGAGAATCAGTAAGCTCAAGTAGCAACGTGCAGGGCACATAGCGCGAAGAACTGATGGCCGTTGGGGCAGGAAAGTTATAGATTGGAGACCCTTCGACCAAAGACACAGCGTAGGACGTCCACCAACAAGATGGACTGACGACCTCAAAAATATCGCAGGATTAAACTGGATGGAGACCGCTAGTGATCGGTCGCTATGGAAAGCCTTGGGGTAGACCTATGTTCAGCAGTGGACATCCTTTGGCTGAAATGATGATGATGATGATGAAGACGGTGATCATCGGACCTTGGTCCCCGGCCATAACACCCGGTTGGTAGGAAGCGCTTCCCTTTACCTTCCTAACACAGTTGCGCCAAACTAGCATCGTCAGCGTTGCCGGACGAGACAGACATGCGTGACAACCGCGTGCCGTCCTCCGCCATGGACTTGTCTATGGGCGACAAGCTGCCAATCGCGCACTTTAATAAGTTGCCTCTTTCGTAAACCTCAGCTATGATGGTAATACTTCTGGATTTTGTGTATAGGGGTTCAAATTTTTGAGTGTAAATAATTGCACTTTCTTGAATGCACAACCCAAGTAACAGTTGTCATTAAATGACTCTCTCAAAAATATGGATCCACCCACACAGCCCGGCGATATAAGCTACATTTGCTTATTGCTGGGTAAGAGAAAAAAAATGGTGGCCTCGTTCTTTGGAAGGATAGGTCATTTCGCAACAATTGTGTTAGAGGATCAAAAAACAGTTTCTGCAGAATGGTACACTACCAATTGTTTGCCACTTGTCTTGGAAAAAGTTCGAGAGAAACGACCTCGCAGTAGGATCCTCCTTCACCACGACAACGCCTCGTCGCACACCGCCAAGCGAACGATCGACTATTTGGCGACATCAAACGTTGAATTACTGGGTCACCCGCCGTATAGCCCCGACCTCGCGCCTTGTGATTTTTATTTATTTCCAAAAATTAAAGAAAAACTTAAAGGAAAGCGGTTTATGAATGCTGAAGAAGCGGTGGCTGCGTATCGCGATGCCATTGAAGAGACCCCTAAGGACGAGTGGGCAAAGTGCTTTTCCCAGTGGTTCCATCGCATGCAGCGGTGTATTGACGTCAATGGACAATATTTTGAAAAGATATAATAAAACTAATAACTGGCTAATGTAATCAGTTTTTGATTTTCTAAGAACTTTCAGTTTGACCCTCGTAATGATGATGATGATCATTAACCAGAGCGTATCGTATACAATACACAGCGTCTTTAACTGCAAAAGTAACAAAACCCTTAATCCAAAATCTATAATAAATCATTATGAGAACTCAAAATAATCCATTGTATGTTTCCAGAACAACTCGGAGTAGACTTCGCGCAGTTCCTACTCGAGCTGATCGAGAATCCTCCGGAAACAGACGAGAACGAACAAATCCCTGATTTATTCTTAACACTACTCCTGGCCTACAACCTACAGTTTGATCAGCCGTATGATAACTTGCTTCTAAACGCGCTAGAAACGGTGGACAATGCGAAAACCTTTTGCGAGAAGATACTCCTGCTGCTTAACAGAGAAGGTATGATCATTATTCGTATTAAGTACTAATTTAACTGAAAATGCTTTACAGGTAGTTTATCCGAAACCATCACAGTCCTTACGGAGTCCTTACGAAATGTATAATTTGTTTCAATAAACTACCAGGACAGATTGTAAACTTACCGGTTAATAAATACCTCGACCACCTCCGTGGTCGAGTGGCTAGCACGCTGGTTCCAAGCGTCGCCATCTCGTGATGTTCCGGGTTCGATTCCCGGTCAGGTCAATTTAAAAAAACGATATTTTCTATATTGTCTCGGGTCTGGGTGTTGTGGTACCACCGTTGTGTCTGATTTCCATAACACAAGTGCATTGGCTACTTACTTTGGGATCAGAACAATGTATGTGATTGGTGACCAATATTTATTTATTTATTATTATTTATTAAATTTAAATAACTCATTAAATACACCCTAATGACGGTAGGGTATTATAAAGTAAATGATTTTTTAAAATATAGTAGTGTATGGACTTGTATGGTCACTACAAACATTGTAAACCTTTTGAAAAGAGGCATTGACAATAGTGACCGAGTTTGTTGCGCAGCTTCTTCTCAGCAATAGCCCATAATTGTCCCGAAGCTGTGGTAGGGTTTATATTGGAACATATAAAAGTGTCCTTAATAAGTCTATTCGCAAAAATAAATGACCAACTCTCCCCGTCGCAGTGTGATGTAATATAGCCTAAAGCCTTACCTTCCAACACAATCAATTTTTTGAATCGGTCTAGTAGTTCCTGAGATTAGCACGTTGAATCAAACAAACTCTTCAGCTTTGAATTATTAGTAAATAGATACACAAGAGAGAGAGAGAGAGAGAGAGAGAGAGAGAGAGCAAACTAAGTATGACAGTTTGAGTGAACAGTCTTGCTGACGTATGCCTCATAGAAACAAGACCAAGTGGCAGTAATGTAAATTATTGTATACAAGAATTTAATTGTAAGTGCACGGATCCCGTCTAACCGTCCCCCAATCTATTCATAAAGATGAAATAAGAAAACAAAAATTTGCGCACAGGCGAGACTTAAACCCGCACTTTCTGGCAAACCGGGCCAAACGCTCTACCAATTGAGCTACCGTGCTGACCGTCGGACTGTGCGAAATTTGTGGTCTCTTACGGATACGTCATTACGCGTGACGTTTAGCGCCATCTACCCGTCTGTTTATGCAACAGTGGGCCAAGTAGTTATTCTTTACAGAATAAATTCAACTTGGAAGTTGATGACCCTTCGCTATCCAATGGTTTAGAATGTTTTTAACACTGACTCGGTTAGCCAGAAAGTGCTGATTCAAGTCCCGCCCGTGCGCAAATTTTTGGTTTCTTATTTCATCTTTATTAATATGAAATATGACACTGTAAGTGTTAAAAACATTCTAAACCGTCTCCACTCTCTTTTTTTCTCTGTCTCTATCTCTCCCTGGAAAAGAGAATATCTCGTTTGAGTAGCAAAGTCGTACATAACCCGTGACTGGTTGTAAGTAAGTCTTTTATTAACGAATACCAAAATATTACTTGTTTGTTGGTATCGGTAACACGCCGCTTTTCATCCCACCCTAAAGCGTTTCCTAAAGCTCTTAAAGTACCGTAGTTTTACCGCTAACGAAGGCGTAATGGACATTATTAACATTCAAAAATAAACCTTCCCACAGAGGACCCAGTGCACATATTCGAGCACGAGCCAGCGCCTCCGCATTCCGTACTGAAATTGGTCATCGATCTGTTCACGCGCAAGAAGACTGCGGAACACTTCTACACGAACGACGTGAAGGTTGCCATCGATATTATTGTGAGGCAACTGGCCGATCTTTCTGCTGGGGATCCGGTAAGGGATCTTTCATTATTACTTTTTGACTATTGAAAGTTTATTTTGGCTAACAGAATAATCGATGTAGCACCTTTGTGAGCTTTAGTCGGTGCGTCATCAACTGAATCGTCGGGCTATAAACATTTCCTGTGTCTAACTTGCTTGCACTTGTGAGGCTGCATTGCGCGGAACATTCCTATCTCTTTACAATAGAGTCTCTTGGCTAACGACTTATTTTCTTACACACCGACTTTAGTTTTGTACTATTCCAGAAGTTATGGGTTTCAAATTTCACATCAAAGCATGTTGAACGCACATTTGCGTTAAGGATTCATTAAAAGAAAGAAGATAATATGTATGACATTGAATCCCAGTCTGATTTATAATATGAAAATAAAAACATGTATTTTGGGTACTCGTTGTCTGTTATAAATATTTTTTTATATGAAGTAATTCCATCCATTCCGTGCTTGACTGTTTTGTACCAAAATAAAATAACAAACAATAATAATATGCGCCAGGTTACACACCAATTGTCTTGGTTCCGAAAAAGGATTTTTCTTCCGTGTTTCGTATACGTACGTAGACAACGATTATGACGGAGGCGTCTCCCAATAATACTTATACACTCTTTAAACATGACTTGGAACAAATGTTCATGCTCCTCACACAAACATTTAACCCTCGCGTGATTCGAACCCGCGACGGCTGGGGACGTCAGAAGCGCTAAACACTGAACGAAACGCGTCGCCGATCGTTGATTTGAGCGCCGCTGTATTAGTCTACTACTGAAAAAATGCTACTGTTCAGCTTTCGGCGTTCAGTATATTTTAGCTATAGCCACAAAATCAAACTATACATCATCATTGTGTGCTTTGTGAGTTTTTCCTAAATAATCACTTTTATCGTGTAATATATTTGGATCAAAACATGGATCTCACTCTTATCATGACACGCTTCCATATCGGTATAAAACTCTATATAAAAATTATTATTAAGCTACACTAACCCCAGAATCACTTTGGTCCATCATCATCATCATTATCAGCCAAAGGACGTCCACTGCTTAACATAGGCCTCCCCCACGGCTTTCCACAGCGACCGATCACTAGCGGTTTGCATCCAGTTTGATCCTGCGATCTTTACAAGGTCGTCTGTTCATCTTGTTGGTGGACGTCCTACGCTGCGTCTTTGGTCGTAGGGTTTCCAATCTAGAACTTTCTTGCCCCAACGGCCATCAGTTCTTCGCGCTATGTTCCCTGCCCATTGCCACTTGAGCTTACTGATTCTCAAGGCTATGTCCGTTACCTTAGTTCTTCTATGTGTCTCCTCATTTCTGATTCGATCACGTTGAGAAAAACCCAGCATAGCCCTCTCCATCACTTTTATGGTCCGAAATAAAAGTATTCGATTTGAAATAAAATAACTATTTCAGCGCCGCCAACAATACCTCAAGATACTCCAAGGCATAATCCGTAACACGGACTACGACTCACACCAGCACAGGCGGCAAGACCTGTTCCGTTGCTTCGCTCGGATCTTCTGCGAGGAACACGAAGCCAGCCGCGATGACCAGGCGCTGGTCAGATCCATCTCGAACGAGTTCCCGCAGTATTTCATGGCGTAAATTGAAAAATGGCGCCGCGAAAACGGCGACGGATCTAGCTAGAAAAGTAACAGGTGAGATCAACCCTGTCTGTTAGTAGTATCGTCTAAATGAAACAGTGATAGCCTTTACAGTAACAATTTAAGTGAGCACTCATCAGCGCTGCAAAGCGCTTAGCGCTGCCATTTTACTCTGATGTTTAATTAGATAGTCCAGAATGACAGCTTCAATCAAACAATTCAAACTTTTTATTTTTTAATATTGCAAACGTAGTGCAAATAGTGATGTAACAATTCAATTGTATGCCATTTAAAGAACGAGTTTTCAAATTATGTGATATTATTAATTTAGCTAAATAGTACATAAAACAGTTATTTTAATAAGAAAAAAATCATTACCTTGCAATAGCAATATACTTGCATAATTGTCATCTATTTTGACTTTTCACTCATTTTTATAAATTAATTATTACCTTAAAAATAATGATGATGTTAAATTTCATGATATAAAGGATGACGGTAATAAATTTTATGTTCACATGCTTTTTAAATACATTTTTTTTGTATTTTTTTTTTGTAACAACACTTACATTTCATGTTTTTCTGCTTCTGCACAACACTAATGTAGACTACAAACATTTTACTACTTTTCTATAATCACATCAAAACAATGATTCAATATAAATTGAATTTTCTGAGTGGCATATGTCATTTTGGTCTATCTAATTAAAAATCAGAGTATAGTATATTTTTCTTTTCAATATTACCAGCCAGACTTTTGGATCTTATCACATGTAAAGTTATGATACGGGTGTGGATGGTTTATTAATACTTAAAAGGGAATACTGTTAAGGCGCTAAGCACTTTAGATAGGCGATGGGGCTGCTGATCTTGAAACGATCGCACGTTATAAGATGAATACGGTTCCAATGTATGCGTGTAGATTTGTGTGGGTGTTGTTACTACATGAATGTGCAACAATGTAAGTGTTTGTCGAGTTTATCAAAGACTACGTTATCTTACCAATAATATTATATTTACTAACGCCGTGATTGACTTCACAAATCTTTGCTTACAAATATTTTTAATTTCACTTTATTCATTAAATTTAATTATTGAAGCAGTAAGAGATTATATGACTGTTGATTGAAAAATTATGTTTGTAGGTACATTCGTTATTTCTTAAAAGACTTAATGAAACAAGAGGTGTAATTGCATCTCATAGTACCCAGTGAATACTCTGTTTACTTCATAAGATATTATTCCAGAATGATAAGAGTAAGTTCTAATGTGAGTTTGAAAAATGGATAAAATTATAAGTACCTGATTCGCACTGATAAAATTCCTTGTCAGCGTTTTCAATTTAAGAGTTCAAAAATATTGTCAGTAGTAAAGCTGCAAATTTTGACATTCTAAAATACTCAATGTTTGAATTTCAAAGTGTATAAATTAATTAAAGTCGTTTAGAGCTACATTTTATTATAACAAATATTTCTACATCAGTTCATCATCATCGGTACCTAGTCATAAGTATTCGCACAGTGTCTTATTTGCATGCATATTACAATTAATAACTATGCACAAAATGGTTTGTATTTAAATGTTATTTATTAATATTTCACTTATTATTTACAAAAAGTGGCAGCTAATAATGCATTCCAGAAATCCCGGGGCATTTGTTTTTTTCTGATGTAGTAAAATTTTGTGCCATTCATACCAAAGATTATATACTTACCTATATCCATATTATAGTCGTTTCTAGACACGCGGCGACATGTCACGCCTAGTTCAAGTCCCCTTTTTTACATTTAATTTTTTGGTGAGATGTATTTTTAAGTCAGCCAGCCAGTCAATTAAACATGCTTTAAATGACCATTCGAAATGAAAATACGTAATTATTTTACATAATCCGTCAACACAGTTTATTTGCAAAAATTTTCGGCCTAAATAACATCTTAAAGCTTTGTAACAAGTTTAAGTAATTTTAAAAAGCAATGCGCCTAAATTTTATTTATTCAATATCATATTAGTGTGTGTTACGGATTATTGCTAAAACTATCTCAAAAGTTAATTGAGTGTACTTAGTTTAATAAAATATGTATTGTGTCTACTACAAAAAATCCATATTTTTGAATCAAATATAAATAGATAATACAGATTTAATGCAATTATAGTCGAAAACTCTTTAGTTAGTCTGATAAATATTTAAAACAAGTCATAAATCTATCGCTAGTATTTTAGAAAAATTTGAAATCTCGCGGTGAGTCATTCTCATTAGAACTTCTAGTTTTATTAAATTTATTTAATTATATGTACTGTGATGTAATGTATAACTTCGCGTAACATCAGTGCATTTAAAAAAAAACAAGTTGGTGTACTAAAGATTTTTGTCCTTACTCATCAAGAGTCAGAGAGAGAGTTCATATTTCATTGATCAAATTGTTTACTATCGACCAATTCCTCAGGGTGTTCGTAAAATCAGAGCTACTAATATTATATTCTGTATTTTAAAAATAATGTGCTATTCATGGTAGCTCTTTCATAATCTATTAAAATTGGATTCTATCATAAACTTATGTACGGCAGTTCAAATATTAAGTACTTAAAATCAAATTAAATATATAAAGACAGTTAAAATGAAAATTTTGGTATCAGTAAAATAGCTGTAAAATATGTTTTTTTTATCATTATATGTATATTATTGAGGTGCTCAAAATTGAAGCCAAATATTTTGTAGGTTTTGCTCTTTGTGATATTTTGTAAATTATTGCGTCTTCGTGATTTTAATGTTGATTCAAAGTGCTATAAGTACTAAATATATACATTATATTAATTGATGAAATATTTCTAAAACGCATGTTAGGTGGATATTATCTTAAATAATGTTTCACTAAATGTCGTCATTGAACGCCTAAAATGTTGTTCCTATTTTGCTTCTCAATCTGCATTTCATGTTCTAATGATAATTATCTAATTATGTAGCTTTTTTGCGCAACTATCTATGGCATTAATTAGCAACTGTTAGAAAAAGGTTGTCGAATTTAAACAATATTAAAATGTTTCATGCCATTCCCATCTTTTATTTATTGCAACATATCTGTCTATGCTTTTAAGGTTTAATTTAAGACCTATTACGTACCTTATCAGGTTACCCTTATAATTATCAAATAGGAGAAATAAAACCACGTATTTATTATTACAAGTATTTTAATGTACCATATGAATGCCGTATAAATATTTCAAAATGTAAAACAGTGATAGAATTCATACTAACCAATATACAACTGCAGTCAACTCAACTAGAAATCATATTTCAATGATACTTACAGTACCTAAACATTCGAAATTATCGTTTTGAAATACATGTTGATCAACTGTATTAAATAATCATTATCAACTCGCAACTTATTCGTATAATCGAAAACAACCTATGTTTAATATTAATGTAACATTAATAAGCAGGTACCATATTAAATCTCTTAGTGCGTTTTTAAATAAATATCTAAAATGTCTGACTGTCGGAATCTTTATTTGAAAATAGTGATCGATTCACAAAAAGTGCATAACAAAACACAGTATCAGAAAATTGGGGAGACTATGATAATATAAAAAGTTGGCCCCGATGTTTCGAAGGGATCCACAAAATCTGGAATAGTTAAAATTTGTAAATACTCTCTGCAAAACACAGCAAATCCTGTTTTATCAAAAGGATCTATGCAGTCTTAGCGCGGATTGTATATCATCGAAAAGAATGTTCGACACATTGCTTATTTGGAATGCAATTATACAAAATTTCGTTACATTTAAATCTAATAGAAAATTTACTCAACCCTACACAAGGAAAGAATATGTAGGTACCCCTTGTATAAAATTAAATACATTGAGCATTATCCTAAATGTAATTATTGATAAACATGCTAAATGTATGTATGTAATACACAGTAATAATTGATTATAGCAAACAATGACCACTTAACATTAAATTTGGCAACTGGATGAACACGTTCTTACAATAATTGCCTAAATATTAATATGCAAATGAACAATGCATCTAAACTGACGCTGCAGATATCGACGTACGCGAAGTGATTGTCCGTCCATGGTAATACTTTAAATTCCGATTAGAAAAATGCCTTTGTGTTATTTAACGGGTACGAAAGTTTTGCCAATATGTATTCGGATCGATTATTACATTACTTTATTACTGACCATTAAATATTATATTTAAATGTAAGTTCAGCTACAACTTGATCACATTCTACATCTATCGAACACTCGCACGTTACATTAATTAGATTAAAAATTATATACACGTTACATCTAAAATATCTTATCTATTAAAACCTACGGGCTGATACCAAATTCGATATCTAATGTATTTGTATGGCCTCAGAAATATTCGTTTGAAAGTGACTGTGTGCACGGGGAATATGGACTCGTACGTACACATTTCTTCAGGTCTTACCGAATCACACATCTTACTTTAACGGCAATGTCTGATCTAATGCTAAATCTAATGATTATTTACCACAGAACAGCGAGTACAATGGAGTTGAAATTGAAAATATTTACTGAAATATTCTTCACAACTAATTCCATATCAACTAAACGCGTCATTTACTCTTGTAACTAAATAATACTGCTGTAGTTCATTGGAGTTCATGCAATAATACTTTACAAGATAATCATTTAAAGAATAAACAAAACTACATTTCGATAGTTCAGTCGAATATTTTTTGACTAATGACTTTTTTTTCTCTGTTCGATCTTTTGGCAAAATAGAATTTCACCTAGAATTCTTAACACATTGTCTAAACCAGTTCAAGAATTAACTCGCAACATTATCATTTTTTATTAAAATGAAACAACGCACAACCGCAGAACTTTAATATGACTGATATAAAATTTGTATAACTTAAAAGTTAACAAATTGAGCTAAATACATATTTTTTTTACAGTAAAACAATAATAATTTCACTCACTGTATGAACATATAATCTAATTATAATTTGAAATAACGTTGTTCTTTTATTGAATAAGAGCTCTGCGTATAATCATTCTACCTACAGACATTCGTATTCACGTTCAACCATCTTCTTAAAATAAACATGGAAGATCCGAATTTATGCTTATTGTAGCTAACTTACTCTTATTCTGGTGTTATCCAACTTAATGTTGTAAGCATAAATCGAATGTTAAAAACATAGAAATGACATTGGAGATAAAACGTCACATCAACAGCCAATTCGAACTTATACTTGGGGTCTCTTTTAAATGCTATCGGCATTGGAAACTTTATAAAAATAATATCTATAATTTGACAAACTCTTGTAATAAAACGAATATACTCGTTAATGCGTGAACACCATTCAATGAATGTGTTTTAGGGCTCAATTTAGTTTCAGCAAAATTTTAATTTCTTTATTGTAAGTTATTATAAATTTTACATTTCTTTCATTTATAGAAATACCCTTTGCAAATAACTCCCTGAATTCAATCGAAAAGCATTCAAACACTAACTTTCATTTTCTTTAGTAAACTGGTCTAATAAATTGGTTTGTTACATGTAAAGTTGATTCAGCAGTGAGTCTAGTTATTTAATATTACTAAACTCTGCCGATTTAATTACAGACAGCATAATTTCCATATCAAATATCGACCACTGTCAACTCTACATGTAACGAATCAGAGGTCAAAGCTAAACACAGCTGCATCATCATAAGCAGGCGGAAAAAATATTGGCGACTCTACGCCATTCAAATTTCAAAAAAGTACAAAAATAAGGTGTTGAAAACAATTGGCTCGCGTGTTGTCTATCTCCAAGTTGTGTAGCTGCTTAACTCGGGTGCTGCGCGGCGACTTTGCGAAGACGGTAGCCTCCAGTGCCGCGGACGGTGTACAGGACCACGATGGCGACGGCCACGATCGACATTCCGATAGCGTTCACCACGATCGACTCGTCCGTCAGCGTTGCGTACGCCTCGGCCCTGCGCACCGCATGCCCCAGGTTAGTATTTATATTTACAGGTTCAGATCTTATAAGTAGTTCGTACCAGATAACGACGCCCAGTAGTTAATACTCATCTCCTACTGCACGCTTACATAAAAAGAAAAGACGTCTGTTGTGGAAGTACAGGGTGACTTTTTTATCAGTGCCGAAAATTTGTGTAAAGACTCCACTGATGAATATGAACAACTTTTACTATGGGGGCAATAGTGAAATCGAGAAAAAAAAACAGCTGTTCCATACATTTTGACCGCGCGCCAATTGAACTTTGTATAGAACAGCTGTTTTTTTCTTTCTCGATTTCTCTATTGCCCCCATAGTAAAAGTTGATCATATTCATCAGTGGAGTCTTTACACAAAATTTCGGCACTGATAAAAAAGTCACCCGGTATACCTTATATTTCCACAGATACAGAGTTAAAGGGAGTAGAAAGAGGGGGCTGGGTGGAGTTGAGAGTGGACCGCAAATTTCCCAATCACACTTTTTCTACTGATGTGAAGTTAATATTTTGAGGATTCAGGAATAAACAACCGCTTCTCTCCACTCCACCTACTTTACTCAGCATCAATGGGAAGCACTATTTTTTATAAGCTGTAGAATGACTGTAGCCTTAACTTTTCTTGTACCATTAATCATGGAACGAGATTCGATTTACAAATCGCGAAATTTAAAAGTTGGCAGTAGTAAACACACTTGTATGCACCGGTATCTGGCATTAGGTGCTATAGGTAAGATTAGGTACTTAGGAGTCATTAAAACCCGATTGTATGATCCGGATTAGCTTAACTTTGGTTGTATTCGCTTTTCGGTTGCTATAAGGTTCTTTGATGTTGACAAAGTTAGACGGACGAGTCATTTTAATATTCGGTTAGTATACTTAAATATGAAATAAGAAACCAAAAATTATGCAAAAGTGTGCCCGTGCGCAATTTTTGGTTTTTTATTTCATCTTTAAGAATATGAAATATGACACTAAGTGTTAAAAACATTCTAAACCTTTGGTAAGCCAAATAACCAAGTACGTACTTGGTTTTAATTGAATTAATAAAAAGTGTGTTAGTGGTAGGAAATATCATTAGATTTGAAACAGCTGAACGATGGTTCGTAGGTACCATCTTTCAGCTAAGGGACTGTGGAATACTTAACTTTTAAATTATCATGCAATTTAATTATTAAGTTTTAAGTAGCAGTTGTGTAAATAATTAATTCTACAAAGCATGCAACCACAAAAAAGCCTTAACAAAAAATAACCATCAAAATGGAATGACTAACATGCAAAGATGAAAATCTATTACGGAGGAACCATACATTATTCACAAGTGTTTAAACAAAAAATCTGTAATCTGTTTTATTGTTTATTTTAATTAACAATTTATCTAAACTCAATTTTAAGTTAAAGTATAATTTGTAAAGCTTATTATTACAATTGTATCTATTTTAACTTATAGTATACTTAATAAACATATCTATAATCAAATTAATTATTGATCTGATACAGACCACATCAAATAACATAAATTGAAAGAGCCTCATCTCCTGGAGGAGATAGTGAAAAAATAAGATACATAACTCAGATCTTTCGAAGTTTTTTCAGTCATTTGTACTTAACTTTCAATTATTTTCGCATCCTATATAAGAATGTATGTATAGCTTCTCGTAACCCTAAGTAGTATATAATGTGTTTCATTAAGAACCAAAAAAACTGTCAATGGTTACATTAAAATTTTTGTGCCAAATATTTGCTATTTTCATTGATGATTTATGCCAATATTAATTTATCTTGTTTTATAATTAAAAAGGCACACAATAATACAAAATATAGCGTGAAAATCTCAAATTCAATAATCTCTTTCAAACGCATTTTTAATATCTCTACAAGTCGACCGACGCTCTTATGCGGCTGTCGCGCGTTTCAGCCGCGCGGAATTTGTCCCTCGACAAAATATACATGACCACAGCCAGGATCGCGATCATGGCCACACCGATGGTGTTCACGATGACGGCCTCGTCCACCAGCGTGCTGTACCGATCCGCACTGTGGATATGGACACAGACATAGAAGCAACGGATAGAACAGCCAGTGACAAAACATGCTATGAATAAGCACTGACGTGCAACGATCACAAACTACCTACTTGGTACGGTTGGAGAAAATATATGCCATCATCATTATTTATGTGAAGTTAATTTGAGTAATTCATTAAATACGATTAGCTGCTATACCGCTACCGTTTATTCGAGAGTTCACCCTTCATGCAACCCGCTCTCGCCTCCCCGCGCGCCTCTGTCCCCGCAGGCGAGGTCTCAATTTCGCGGTTTACCTTTAGTGTCCTAAATAAACGCTTGCATATTTTACTTAGATATTATTAATGATGACCTAAATAAGTATTATCACAGCTTTCACTTTACACTAATGTTATTACGACACTCATCTGTTTGGCTTTACTTGCCGCATTTGTATAGTGATTACAACTTTTTATGGCAATTTAGCGCTAGAATCACTTAGCTAGCAGGTCATTAACAACGCGGAGTGAAAAGCAATTGACGTGACGATGTAATCTCTCATCGTGTAATGTATAGTAGTGTCACTTTTTAGAGAAACGTAGCGAAAATAATGATGGTATTCGAGTAAATAGACTAGACAAATGAGATCTTCAACCGTACCGAAGATGCAAACGTGACAAAAGCTAACAGTGACAAATCTAAACACAAATAAAAAAAGATTTTAAAGAGTATGTAAATAATCAGAGTGAGTATATTTAGGTCAGCATAAAAAGTTATTTGGAAATATCAGTGATGCTAAAAGTATCAGCGGTAATATCTACACCGCTAATACTTTTGATATCCCAATAAAGGAGTTCAAATAATGTAAATAGAGTGCATCCAACTAAATGTAATAAAACAAGTCAACTATAGTGCTAATATACTAAGTATTACTAGAATACCAGTACATTATTAACAAGCAACCCGTGCATTTATTTAAAAAACACTTGAGTTTGAGTTTCTTATCGGAGAACTCGGCTCATTTGAAATCATTAAATATTAATTCGGAAACTTGTTTTATCCAAACCAATTCATTTAGAAAATGCGATACTGACCTAAACAAGCACTACCTGTTATCAAGACAACCATGCTGAAGTCTACATACCCAATACTGAAGATGGCCTTCTCAGTCAAGCCGGTGAGACAAGCCGCGACGCCGAGCACGAAGGTCAGGATGCCAAAGGCAGCGTGGATGGGAACGAGGGAAGCGCGGAAGCCAGCAGTTCCCTTGTTGCAGATGAGGAGCAGAAGGAAGCTGAAGAAGCCGACTGCGTACTGGAATTGAGAGGAGTCATTGATGAAGTTAAATCTGACAGTGATACAGAAAAATACCAAAATATTTATTCATTAAGATGAAATTATTCATAAAGATGAAATAAGAAACCAAAAATTTGCGCACAGGCGGGACCTGAACCAGCAACCTCTTGGCTGACCGGGCCAAACGCTACCAATTGAGCTACCGTGCTGTCAGTCCGACCTTGCGAAATTAGTGGTCTCTTATGGACACGTCCATTGCGTGACGCTTAGCGCCATCTACCCGTCTGTATACATAAAGAAGGTTGCGTTGCGGGTTCAGGTCCCGCCTGAGCGCAAATTTTTGGTATCTTATTTCATCTTTATGAATATAAAATATGGTACTTTAAGTGTTAAAAACATTCTAAACCATAAGATGAAATTATATCATAAATTATAAAGATGTTTATGATAAAATGATGGGAGACCTCATGTTCAAAATGGATGTTCATAGTGCAATATGTATTGCTTTGTTCCTTTTACTAAAAACCGGCCAAGTGCGAGTCGGACTCGTTCGTGCACTGAGGGTTCCGTGCCAACTTTCACTGAATTAGGGAATCCACTTACTTCCACTTAGTAAAATACCACAATATTTTGTTGATAGCAAATATAAATTTGTTTTTCATAGTATTTGTATGAAGTACAAAGTTATGTTTGCGGTTGTTGAAAATGTGCTATATCTCAAAAACTTCTCGTTCGATCCCGTCCAAACCAATTTTCGTTGAAAGTATTTGTTAAGATCTACATAATATATATTTTTTCAAAATTTACACTCACTTACTTTAGAAGTTAGATAGGGGGGGACGCCCATTTTAACACATTACCAGCGCCTAGCTATAAAACTTTAGACTTTAAAAGAAAATGGGTTTTAGAAACCTCTAAATCTCGTCGTTTTAAAAGACCTATCCTTAGCCACCCACACGTATAAGTTCGACAAAAAAAATTTTTTTATGGTTTTAGTTTCATGTATGAGAGCCCCCCTTTAATGTCATTATTTTTTGTATGAGAATCATAAAGCGGTTAACAGGATACATCTTCCTACCAAATTTCAACAGTGTTATGCTTATAGTTACAGAATAAAATAGCTGTGACAAACGGACGAACAGACAGACAGACTTGACGAAACTATAAGGGTTCCGTTTTCAATTCGGCTACGGAACCCTAAAAACGGTAGAGCTAAATATAACCTTCCTATGCAAAAAAGAACATTTTAAATTCTTAGGTACGTCACTAATGCCTCGTCCGGTTAATAATAACCAATTTAGTGTTTATTTTCAGCGCTTTAGATACATACGTGTGCCTACACAGTTTTTGCTGCATTCACCTTTGCGTAAACAGGCAATTAGGTTACAAAACCTCAGCTGCTATTTTCGGCGGAGCGAGCCTTACAAAAGCTGTGCCTTTGCTACAATGTCACCTTTTATTCTGACTTCGCATAAATTTTACGCTTCTTTTACTAAATTTACATAGCAACGAGTTTTTACATACAAAACAAGTGTTAACAATGCAATTATATCACACATGAGTCTTTAAGCAAGGAGTTCTACTTATTGAGTTGGTATTATCGCATTTCCTGTCGTTAATGAGGCTCACGAGACTAATCCATTACTTATAAGAACCAGCTGCAGAACAAGGTCAAAAGATAGTATGACTTGAATATATTATGGCGACGTGATCCAGGTAGAGGTTATACATCTTAATCATGGTAACAAGTACCTATAGGGTGTCTAAGTGTCACCTCTTTTCAATGGAAATCTTGTGGAGCAGAAATAAAGCGAAATTCGTTCTTATAAAAGTTGATTGTGAACAAACGCTCGAAACAGAGATGCTTTAAAGCCATAGAGAAACAAAACGAAGTAAATTAATTCATTTGTGGTGCTTCCTGTAGTCATCATCGTCATCATCATTATCATCCAAAGGACGTTCACTGCTTAACATAGGCCTCCCCAATCACGATCCGTCTGCATCTAGTTTGATCCTGCGATCCTTACAAGCTCGTCTGTCCATCTTGTCCTACGCCACGTCCTTGGTCAAAGGGTCTCCAATCTAGAACATTTCTGTCCCAACGGCCATCAGTTCTTCGCGCTATGTGCCCTGCCCATTGAAACTTAACTTACTGATTCTCAGAGCTATGTCGTGACCTTAGATCTTCTACGCATCTTCCTATTTCAATCGATTCGATCTCGTAAAGAAACACCGAGCATAACCCTCTCCATCGCTCACTAAGTGATACTAAGCTTCTTTATTAGGCTTCTCTTAGTATAAGAGACCATGTTTCGGATGCGTATGTCATCACTGGTAATACACACTGGTTGATGACTTTCGTCTTTAGTGTCTGCACTGAGGTGATGAGATGAGAAGGCACTCTTGTGCAATTTCCCGAAAGCTACCCAGGCGAGTTGGATTCGTCTATTGACCTCTTTTTCAAAGTTGGACTTACCTTATTCAATTACTTGTCCCAGGAAGATGTACTCGTCGACAACTTGCTGTAGTATCCGATGCAAAATATTACCTAACTGACACAACAGGCCTCATGTGATTTTACGTAAGTAGTAAAGACTTAATGAGTCTATAACATGAGAGCCATGGGTGAATGTATACGTTATATAGCTGAGCGAAAAGTATGGGAAAAAGCAGAGAAAACATTGATTTCTACCTGTATTCCAAACAGTCCCATAGCAACAAGGCCGATCCAGCTATGCAGAGAGTAGAAGTTGTTAATGCCAGATTTGTTGTGGTAGTCGAAGACGGCCAGGAATCCGATGACGATGCACGGGAATGCCAACGCGTGGAAGATAGCGTGGAGCAGCTTGACGTAGATGCGCCTTAAGCAGCGGCAGATGCGGTACAGCAGCACAGCTGGAAGTTACAGAGGAGTTGTGTTATTTTACAGGAATGGGAAACATGCTACTATAAACTATTCAGTATCAAGTAATTATTGTGTCAGGTAGAACTAGATATTCATGTAAGCGAAGCTTTGTAGTATCTACAGTCGCCAAAATAAAAAGGTGAGGAGTAGTTGGTACCGCAATGTACGGGTCATTGCGGTAGATAAAGGCTGTTTTTTATTGATGCCGAATTATAAAAGTTATGGAAATATTGTTCCTGTAAATTGCGGTAGATAAAGGTAACCTACGGTATAAAGAACACAAATAGAAGTTTGACTTATTAACTTGTTTCTCCGGGCCCTATCTTTGTTTCAGCTCGCTTACTGATTTGGGATACAAATTGCTAAGTCGAATTTGAAGATCTCAGTTCGATTCGATAAAAAATACTTGCACCACTGTTTTGTAGACTGCTAAGTAGAAAAAGGAAGCAAAGAGAGGGCACCTACTTATCTCAATTACAAACCTGTAAAATGTAAGTCAAAAAGGGTTTGACTAGGTCAATTGTAACCTAATTAAAAGTCAAACGATTTACGGTAATTGAGCACTTAATTTGAAACTAATGGTGTTTCCGGCTGCCCGTGCTACTAATAATCACCGGTCGTTACTAATTCAAACGGTATCATCAATTTAGGCGCTTAATCTTATAAAATTGAAAATAAGTATACACTAGAAATTATACGGATTAAAGAGGATACTGTTATTAATCAAGATTTAAAAGGAAAGAAATGCCAAGGCGGTTTTTGATTGATGGTAGCTTTTTTGAACAACAGACGCTAGATGCAGGCTTAAGGACTTTGGGAGCCAAATTATGTAAATTGCGCATTCTTCCCACTCTGAATTGTAACATTTTTGCATAGGACCCATTTAGATTATCTCGAGTTGTTAAGCTTTAATCTTCAAGACTCCAGACTAGGATATTATGTATATAAAAGACCTTTAATGCATATGGTACAAATATGTGCCGGATACTTACAAAAGCCACTGAAGGTGATGAAGCCAGCGACCATAAGCGTAGGATGGAGGTTGAACTGCTTAGCCGGGCTGCCATCAGCCCAAGCGTATCCATCGCGGTAGTAGAACACCCAGAAGATGGTCAGGGCCGAGACCCCGATAAGGAGGATCGTCGCAAGGGTGATGACGAGCGCATACTCGCACCACTCGCATGCTCCCCGCTCGTGCTCCTCCGAATCGTAGGAGCGGGTGCGCTGGCTGGAAAGAAAAATATAAAAATTTATAACGCTGCATGAAAAAAACTGCACAATAAGTTTTGAGCGCTCAGTATCTGTTATTTTTAATCGACTTCAAATTAGCTCTTCGGCTATATCGAGTGTTAAAAAAAGTTTAAATAAACCTATTTGTAGAAATGCACTAGCCTAGGTAGAGATGTTGTTTTTTTTTTTAATTCCTTAAATCTCTCTATTCTCGCTCGCTCTACAAAATCCAACTCGTATATACCTAGTTACTTTAACGAATAGGTTTTGGATACGACGACCTCCGTGGTTGAGTGGCTAGCCCGCTGGTTTCAAGCGTCGCCATCTCGTGAGGTTCCAGGTTCGATCCCCGATCGAGTCAACGTAGAAAACGATCTTTTCTATATTGCCTCGGGTCTGGGTGTTGTGGTACCACCTTTGTTTCCCATTTCCATAACACAAGTGCTTAAGCTACTTAGCTTGGGATCGGAGCAATATGTGATGTTGTCAAATATTTATTTATCTATACCTACAATCCCAAATGTTGTCCTACTAGTCTAGCCTTTCACCTTCACCTATCCATCCTGTTTTAGCCCCGTGCAAATAGCCAAGTTAAAAATAAAATTACAAAACGCCCCGCTCAGAGCGTTGAGGATAAAGTTCACGAGTAGAAAAAGTAAAATCCAGCGTTCCATGACGTGCGTCAGCCGGATGCCTCAATGAACCGCCACCCGACACCCTATGTATGCTGTGAGAATGTATGATCCTTTGTGTTGTACAGAGATAGTGTAATGTTAGGTCTGGGATCTAGTATCGAGTTTCTGCATTAAAGGGGTTGGGGACCCTACTTGAAAGTTTAGATAAGGTATTTATTGACTGGGTACAATGGTTAGTACTAGCGGTCCACGCGACCTCGTCCGTGCGTTTTGAGTTTGCTCCCTCCCATCCCGTTGCAGCGTAATTTACTATAGCCTAAACCCTTCCTCAATAAATAAGCTATCCTACACAAACATATTTTTTCAAATCAGTCCAAGTTCAACAAACGTTTAAACAATCTCTTCAGATTTATAATATTAGTATAGAAGAGGTACGTATTGCGAGTATATATGTATTTTGTTAAGGTTATAATGTTTGATTTTCCTACATGTGGCAAATACATTAGTCATCATTCGACTATGTTGAGTCAGTACTATTACCTATATGTATGCAGAAAGTATTACAGAAACTACATGAACTATGAAAATTACCGGCAGTTATATTTAAATCCATAAAAAAATCCTATTGTTATGTTATGTTATGGGATAAATTGGTATGTTACGCATAGAAGGGAGTAGACAGCAATGCTCTTAAATTAAGCAGCGAGATACTTTTTGGACCTCAAAGTTTTCGGACCGCGGTACGAATCGCCCAAGTGCTGTTTCAGAATGACGTCATTCGCATCGACAGTGGTTTAGCGGTGCAAAGCGTCCAAGGTTTCTTTTGAATCGACCCGTTTCATAGACCACTGCGTTCCAAATAAACCCATTTTAAAACAGCACTTGAGCAATTTTTTCCAATATCCGCAAACCGCGTGTTGCGAACTCTCCAATACCTTTTACACATCTTATTGTATCCTCTAATGATAGGTACTCGCTGAGAGATTATAAAATCTGACCTAACACCGACGAAGCCAACCACATCCTGTAACTGTAGTTGCGTAACTCTGGTTACTGTATCTAGTGAACAGACGTATACAATTATGGGTAGTTGTAAGTATCTCAGATATGTTTACAAGGTACCTACAATGGAGGCTGCGGTTGCCGGAGCCTCCTCATTAGCCCTGTATTTTAGCAAACTCCTGCCGGTTAATCTGAAACCCTATTCAGTACGTTTTCCTGTATTTTTGATGGAGTAAAGTCAGCCATCCCTTCACTCGCAAGGTCATAAGGCCGGTAAGAACGACAAGGACGGCTACTATCGAAAATATTGACATCGTGTTGAGTACAGTGACGGATTAACCCTTAACCAAATTAAGCCATTGCCTGGCATCACGTCTAAGGCGCACCAGAAGAAGCACAAAAAAATCCGTCCTTATGGCATCACGGCTCACTCTCACGTCACCAAAAACCACACCCAAAAAAGTTTCAAGAACTAATTGGAAGATTCGCGCGTTTTAAGTTGACATAGAGTCAGACCTAGAGACCCAGTGATTCGGCTCGCACAAGTTTACATCAAACCCACGCACAATTGTATAAAATATTACATGATGAAAGATTGAATCAGATTTTTCTAATGTAGAAACAGCCCTGCGTATATTTTTATGATTACAAATTGCTGAGCGGAAAGTTCTTTTTCAAAATTAAAATTATTTAAAAATTAAAAAAGACTAAAAATTATACAAGTAAAACTCGATAGTTAATCGATATTGTACATAGAGTCCCATATGTTAAAAACGTAAGACGTTAATCTATCTTGCGTGAATTCAATGCTCGGACAAGCCGCAAGGCGCATTCAAAAAATAAATAAATTATGCTATGGTTTTTATTGTTGTCGCACCTAAAGTACGTTACATCTTATCATATTATTTTATAAAATACTAATGTTTTTAGACGTTTAAGGTTTAAAGACCGGTCCTAGTTGACAATTTGACATACCGATACCGGCCCACAGGCATGGATTGTTTAGGACATCATTTTTTCCTTGTATATCTACCAATGTCGTGCACTTGACCGGAGTTAAAAACATGTTATTGACATAAATACATAAAGGTGATAAACAATACAATAATGTATGTCAGTCAATGTATGTTGGTGAAAGTCGGCAGAAGCGCAAACTGAATTTCTATTACGGCAATAACCAATGTAACTCAAACCACAAACGGTTCATTGAATTCATAAAAAATACTTACCAAGGCGCCTTGCCATACCAGAAAAGTTTAGTTCATTTTAAAAAATAAAGTGAAATAGGTACATAATACAGTGATCAAGTCGACAAGGATCTTCTGACCAATAGATGACATTGACAGGGGGCGCTAGCATTCAATAAGGGTAGCCAATAAAATCTCCTTTGATTCAGGGAGTCTATTTATTTATTAGGATATTTTTATTTATTACTTTATATTGTTTGCCCGACCAAGACGAATGGGACCAATGGGAACAGTAATTATTATAATAGTACTATACATCTATGTTTATGTCGTTGTAAAACAATAGTTTTAACAATAATAACCTTAAAAAAAAACCTGATAATTATAATTTTATTTAGGGAGTTTAGCTCTACGGTATTTAAAAACAATCGTTAATAAGTTTACTCAGAACACGAACAAAAATAAAACAATAGGGAAAAATCGGAAGATCTCTTCTAAGATTGAGGAGATTTCGCTACACTCGATCTGGCAACCGGATTTTTGATTTTGACAGCGTTAGTTCTGATTTTTGCCGTTGTCCAAAATATCCGTGTCGCACAGTAACTTCATATAGGACAATTGAGATGATGCCAAGACGAAAAAGACAAAGTGAAATATCCCGTACGACTTTATTACTATACACTTACAACAATTGCATTGTTATTGCCTATCATTACATTCCATAAGCAAAGTGCATAAGGTAAACGCACCAAATTTCGCAACGGTATGTCCGCAATGCCAGCAATCTGTCTGCTATTTGGCACGGAGCCCGGAGGTCCGACCGCCTCGTGATAGGTCACGAGAAAGCACGGTGGCACCTGCGCTCGCGTCGCCACAAATGCTTGTAGATCTCTATCTGGACGCGTGTGCTCTAGATGCGGTGACAAAGTGGTCGTAATGGTGGCTATTAACTACTGCATTAACCCGGGACTCGCTTGCTCTTTGGTAATAAAAAGGTTCTAAAGCTTTTGGATGCACTCTGCGCGTTCCAGCAAAGTTCACTTGTTCAAAAAAGCCGTTTTGAACGATAAGCTATCATTCGATATAAAGTCCTAGTAAGAATATGAACAAGCTAACTATGCGTTATGAATTATTGATTAATGTTCATATACGCTGTACCAATGAACATTGTTTTTTTATCATCATCATTATTATATTGAATACATTTAAAAAGCCTCAAAACTGAGTTTACTTGGCGATATTATCTCCGCAAAGGGTATTCTGTATCTCGTCTCTAAGTTAATAAACTCACTAAGCAAGTCCTATTAGAAGGAAATGGGCAATAATCCGGTAACGTCAGTAAGAAGGGTGACAATGGACTCTACTATGTAAAGACTGTTAGACCACGGTAGCAATATTTGGCAAGAAAATTGTTGACCAGACAATAGCGTGCACCAAGCATTCGTTGATAGACAAAAAAATTCACCTCAGAATGTACCAAACTTATAAGATGTTTTTCTATTGAAACTGCTGTGTCAGGATTAAAGCACTGAATAACAGACACAGCTGATGCGTTCGAAAAAAAACTAGCTAAGAAAACAGTTACTAAATCCACTTAGCATTCATGCTTAGGCATATAGTTCGTGGTCACCCCAGTCCTGAGTATCCATTAAGCAATCTTGAAGGTAACCTGATCAACAAGACTCAAACGAAAGCTGACTCACTGAGAGAGATAATTTTCAAAACAAACATTGATCGAATAATTTTGAATTTATTGATATCAATATCAATTGCGCGCCGTATACGCTTTGTTCCTTCTATAAATACCTTTAGTTACTGAAGCAAGTATAAATAATAGCTATTATACCTACTGCAAAGTTTTAGAATAGTTGATTTGAATGAGGGTTAAGAGAAAGCCGACACTAACGATGATGTCACGAAAGGCAGAAAATAATAATTTTGGTCCTATCAATCAATACGACACTTAATATTTCAATGAGTGTGTATCTTATGCATGGATTTGTTACGCAGATTCTAATAATTAACCGGTGCTTTTACCCTACTATCTCCATCATACTCTACCCTCGGCTAGTTCATACGAGTAATTTCACGTTCTCGGGAACTAAAACCACAGAACTTTGTTATTGCTACATTCATTACAAAATGAGAAAAATGACGCCCATATCCCAGAAAAGAATGAACTACCCATCATATTCGGTAACTTTCACCAACTATTCAGTGTGGTTCACACATTGCTCTTAACAATTAACCACTTTTGTGTCTACGATATAAATATGATATCAACGCAGACATGAGGTCCCACAAATTTATTTTAATTGTTAACAATTTAGAAACTGACACAAAAGAAATTGGTGTAACTAGTTTGCGGTAAACGGTGTACGAAAACGTTACGTAAATAATACATATCCAGACGGAATAAAACATATTTAAGCTGGATTTAAAAGCCGAAGACCTGTAAAGTGGTTCAGTGTCTGAAACTAGTTGAATTAGCTAAGTGTTCCGGTAACGTATGCACCAAGGTGCATTGATAACTATATGCATTCGAATTTATCACCGCAGCTCTCGTATAACAGCTTTATAGACGTCGTTCAAAAGCTTCTTAGTTATCTGATTAAAAAACAGATCGTTATAACTGCGCAGGAGTGGAGAAATGTAGTAGTGCAAGTAGTGATGCAGTCTGAAAGCTTCGTCTCGATAGGTTGGCAAAAGCTGAAATGACGCATTCAATAACATTACGTGGTGATCTATAGCGCTTGTCATCACTTGCATAGCCAAACTTTTTCTCACGTTATGACAGATACTACGCTATCGAAAGTATCAACTTACAAGAACCTAGCTACGTTAGTAAATTAAGATACCTACATGATTTTCATTAATCAATCATGTAGAAAAGACTGTTAAACATGATGCTGAAGAAACTTAAAACGCATTCCGATAATCCTATGTTGAAAAATAACTTGTCAAGGTCGACGATCGACACTGACATCGATGGTTCGACATCACTAGATGCCAGGGTCTAAAGACGCGTGTCGGTCGTTGACCCCCGGCCATGGTACTCCTGGCCTACATGGGCACAACATCAAAACACGACTGTGCTGAGCCAACGTTATTATTGAATTTTAATGGGCGCCAATTGGTGGATAATAGAATCATTGAAGTACCTAGGTACTCTGCGATTGAGACTCGAAGAAACAGTTTGGAGTAAACGATTCATTCAGAAGAAAACGACATCTTTAACTGGAGTTAGTGTGCGCTAAATGGTGGAAAATATAATGTAGGTAGCTAGGTACTCGACAAAACATAAAGACAGCAGAAACTTTCGAACACAAAGGATGAAACTCCATCAGATCAGAGGAAAAATAAATATTTTTTGAACATACGATTTAAACACAAATACAAATTTCTTTATTCATAAACAGGTGATTTTACATTTCCATGTTGCGTCGAGGATTTCTTTTAAGTAAATAAATACTTGTGGTAGATTATCCCCGCTCTCCATATTTATTTAACAATAGATTAGAAAAATCCCAGTAAATAAACAGTTTTCTAAACAAAATCAATAAAGAACTTATTGTTTTTTCAATTATCAATTATATTATATTTATAGATTAGATTAACGAATGATTTTACAATAACGTTCAGTGGATTTTAGTTACCAGAGTGTCGAGGCAAAAAGAACCCTTTGTTCGCATAAGGACAGATTCTCAAAACGACAGATTCGCATAAGGACAGATTCTCAAAAAGACAGATTCGCAAAAAGACGAAGTACATTTATGTACAAAAAATAATTTTATTTACGATCTCTCGTACGACTCAACTCGTTACCATCTAATCGTACGAACTAGTCATACATTTTAACTACTTACACTTTAATTAACAAAAAAAATGCATTTGAAAATATTGATAAGTATTTTTTTTAAATATTTTTTATGCTCGGTAAGTAGTGTTTTCTTGATTTGAATAGCGGGTGGAATAAAACGCCAAGTAAAAATGCAAAATTACCTTTTCTTTGACACCCAACATTTATAATCATCATTTATTTGCAAGAACACAGTACATGTTAAAATTTAATTGAAATTAAATTAAATTAATTAATTAAGTTATACGGCCTATAGTCGGTGCCATCCTCGTCTGGTAAGAGAAAATTTAGCTCGGCAGTGCCACCGACTCCAAAAACATCTTTCTTAGTAAAAGTTTTAGGCTATTTTTGAATTTTTAGTTTAGTTTTTTGAAAGTGGGTTTCATTATTTTTTATCTTTTTTGTGCTTAGAAAAAAAGTCAAGACTCAAAGCTTACGAGCCAACCCTTGAGTAGAGAACTCAAGGAATGGTTTTTAAGTTGTTGCTACTTATTGAAAAGTGAGATAACTTTACTTCTCATCAATGAGGTCATGTGTTCCATCTCCACCTGTACCACTATGTTTGTAACATTTAAGTATTTTTTTTAATATATAGCCTAACGGTGAAGAAAAACATTGTTAGAAAACCTGCACAATAGTTGGCACGTGAGGGAAAAACACTTTTTGACTCCCCCATACCCCCTGTGACTGTCAGCAAAAAGGCAAAGCTCATTTCTAGACAGCGGAGTAATCGCGTAACAGGCATACAAAAATAAACATACAACAAATTATACAGAATTGAGATCCTCCTCCTTTTTTTGAAGTCGGTTAAAAAAGTTATCTCGGCGATTCACCGGAATAAGTTATACAACAATATTATCGGCTCTTGCAGATTTAATAACATACTAGAGTCTTACATTTATTTCCTAGCTAGGGTCCGCTTCATCAATTTTGTATGACTTAAGATTATATTTTATAATTAAAAATAAATTAACAAGGAAAATAAAATTGGTATTGAGATACTAAGTCAATAAATGATAGATATTAGGAATAAATTAAAAACATTATAAAAATGTCATAG
Organism: Pyrausta purpuralis; assembly: GCA_963924145.1. Classification (NCBI taxonomy): domain Eukaryota; kingdom Metazoa; phylum Arthropoda; class Insecta; order Lepidoptera; family Crambidae; genus Pyrausta; species Pyrausta purpuralis. The sequence continues at coordinate 16,813,795 of OZ001649.1, forward strand.
ACAAAAGTCATCCAAACAGTACGAGTTGTATATGCAAGAGGTATGCATTATTGCAATTAAGCTACCATTTACTTTGACAAAATCTAACAACAGAAGAATAATAAGCAATATACAGATGAGACTTGTAGACCTAACGACACATACGATATTTTTTAAAGAATGGTGTGTTGATCTGTACTTTATCTGTCTTTTTGACAATCAGTCTTTTTGAGAATCTGTCCTTATGCGAATCCGTCTTTTTGAGAATCTGTCCTTATGCGAACAAAGGAAAAGAACATCAGATATGGATCAAAAGCGATTTATCAATAAAACATAAACCATTTTAAACGAAGGTTTGTATGGTACCTCCTGTTATGGTTGGTTTGGTATTTTTACTAGCATCTAATATAACTGAAAATATTTCAGCATTGTGCGCGATTGAATAAGCGTCGTTACATTGCTATCGTAATGCATTTTTAAATTGATCCGACATTGATCTACTATCACCTCTGATTACGGACCGTTCGTAAAGTGAGCACCGCAAATTCATGATCATTTAAACATAATTACATTACACTTTAAAACAAAACCAAATTGCCGGAACAGATCGTATTAACCACAAAAAGCTTGCGCTAAGTGCTGACAGATGACTATCTCCTTTCGGGTGTTATTACTTAATCCGCGCCAGTTTTGTTTTCATAACTCTTCAAACAATTGTTTGTAGATTGCGTAACAGTCTTCAAGAGAACCGTTAAATTAACCACGTTCATTTGAAAACTTCTTGGAAGTTCGCCGCAGTCTCGAGTGTCCTATCCCGAGTAATTATTGCACCAGACATGAAACGGCTTAACATCCAATCGAACACAAGAATGTTTGCTCTTTACGCGAGCTTGTGAGAGCTCATTCGACATCGTGGAAACAGGGAAGTTATGTGTTTCAATTATGAGAGGCAATTGGAGCAGACTGGCAGAAAGTACATCTTCGAGTAGAAAAGTTTCTCAGACGCTCGGAGAAAGGGCAAGAAAGCAAATACAAAGTAGCTACAGCTAATGAGTCAGCAAACTTACGGAACGTATTCATCGATGTGTGATCGAAACTCGTACGATTCACATGCCATTACTAATTATAAACGAATAGCCATTTATGAGATGTCGTAAAAACTCATTGTTACGTTAACTTACTCCGATTATTATCGCGATTATGTAACGGTTGCGCGGCTGTAATCAAACACTAGAAAATAGATTTGTGTTGAGCAAGATAAAGAGAAGTAGTATCGTGAGTTCTGGTAAAGAAACTCTATTATGTACATTGACAGATTGTTTTGTTCTCCGTGAGCTGCTTATCTGTTGGGCAAGTTGGTACTTTCTTATTGGTGCTGTTTTCTAGGAGTGAATGCTGCTGGGTGGTCGACGACTTACTTACAATTATGGGCACCAGTTTTTTTTTATTTCAACTTGCATTCATGTTGGATTTACAGCATAACTTTTATTCGATTCTGGGTCGCACTCACGGTCGAATTCACGGTTCGTGTTTTTCTACTATTTATGTTTGGGACCAATAAGATTTGTTCTTGTTTTTAAATTTTCATTATCTTATGGTTTAAAATGTTTTTAACACTCAGTGTCATATTTTATATTCATAAAGATGAAATATGAAACCAAAAATTTGCGCACGGCAACCAGCAACTTCTTGGCTAACCGGGCCAAACGCTCTACCAATTGAGCTACCGTGCTATCTGTCCGACCTTGCGAAATTCGTGGTCTCTTAGGTCGGACAGACAGCACGGTAGCTCAATTGGTAGAGCGTTTGGCCTGGTTAGCCAAGAAGTTGCTGGTTCAAGTCCCGCCCGTGCGCAAATTTTTGGTTTCTTATTTCATCTTTGTGAATATTTTCATTATCTTGTTTATCTAAATTGCGGAGAGGCAGTTTTTGTTGTTTACTCTTATCGCGATCATGCGGGTATGAGATGCTTCAAGTAGGAGCTTTAATGGGTATTATAAATTTACTTACGTAAGTAGCTTCTCAGAGTATGGTGTTGGTATCAAGTTTTGACGTAATCAAATTATTTCAATAATATCTTTTTTGTGGAATGACCCTTGCCCTTTTTTTGTTAAGTCGACGCTACGCTCTGTTCCGTTCGACTATCCTTTGATTTAAAAACTTTGAATCAAGTAGGTACGCGCTTTCAAAGCACTTTTATGACTTGCAAGATTCCTAAGCAAACTGGTGCGATATAGACGGAGCATGTAAAAATTTCCATCTGATGTCACTCCGTAAGCGGCAAGAAAGCTGTCAGTCACCTGCGAGAAATCACATTCTAGGATTAGCAGACCCAACGAGAAAGTGATATGGCATTTTTTTGTATTAGAGACAACTTACGTAAAGTCTTCTTTGCAAAAAAAAATGTTTTCTCAAAAAATAAGTCATGATTTTAAGTCTAAAATTTTGCCAAGTAAGATCGTATTTGGCTGATTCGCTTTGTTTGTTATTTGTTAAGAAGATCTTAATACACGACAGGATAAGAAATTGTCAAGTGCGCTAGTTTTTTTTTCCAAATTAGGCTATGTACAAATTTATCGACTAAAATTCAAAATTATGAAATAATAAGGTGTAACTCAAACTGTATACGCAGGCACTGATGAAGAAATTACTTTTTATTTTTTATATACAGCAGGGTAATCTCGATGCTCGCTATCACCTAAAGCCACCCACACATTCGTAACCGTAATCCGGATCATTTACGAAGTTTTGGATGGTGCACTCACAATAACGGGAGACGAGAGAGGGAGGGTGTTACCAACCCCAGAATCCATTTGTTAACAGGGGCTGGAATTTGCCATAGCGCTCTCTTTGTGGATTGATTTGATCTTAGATAAATAGGTGAGGTATAGAACTGTAGCAAAGAATTGTGATTGTGTTACAGCTTAACTTAAATCTAATTTTCTAAGAATGTGAAAATTTGGTTTAGGTATTTGAAAGAACTAGTAAGTCTACGTTTGAGTAAATTCGTCTTAGCAGGAAGTCAAAATAATGAATTTAAACTTCCCACACTCATGCTGTATTAACACACACTAATGAATGGGATGGGATAAAATAAAATATCTATAGAATCGATAAGTCATCAAAGAAAAAAATTGCCGAACAACAATCGCAACTAAAACTTTCTTCGAAACGTTTGCACGTCTACCAGTAATATCTCAATTACAGCGCTGTTTTCTATCAAAAACCCGCCATATACTTCCCAGCGCTGCTATTATATTTCCAAGCACAATATCATTTCCCTGTGTTTTGTCCCAGACACAACTGTTGAACTACTCAAAGGTTCGTTTAATGAGGAAGTGCTCTAGAAAAAGCAACGATTATGTTTACGAAACGAATGTTGCGCAAAGGGTCCGTCGGGCTTGGATGATCTCCCTTTATTTGTTTAGATTGTTGCATTAATTAGTATGCGTCGATGCCACATACACTACAAACTACGATGTAGATACGCTTGTGTCAAACTAATGTTTTATTTTGTATATCTTTAGCGGCAATAACCTATATCTTAGTCAAAGTTCATGAAAAACCCCAGCGAGTGTAAAAGCAAAGGTGTCAATGTTCTCAGTCTTATTTTATTAAATAAAATAAAATAAAAAAATAAAAATCTTTATTTATCAGACAACTGGGATCCATAAAATGTTAGTAGCACAAAAATACTTATACCTATTTTAGTATTTAATACCTAGTTTAGTGCGAGTTAACTTATTAGAATTTAATATTTTTATTTGTTTCCATTTATCTATCTAAGGGATCGTGGTAATTTCTTTATTTAATTTGGCAAAATAGGAAAGTCTTAACGTAATTGTTAATGAATACTTAAATTTAACATCAATGACCTGTGTTATGTCACAATGTGCAAACGCACCGAATTAGTTTCCCAATTGAGCAGTGGGTAATGTAATGAGTCAATAAACAATATTAATTGCAGATTCACTGGCGAAGGCGGGCTGCAATTAATTGCCTCACTAGTGTTTTTCACTCCTGTTAGCGTGGATATCGACTAAGCGCACCGCCCTATCGTCGGACGATGGACATCACTAAGGAAGCTGTCAAGATAGCTAGGCCTCTATTTTTCAATCACTCGCCTCAAGATGGCGTGTGATATTTATCTAATAATGTACGATTTTCCAATGAATTTGAGCATAATTACACACGGGAGTGATTCAAAAAAGATTAATGAATTTTGTGAGTACTAACGTCTATATTATGCGTGATTTCCATTGATATTTAATTCGTTTTAGAACAAAAATCTCATACGATATTCATTCGAGTGATTCAAAAATAGGGCTCCTGATCTGTCATGCGGGCTTCGGCGTGGTTGGAGAGCTCGTTTGTCAAGTTAATCGAAATATACCTAAATCCGTAATCGAATCGTATTATTTGTAAATCCCGCTCACACTACATATAAAAACTTTACCGATATATCAAATGAAACGATGATTTCTAAGAAACTGTTTTTTTTTTGCAGGTCAAACGTTGGTTCTAAAAGCTAAATGATTATTCAATACGATAAACGTATACTAGTCAACGCACCACTCATCTTAATCTGGGGCATTGATCATCATTCTCAGCCAAAGGACGTCCACTGCTGAACATAGGCCTCCTCCACGGCTTTCCACAGCGACCGATCACTAGCGGTCTGCATCCAGTTTGATCATGCGATCTTTTTAAGGTCGTCTGTCTGGTCGTTTGGTCGAAGAATCTCCAATCTAGAACTTTCCTGCCCAAACGGCCTTGTTGGCATTGATCAGCCATCATACATTATATCAACTGATAGCCCGGGCCAATAAGATAAAAATATATATCGATGTGCCCTGCCCCGCATCACTGCGTACTGTAGTGTCAGACCTGCGCGTAATTTCGCATCCCACGCTCCAGCGGTCATGTCAGCCACTTGATTGCGTATACGCTCGAATTGAGCCCAAATATGCAACAATACGTCAACTGACACTACAGGTTCATTTGGGCTTTAGTTTTTGCACTTGTAATTAAAATGTCTACCTACTAGCACTTTATTTTTGGTAGATTTAAAATGTTTGATGTTGTTATTAATATAACTTATACGACTATGCCCAATGGGTTGTTGTTCTTGTTGACTTGGTAAGTTTTATATACAAAAATAATATCAAAATATTGCTTGATTGCTGTGACAAAACTTTGTAAAGAATCATAATTATGGCATCGACATCGAGCTTAAAGTTACGTAACATCCTATTATCCCACCCGATATTTTAAAAATACAACCTTTATACTCCAAACAGTAACACAACATTTAAGGAAAATCATATCGATAAAAAATTCTATAATTATGTAATCGGTACTCATTTTCTTTAAAAGCTACAACCTGTATCCAAATAACCACATCCTACGCACTAGTGGTTTCGTTTCTATGTATTGCATGCATTTGAATGACGTTGAAAGTGCAATTGCTGTTAAATGACTATCATTTTGCCTTCAAAACCACCATCAGAAACGTTTTTAGATAAAAATTAAAAAATACCTGTTTATAATATAAAGAAATGCACTAAAATGCAACTGCTTCTGATCAGTAGTTTAAAGATTATGAATAAAATATTAATTAAAGCAGATATTATTTTAAGGAAGCTACATATTAACAAGTTATAAACACATATTATAATATTTCATGTCGATGTTACGTTAAAAGTCTACGTACCAATGTTTTGGTACCACATAACTATAAAAAAGTGACCGGTATCAGGATTTAATTATTGAACAGATTCTTCAATAATTTAAAACATATTTATTTGAATAAATAAATAAATTTCCGACACCGATCACATACATTGTTCTGATACCAAAGTAAGTACCTAACCATTGCACTTGTGTTATGGAAATCAGACACAACGGACATACGGCAACCGCAACACCCGAGACAATATAGAAAATTATGATTTCTACATAGACCTGACCGGGAATCGAACACTGTCAAGTATTCTTAGCCACTACACCACGAAGTCGTCCAATACGAACGACTTATACGAAAAACAAAACAACACAAAACCTCCCATCTAATGATAGGCGTGAGAAATTCTTACCTCTTCCGTACACATTGCTGTTGTGTATTATCATTATCAACAGTTACGAACATGATTTACCGATCATTTTGTTAATGATAATGATCCATAATATCGACAGGGTTTATGAATGATCGTTTAACGGAAAAATCGATAAGTTCAGTACAACGGCATTGATATTTTTGGACTCGGAATTTATACAAAAATATATTGACGAACAAAAGTGATCACATGTAAGTCTTCCCTAAGTATATACCGTGCTTAATATTTTAATATCTTACGAAATTTATCTGGTTGTCCATGGATCCAATCCTCTTACCTCAAAGAGACATTGGTAATGATAATAACATTGTAAAAAGTTCTTCGTGCTAGTAGGCCAACATAGAAAATGGTCGTGTCTCGCGAAGATGAGCCCTAGCCCTGCAGAGACATCGATAATTTGACTTATCGATAAAGTTTAACAAACTCATATATGATTTGACTAACGACCAAAAATATTATCAGTTTAAATCAATTGCAAAGTTATAATCATAAAAATATGTAAGGCACATTTTAGTCAGGGTATCCAAATTTAAAACAACTGTTAAAGATACTCGTTTAAGCAAAATGTGCTTAAAATATTACTTCTCAATTCTCATCTATCAATCAATCGTTATCGAATTTTGACGTTTCAATGTCACGATAATATCGATGTTTTCTTGCATCACTAAACACCCAATAGACGCAAGAAGTGGTCCACTGACCGATCTAACGGTACACACGTACCGGGTTTCAGTGTCGGTTTTTGTGCAACACGGAACCTGTCCATGGTTTCATACTTTGTCGGAAACATCTTTTTGTTATCAAAACTGTCTATGGTCTTAATCCACAAGAGGATACAAACATGTTTCTATGTACAGAATGGATCTATGTAGGAGCACTTGTTACTGTTTAAGGATCAAGGTAACTAATTGATCTGAATACATATAAGTATCTTGAGTTTAGGTATTTGGATAACAATATAAGGATTTGGAGCATGCAGGCTCGCTGTGGAGGGAGCATGTATAGCTCGAACGAACTATTTGTAACATTGATTGATTTTCATTGTTTTGTAGCTGTTTGAGTTGCCAATCTATTCCAACATTTCCAACAGAGGGAAATTCAAGTACTAAAGTTTCTTGACGTTTACATCTAGAGCTTATAAAGCTTAGTAATTATAGAGTCTTGTTTTAATTCTTTAAAAAAAAAAGGGGTTCCAATGAATTAAAATCTCATCCTTTTTAAGCAGTTGGTTACAAAACGGTTATGTTTAACTTTACAATCTAAGCGAGTTCGTTTTTTTTATCATGCTAAGCACGAATAAGTATACTTATTAGTTTTTTTTAATGCAATGTACGATACCGAGTAAACAATTGCATCTTAACTGACACTACAATGACACCATTGATTTAAAGTTACGAGTATAAAGTGATCTAACTACAGACTTGTTACGTATTCAAGCTATGTCTTAGTTCTTAGCTTTTAAGGCTGGCTAACTAATTTAATTATGATTTTAATGGTACAGATCCTTGGCTGCGCATATGATATTATTTCCTTCCTCCTATGATTAATGGGCATCGTAACTTTTATCGATATACACCGTGTTCCTGAGGATATACATCAAATTTGAATAATACATATAGCTCTTGTCAAACATATCGCACAAGAAATGGTAGTTTAAATAGCATACTTTTTAATTTATTGCTAATTTAAGTTTAACCAATTTCATTGTGTTGAGAAGTGGGAAAGAGTCTTTATCTGTGAGATGTTGCCACTTTGTGCAACCAAAACTATCAAACTGAACTTATAAATTAAACGCTTTGTCAATAGTCATAAATTATGTTAATAGTTTCAAAAATCAACACTTTAAAAAACATTGCTAACATCAACATGTAGATCAATGTTTCAAATGCGACGTTGCCAGCTTATGTAAACAATAATATTTCATATTAGATAAATTTCATCTAAGCATTTAGTTCGTATAAAAAAAATGGTTAAGAAATTGGAGTTTATAAAAATTATCAATTTAATGGTCTTAATATCATGCCGAAGTTAATGTATAAAGTCATGAACACGGTCTTGATGCTTTTATTTAGAAACAGTCAAAGAAACATACAAGATGAGATTAAGTGTGAATGTTTACGATAAAAAAATAGTGTAACATATTGTTCCTTAATTTACTCTTTTTTCAAATGCAAACTCACTTTTCATTTACAAGTCCCCATTTTACCTGTATATTTTCATAAGAAAACGTAAGAAAGTGAATGATCTCTTAACTACAACGGTACCTGTTAGCGAGTAAGCGAAAATTCATTGAACAACACACCGCGTACCTACATAACGGGACCTTTTATTTCCCGAATGGAGGTAATACATTCAGTTGCCCTTACTAGCTACATACGGCACACATACATTTCCATGAGACAGTGCCGACACTAAGAATTTTTGCCATTGTAGACCGGCAGCCCAGATTGACCGACACAAATTGTTTTGGTACTATGATATTTGAACATAATCGAGTTAAATGTACAAAGCTCTACATAATTGTCATGTTAACCCTTTAAATTGCGACACGAGTAGGAAATCATGCAGAAGTCTAAATGGATTAAAAATGTTATATGTAAAAAGAAGCACCTAATTAATTTATATTTAATAAACCAAAATACTGTCTACCAAAGAAAATGCTTACCGGATAGCAACGTAAAAAGACAGCAAAAAAAAACATGACTATGTAAGGGTTTTTAGGAAACATACTCGTAATTCAGGATGTTGTATTGGAAAGTGACATCCATCCACATATATATGCTTATTAAAAAGTTTTTTTTGGCAATAGTATTGTTTGTACAAACACCCCTGAGTCGCTCGTCACTGACCAAAACAACATGCAGATATACAGGATCTGCACATGTTGCATACTTCCGATTTGATTGATCTTTCATATAGAAACTGAATTTAGGTTTACTGAAAACGATTAACTTTTTTCTTTCAAGTTATAAAGAATTAGTTTCTAACTACAAACCGTAATAACGTGCTATTAGCTACCTTAGACCCTTTACACACTGCGCTACTTTTAGCATCGATGCAGTCGCGATGTTAACGCGCGTTAGCATCGATACAATCGCGGGGCAGAAGCTGGAAATTGACAAATTATGTACTGAATTTTGGCGACTGCATCGATACTAACGTGCGTTAGCATCGATGCAGTCGCGCTTCTGCATCGATGCTAAATTAAATCTATTCATTGTGTGAGTCGCGTTTTCAAAACGCGCGACTGCATCGATGCTAAAAGTCGCAGTGTGTAAGGGGTCTTCTTTTAGACTTCACCGCCATCGAATTCGTAGTGGTAAGAAGTAGAACCTAATTGTCATTCTGGACGCAGACGCAAGAGTAAAGATATTTCCACGCCTCGTCCGCGCACGTAAGGGAATAAATAAACGGTACACATCGACACACGATAGTTTTGCTCCTGTATATAATGATAAGTGAGACGGATCGGTACGTGATGGGTTTTGGGACATGATTTATTACAGTGTGAATTGGAGTGTCTGACTTTGAGGACGATACTTTTATGTTTACTTAGGTAGAGTCTTGTAAGATATTCTGTTGCCGAGGTATATAAAAACCCATTGTACCAGCAAAATATGAGGGAAAATATTGTGGTATATACTACACAGCGTATGACATGTAATAGGAGCAAAAATTAGATGATTGTAGAATCAGCGTATTCGTAGTTACCTTGACCTGGTCATCGTACTTTAAAATGGTGTACTTCAAAGTTAACTGCCTCGGTGGCGCAGCGGTAAGAGGGTCGCACTTTAAAGCGACGGCTGCGCCAGAAGTCCTGGGTTCGATTCCCGTGTCAGACCAAAAATATATACCTGAGTTTTTCTGTTCAGAAATTCTCAGGGTAGCCCGGAGTTTGGAAGTTGGCGGTGTTTCACCCCCGTGCCTCAGAGAGCACGTAAAGCCGTTGGTCCTGCGCCTGAGCTCCCTCCGGTCGTGTCAGATTACTGTCGCACCGGGCTATGAGAGTGAAAGGAAGACAGAGTGCACCTGTGTTTGCGCACACACTTGTGCACTATAATATAACCCGCGCAGTCGGTTTGTCGTTGTGACTGACCACCGTAGTCGAAATAGGCTAGGGGGACTATTATTATTACTTCAAAGTTATATCCCTAATCAATGTATATCAAAATCGCTAACTCGTTGTAGTAAATGACTATGATAAGAGACTAGAAAATAGCAATAAATTTATTTTCATTATTATATATTTGCATAAATACAGGATGTGACTCGTGTGACCATATCGGAACTAAAAACTTAACCACATCTTAGGTTTTTACGTCCTACTGTGAAATTCTAGTGAGTGTCTTCTCTTTACAAAATATTTTACTTAACCTCTTTATGAAAAAAAAGTTCAAACCAAATAAATCTAATATTTTTTCATCTGACTTTACGGATAAAGAACCGTTTACTTTGCGTTTGTAACATCAATCTCAATAACCTACGTCATATCTACTGACGGAAACCTAAATTGTGATAAGCCAGGCAAGGTTATAACCGAGATTCTTGTGACACTGATAACCAATATTTGAGATGACAGTGATAAGGTTAGCTACTGCGGCCTTGCGTGAGATAACTCGAATTAGGTAGTTGTTTCTGTGTTAGATAGCAATGCGTATACTTAATAAGTAGGTGTTTAGAGATATTAGATTATTTGACATAACGTTAACCTAGAAAAATCTTGTCAACATATACAGTGTTTTGGTCATTGACATCCAACTCAGGGATGATAATATGAGTTATGCTAATTCTGAAAAAATAAATAAATTATATGCTAGTTTTGTAAAAGAAAACCTCTTTACAACATTCCATAGAAAATCAATACGAATGGGGAAACTCGCACCCTCAGCCTCGCTCGCGCGTATCTTCGAAATACTACTACTACCACAGAAAACATAATGCTACTACGCCGTAGCTAAAGAGTTGAAGCGAGACTTACTCGATCATCACACGCATCTAACGCGAAAACGTGATTTTAATGGGATGGTTTTAGTGTAAATGTTAGCCACTAGACGGCGCTGCTTCGATTTGCACTCCGGTCACTGGTGTTGGTAGTTTTGACTCGCTTGCTAGTATCGCAATAATTAATTGTTATTTTGGGTATTTTCCTTTAAAAAAAAATTGTCTGTGTCGTTTACAACCACCCCTGACCCTGAGTCGCTAGTCGCTGAAAACAACACCCTGTACTATTGAACTGTATTTGCAAATATGGGTTTTTAATTAGATATTCTGATAATTTCATTTATTCAGACAGGTGCTACAAACTTACGTAGGTGTTATATATGAAATCATAAAGTGTACTTATAACCTAGTTACCCAGAAGGTAACAAACTTTGAGGCAGCTTTAAAGTGAAGGTAAGTAAATAATACTACATGTTATAAAAAACTAATATAGTTACTTAAGAATTGAAATAAAGAGCAGACTTTTTAGTTTCTTTTTCTGATACTTAAATATTTATTTAATGAGTACTACCACTTGGTTATTAGATATTTTCGCAGGGACTTCAGTAATTAGCAGTGTAAAGAATATTTAAAATTGACTTGATTTACCGCAAAGAAATACTAATTTTACTGCTGTCATTTTGATTTGTCACACCGCCTACTAGTTGCTTCATATACGAGTAACTCGTTATGGTAGGCAGAGGTTCACAACATGTAATCCTCTAAATGTCTGCTCTTTTCAGGCTATCTAGTTAATATTAGACCTTTATCCAAGCAAATGTCGAGTTAGATCACCTAGTCGTACAACACGTAATAGATTTCCATGGTATAGTTACATTTATTACTTACCAGAAGTAGCGCTGCCGCCTTTGTAGCAATCAAGTTACGTATTTGCATGTTTCCGATGAATATAGATTAAAGATATAAGAGAGAATGTAAGTAGGTAAATAGTTGTGTTACGAGAAAGAAATCTTTTATAAAGCCATTTGTACCTATGGGATCATCGATCTCGTGTTAATTATGATGCATTTGAATTGTTACAGCCCAATACCCTTTGAATTTTCAGTGTAGTCATAATTTTTAAAGTCTTATATTTGTGTTTAACTGCCACAGATGAAAATAATGGCAGCGAGGAACTATCATGCATTTTGCTGAGCAGTAATGCGCTTCTGTTGTGAAATATTTTGCTAGATCCGGAGATGATAACTTACCTGGAAAAAAGAAAAAGAAATTTAGACTCGACGTTGCAGACAAAGAGAGAAACATATATTAAAGTTACGCTGTTAAAAAGTTACACTATCAAATATCAAATGACATGTAAAGAAAAATACAATAATATTTTATGTATCAAAAGCATTCTTGTGTCGTTTTAAGCGAACATTCACTGCGTTAAGTGCATCGGAAACGTTTATTATCGTTCCGCAAAGGAACTTCTTACGTAAAAAAAAGTAAAAAAAATGTTCAATTTCAGTTGAGTAAATCTCTGGCTTTATCTCGGTTACACGTCTTGCATAATCTGAACAAATTCTCAAATCACTGGCACGCAGGAAGCATTCGTTCGTAATGCCAACGAGGATAAGAGATCATTTCATAAGTGACTCATACCTACGTATATAGGCTGCACAACCTGGAGCCCACACAAAGCTGGTGTAAGATGCTATTTGCCTAAAGTGCTAGTGCCAGATGCTTTGATGCTAAGAAAACATAAATTTTACACTATGAAATAGATTGGGCATTGGACACTGTTTTCACAATGTTTAGGGTTCCGTAGCCGAATGGCAAAAAACGGAACCCTTATTGTTTCGTCAAGTCTGTCTGTCTGTCTGTCTGTCCGTCCGTATGTCACAGCCATTTTATTCTGTAACTATTAGCATCACACTGTTGAAATTTGGTAGAAAGATGTATCCTGTTAACCGCTTTACTATTCTTATACAAAAAATAAAAAATAATGACATATAAGGGGGGACTCACATACATGAAACTAAAACCAAAAAAACAATTTTTAGTCAAACCTATACGTGTGGGGTGTCTATTGACGGGTCTTTTAAAATGACATTAAGGTTCTTAAAACCATTTTCTTTTAAAGTTTAACTTTTCAAAGCTAGACGCTTCCAAAGTGGTAAAATGGGCGCCCCCCCCCCCCCCCCCATCTAACTTCTAAACTAAGCGAGCGTTAATTTTAAAAAAAAATTATAATGTAGATCATCTTAACAAATACTTTCAACGAAAATTGGTTCGGACGAGATCGAACGAGAGGTTTTTGAGATATAGCACATTTTCAACAAGCGCAAACATAACGTTGTAGTTCATACAAACACTATGAAAAACGAAGTAATATTTGCTGTCAACAAAATATTGTGGTATTTTACGAAGTGGAAATAAGTGGATTCCCTAATTCAGTTAAAGTTGGCACGGAACCCTCAGTGCCCGAGTCCGACTCGCACTTGGCCGGTTATTAAATTCAAATATGTGCTTTCCACCTAGATAGCACAAATTTGAATTTGAAAAGTTTGCCCCTACCTTTTATTTTATTTATTTATTTCAAAATAAATAGAAAAAGACACTATACACTTCTGCCAAACTTTTTCGGCAGTTGTTCTCGCCTAAATGTACATTAATTAATCATAATTTAAATCTACTTAGTATATGAGGGAAATACATATATATGTCACATGTGTTTTACAGACTGTACATATTTATTTCCTTCAAATGCTAATGGACTTCAAAAAATTTTTAAACCAAAGCTTAGGTACCGACCTTTAGGTATGGGATATGCAACAGATATCCAAGTAAATACTTCTTAGCGTGGTGAATGATGAGCATAAGCCATAAATGCGAATTGCGAACACACATCGGCATGTGCATTGTGAAATTCGTCGCGCAGATACGCAAAAAGTGACGTTACAGAACATTGTGATTTCATATTCGTTCCGTCTTTGTGCAAACCAACATTTCATTGCTGTCACGTCAACTTCAATTGCAATCGGAATTCTATAGCAATAGTAGTTCTATCACAAAAATGAAAATTTGATAATTAATCGAGATTATGTGGTCAACGGACCTACTGCTGACTGTAATAGTCCTTGACTAAACTGAAAGCAGTTTCAAATATGATGTACCTATGATAAATAAATGCTATCTTCATGGCCTAGTTCGCACTGTGTACTAAAACTACTAAATAATCACACCTATCAAAAAACGCAAAACACTACAATTTTCTAGATCGTGTGAAATACCTATGTAGTACAATAGGCACCCGTTTAGATTGCAAGATTTGTAAGATATCCGAATACATACAGTTTCTCATGGAGATGACAGGTCGTACTTATTTTGGGCTTATGCCACTAAACCCCTAGACGTTAACCCCAAAACCTTTGTTAGAAAGAAATCACTAATATCAGTTAGGGGTTATAGTGGAATTAATGTATGGATTGTAAAATTTTCGAGAACTATGAGCTTTGGGATTAGGTGGCATAAATCTTATTTTGATTTAAGCGGCATATGAGAGGCCTAAGTAAAATCTATGAAAAATATTTCTATCTGACTCTAGAAAATAATATTATTTTTCGTTTGCATACCCTTAATTTTTTTCAGACTGTTTAAAGGATACCAAATTATTTATAACATCAAGCCATGTTTAAATGACTTCTATAATCCGTTCCTTTTTGCTTGTCCAATTTTGTAAATAATCTTGAAGTTCCTTTTAATCGAAATAATTTATTTTAAAATAAGATAAACACAAAACTCGCCAACTTCATACAAAACGATATTTTCACAACTTTTTAAACAATACCAGTGAATAAAATTAATTAACGATGAGTTATGTATATAACTCATCGTTTAGCACTGAGATCTTTTTAAATCATATAGTTAATTAATTTTATTCACTGGTATTGTTTAAAAAGTTGTGAAAATATCGTTTTCATTATTCGACTAGCAAAGGAAAACCGAATTCACTTACCATTACTTACTTGATGTGCGCATGTATTCCTGATTCGCACCAGATGTCTTTGTTACGAAACGCACACACAAGTGTTTGGTTGATAGTAGGCGGCTAATGTACAAACAAGTATCTTCTATTGTTATGTGTTGTTCGATTTGACCTCGAACTTTAGGCTTAATCAAGTGTAACCACTTTCTATGGTATGAAACGACGCGATGCAGCAAAGTTATGGGCGGGCACGATAAGGTGGCTTGAAATTAATTTAGGTGCACGATTTGATTAATTTGAACTTAGCGATGTTATTTTAATGGTTTCGTTTGTACATCGTATAGATCTGTTCTTATTTCCTTTGTCATTGCATGAATAGTGATCGATGCACAGCTAGGACAAATAGTGGAGTAAGATACTTGTGTTCCTAACAACGAACATGTCGCCTCTTTACGGAAACAACGTGACATCGTATCAAAATCGTTTTTGATGCGATGTGCCGTTGTTTTTGTAAAGAGGCGATGTGTTGACAGTGTTGACACAAACCTTAATAAATATTCATTACTTCTTTTGTGATTTTATATTTGATTATGAATAGGTACTACTTAGCAACATGTATAAAATGTATGTCCTCAAAGCAGGCATGTACTATAGATTTCACATTCCCGCTGTCATGTTCTCTTTAATGCAAGTTAAGGAGTAAGTAGTACTTTTTTGCAAGTGTTCATTTTTTCGTGCTCATTTTTACTACGGACTCCATACTTTTGGTTCTCGAAAATTTTAGCTGCACATTTTTCACATAGACTTTTATTTAATAGTGTGCCTAATTACTTGCTCCACATTATTTTACAAGTAAGATATTTTACGGGTAACGGCTGAATAAGAAAAAAAAGCTTACGCTGAAGCATTCGATAAGCTTACGGACCTATAAAAGCGATAACGTGATAAATTCACGGTTATCGCGGGTGAATCGATCTTTTCAAAGCCAAGTACGAGCCAACATCCTTTTCAGTTAAATCACTTTCATCTTCAAAGGAATGAAAGGGCTGTTCGAGTTTGACCTACAACCGGAGGGTATCATGGGATTGTAAATAACATTCCAATCAGCAAATAAACCTTGACTTTATACATCATGTTGTATTATTGGTAAATATCTAAGATCTACTTGGTAGAAAAAGTTTGTTAAAAAAAAGTATGTGAATGGAATAATTAAATTCATGGCTTCTTTGCTATGGAAAAGATAGAATCATTTATATATCTCCTAGGTAAATTCAGGCTAATGAGGTATACGAAAATCACTAATTTTAAAATTAAGTATTTCATATCAACATAATGTTAACATGAAGCTATGATAGCTTTCAATACACAACATTTATAAATGTAGGTTAAGTCCGTTCCTTTTAGCTTGTCAAATACTGTAAACAATCTTGACATTCCTTTTTGCCGAAATAATTCATTTTAAAAAGGATTTACACAAAAATTACCGACCACATATGTAAATCATTGTTAAAAACTGAGATCTTTTTCAATTACATAGTAAATGAATTTCATTCACTGATATTATTTTAAAAGTTATAAAAAGATTGTTTACATTATTTGACTAGCAAAGAAAAACATACTTTAATACTTATTTCATCAATAATCTCAATAGTGGCTAGTTCATGTGATTTCTAGAAAGCGTCTCGTATCTATTATTGACTTCCTAATGGTACCGCCGATTGGACTTCATTAACTTTCTCTGTAATCCACAGGATTCTACTGCATACTGTAATTAGACAATTATGTAAGCTTAACAGCGCACTTGACTATACGACTAGGCTATATGACGATACTTGTGGTTTATGTAATGAGTAAAACTAACTTTTTATTACTTGACGTCTTTTAATAACTTTTGATGTGTTTGATTCACCTAATAGATGTGTCCAACGTTTGCCCATAATTGTTCGTACAAACTTTTATTATCTAATAACCTTAATTACTTAAAAAAAAAATCCTAATTCGTATTTCAACCTCTCGTTATGCAGTAAGATTTTTCCAATTTTGCGTGTTTTGAAGAAAAAGTACAATAATATTAATAAAAATAGCCATTCTGACATTTAACTAAGGTCTTTTTTCTTCAAATCACGCACAATTGAAAATATTCAGTCGCTGGTAGCCAGATTTGAAACCATTAGTTGAGTTAACCATCGATCACGAAATTGGCCCTAAATTTTTCGAAAAGAATTAACTTGTGATTTCAGGGTCTGAAATTATATTTGGATTGACGCTTATGTCATATTCATACTATGTAAAACACTGTAGGTAGCTACTAATTAATTTTAAAACCCTCAAGGGATAGCAAATCCCTTTATTGTTTCGAATCCTTAAGTTCCATTGGAACTTTCCGTTGAAAAAGACAAAGCTTTTTCGAATAATACAGAAACAAGTGCCTTTATTGTCTTTCTAAACAATTCAAAGGGCAAGCAAACAAAAATAAAGTAAATGAGACTCTAATAATACCCTTTAAAATTGTAGGTTTCGTAAGGTCAGTGAACTATGAGGAGATGGAGTACAATGACTTTTGCGGCCAGCAATATCTAACCGTCTTATTTTCATACAGCCCTTTGTGAAACTAGGGTTTCTGTTTCACCGATATTTTAAGGACTATGGAAAATAACCACAAAAACCGTACCTTTTGAACTTTTGTTGTGTTACCTGCTCAATATAGTTCCAGATTTATAATATTTATCCACTCTTTCATTGACTTTTTTGATAAATGTTGTTTAGTTTATTATCGATTTATTTATTCTCATTTACTGCGTTCATAAAATCCTTTTCAGACCATCGCCACCTATCATTACCATGAAAAACTTATACCCGAGACTGTTTGGCGCTCTCTTCAGTCTGCCTCAAGATACAGTCTGCCTCAAAAACTAGTCATACAATTTTCCACTTTCAGTTTTCATTTCGCATATTTTACCTCTTGCAATGAGGATGATAACCCTTATTTGCTAGAAAGCTAGATTGGCCGTGTGCCTTATGGCAATGGAAGTAATAATTGCACAATTACGTGGAGTAGCCGTCACACCCGTCACCATGGCAACGCTCTGATAAAGCTCTCGAAAGTGAAACTGGGGACGTCGACCTACCATACCTACTAACTTGCATCTACATGGTAAATAGAACACAAAGATTAAGACCGTAAACATTTGATACGCGTTTTATTACGTGTTAGTATAATAAGTTACGTGTTCAGATTTTAAGGTATGCAAACGCGCAAATGTTAATAATTGTAGAGGAGAGTTCTATAACTAACAACGGATTGTATTATAAGGTAATTCACCGATTAAAAACATATCTTTCTCGTGATATAGTAGGCGTACTCTTTAAAATAAGAAATTACAAGCGGGCTTGTTAGAATAATATCGCCGGCGGTCTTTCTTCTTACAGTACTACCAAATAAAACATAAGACATCTGCTAAACTCCAAACGTTTCCTCGGCGAAAGCTAAAAAGAGTAAACACAAAGGAAAACTGCCAACAATAATTCGAGTACTTGCATTTTGACATGAAAATATGACAAATATACGCTTGTTCTGTCTCGTCTGTTCTGAATAATGTCGGATATGAGGAAAAGTTCCATGGATTTTCTCTTAATTCCTTTAGCAACATAACTAACACAGCCAACACATCTCTCACTGAAACAAGTCAGGAATACAACTTGTAAGATAATCCAACCAACATCTTCGCTTTTATGTACGGACAACAGCACGTCGTCAAAGTAACATTGCGGTGTCTTATGTTGTTGTTATAAGGGCTAGTTTGCAACAGAAGTAAGCAGCCTGATGTGCTGGCGACTGTACATCTAGCTAAATAATAGACGGTTTGAATTTCAAACCCATATTTAGTTTTACAAGAGCCGATTTAACCAACGTCATACAAGACTTATCTGATTAAATAAGTATAAATCAACTGATTTTAAAATGACATTGGGATCGCTGACAAATAGGTGACGTTTTTAAATTATGCGTATCGTAATTTTTCGACGAATATTCCTTAGCTGACGTTGTAAAATCAGGTCTAAAATCTGTCACACCCGAAAGCGTTGACAAGCTTTATTTCGCTTGATGTTTTCCGAGACTGCTCGTTGTCTTTCGGTTAAATTAATTGATAAACTTTTATATTACTACTTAATTTCTGTCCTTGACTGTCCTTCGACTATTCGGTCTCGTTGTGACCCTCCTTCAGCTACAGAGACGAGATTATTCATGAAAAGCTGAAGTCATGCAATTCAGATAAGCCCTGGCTGATACCGGTGAAATTTAATTTGCACTCTTAACCTGGAACAAAGCCGCAACTCTGTCTGAGAGGTAATTGGGCTAGCTTTTAGTTTCGTAATTATTCAAGCGTTTGCAAAATGATGAGGAGAGTCGTAGCAGGTAAAGGTTAAACAAAGGTATTGTCATACCCAAGGCTATAGCCTGTAGGCTATTCATAGATATCAAGTATTATTTTAATAGCACAAGTACTGCAAGTAAAGTTAATTACAAGGTTTTGCAGTTAAATCAAAAGTGTAATCAAATTATTTAAAATCTCCGAACTTTCAACATTGTAAAGATACATATCAAATATGTTTGTATTCAACTTGTCAAATACATGACCTATAGATATAGGTTGCATGCACCAAGTAAGAGCAATCAATGTTACAGAGAACAGGACATGGCCAGTTGTGAGGATCAGGGGTCAATCATAATTGAAATCGTCGGGACCTCTCAAGACGGTGCTTGTATGCTATATAACACTGGGTAATTTATTAATCTTACCGACAATGTTCAGTACATATTATTCAATAATTCTGTTAGTTGGCAGTTCACTTGCGAAGCTGATATCGCAGATAATCTAAAGATTAAATTGGAAGTCCGAATTAACTTGATTATACAAATCTAAGACTATGTTTCTGAGACTCTTGACCTCATGGGACAACTAAAATAATACTAATGTAAACTCAATTTAGTTATAGTAAACAATAAATAAAAAAAGCTAGTCTCTTTTCAAACATTGCCTAATTGTTTGCTAAAAGCCCTTACCAGAATTGGGGAAATACTTCAACAACGCAATGGGCGTTCCCAACTCGTAGGCAAAGTTAGGGAACAAACAAGGGAGAACTATAGTGCTCGGGATTGAACATGCTCCTAATTGCACTGTGCATAGTTTTACTGTGTAACTAAAATAGCTGTAACTAGTCTTTTAATTGTTTTGATAGGTTTCTAGTCCTTACAAAGCTAACACTGGCACTGGATTTGACGCCACTTGTCATCAACTCATACAAATGGTTTCATATTCTAAATTCAGATTTCATGCAATACGTCATGATCTTGTTGTCGTATTTGCAACACATTTGTGCTTTGCATAGCTTCTCTATACGTAGTAATAACAACTCACTGAGGGAGAATAATCATTTTCTAGATGAAAGGACAGGGCCCACGTCAATAAAATGCTCTCATATAATATCTCTATTTAGAATGCTGGGTAGTGATCCAAATTCAAATTCAAATCAATTATTAATATTTGCTATATTTACAAATTATTTATGTGATAATATGTTAAATCCTCTTGCACCTCACATGTGAGGTGCAAGAGGATTTAACTTTACAAATAATTTTGTAAAGTTAAATCCTCTTGCACCTCACATGTGAGGGTAAAGGCACAAGAACTCAACAGAGGAATTTGTTTCTGCGTACGAAATGCCGGGTAGGTCGGCACAATTACACGAACAACACGTCACGACGTTTCATTATTATGGTTGTCAGTATGCGGCGGATGGTCGCAGTACTACCACTTTCTTTGGAATGATAAGATTCCTACAAATGGGTAAAGCTCGCAGCTACCTCGGACATAGATTTAGTCTAGCCGTTCAAAGGGGGAACGCTGCCGATATGTTCGGCGGTAGCTTGCCTAAAGGGACTCCTTTTAAAAATCTTTTTAGTAATTAGATTATACACATCTTTAAGTTAATGATTAGTTGTTTTAGGCAAGGATATATGATGAGGTGAAATAAGATGTGCTGTGTGTGTCTTAAAACTTTCTTTCAACTATAATTTAATTAATTAAAATAGATATTAATCTACTGGTTGAAATATAGTACGTTCTTGCTTGCATGAATATGTCTGAATATTAATTATTATAAGTAAAAAAATACATTAAATATAAATATAATACATTAAATTTATTATTTAAGTAATAAGAAGTATTCAATATCTTAGCCATCAGTCCTGCTATCTCCATCACCTCTCTCACATTAAACATGCCTACACTCACTGCCCATTTCCCAAAGGAAAGATTATCCACGCTCTGAACCAACATTTTGCGTATCCAGTCCCGTTTCTACACGCTCCATTACAAAATACAAAAGCTATTTTGTATCTTATTGCTAAAATATAGGATGCTGAACTTATGGGTCAAACGAGTACATTTATTTTCGAGGCTGACTGCACGTAGATTTGTCTATAATAGCAAGTGCCGTACGTATGGACTTTCTCTTATTTTCTCCAATGATGGACAGATTGGCGTGGAATTTATTAAATAAATAATGTATTTTTAAAACTTCAATTCTTTGATAATTCTACTTTCAAACTTTAATTTGATTTATGAGCCATCTTTAGTTAGGTACGTTTTGAAAAAAAAAAATATGATCACACCTGTTTGCTGTATAAATTTTATTGTGTGTTCTAAAATGTGATCCAACAACCCGCCCAAGCGTCCACATAAGTAAAGAAAATAGAAGCGTAGAAGTATTTATCTACTTCCAGTTTTATCCTTACCCGCCTAAAAAAAGTTGCAATATTTATTAATAAGGTGCAATAAAGACGTACTACTACTGTACTGTAACAATCTGATTTAAGATACTCTTTCAAAATAAATACGAGACCATTAAATGCCATCTTCAAATCCATTAGTCAGGAGGAGGCTGACAAGCGAATTTGCAATAATTTCACCGGAGGCTTATCGGCGTATCTGCAACAGATGCAAGCTTGCGCAAGCGCACCTACGGGCCATAAATGTAAACCAGTGTCTACAACTACACTACGATAAAAAAAACAGTAGTTTTCAGCCCACGTGAAGTTGAGATATACTACTTACTATAAAACATCAGTATTTTTTATTCTTGTTTTGTTTATTTTTTATTAATTAATTATTCATACACCTAATTGAAATCGCATCATTATTTTTCAGTAAGATTTTGTTCTTTACTATGTTTGAATAGTTTTATCGTTTTATTTAAATGTTTTTTTTTAAAGTTTTTTTATGATTCGTAAACGTTCTTGACGTAACAAGGAAAAATATTAGTACCAAATTTATTTTAATTGAAAGAGCCACATTTTACAGAAGTTCATCAGCGTAACCGTGCCTTAATCGGCGGCAAATTCTCTCTCAATTGTACTTCAAGCACTGTCTGACCTTTTCCAGTGTCCGAGAATTGGCCAAGATGCCTCTCGCTTCAGACGTCAGGCCGCACCCTACACCTGTAATAACTTGCCGACCGGTAATAAACCACATTATGAAGCTTATTCAAAGCAAAGATAAGCTGTAACACGATAATTGCGCATTTAAGCTTAATGTTTGCTTTATGAAGTAGAATGTTGTAATTAAATAACTTTTAAAATGCTTTTATAACTTTTAAAAGGCATTATGTCAATCAACAGCAGCTTTTTATATGGTCTAATTATTTTAATTGACAGTCAATAAACGTTATTTATCGTAATTATTTTTCAATGGAATATGTTACCTCACTTAAATGAGCACAACATTATCTTGACTGATTCGTTGTGACACTTCAGCCGCAGCGATAGATAATTTTGATGAAAATAACTTTACCTACACCTCATCTCATCTCGAGCATGATCTCTGATCAATTCAGATCTCGAAAGCGTGTATTCGATCCATCGATAAGTGTACACTTACTACACACCCGAATAATCGGCATAGCAAGGTCTTACAAGGCGAACTGCAGGCGGCTGCATTCTTCCTACCGCGCCGGACTACCTTGAAACCGATTGTTTATTAGAACAGAATTCTGGGAATTCGATTACCAAATATCAATCAATGCGATACGTTCGACAACTAAAACAATATGCGACTGGAAATGATATTATTTTGATACACTTTTACGGGAGTAAAGGCTTGCTACCGTTTATACCTTGAAATAAATATTTATATTTTGTAATTTTCCGATTGTAAAGATCTACAATACTTTCCCCGAGGAATTTACATATAAAAATTGTTATTACCACTATATACCTTTAAAAAGATAAAGGCTTGCTACCGTTTATACCTTGAAATAAATATTTAGATTTTGTAATTTTCCGATTGTAAAGATCTACAATACTTTCCCCGAGGAATTTGCATATAAAAATTGTTATTACCACTATATACCTTAAAGATCTGATTACCTAACGATTGAATTTATACATCATCTTAATCTAACGATAACCAAGTGCTCATGTGGTTTTGTGGCACTTATTCGACGTTAACATTTTTTGAGGTTCCTTTCAGTATTATTTCGGTGTAGTGGTCGAGAAATCGCCTACTACGCAGCGGGTTGCGGGTTCGATCCCCAACATGTCTTTTTGTATTGGTCTGGGTGTTTTCTATGTACATCATGTATGTATTTACAAACAAAAAGTATTTAAGTATTATATCCGTTGTCTGGCACCTATAACACAAGCTTTGAGTAGCTTACTTTGGGACTAGATGGCGATGTGTGGGAATGTCCAAAGGATAAAAAAAACAACGAGTTCTATCTATTTTTTTCTACACAAATGTTAAACTGCTGGTTGAAGTTAGAATTATAACATAGCACAACACCTAAACAAATAACACGACTCAAGACTCTTCCGTCAATGTATTTTCACAGTTTGTAACAAGTGGCCCGAATATCTCTGAACATTCCCCCTGTGCACACTTAATTAACAATTCAGGTGGCGGGTCGGATGCTCTGTAGGCTCGGCAGAACGAACTGCTTGTGCCAAATGCGTCCCAGAGCTGTCTTACACCTTTGCTGAAATTCGGCCTATTGTTTTTTTGGCAGAGTTCACCCGATAGAGATGATGCTGTTTAGAATGGTGCGTCCTAAGTAAATACTGTACTTATTTCTACTAAAATATGTTGCTTAGAATGGTGCGTCTTTAGTAAAATGCTGACTTATTGCTGTTAGGTATATTCCACTTTGATCGTACGTAATAAAGTTAAGCTGTCTATTGATAGATTAAGTTAAACTGCACGCGTTTATGTAAGGTTGTAAAAAGCTCTTAAGTTAAAATCTCGCATTGATTTTTTTACGTAATAATATTAGTTACACCTACATTAATGAATGGAGTGCATAGGTCACGATGCTAACAAAATTATTCTGAAATAAAAAGTCTGATGAGTTTCTGTAATTAGAACTTAACTGATAATTTACTCCTACATAGTTAAACCCTTTAATCAGTAATATAATACTTGAATCATAAATTACGTGTTACATTACAGTTATGAATTATGTCGGTCGATCTACCGTGAAATTGTGAACACTTGGCCAAGCAAGACAGCCATGTCAACGTGCATAATTATAAATCACATTTTTACACACTAGCACAGAATGCTAAAACATTCTTATATACCTATTTGACTTCTGCCTATGTGTCTCTAAGAGAGCAGCTTTACATAACTTAGCTACCATCAAATGAACTTATGTGTTAATAACCAATCAACCTTTTCAAGCTTCCTTCATATAAAGCTACAATTAGCCATCTCCTCTCACACATAGACAAGTTGATTTAACTTTGGAACGAGTCAATGCTCGCCACGCAAAGCGGTCAATTGAATCGATTCGCTTACAATATTTCTTCAGAATTCCATCTATCAAGCAAAACTGTGCTGATGTTTGGCAATCAAAGTCCAGTTTCGTCTACCGATGTCGACCAAATGCTTCAGTCACGACACGCTCAATTTCACATGTCGGATATTATTCAAAACCTGTTATTTTAAACCATTATAACTGTTACTGAACTTAATAAATGCATTTTAATGGAAAGCAAGACGCAGCCCTATAAGAAAGTGTAGCGAAATGCCTGTAGTTTCTTGACCTAATTAGTTTGCACCATTTAAATGTTAAGTGCCAATTTTCTTCGTTAGTTATTTTCTTGCGTTTTTACTGGGTTGTTGAAATGATCTAGTTAGTAACTAGCCGAGTATTGTGAACATTAAATTGCATTTAATTCAGGAATAGAATACCTAGTTAAAATGTTAACATTCCTAAAAATGCAAGGCGTGCACTATATCAAATTTGTTAACGATATAGGAAGAAATATAAACCAATTACCAATGATATTGTATAATTACTAGATAAGAATGCGCAATCCTTATGCGGAGGTTGTATTTACACTTTACGATGTACATGTCTACCTCTATAAAACTGTCTGCGTTCTGCGCAATATACTAGTAATTTGCATAGGTTATAATTATAATAATATTGCCGAAGGGAGCCGGCCGAAGCAGATCGAGCCTCTTACTTCGGCCCGAGAGTCAATACTCTAAGACCTTGTTAATTTCAGATCTAGCTATCTCACTTGCTTGTACTGTCATGCTAATATGAGTGACAGAGGTGGCTAGTCTTCGAGATTTGGAGTAGGGCCTATGCGCGTGCACAGTCCGTTCCGCATTCCCGCGATCTGCGCGGTACACTTCCCTGTGTAGGATAACGGCGCAGAGGCAGTTGCCCTTTTACTTTCATGACATTATATCGCCACAAAAATGTAGGCCTACCGGTTTAGTTTATTTCAGATCAACGAATAGTTAACCTGTTATAATTGTGCTATATTTCAAAGTGATTCATGTCCTTGATGAAATCTATAATATAAAAATTAATCAAAAAATGTGTTGGTAAGCGTATAACTCAACAAAGCCTAATTGGCCAATTTAGCCAATTCTTTTTTTTAAATTTTCGTTGAAGTTCAAGAATGGTTTTTACGGCGAGAAAAATTCGAATAATTTCCGGAAAAGCCATAAAAACAGCCCTTTTCTTTTTCCCATACAAATGTTTTGTAACTAAAACGTGGTCAATTTGAGCTTCATTGCTATTTTTAGGAACTACTAAAAAAAACTTTGTTTTCAGGCTGTAAAACATCACGCTGCAGCGGGAGGGGAAGCTCAAAAAACGAGTACTAAAGGCCTTATGGAGTCTTATAGAGGTCAATATAACAAAACCAACTAAGATTTTATGTAATTAATCGCCTACGTTACCATTCTTCCAATTACAAAACTACAAGTATAAGGCATAACCAATTAGTAAATATCCTGTAATCAAGGAAACATCACAACGGAGAGAGCTAAAACAGGATATTCAATTACTTCATCAGGCACACAGGCAGCCTGCACAGGATAATGATAATAACGAATTAGTCAGGAATTATGGACGTCGTAAACTCTGTGTCAGGAAAATCTGATGAACAGGTTTAATTTGAGATACGATTGAAGGTTCAATCAGATGATTCATTTGACTAAGACCAAGTGAAATTCATGACTCAAATCGAGATCGAAGCTCAAAGTTCAAATAATGTCATGATTGAAAAAATTAGGCAGCCGATCAAATTTATCCGATCTAAATCACTTTCGTCCATTTATATAAAATGCCTGCCATGTTTATACGTCAGTAAGTAATTTAAATTTTCATTAAAATTCCTTCTACGAATTAAAATTTCATCAGGTCGGCTTAACAATGTTCCGAAACAAATTAACTCAATACCTGCTCAAACTTTTATAAACTGTTTGGATGTAAAGCAAAAGATCTAGGTTTTTTAATTAATTGCAATAAGTCCTTTGGTTTCGTGACTTTGAATTAGAATCATAATAGTCATGTAATAAAGTTGTTATTTTTCGTAAATGATTTTTTCTTTTTGAAGTGAAAACTTCTTTAGCGGCGTTGAGCACTTTTGTGGGATGGGGGAAAAATGTGAAACTCGCGTCAGGACACGTGGGCTGATCGAAAAACCGTAAGACGGTTGGCGAAATTATGGATGTAAGTTGATTTTTCTGAGAGATAAACTTTTTAATGTAATTTAATATAATATAAATTGTAATGTTTGTGTACGATAGCGCAATAAATAAATATTGTATTCTATAAAAATATATTATTATTATTATTATTATTATATTATTATCTTTCATTTATTTTTATTTTCTCAGCTTGAGGGCTGGTATTACAAAGATCATTTACGGGCAATGCCAAGTAAGATGATCCTAAGTCCTAAGCACGGGTAGGCATTGAGATTTCTTCCGCTGATATGGCAGGTTCATCTTGAAGAAATCGGCGCACAATTCGGCACGTGTTTAAGATGGCTGCTTTTTGCATAGTTATGTACGTGTTCTGTGGCAGTTCAAGGAGTTTAAGACTTTGGTGAAGATGTTTAGGTATTATCCCAGTGCTGGAGAGCACCAACGGCACAATGTACACTTTTTCTACGTCCAGATCCTTAATATTTCTTCTTTAAGCTCTGAATATTTATGTATTTTATCGGATATAGATTTTTTAATGTTATGAGTATTGGGAACGGCGACGTCTATTAGATAAGCTACTTTATGTGTTTTGTCGAGTAAAGTTATATCTGGTCTATTGCAGTGAATAGTTTTATCAGTTAAGATGGATCTATCGAAGTACATTCTGTGGCTGGGGCTCTCTAGAACTGCTTTAGGTGTGTAGTACGGCTCTACTTTGGGTGGTAACAATTTGTGTTTGATGGCAAGTTTTTGATGGACATAGTGTGTTATCTGGTTGTGTCGGTGTGTATAATCGTTTTGTGTTAGTACTGAGCACGCGTTAATTATATGTTGGATGGTTTCTAAGTTTTTATGACATTTCCTACATTTGTCATCCAAGGAATTGGGATCTTTGATAATAAATTTCCTATAGTTTTTGGTGTTCACTACTTGATCTTGAATAGAAATTAAGAAGCCTTCTGTTTCAGGAAAAAGGTAGCCCAGTTTAAGCCATTTATTTGAAGCTTCCAGGTCGATATGAGGTTGTTCTAAATCCTGTATATGTCTTCCGTGTAACTGTTTCCTTCGCCATGTATCTATCTTTGCTTTTTCTATATTCTGTAGGGGCTCATTTTGTGTTGTACTTAGTTCTTTCAGGTTTAACGGTGTGAGGTTCTGATCTAGTTCAACTATGGTTTTGTGTATGATGCTATTGGTTTTGTTAAGAAAGAACACCCTCATATTATTTATTTGTTGAAGTGAAAACTTCTTTAGCGGCGTTGAGCACTTTTGTGGGATGGAGGAAAAATGTGAAACTCGCGTCAGGACACGTGGGCTGATCGAAAAACCGTAAGACGGTTGGCGAAATTATGGATGTAAGTTGATTTTTCTGAGAGATAAACTTTTTAATGTAATTTATTCTATAAAAATATTATATTATTATTATTATTATTATTATTGTATTATTATTATTATTGTATTCTATCACAAAAATGATAGTACTTTTATATTGATAATAACTATTCCAAAAAATCAAAAATGCACAACGTTGATATTCAAGTTTTCACTTCTGCCGGCACTCCCGGAGTGCTTTCACAGTTTTTTTTTTTTTACAAGGTTGTATGATTTGATTCAATGCAATGCAATGTTCTTTTAGGTACAAGTAGATACATAGTTTTATTTCTGACACAAGAGTGTTGTTAGTGCACACCCATCACTATAAAATTAGTCGTCCTCACAATGACAATGAATCAACTTTTTCAAGGTCTATGCCTTCAACTCATACAAAAAGTCAAATTGTAGAACTAGATACGGCTTTATCATAAGATGAATAAGTACTGGAAAAAAACCTAAAATCACTACGTTTTTTGTCATTTTGGTTTCAGCACTGCAAGATTCCAATAAATTATTATTTTGATTCTTGAATTTATTCATCGATTAAAACTCACTCGCAGTTACTACATATTTATAAATACTATGTTTAGATTTAAATTACAACTGAAAAACCTTGTATTCTGGTATGTCCTATGGGGTTTCCACACAGGTAGCTCCCACCATTACAAATCCATTAGAGCTACGTAATATGTATTAGTGCATACAATTGCCGGCTGGTGTCTGACCTAAATAGCCTTGCAAATAGTGTCCACACTAGAGGATAATTTGATAAATATGCACAGATCAATTGAGGGACGTTTTGATGCATGTACCTACCACAATTAAGGCCACTTTATGTGAACATCAAACCTATTTTAGACACTGGAACTAAACAATATGACCGTTATTTTAACTGTTTTCAATATAAAAGTTTTAATAACTTCAGCTGGTTGTGTTTATTACTCTGTATGTTTATGTTCTATGGTCTTATTTGTTATTGAAGGCTTTCATTCGTACTCTTAGTTTTAGGATAAGTAACAAGAAGACTGGATAAGTATCTAAATATTTAGCATCAAGCGCCACATTTGTTCTTATATAGCAAATTGATTTCCACTTCAATACCTATCAGGTAGTTGGTAAAAAGAGCAAAAGTCCTTATTAAATTCTTACTCAAATCGCAGCTGAACTGAAGGCGACTTACCTGAAAATTAAAAAAAAAACACGGATTACAAATAATTCATACAAAGCCAGCGGGTCGTGTTCCGACGACAATGCGTTTGGCTACAAAAGTTTCCGCCAAACACACCTCTTGTTGCAAAACAACGGTAACTTGTTTGGACCACGCCGCGTTGCTATATCGGTTAGTCTGAAAGACGTTTCCACTTTTTTCCGGAAAATTATTATTATTATTTTTTTTATTTAATCATTTATTTCAGGCTACGAAAGGCCCATACAATAGATACCTTAAAGACAAACATACATATAATAATACTAAAAATAATTATATATTTATGAACCCATTGCATAGTGTGAATGTTTTTAAACTACTTACCGAATAAAATTCAGTTACTGTAGATAAACATTTAAGCAAAAGAACATAAATAAATACACAAAAAGATACGCTGTCAAAATTATTATAACAATTTCCAAATCCTGGCCTCACGAAATCGAATGTAAAAGTAGCGATTAAAAAATCGTTTACTTTCACATTGTAGACATTCATAGGTAATATTATTATCTCACTACAGAAAGCAGTCATTCTGTGTAATGACTTTCAGAAATCTTGCCTTGTATGGGTTACATAATGATGTTCTCCATTGTGTCAGTTCTTGTGTTCTGCCGAAAATGGGAGAGCTGACCTGTTGCGAAACGATTGCAGAAAAAACTTGTCCCGCCTACGAATATGTAAAATCAGTTGATCAAACATGTGCGATAAAAGAATTAAATTTTATGACTCATCTTGATTATTATGGTACAGGCAAAAATCCTGTAGTTGTAATTCAAAAAGATTGTGTGTTTAATACCGACACATTATATTCATACTCCTTCAACTTTTTTTTATTACATAACTTCATATTTTTCCACTAAAGCCGATATCTTAACGCGATAAGGATCGCTCTTGAAAGCATCAAAGGCAGTTGGTTCCCTATTAATATTCGTTATCAAACCACTGATGCGCTTGAAGAATGCCATTGTTTCAAGTAACCTAACCGTTTCGTCTTTTGAATGCACGCTTTACTTTCTACCTATTGTCCTCACAGTCGCGCTTTGAATTCAATTGCTCTAACTAAGCTTATCAACCTAATACGTACGGTCTCTGTTTCAGCTGATACCTCTGACGCATGTTGACTAGATGCACTTTATCGAGATCACAATAACATCGGTTATCGAGTATCCGCACAGGACTCCGATCACTTTCGGCGCTCGCGCTGGCGGCGCATTGACTGGCCCGTTTTAGAAATTGAGCAATTGCCTTGTAAAAGTGTTAAATTGTCGTGCAGTTGCGAACAGCGAGGATGTAATTAAGAATTACGGTGGAACGTGTATCAGTTTGTCGGTTGGGCGCGCGACTGCGTCCGCGCAGGCACCTCGCCGCGACAGACGACGCCCGATCAATTTATGCAAATTGACTGGACTGGGCGCACGGTTGTTTTCATGATTTTAGTTTTTCAGGGAGCGTTTAATGTCTCATAATCAGGTACTTGTATATTATTCGCACTATCGACTCTATATGTACATAACGAGATAGGTATAAACATTTTTTTAGTCTGTAAATGCATGTCATGTATCTGTTTAAGTTAAAATTACAACCCATCTATCTACTCTACGACGTTATATTTTTATGTTTGTCCTATAATGCAGTAACATTTTAGAAGATGTCAATTCAATGAACTTGATTTGCGAGTCTATTACATTTTAAGCGTACCAACGTGTAAATTTTAAGAACTAAGAAAATGTTAAAAACATAAAATCTCAAAGCCTCGTAAGTATACTATATTGCAGATTACCTAAGGAATACCTAAATAGTTTCGACACTAGTTGTAAACACTTAACTAAGTTCACAGAACATTCACTTGTTACGAGGTATTAAATTTCCTGAAAGTCGCAAGAGTTTGTTAAGAGATCTTGTTATAGCTAGAGGCAAAATAAATTAATCACGTAAACTGGGCACAGACAGGCTGACAATGCAACCGATTGCTTTTTTTCCGCTCAAGCTTTGATATTACATTTATATACGTAGTAACAAAATAAACGGATTCAATAATATTTCTACAAAAAAGACAAAAGCTTACAGGATTTCCTACCACAAATCTATATATCTATGGAAAATTCAGTTCTGATAAGAACAATTACGTACGTTTCATACTTATCTTCATTCATCTTCGGCAAAAACGTATGTCGACATAAACCACAAAAAATGAATTTACATAACGAACCACTGACTTTTAGTTCCACTACGTAAACAATAACAAAACAAAGCTCGTAGCTGGTTTAACAACAATTTCGTATTTCGTACGTAACTCGAAGTTGTTAGCTAAATTACCTAAATTCCGTCCATTTACCTCTTCAACACAATCATGCTCTGAAAAAATTTGACTCATCTTGATTTACATCTTATTTGTGATTGTTGCATCTTATTAATGAGTTTATATTTTACTAATTTTCGAGGTACTTCTACTTTGATGTTTGACCTCTATATTGGTGAATACAGTTCTTCCTTCAAGTTCAGTGGCATCAACTTACCTTAACTTTTCTAGCCCTTGGTTATTGGTCAAAAACACCGTGTCTCTTTTTTATTGGGAAACTGATATATATAAGAATAAGTTCGCAACTTCTCAAAATTTGGTTGGAAACGAAACAAAATTTTGAATGGAAGCCGTAAAGATAAATGAAATTGCCATGACCAATGACGTGAATTAGCACATTCTAATTTAATATTCTAGCTGTGAAATGTACACGAATGTGGATGGCGCAATTATTTGTTGTCCATTAATAGAGGAGTGAGCGAACACCGACAGAATCCATACGCCGTTTAATTTGAGCAATATCTCAGAATGCAAATCGAGACATGAGGCTTGCCAAATACAGATGATATTAGAACCAAGTAACGTAAAATTGAATGGTGAGACGATACAGGTAATTTCAGTCTTAATTTACTAAAACGGAGAACATAAGGTGAGAAAGTAGAATGTAATAATGAATTCTATGAATATTATTGCGGGAAATATGGCATGACATTATTATTATTCCATTTGTTAGCTCATACAACTATGGCTAGCGGACATCATAGGTGACAACTGTTCACAAACAATACCATTTTAATATCGTTTAGTGTCATATTTCTTCTATGTAAGTCAGATGACACCATAGTCTTATTATTTTCGGCTCCTTCAGTGACTCTGTATACAATGTATCACTGCACAAACATAGTTATCATCACGGATTTCTCCGTAATAGATCATGCCATCGTGTCATTTTTGGCTTTAGT
The DNA here is from genome assembly GCA_963924145.1 of Pyrausta purpuralis. Lineage (NCBI taxonomy): Eukaryota > Metazoa > Arthropoda > Insecta > Lepidoptera > Crambidae > Pyrausta > Pyrausta purpuralis. The sequence continues at coordinate 16,846,654 of OZ001649.1, forward strand.
ATTATCAACATGTTTACTGTAAAAAAAGGTCTTATATTAATAAAGAGCCTCTGAATTGAAAAAAAAACACCTGTTCACAATATTTTTATTGTGTTTATTATCCAATGGCTACCTAATCTCCGGGTCAGAATAAATAAATACGAGTATTACTGTTTTTTCCTAGTCCAATAAAAAAGGTTCTCTCTGAAGGAACACGATATGCATCACCACCCTTTCTTATCTAGAGAGTTCTGATTAAATACATTACGGGGCAAGGCAGTTTGGGTTTCCCTTGAGATCATCCGAACTTCATTAGACGGTTAGCTTTGCTGTCTCTGGCTAACAATTAGGAGTGCTAATTACTGAATAATGGACAAAACAGTAAGCCACCTTAGAAGCAAGAACAACTTTTTGAGTTGAGATGGAAATCTTGATTTTATAATGATACAACATTTTGGAAAAATAAATCTACCACTGTTTACGATTTACTTTGATGACGACATTATTTTAAGATTGGTTTTGATAAGAAGAGCATTACCGATGCTATCATTAACTATGGTTCAATAGTATTAAAGCCTTCAATAATACTTGTAACACCTAAACCATCATACGTAAAAGTCGCACCACGTATCACACTAGCCTTCTAGCTGCTGTCCTAAAATATTTCTTGGTGTTATATCGACACTTACTCTACTATCATCCACAGATTTAACTAAAGCACAATTTAGCTGAGCCATCTGCCTCGAATTAATGGCAGCTCTAACATTCAATACACATTTTAACGCAAATGAATTTCCTGTCACTACAATCCAACAAGGTCATGACAACCTAATGAATAGTAGCACACTTCATCACATAGACAGGGCTGTCAAAAGTTTTTTTTTCATAGTTGAATACAATAAGCTTGAGACAATAGAATTTACGAGTATATAACTGGGACGGGTAGTAGAAAAAATAGTAGCTACAGTCAAAACAGAATTGGGCGCGTATTGCGATGCAGTTTTGATAGGTAAGCGGCTCAGCTTTACTGTCAAATTAGCAATTCGTATTGCGATTACGCATGATATTAATAATTTTATTATAATAAAACAACATTTATATTAATATTCGTACCATTGTAGTATTATTGTATTGATAATATTCGTTTACACTGAGTCGGAATTGAGCTGCTTGGAAATTGAATGGCTAAAGACGGATCGCAATACGCCCCCTGATTTCCAGAGAAAAACATGCAAAGTGGGTATCCGAGTTATGTAGGTCTAATTTATCTGTCAAAGATACTGACGACTATTTGAAGAGACAAATGTATTTGATGGTGATTTCATTACAATAAGAATAATAAAGTATAAAAACAAATCAACCACAAACAGCTAAGAAAAGGTGAAACAAAAGCCACGACCGCATATTGGAAACAAGAGAAAGGTAGCAATAAAAGTGAAGCTTCTTTAGCAGACGCAGGCGCACTGGGGGTTCCAGTTTTTTTTTTGTGAAACTTTTGTAGGTGACAAGAACCTTGTTAAGAAAATAGGTTAGTTTCAATGATATAAATACATAGTATAGCCAAAGTAACATTTGAATATTTTTATAGGAACTTACTTTGAAATACAATGCAGCTAGCTTGTCCAAAATATATAGTACAAACAAACCAAACATGTATCAAATAAATGATCGAGAAGATAAAACAGGACTGCTATGGTTATTATTTCAATAAAACCGTAAAGGAATTAAGTAATAACGCATAATAACATATAAAATTAAACGCAATATTATTTCAAAAAAACGCACTTCCGCTGATGCTGGTGTTGTATTGAGTATATTTGTGGAAGAATAACTTACTTTGACCTTTATCACTAAAATAATGAGGAACATAGAACATAGCAATCACTAGTCACAATATAATTTTAGAATGGGATGAACAAGAAGACATGACATGATACGCCAAATTGAGCTCAATAAAAACATGAACAAGTAATTTTAACACATAAAAGAAGCTAAATTTGAACTAATCATTGTCAATCTGATTCTGTCTTGTTGTCGCAAGGGTGAATCAAGGTCAAAGTCAAGAGTTATACACTTTAAAAGTAAACATTTACATTATCGGTTATATAAGTATTCTTCGGATTTAAGAAGTAAATTTTCATTATTAACAATACTATTAATTTATTTCTTTACTACACTTTTTGGTTTCAATATTGAACAATACTCCTTTTACACTCCTGCAACAATACAAAATAAAAATTTAAGTCGTTTATATTTTAACTATATATACGATTGCAACGGAGCCATAAATTTGGACATTCAGATTAATTATATTACTTGTAGGCAATCCAAAAACGATATAACAAAGTTCGCCAGTCCATCGATTGTAAAAGTGTTTGTATGCACCAAGGCACATGCATCGTTCCCAATGGCTACAATGTCCATGTTAATGTGACTGACCTCTTAATTACCCGTAAAGTGATAGCGGTCGTAAATGGTACACGCAGACATCAATAATACTAATAACTGTTAAGTCTTTTACAGTTCTGGTAATAGCAAAGGTGTAAGATTTGCTTGGAACATTCGCATCTGATGTATGAATTTACTTTTGGGAGCACTATGCGCGAACCTTAGGTAGGTAAATACTATAAGAGGCACTTTTTTTTAAATTGCATCTATTTATTGATAAGCCACTTTTTTCATAGTGAGCTATTTTTATTTGGACTTCCGTAACTTCATCTTACAATAGATTCACACCAAAAAAAACTGTCTTAGATGTCGTCAAATGCATCAAAACCTTAATACTGTTGAAGAGCCTATTTCCAAATCTTGAGATTTCTACGAAGCAAAACAATAACATCTTGCGAAATGTTACACTCTAAGATGCGATCTTTTTTTCATACTGCAGACACAAAGACGTTTTCACAGAAGAAAATTAAGTAACCGTCATTTATTGCGGAACCCTAAACGCTACGTGACGACGAGATATCATCGTGAGTGAGCTAATGAAAAGCTTGACCAAATGCATCAAGATCCACACACACTAGCTAGGCTATTTATTTTATTTCCAACGTGTTTCCAAGCCATAGTTCTGCAGACTCAAAAAAAGAGCAAGTTTAAAGACTGTTTTGAAAGACAACAATCGCGACTGGGCTAAAGTGGAACAGATTCTTGGAATTTCTTGCAGTGTTATGTTACAATTTCCATTCAAAAATTATTTTTCTTTAGGCTGCATCGTCATTAGTAGTGTCTCACGGCACGGAATTATGGTCAAAATTAACTCATTATGTGCACACTGCAAGAATGATACCATTGATTGAACCTCAGCTTGAGTGAAACTCGTAAGAAGCTTGTGCGTTGGTGAAATCACATTATATTGTATTTAAATAGTTGGATCCATTCAGTCCATGCTTTGAAACAACTGTGTTATTATACTGAGATAAGTCTTTGATGCAATTACCAACGATCTAGTGTCCGATGATGACTCTTACTTTCAGTGATCATTGAGCATTGCAATAGCATTTTATGGGGCGACTGACCTTACTTTTAAGTCTAAATTGAGACGATGCGCCATCTTTAAGGTCAAGGGTATAATATGCACCGTGTTACAACATCGTGTAGTTGTTTCTGCTGGACGGAGCAATTATGGCTAATCTTCTGTAATTTGATAATGTATTATTTCGCAGGTCTCATGTATGGTTGCGAGATTGAAAACGTTCTCAGCTACGCGAAATATATCAACAAGACCGAGACAGCTCTAAGAAAAATTCTAAGCTTGGTATGCTAAGCTTACTCAAGCAAGTCAACGTTCGTTAAAACCGGATTTAGACTACGGTTATTACCGCTAAACATATTTGCAAAGTCTACCAGCTATCCACAACCACCATTGCGATATCATTCAACCGAATTCTTGACGATAAGTATTCGTATCACTTACTGAATGTTGTTTTTAAATAGTACAAAAAACCACTTTACTGAAACAGTCCCGGGAGTTTTTTACCTCAATCTATCGACCTGGATAGCAGGTAGCAGTTTATAGAATGACCAAAAATGCGTTTATCCTTACTTATCGAATAAGTAGGAGCTTGTGAACGATACTGCATCAAATAACGGTAAGAAATAACTGTCGATGAATTTAAACTTTGAGCCTAAATCTTTCTATCGAATCGAATAGCAGGGAGCACTAACCATAAAAATTTAAAAAAAGATGTACAGTCAGTAGTACGCTGTAATTACAAAAGCTGCACCGCTAAAGTTGTCTAATCGCACCCTATTTTCCAAGCGCCATCACAGCCGTTGCAAACAGCATCAAATAACGGTGAGGTATACCCGTCGCAGTATTTCCTGCCGTCTGAATCAGCCGCGATGTCTGCTGCCGACGCCCGTTTCCGGAATTCGTCCGGGATCGACTCGCATCCCATTTCCCCGGCAGGGTTGCCAGTATTAAATAAAAAAAATACGGAACTGGTAGAAAATTATTTTATCCACATGAAACTGTTTTAGAAATCAGCCTATCGACAAGGGTATCAAAGATCAGTCTGCCAACGAAGTATAAACAGCTAACAACATCGAGTATGAAGATAGTTTTCATTTTTAAATGGTCTTTAAAATACAACTATGATTGATTAGTTACTGTCTGTAGCCAACTCCTTACCATAAATAAAGCATCTTTCTTTATTTACGCTACGTAAACTGAAAGCTAAATTGAAATGTTACTACTACCATGTAAAGTAAATAGTCCGTAAAATTTTAGCATAAAACAATAATTCGACGCACAAATATATTTTACGATTTTAGTCTGTACCCAACGTTATTTAAAAGAAAGAAAATAAGCATTTATTGACAATGAACGTTAAAACATATACATGTACTTCGTGCAAAGAATAAAAATAAACAAAAAAAGGAAAATATGCCTTGGAATAACAACGGTACACTTACTTTTTACTCAATAGCTAGCCAAACAGTGCGCTTGCGTGTCGGTGACGTCCGAACCAATAGGACCTCAGTCAAAATAAGCCAGGTCCTCTAAAGGATCTGGCGCTGGTTTTCAGTGGACCCGAGTGAGATACACGGACGCTAGAAATTGAATTTATTGAAAAAGTTACTAAATATACGATAATGTCAACGTTATGTCCCAACCCTAACTATCCTTTCCAGAGAGAGTAGAGACAGGAATAGGAAAGTTACGGAGCATTTCCATAGCAGTGCCCCAGACCAAGGGACAGATCGCATTACACTTTGAAATGAGTTCATTACCATCAGATCTGTAATCAGATTCTGTAAGCTTTGTTTCCTAGTTCCTACCTTCTTGTGGGTACGTTTAAAGATGTTAGCGACTATTAGAATTCTGAAAAGATTGTAAGCGTTCTCTATTTTGAACATGTACATTTATAATGATATTTATGTAGGTAGTTGGACTTATGGTAGGGTGAATGCATTCATTTAGCTTTATACAGGGTGTTGTTAAGGTCAGCGACTTAGGGGTTACGATATTTGATGCCAAATAAAATATCAAAAATTACATATTTTTTTTGAAATGGAATAGTTATTGCGATACAGCGAGCGAGTCAAAACAGCTTACTAGCTACGGCGTAGAATTTTCTTGACACGCGTTAGCTACGGGCGAGGGTGCGAGTTTCCTCATTCGTTTTGAAATTTATAGAAAACTAGCAAACCACGCGAACTCCGTTTCGCCACCAGATGGCTTCGTTTTATGTAACATTTCGTTTGGTGATTAAAAGAAGAAGTTTTGTTTTGTTTGTTTTATATTTGATTTTTCTTAGCTATAAACCTCACGGAGCCCGAGACCTTTCCAACGAATGCAAAACCGTGGAAATCGGTTCGTGCGTTCTGGATTTATAGCGTCAGGAAGGAAAACCCGACTTATTTTTATTTATAGAAAATATATTTTCTAGAATAACCATAACTCATATTTTTATCCCTGAGTTGGATGTCACTTACCAAAACAACACTCTGTATACTTTGAAAACAACCGTAAAATTAATTGACTTTTGTCCAAATACAATAATCATTAACAATCGCTATTCAAAGTCTCTGTCTGCCTTGACAATCACCAAAGACGATGGCATGGCACCTTAATAGAACGCAACTGCCAAATGTCAAAACTTTTCTTTACAATAGACGTACGAGACCTAGCTCTAGGCCTAAGATTTGAATATAGAATATCGTAATAAAATAATATAAAACTCGAGTCAGTCAGGCACGGAGAATCCGTGCCTGACTGACTCGAGTTTTATTTTCACAAGACTCTTTTGTCCCACTTCGCTGTCCCATAATTGCATGCCAACGGTACGGTCAAAGAAGAAAACTGCAATGCTACTTTCGAAATGAAAATATTTGGGTTCTCGTTGGTACGATGTAACTTTACCACGTTATCACTGAACAAAACAGAGAGTATGTGAGGGATGGCCATCGCTTACACAATAGGGTTTATTACGATAAAATATGAATACTCATCCTTTCCGGGTATTTCTATGCTTCTACCTTATTTCACATTATCGTCTAAGCATTTTACCTACAGATCAGACAAATTATTCCCCCACAAAACCGTTAAGAATCCGGTTACATTCCGGTTCAGACAAATAATTTACATGTTATATCAAACGCTTTAAAATAATTCGTTTAAACTAAAGCAGCGTTTGCGACTAGAAAACTACGTTATATTCAAAGTTGCGAAACTTTATCAACTAGGTGGAAGGATACTTTTAAGGTATGAAAGTATTTTAAGGACAACAAGTCCTCTACATAAGTTTTAGGTCGTCTTAAAGAATCTGAGAACGGTTGAGTTAGAATTCGGATTGTTAGGGTTCCGTAATTCAACCAGGAACCCTTATAGTTTCGCCATGTCCATCTGTCCACAGTCCAGCTCAGAGACTGAAGAAGAAGAAGAAGAAGAAGTACTAGCAAGCTGTAATTTGGCATGGGTATATTTGTATATTCTAATCTCCCCGCCAAAGAAGTTTTTTTTTAACCTATCGTGCGGGGTATCGTTGAATGGGTATTTAAAAAAAAAATATTTCTTCACAAAAAGTTTTACATAATTTGTACAGTTAGGTTATATGTGTTACAGATAAACTTTTGTGAAGACTGGTGCTTGATATGGATTGAGACAATCTGTAATACAAGACACCAGTGTCGGAAGTCTAGACATAGTTCCGTGTAAAACCACCAGGTGGCGCTCGAAAAATGCTGAGACAAAATTCGTGTTTTCGCGTATTTATTGATTGAGAAGAATTTTTGAATGATGCTTAAAAATCTACAAATATTTTTAAAGATTTATTAAAAATATAGCTACGTAAGTTCAAATGATATTTTATGAATTAGAAAATCATAAAATTGAAATTGTCGACGCGAAATGTCAAAAATGATGCATCAGACTACGCCCGCAGGTCTCCACCTCCTAAATTCAAAAGATCCTTTATAATATAACAGTAGTACATGTATATGTATTGTATCTAAACTAGTGTAAGTACAGTAAAGTCTTTTAAGAGAATATAGAAACAACGAATAGTATTTTAGGTATAGGCAGATACATAAACAAAAAAAAAACAATTCAATTTACATGTAATTTAGGTAAACTTATCCTAATACTAAGACATTGTACATTCGCTGGGGGTAAGCGTGCATAGTTATGTATGGTACAAACGACGAATCATTTCAAAGTAACTGAATTGTAGGAAATTTACTTTGTTTATATATTATTATTTTGAAATGATTATGAGCTTGTTAACATCATTTTTCGATAAAGTGAACGGTTTCCGTGACATTCAGTTTTTAAGGGCAAATTTTTGTTAGAGGCCCCAATGTCCCCACGCTCTCCCAACTAAACGGAAGACGGTTTAGACGGTACGGTAGATACGAAAAAACACAGCACTAGCATATGATAAATTTAAAAGGAAAACCAATACGGCTATGACAAGTAAACAAGTTACAGAGTTGTGGTCCGTAAACTTGAAGCGAATAAATTTACTTATTAATTTTCGCTCAATTATTTTCTTCCTTCAAAACTCGTTAAGATATGAAAGTGAAACTGTGGTCAAATATTATTTTTGATTGTTTCTTTTAGTTGATCAAAAGATAGTTCAGACAGCGCCACCAAAAGATATGTTGCTATTTCAAGGCAATCAAAACCTTATTAAGGAAATCTTAAAATCATGTGTTTACAGGACATTATTAATACAGCAATAAAAAATCAAACATACTTAGAAGACGAGATACGGAACTTGGCCAGTTTTTTGGAATTAATTTCTGCACTTAGGATTAAGTGCCTACTTGATAAGTAATTACATCATGTACGTATAAAAATAATCATCTTTATGCGGTTATTAAGATCAGATTACAACAATGAAGGATCTATGTGGTATCAATAGTAGCAAAGCGATAGTCTATGATACTACTGACTTTAGTATAAGCTTCCACGTGACCATTGAGAAAAATCATAATTTCTGTTTGAAGACTCACCAAGAGCACTTTACACGTCCCAACGTAGACTCTTCCACAGCTTCAGGACAAATATGGGCTAGTGCAGAGAAAGGACTGCGCAAGAAACTCAGTCGTTATTGTTAATGCCTATATGTATAACAAAACGTGTTTTTGGGTGACTAAGACACATTTGCGAAGTGCTCGTAGCGCAGTGGTAGCAGCGCTTTGGTAGTGATACCAAAGTGAAGCAACCTACGGCGCGGTCGTGTTTGGATGGGTGGCCATTCCGGCCATATAAGTGACGTACATCACGAGCATCTCCGTGCTTCGGAAGGCACGTTAAGCCGTTGGTCCCGGCTAATATCGGGTGATATTAGTCGTTAAGCCGAGTGAGGGGCCTTATGGGCGGCTTGATAACAGCTGACAGCAGGGTTAGTCGCTTGCCTTGCAAACACCCCTCCACCAACCCGCACTGAGCCCGCGTGGTGGAGTATGGCTCAAACTACCTCATACCTCACTAAGGCCTTTGCCCAGCAGTGGGATGTTACAGGCTAACTTTACTAAGGCACATGTATTTATTTATCGTCTGTATGAATTGATTTTAATTAACTTTGTATGAATGTAAATTATTGCTCTTGTCTCTAGACTACGAGTATACGGTATCTTTCAATAAATATTCCTGCAATCATTCAGCAACCAAGTCCAGTGCCCATTACATAACACATATATACTGTAGGTGGTCACGATAAATATTTATAAAGAGGATGCGATGTATTAGAGCAAGGTCTAGTGCACCGACATATGTCCGTCTCAATGTTCGCGGCCGTATGAATAAACCGATCCTGGCTTTGGAAGTCAACTATGTCAATAGAAATGGCAATTTCTCATTTGCATTTTATGTAGTTACTTTTTTTCCAGTGAGAATTTCTGTAAAAGTAAAAACTAGGACACTCCAAGTCAAGATGTTAAAATTTTCGTATGGCAATGAACAAATAAATAAACCCGCCGCAAATAAAATAAAAAAGCCTTAATCGGTTACAGATTTAAAGTTTTTAAAGAAAGAGCACACGCATTTCTCGAGCAGTGTTAAATGTAAATACTTATATTTAAATTTAAAAAGTTGATAAAACAGCCATTCGGCTATGAATATGAATGTAATACTGGGTAACGGGAATGTACTAGCTTTAACTGGTCAAATAGTATCTCACTAACAGATGTAGTAGGAGTGTTTATCCAATTTCTACGTGATACTAAAAGACCGATTTTGAGGCGGTGTACTGCGGCAACTGATGACATTAAAAGAAAGAGAATTGTAAATGTTAATTACGTCAAGAGTTTACAGTGGAAACGTAGTTGGCTTGACCTGGCCATAGTGCTCTCTAAAATGCTTTTACTCAGCGATATACAAAGCTATAATCAATAGTCAATATATATCAAAATCGCTTACTCTTTGTATTAAATGACAATAACAATTGTCAATTGAATGTTCTATGACATGTTTGCAATACATTGCTAGTTCGATTTGTTTTGTTAGAAAATAACAATACATTTATTTTTCATTGTAATAAATTAACACCTTTTAGAATTAATTACTGGTTACTTAGGGAGCCTCTGTTTCAAATTGTTGCTCATATTACAGGCCACAGCCTGTATATTGTAAGTTTTTTGCTTATTTATCTACTTACTTAAATACTTCAAAAAGAGGAAGCCTCTACGTTTCGTCGCGTATTTACAGCCGGTTTCTGAATTGAGCATTTGACGTTGAAAACAACTTAAGCTCGACTTAAGCATGACTCAAAAGTATTTCTGTTTCTACATTAAGTTTAAGTGTAATTTGAGCATTTGAGGTTGAGAATTCTCAACTTTGTCATCAGCTAGTGCTTAACTCGAAATTTGCGTTGCACAACACTACTGACAGTACTCAAAGCCTGCTCACTGTGAACTTAAGCGTCTGACAGCTAAGCAACCCAATGAGGGTACTTAAGTCCTACTTAAATTCAAATTTGGGACAATTTGCGAATTTTGCGACCAGCTTAATTGGGAAAGGCTATAGCTGTAATAAATCAAGCTCCAACAGGTGATGAGGAAGTGCAGACAAAACGCTATAATAATACAAAGTTAAATTAATCTCAAAATATACTATAATTCAAACAAAGTTATATTAATTACAAAAATACAAAGGTGATTTCAAATAGAAGGTAAAAAGGATTGGCACACTGGTAAGGGTATGCGATCCGGTCCATAAAAGATTGCCTGCATCCGGTCGATTTTGTTAGCCTCTTCCAACTCCTTCTTTAAAATCTTTACCTGCAAATCTTGTTTTTTTTTTATCTAAAGTATATTTTTCTTAATAATTTCACTGTGTTATTTTTAAAATCAGGTTTAAAATGGTGTTTTTTATTATTTTTCACCACTATAATTTTCCTTCTCTTCCTGTATGTAGTTGAGACATCTTTTTTTCTTTGTGGTTTCCATTTCATAAATTTTGAAACTATTTCTACTTTGAGAACGAGGTCAATCGTCGGATCCAAATCTGCTGGGCAGCGTTCAGGAAACTGCGCAAGAGCGTCTTCTCGTCTGAATTACCTCAGTGTCTGAATACGAAAGTATTTAACCAGTTTGTGTTACCAGTGATGTCATACGGATCCGAAACATGGTCTCTAACTATGGGCTTCATAAAGAAGCTCAAAATCACACAACGAGAGATGGAGAGGGATATGCTGGATGTTTCTCTACGAGATCGAATCAGACGATACAGAGATACGTAGAAGAACTAAGGTAACGGACATATCCCTACGAATTAGTAAGCTCAAGTGGCAGTGGGCAGGGCACATAGCGCGAAGAACTGATAGCCGCTGGGGCAGAAAGTTGAAAGTTCTAGATTGGAGACCTTTCGATCAAAAGCGCAGCGTGGGATTTCCACCGATAAGATGGTCGAATGACCTTGTTAAGATCGCGGGATCACACTGGATGCAGCCCGCTTGTGATCGGCCGCAGTGGAAAACTGTGGGGTAGGTCTATGTTCAGTTCAGCAGTGAACGTCCTTTGGCTGATAATGATGATGATGAATGTATTTCAAAGTTCTTCAACTAATAAACTTTTCAATCATAAACATTGCAGGAAATCAAACCAAACATTATCAAGTTTGAGTATGACATTGACATACATTGATTGATTGACAAAAGAAATTCCGTTCTCGGCAATTGTTCGCAATTTAATTTTAAGAATTTAATCAAAATGTAGAATAGTGCCTATTTAACTTAAAATCTTATTCGCAAACTAATGCTTTTAGGGATATATGAGTGACATAATGAAATCCAGAATTTATTAATGCCTATAATGAAACCAAATCTCTTTTTAAATAAAAACCGGTAAAAATCAGTTGTTTTTACTTGTAACGGAACGTTGCAGTATAATCAAGGATAAATCTCAGTTGAATGTGGTTTGCGACAATCTAAAATTTACGAATGAAACGTAGGAAACTTAAGTACTCATCAACTATTTGAGCAGATCTCAACAGATTTTCACTCAAATGCTCAAATCAGAAACCGGCTGTTAGTCTATTTTATAAATACAGCCCCTTTCCTTGTGTTTGCATCCACCCAAAATATGTTGCAATTTACCTACCAGCTATGGAATTTAATTTTTAATGTGAACTCCAAATAACCATTTCATTTTAAATATTCCGCAGCAGACCACATTTCGAAACTTGTGAATATTCTTGGAGTAATACAACAGAAGATATAACAGTACTGTAATACAACACTATAACCGCGGGTAGCAAAATGAGATGTAACTTTGAAACTTCAAACAAACTGTGAGCTCAGAAACCGCTAAGTAAAATTAATTAAAACTCAATGAGTTTGTACTTACACACAACTATAACTTCTAATTTATGTTACTTTGTCTATTTCTCATTCAATTCCTCTCTCGCATTTTGTAGCTAGGTACTCTGGGTACAAATGACTACGTGTGTAGTCTTAAAAACGCTAATGTTTAATCGAGTTAATGCTACGGAATCTATTTAAAATATACATATATAAAATTTGACCAGGTCTATATAGCTTTTAAGCTTGACAATGCTTAGATTGAGCGTTGCAACCGTTGTTAATTGTTGAAGATGCCATCATTTACATAAAATTAATATTCCTATCGGATCATTTATTTACCAACCGTAACACAAATATTTCTTACTTACCACAGATCTCCAGTCTCCACAAACAAGTGATTGTCAATAGAAAAACAAAATTATTTGTTGACTTTTAATACCTACTTGTTTGTGGTGAGAAATAAATTCATTATTAAATACAAAAAAAACTCTTTGAATTATTTTTAAGTCATTCTTCAAAGTACCAAGTACAGTCCCTAAATAAAACTTTGTAAAATTTTCGAACTCAGGTAAAAATCGTATTTTACGCGCTAGCACTTTCATTTTCCAATAAAAATAAAGTTACATGGAATTCGCTTCAAAGCTGTCAGCTAATGAACCATGTTTGATGTTATCTGTGCCCCAGGAATACGCAGTAAAGGGTGGCATGTACTGGGGTGGAAACGAAATGATTCTGAGAGTAAAAAATGTTCACAACTTCGCTGTTTTGTCACATTTCTGTTTGTGGTACGAATTAATTACAAGCTTTTTACTGGATTTTAAAGCTGTAGTAGATTGGTACAAAATTACGGTCAGTTGTTAGATTTTATGATTTTAATCATGTCGAATTAATCAGTATTACTCAGACTCCAATTTCAATTATTCAAGATCTGCTTTGAAAATTAGCAGAATAAAACAGAGATTCAGGGGGCAATTCTCGTGCAATTCGTATAAGAAAAAAGTTCACCGATTGAATTTTCTTTGTCGAAAAAAATCTTCTTATTTATTTCACGATTTCTATGCATTTCGATTTCGTTTGTGTGATTGATTTTTACGTGTCGATAATTCACTTGTTTTTTTTATTTAAAGCGGTTAAACTCGCAATCGAATTACCACACGAAAAAATTTCGATTGCCGCGAGAATCGCCACCCTGAACCTACACACTAACGTTTTTAGTCTCTAAATTTATCTATGCTTTCCCGTTTAGTGTACATAATGGGAGCTACATAATACCTACATATATACATCCGTCCCTGTGCACACAAGCGAGCAACCTCGTTACATATCGCAACGTACGTGATTTGTCCCGGCACATGTACTTTGTGAGGAACATAAAATGTGACTGCCTGGAATACTCTGCACCTGTCGCGCAGACTGCCATCCAAAATTACACACTATCGCATTCATAACAGGGGTGATTTTATAATTAGTGCCGGCAAATTACCTTTCGAAGCACGTCTGTTTTGGTGATAATGCCCAGGAGTTAATTGAATGTTCAATGGAGCGTTTATGGACCCAAGTATTGTTATATATAGATAGCGCCCGTCAGGGCGTTAAATAACCTAACCTAAAAACCTAGTAAAAGTAAGTAAACTTTGTAAGGCTTTGATTGATTTATCTGATATTGAATATTAAAGATAGGTACTTGGTATTCAGATTACAAACGAATGTCACCAAGTCATTAACTGCTCTATATAAACATAAAAATATCCTCCTGGTTGCATCCGACCACGCTGGTAAATCTTAACTGAGAATCCGAGGAAGAACTTCCTTTCTCCGAGCTGTTTTCGAGTATTTTCAACCCGGGATCCGAACTCAGGACTCTTGGGTAGCAATCAGTGCTACTAAGCATAACATCATTCTCTATATAGGTACTCTATTCTCAGTATTCATCAATTCCTTTTACAACCAAATCTATTCAATTGACTCTATCTTCTAGTCCAAAACTTATCACAATAGACCTCCATGCTAGTCATCAGAAAATCGATCGATAGGCCCAACAATTATTACTATCGTCGTTTTGATAAAGCTCCCTCGCTCTAAAGGGTATTGAATAGCCCTGCTGTATGACTGTGGGCATTATAACACCAATCACTGTGCGGGGTGTGAAACGTGATAGATCCGTGACGTGATACGAATACGGGCTAAGGGAGCGGGAGCAGTGTCAATTCTGAAAGGCAAAGGAAAAATAACTAACGCTTTTGGTCAATGGACTTTAACGGAACTATCTCGGTCTTAGTTCCTTACATTTTATCAGTAACAATAATTGTGTATCAAACCTTCAATATCCTTTGGACATTCCCACACACTTTGAGTAGTTTACCTTGGGAAAAGATGGCGATCTTGTCCCAAAGTAAACTACTCAAAGCTTGTGATATAATACTTAAATACTTTTTGTTTGTAAATACATACATGATATACACAGAGATTAATATAGGGGAAACAGAGAAGGACAAACCTTATCAAGCATCACGTGGTATTCTCACTGAGAAAAATACAAACAGACATGCACACAAATGTTTGTATTGTGCGGGGATCGAACCCGCAACCCGCTGCGTAGTAGGCAATTTAAACCTTCAATATATTATTGTAAGTATGTTTTGTTTTATAATATAGTTATTTAAATATCGGTAATGTACATTTATGCCAATATTTTCAGTAGCAACCCGTAGAATTATAAAATTATATTACCTACTACTATAGAAAAAACAAACAACGTCAGTACGCAAAGTTATCTATTCTAATATTATAAATTATACTCAAAAAGTTGTGTGATTATCATTGTTGTGTAAACTGTCTTATGTACAAACAACAGCACGTCAAGGTACACGCTGCGGTATGTTATGCAGTTGTAATAAGGGCTAGTTTGCATCAAAAGTGGGTAGCCTGATGTGCTGGTGACAGTACCTGGGACTTTTAAAAGACCAAAGAGTGTACACACAGAAAATGTATGTCAGGCGCTAACCTAATATTTTAATGAAGCTAATTAAATAAAGAGATAACAAATTTATATTGTTTATTGTACAAATGAAAACGTGTGACTCGCACATAAAATTGTTTAGCGAGTATTGGCGAACATAGAAAGTAAATAGTAAGTGAGTCAGTTTCAAAACTAATAGAAAATTATTTATAAATATTTGACATCATCACATACATTGCTCCGATTCCAAGCTAAGTAGCTAAAGCACTTATGTTATGGAAATCGGAAACAACGGTGGTACCACAACACCCAGACCCGAGACAATATAGAAAAGATCGTTTTCTACATTGACCCGACCGGGAATCGAATCCGGAACCGCACGAGATGGCGACGCTTGAAACCAGCGTACTAGCCACTCAACCACAGAGGTCGTCAAGGTATAGTTGCAAGAATATGAAATATTCTTCTACGAAGATGAAGTATCAACTGTCAATAAATAGAGCAGTGTGTATTATATTATACCTACTTTTGTATGGGCATATGCTTACAAATTTTTGGTTTTTCTGTAAGGGGTAAAAATTATATCTGTTCAGAGTTTACCTGTCACTCATAACCAGGTGAATCGTGACGTGTGAATGAAAATTATTTATCACCAACTGGCTAAAAGGAGAAGAAAATAAAACCTAACTCGGTGACCTACAATTGGTGTTATCTAGTGTAACTATAGTGAGCAATGCACACAACAATCTTTACTGAAATATTCACAGTAGAACACATCTCGTCGTATCGAGTCAAGTGTCCTAAGTAATTTATGCCAGCAAGATACTTTATTTATATCCACGAAAATACAATATGATTTACTTGAACAGTGGTGTACTTAATACGAATTACCACATGAAATGCATAAAACCGACCGACTTAATAAAAAGGTATACAATTTGGCCTGTATGTTTGTGAATTTATTGGTATTGGATATATTTTAGTATGATATTAAAGCTTTCAAACACTGATGCCAAGATTTGTAAGGGTAAGTATGTTCTTATGTTTGACATGATTATTTTGAAATCAGTCAAGTATACCTTAACTTAGGAAATCACAGTACCTATAAGTTTCTTCAAAATTAGTTAAGTAGTTTTAAGTAGGTTTCAGAAATCAAGAAATGAATAGCAACACCAAAATCAATCGTCTTTAAAAAACTCACTCAACAGCTAGTTAATTTAAAAATAACTATTGATTTTGAAATGCTTGATTAGTCGTGAAATATTTACCTATATTCTATGAGGAATCTGTAAAAGGTAGGTACATATTTGAGTAGGTACAAACAGACAGGTTTTCAATTGTGTTCTTGTTTGATGGTCGTGAATCCTTGAATGAGATCTCAATAGCCGCCACGAAACGAAAACAGACGTTACGGCCGATTTGCTGCGCTCTCCAAATTCGTACAACATTAGTCTACCGAAAACTACATGTCAGACTTGTTAAACTGGTACAGTAAAATACATGTGGTCATTGTTACCAGTTCTGCAACAAAACCACTTTCTGGTTTTACCGATTCTGTACATTAGGTAATTTTTCATAGATCATTGTCGCCAAAACAAGTTAAATACGATCGGTTTCATTTTCGAATTTTCTATAGGCACTAATTAATTGTCTGACTCTGTTTTCACATGTTGAAGATTTTACGACAAATATTTACTTTATTGCAGTGTTTTTACACACATAGGAAATGAGCGATTTTGCACACTTAATTGAGTAGGTAAAACTAAAATGGAACAAAAAATCTTTTGCCTTTTAAATCTTAAGCACCCAGCTTGACTTTACATAAATGCACTTAATTATGCAGTTTGAGTAAGAAAAAACAAAAAGGTACGATAAAATCTTTGGAATAATATAAATATTTTTATAAAATTTATAAATATAAGATTTACTTTTGTTGTAGTTTTACAATAGGTACCTACCTTCTTGAAGGCCAACATAGGTAGTTTGTTTTATTTTTATAGAGATCGTGACTGTTTAATTGTATTAATGCAACAATTAAACTTTAAAACGCTGTGTTCATTGTAATAAATCTAAAACTTCTTCCGTACATAATGCACCTGAACATTTTAAAATTATTTACGTAATTATGTACCTACATTACTGATATCCGGCAAGTTAAATGTCAAAAATTAATTATTATAATATGTATTCTTTTGATTTATAAGTTTTTTTTTTGTTATCTTATACCTTAACTTTGACGCGTTGAATAGGTAAGTTCAATTTGTATAGTGATACCACCGTTATCCTTCAGAATAGAATGAAAGGCCTAGCTCCTGGCTACACAGGCAGCAGTAATTCTCTCGCTACCATACCTTCGTGTGGTGGAAAGGATTACAGAGCGCGTTTCCAGTGAGCCAAAAGTCTGTATTACTTGAAGATATACCTTTAATAAAGATAAAGATGGTTTACAGATTAGCCCCCATTTCGCACCTACGCCAAATTGTCCCTAAACTGAACAGATTGAAACATATGCCTGTCGGTCTCGTGTGCCGTTTCATAGAGAGTAATAAATGGCGACAAATTCTACCCACTTCCTGAGCGCCCGGTCCCCCTCATGAATTGGACTTAATAAAGACCTGGAGGCCGAGAGTGCCCGTATGAACCAGTCTGGCGATGTGGGCCGCCCGTTGCGATGCACACTATTGTTAAATATGATCACTGGTTCCATGATAGTCAGACATAGAATTTTTCAAATGATATCGTTATATGTAGGGCAGATGACTGGTCTCGCGTTAAAATTGCTCGTTGTCATCTTTTTGCATGGCCTAAAATGGTTTTTGACTGGTGCAGAGTGTTTACAACATTAAGTCCACTTTTATACACTATTTTATTGAAGTGCGGTTACTCCATGTTTTACAAACAGTAACAAAACATATTTACAGTTGGTACGGTTTTAAGATGCCATAACAAGTCCCTTGCCGAAAATATTCGTCATAGAAATATGTGACTTGTTGACTTCAGTTATTCGTTCTTATGCATTATTAAATTCCTTTGGCACCAATTAGCATTGCAACACACACCTGGACTCGATTGATTAATAAATGTGATTAACGCTAATTGTTAATACGTGTTCAACACACAATCATTCACTCTTTGGCTGGCCTCGACAATCTACATCGATTGGAACTAAAATCTCAATTACATGAATTGATGGTAACAGAACTCGCAATCAATTAAACTACGAGAAACAAGTCTAAGTACGGAAAACAGCACGTCAAGGTAAACACTGCGGTATCTTATTCAATTGGAATAAGGGCTAGTTTGCAACAAAAGTGGATAACCTGATGTCTGGCCACTGTACATAAATGAACTCATCACCAATCGACGAATCCATCTAGGAATTGCAAGCACTAAATATGATGCAAACTATATGGAATACACTCTGTATTTTCTTTTCAAATAGGTTATAATGCAAATAAATAGATCAGAAAATAACGCATAACAATAAAAGTCTGATAGGTTGGTGATCAATCCACCAATAATTTAATTAACTCTACTTGCGTTATTTTAGTTCTATTGGTAATGATTAACGTTTAGAAATTTTAAAACTAACTCAAAAATAATGTTAAATATATTAGGACGTAGATTAAATATAAGTTTACGGATTGGTTTAGTTGTTACAGTAATAGTTAGTTATTTTTGGTTCATGAACCGTATTGATTGTAATCTCAGACTGAGTCTTGTGTCGATAACTACACACAGTATTCTAAAAGAAACCCACAATTTTTCCGTTCCATCCTTGATTGCCCGACACAAAAAATAGATAAAACAGTAAGTAACACGGAGCCACAAGTAAACATAGGGGCACAAATTACAAGCTTCCCGTCCACACGTCATTACGACTCCAGTCCATGATGCGAGGCAATTATCATGTCCACATGCGATGGTGTATCATGAGAACTGGCCGGCCTGTGCGGCGTTTTCTTGTTCGATGGCGCCGATGAACTGTGCACCTAGCAATATTTATTTTTAAATATTTAATTTTCGAACGCTTTCGACCAGCTACCTCACAGACTACAGACCAAAGTTGTCATGTTTTTTTTCGTAAAAGGATATCAGCCAGTGTTTTTTATAAAATCAAAAGAACATTTTGTTTTTAAATCAATACTTTTAAGTTAATGGTTTTTCTTAGCGGCCAGTGTCAAGGTAAAACTGGGAGCTCAGTGGTAGGTGTTCAGAATTAAACTATTATAAGTCCCGATTTAACCAATATCAGATAAGGAATAGTCGTCGAATATAATACAAAACGCCTAATCATTTATGTAAATGTCATTCCAAAATCGGTCGTTTTATACTTATTCAGTCGGATAAGTCTTATCTGACGTTGGTAAATCCGATACTAAATTGGATAGTTAAAGGCATAACCTGAGCTAATAAATCCTTTCCGACACACAAAAGCTCCTCACTACTTCTTTGTAAGCGTATCCAAAAATGAAAGTAGAATATAATTGGCTCCAATGCTGACTCTACATTTTTGAACAATGAAGACATTTTGTGCTGGTACATCAAGAATCTCAGTGAATCCACAACCAGTACATACTAAAATATCTTCTGTGCCGCAACTAAGTTTTTAAATACACTGCTATAGCCATAGAATACTGAATATAAATGATATCTACGCGTTGGACACTTATCTCTCAGTGACTAGGTACGGAAACTAGTCCTTTAATTAGCTTAGTATGCTTATTAAGATGTTGCGTAAACTGTGCTACTTTCCAATAATGATAAACGTGTAAATTAAATAGAACAGTTTGCTGATTGGATTTTAAATTTAAATAATTAACTTCAGTTGGCATTGAGTCGTGGACATCTTTTTAAATGCTTGCTCTACATTTATGTATTTTATTTATTTTTGCCGTCTGTTATATTTATATTTATTTCTGTTTTTTTTAATGAAAACAAATCATTATTTCCATAATATCTAAGCATATGCCAACCAAACTTATAAACTCATAATCGATCATCTTACGGCGTATAGAATAGAAAGCCAGCAAGTGTATAGCTGACATTCTATGGATACTTTCTACAAATCATGGATTGCGGCAAACAAACAAATTGTTTATGCATTCTGTCGGTTATCGAGTGACTCTTTTATCCTCACTCTCGATTTTTTTATTACTTTCTCACTTACGCTAACATCTGTACTAAGTGCACTCACTGAATTATTTACTTTATTTTATGTATTTTCAGATAATATTCAAATAAATAATAATCGAAAATGGTCTTGATTTTCGAGATAAAGGTCATCTATATTGCATGCTATTCGATAGTGGCTAAATGGGCTGAACATAAAATGTATTTATAATCCTTTGTACCCCAATTAAGGCAAATAAATGATACTGATTCTGATTCTGATTCTAAGTAGGTAGAGGTACTATACTACCAAGCGCATTGCGCATCATAGAAAATAGTTTTTATTTGTGGATAACTGTTGAGAAGATGTATCTAGCAGTAATATAATAAGTATTTCCATTGAATTTATCTTTTCAAAAAATTCAAAATTCAAATATATTTATTCAATTTAGGACACAATACGCCACTTATGAACGTCAAATCTGGATATTTATATCCACTTAAATTCATTTAATATTTATATAAATTACTTACTAAACGAACTTCCAAGTAATAAAACAATTGATGAATCTTAGTAAAGTAAATAAATAATTGCAAAATATGAATTTAACGAATTCGTCAATGTCTATTTTACTTGTTACGAAAACAAAAATAAATATAAGTAAACATACGTTTGACTCTTTCCCCGGGCCATTTCTTCCGATACAGCAAATCACAACAGATGAGTCACAGAAAGTTTCCAAGAATTTGAAAAAACACTGGCACAAAACACAAGTCGATCGAAAAATAAAAAGTTCGAAATTAAAAAATTAAAGTTTGGCGGTAATCGGTCACATGAGCACGATTCTTACGAGGTCCGTGTCGCCACTCTCCGAGATCTCAACTCGAAACGGACGCGGGCTCAGCGCCCTACTTCGTTCATAACATCAAGTGTTGGATTGAGAAGGCACCATATTCGTTCCATGAGACTGATAGAGA
Source organism: Pyrausta purpuralis (assembly GCA_963924145.1). Classification (NCBI taxonomy): domain Eukaryota; kingdom Metazoa; phylum Arthropoda; class Insecta; order Lepidoptera; family Crambidae; genus Pyrausta; species Pyrausta purpuralis. Next base: position 16,867,933 of record OZ001649.1, read on the forward strand.
CAGCGCACTTGATTTTGGCGGTGTCAATATTATTCACTTTTAATTTTTATTTGACGATAATCACCTTCTTTTGTCACATTGCGAAACACTTGCAAAGAGCTAAATTAAATTAATGAACACAAAGAACGTATTTTAGTAATTTTCAAAGTAATGATCTACACACTAGTCACGCCATCTAGCAGCGCAGCAAAGAACTGACTGGCAATCGGCTTTGTGTATCGTGATCACGTGATCACGATATCGTTAACATAATAGTGCTTGTTGGTTGTTAAAACGATAGAGCTGCGCAGAGATGTCGCTAGTATCGAGTAAACAAGCGAAAAAATATATGAATGAGCTTGATATTTTTAGCGTTTTTATACAGTCGATAAATATTTTATCAAAGACAAATCTTTACAAGTTTTAATTACAAATGTATAACATTCACACTAGCTCTACATTAACAACGCCTACACATTTTTTGATGACTTGAACAGAATTTTACGGACTTGCTGTTAAATTAATTAACTGAATCTCAATCTAACAATTAAATGGACCACATAAATAAAGGCCTCGATTTTATACGCAGACTACTGAAAACAGCACTTTTATTTCAATTTAAACTTTCTATCTTACCAAACAACTACCAAAACCATAGAAAAAAATCATTTTTCTATGACTAAAACCAACTACCCACATTACTATTTTGGACTGATTCCAAGTTTCGTGCTATTGAGTATTATGGTGTATTTTGTTTTACAACAAAACCGCACATAATAAATGCTAAAGAAAAGGTCTGATTTACATAATTTATTTATTTACTGTACGGTTTACGTCCCATAACGCACCTTTCTTGCTCATAAAATAAGTAAGTTACTAAGAGTAATCTGGGGTCAGGTCTCAACCCAAGAATTTTATGTACCCTTCCCGTTTTCATTATGAATTTAACGGAAGATCCAATTACTTTCATCGTAATTACAGGTAGGGTTCTTACCTGCGGTGTTGTTTACTAATCTCTTTAAGAATTGGGTCTTTGATTTGTTCAATTAGAGGAACCCAATTTTTTTAACAAAAACAACTGAATAAACAAGTTTCTGACATTAATTTCGCACTAGAATGCACTAAAGTAAAAAAAAAAAAACTTAAAAAGCTACATATTTGTGTTTGTACCAACCCAAATTCAGTATTTTTTTCATATTCAGTTTGCTGCAATTACCTACTGGTGTTACCTACCTACAAATGCAGCAAAAAAAAAAAAATCGGCAAAAGCTACTGGAACATATTGCTTTTTAGCTCATCATAAGTAAGAAAGTCAAATAGATGGTCTAAAGTGGACCAAACGATGATACGAGACGAATCACAGATTTCCAATAAATCGAAAGCATATATATACACTTAATAGTTAGGTACTTACACTTTAGGTTTCTTCGTTTCAGAGCCGGAGATGGTAGCAGGGGGCGGCGGTAGATCATCCATTGGTACCTCCTCATTCGGAGGCGACGGCGGCGATTTGTCGAACTCCGCGATCGGCGCCAGCTCGGGCATCGGCGACACAGAGTTGCTGTCCATCGCCGACAACTTTATCGGAGACACTTTGGCTATTTTGACGGCCTTGACACACCCCCGGAGCACCGGAGGAGAAATCACGCGGGAATCGCACACGCACTTAATTCACTACACACACGGCGACGGCGACTCCTCGGTGCCACCTCGTGAAGTTCTAGTTGGCGGGACAAAGTTCCGATCGGGACCTGAAAGTGATTAAACTGTTATTTATGGCTGACTCGGAGTGCCGACCCTCGCATCAGAACGAGCGACGATGTTTTTATTTTTATCGGCAAGACTTTCGGTGATAGATAAAAGAGATAACTGTTGAAACTTGGTTAAGTGCGAAACGGAGAAACGGAGGGCGGAGAATAATGCTTTTGGTGATGTATTGTAACAGCTTTCCACTTTTTACTGAAAATCTGACTATTTACCAGGAAGTAACTATGTTTTATTTACATAAATCGGAGTATTCGATAAATTGTGCGCTTCGCGAACTTATTTCATTAACTGCAACGTCCAGGATACTTTCCCGATTAAACTTAACAATCCTGTTTCAGTCAACCCCACCGCCAAAGAAGATTCAACCGCAACGGTACCCTTTACAATTAGTATCCAATTAATATTGAATAAATAACGATAGTAACGTCCGCACCGCGTGGCGAGCACGGAAGGACAACGTCCTGCACCCCATTATTCAACATCATAACATAGCACGGAAGGGACCGGACTGACAGCAACTGATGATCTGTTTTGCTTACTCTAAGGCCCTGCGTTCATTGTTGTATGAAACAGGTAGGAAGACTAAGAAACAATTGGCATTCATGAAGAATCAATAACACATTTTTGATTGAGGTGATCAGAAGTTAGAGTAGCTAATATGTCACGTGGTCAAGATATGATAGATATGACTAACTAATCTAATCCATTGATTGTACGGTAAAGGTACTAGTATACAGACTGGGAGATCATGATTTTAGCACTAATTCTACCTTTTGTACACTTTTATCCGTGCAATAAAATTTTAAAATAATAAATAATTGAAGATAATATCATCAATAGATCAACTTATGAATAAAATAAACAGCAGTATCATTCAAGTAGTTGACCGAACTTAGAAAGCTCTAGAAATAGATTACATATAAGAAAAGGTTGTACATATGGCGGCTTAATATCAAAAGCATTATCTACCAGTCAACCATAGGTCTAATCACAGTAAATAAATGCGGTGCAAATTAACCCAGATATTACAGAAAAATTATGCCTCAGAAACGTAAGGTCCTATATACAAAATAAAAACAAAACTTGTTTGTTAAAAATAGTTATAACTTTATCTAAATATATTTTTCAAAGTTAAATTGAATAAGTTTTACGTAAATATGAGTTTCAGGTACACAGAAAAGTATTATTTTTTTACTAAATTTGATTTGAAAATTATGTAAACTGAAAAATAGTAACTAAACTACTTAATAATAACACTATGTCCTTTCATAATTATAACTTAGGTGTCCTTTATAAACGACAGTAGTATAAACTGTCTTAAATCTTTATCTGAAAAGCTCCTCCTGGGATAATGTACAACTTTGTTTATAATGTTTTGCGTTCAATGGGCGCGGCGCCTAACCGTTACCACTGACCACAACTTGAGGGAGAGTTGGAAATAGATTCATGGACATTTATAGCCGTTGCCTATTCACGGTTCCCAGGAATCCTCTATCTTCGAGCTAATCTGAACAGAAACTTGCTCTAAGTTTGTTAAATGAACTTTGTATTTAAGTTTATGTGACGGTGAAACTGTATGCACGCCAAAACATTGCACAGTGTAAAAATTACAAAATAAACATCGGTTGTACCTCCCATGGAGAAAATAATATCTGTAAACGGGTACTTGAAAAGTGCAATACCCACAGGTACTTGACTTTTAAAATGTTACTACCCCACCACCGACATTTTAATGTAAAGTTCAGTCTGTATACTTAACAAAAGACTCTACAAATCCGTTTTTATTTGACTACCGAGAAATCCTAATTAACTTAAATAATTTAGTTAGTGTTCTAAGGGCTTGTTTAATAAACAAATAAGCACAAAACAACGAGTGATTCAAATATTGGACGTCCTTTCGTATTAATGGATAGATAACGTTTCTGGTTAATTATAAAGACATTGTGAAACAGGCCATAGGATATGCAACGTCCGAAAAGAATAGCTAGAGACATTTAATCCAATACTAAAGGAATATATTCGTTATCACATTATTATCGAAACTATCACCTACTTAGTCTAATCCTTCGTCGGAAAGCTTTTCGTCCCGTCTTTTGAACATGTTTGGCGACTATTATCGTCACGCAACACCGTCGGGGGTGAAAACGATTAGTCTGTGACTAATGATACAACGCTAAGTTTTTCTATTTGGATATATGACAACTAATGTCACCCATAATTCTGGAACCTAACTCGTTAGCGGAAATACCATTCCATAATAAGACATGAAATACAGACTTACTTTGCAAGGGGGTGCCAAATTATTGGAGGTGAATGAGACCATCACACATACAAAATCAGTCAGCCACATTGACGATAATGTATAAAGAGGCAAAAAAATAATTGAATGAAGGCCCCATAATAAAAGTTGCAGGTACTGATAGTCCTATTCACGTCCCAAAATTTGGCACCAACATTCAAAGTCTCCCTGTATACATTTTACTTGTCTGACAATTAAAAAGTACTTCAGTTGATTATTTTTTTAACAGTTGGTATAAAGTGCAACGTTAGGTGCATACCTATTCTATTTATCAAAACGGTACGTGGGATTATCAGCGAAAGAAAACCGGCAATTTCGTGACAATTGTTCCAAGAATTGCCACATCTTTCGACATGCGAGTGACGTGTAATTGTGGGTATCTATCACGATTGCGCATTGCCCATCGCTTAATCGGATCGCCATTGTGCAATTGTTTGTCCAACTTAGCGCATTCACATACAACAATATAAGTACTCGTACCACTATGCTTTCAGAACTATTGACTACTACCTTAATTTGATTAACTGTATTTAACATGTGCTCTTCTATCATTGTAAGCCCTAGCTAGAGGCAGGACACGGCCAGTACTTCTACCATTCAACGTCTTTAACTTGTAATCCACAATGAAGATTTTTATGATTTATGACTATCTGTTACAGACACTCATAATTTGTAAGTTGATTGAGACATGCAGTAAGTTATTTTCACTCATAATTCACTGATTAGATAACTTCTGTGGTTCTAACCTCTGTGAGTAAACCAATCCTATTGCAGCACCAAATTCTTATTGCGTTTTGACAAAATAGTTTAAAAGCCAGTGATTCGGATCACCTTAACCAGTCTTAACCGAAGGACTAATATTTGTACTAATATTCCCCTCCACAACAATTTTTAAAACGAATCTCAGTGTAGCCTACATAGGGCCAATTAGAACCACAAAACCCAAATCTTGGTACTTTACGCATTCTAAACCATCGTTAAAAAGTCAGATAATGTAAACTGTGGTATCTCAATTATAAGCATGAAGTTTGTGCATTATTGGCTTTCGTTTAGTGCCAATGCACTATCTTGTAATTCTGAACTATGCCAATTGCAACAGCCAATATACAAGCCCTAATCCGGGCCAATAAGGATGTCTGATCGAATAAATCCGCGGATATCTATTATAAAACCGTTGAAATCTAGACCACTTTCGCTCTCGACGTGAGAACCGCAAAAGCGGAGTACTATCTTACTTAATTATTTATGCATGTGAATGTGAAACTGAAAGCAGAAGAAGTGCGAAGACAGAGCTTTTGATCAATGATAACGCTGATTAAGAGGCAGTAGCTACTATTTAATTAGAAAAGACATTTAATTTTCCGAAGCGTAATTAAGACAGTACGATACGTCGACACGGGGAGGAAAAAGATATATAATTTAATGATGTGCGTCTCTACAGTTTGTTGAGCCGCGTTTGGCTCAAAAGACAAAACAATGCTGCCTAAAGTTTAACCCGAATCGAAACTTCAATAAATCATGGCGTAAAAATATAAGTGAAGTTACAATAATACAAAAAAATAAACAAGGAAAAAATAATAGCAACAAAGCAAATCAGCCATAATAACATTCAATCTCAAGACGGCTTACGTAACCTATCCGAAATTCCATGTTCCCGAATCCCGAGTGTCTTAATTTATACACCTGGTACAAAGATACAACAATCCTGCCTCCATTAGTTTCTACCTCCCTAAGAGTGGGGGGTAGTCGCAAAAACAAATTACCCAACCGTGACCGAACGCTGAATCCTCGAAACTAGTGAAGGCTTATGAATATTTACCAACCAGTTGTGTTTATCGATACGAATTTGCAAGTGGTTGACGTTCTGCATCGTAATAGTTTCGTAACAAATCAACGTATTGAATGCACACGTTTATTGAGGTGAGGTGGTTGTTTACCATGAACAAAATGGAATTATGTACTAAGTAAACTGATTCTTTTCTAAAAAAAAACTGGAATTCTTTGTTAGTAACCTCTCTTTCAGGGCCTGGCAGGCACCTGAACTATTATAGCGTTGATTATTTTCAGGCTTCTTAGGGCCGATTTTACCAACGTTAGATATGGCTTATTCGGTTAAAAAAGTATAAAATGACGAATATTCCTTGTCTGTCGTTGAAAAAATCAGGCCTTAATAGATTATATCGTATACCTAAAAAGGCCAGACTGTGTCAAAAGAATATCAAACTGGATCAAGAAAAGAGGCCATTTATAGGACCAACAGACAAACCGAATCAAACGGTTGATTTTTATCGATATTTTTCACAACACTAGTAGTAGAGGGTTGCTAATGGATATTTTGCGGTCACGTTTTCCTGCCATCTCGATTATTGTTTGCTACGAATTAAAATGTATATTTAAAACCAGTTCGCAAATAAAATATTAATCAATTGTTATTTATCACAATGACAAAGCATTTACAATACCATAGTAATGATCCCTTTTATGGTTTTGGACTGAAATAAGTACTATTTAATTAGTAACTTGACGAAGTGTAACTGTAATCTGTTACAGAAACACGTCTACAGTATTTAGTACATATTCTGTAACTAAACTACATATTTATAAGGCCAAATACTTCAGCATTTCAGCTCAGCATATTTCTCTCAAAACAACTGCAAGTTCAGGCGTGTATGGAGAACTGTGTCGAGGAGTAACAGAAAGCCGTGTGAGGAGCTACTCATTAAATGAGGACGCAACGTCATGTGAGGACAAAAATATGATTACAAGTCATTTATTTGACTTGAAAAACTCAAAAACCACAATTTTATAGCTAACCGAACTAAAAAGTAGAAAATAATTTTTAATTACAAAGAGTTAATATTACCGTAGTAGAAGATCGAACAATCAATCAAATTTAAGTTGAGAATAATTCAATTCAGAGTAAAAAGCGTGGGGTGCATTTTACTACATTTTCATAACTTTTTACTATGTTTTTTTCATAACTCTCCGCCCATAGATAGTTGCATGTAGAATAATAATTGTAACATTTAATATATCAAGCACCCCGCGATTTTACTCTGAATTGAATTATTCTCCTAATAACTTAAATTTTATTATAATTTTATTTTGGAGTAATTACTTATGATTGATTGTTCGATCTTCTACTACGGTAAAATTAACTCTTTGTAATTAAAAATTATTTTCTACTTTTTAGTTCGGTTAGCTTTAAAAGTGTGTTTTTTTTTAATTATTTGCGACATGCGACACGCGATAGCTCTATCTTTCTTACTCCCTTACAGAGGATCCACGAAAGAATTTATTAATTCTGGCGGTCCCAATAAGGATATTGAGAAACTGTTATTAAATTATTGCATTGTCATCGGTCCTTGATACGTGTGCAAAGTTTCAAATTAATCAAACTTCTGGAAATTGGTGAAAATTATGCTGAAAGATTCCATTACATACATACATAGATACAACCCAAGCTAATAAAATCGTGGTAAAAAGAGCAAAATGGTTCAGTTGTATGAATGTCAATGCGCTATTGCATAGACCAAACACTTCAGAATTCCACCTCAGCATATTCCACACAAAACTCAAGTGCGAAATACACACGTTCACTCTTTGTTCTTTTACTCTCATAAAAACGAGCAGATGGAAATGAGTTAATAATCCAGATGTTTCACCGTAACGGCATCATCAAAATGTCGCCCAATTTCAACCCTGCTGTAGCATAATGTGTAAAAAATGTAATCCCCTATTTTAACATTAGGTAGGGTGGTAAAGAGTGTTTGTTTGAACAACGGCGTGTTTAAAAGGTCGACCTCTCTCAATATTTTATGTCGTAAATTCACCTAAAAGGATGGAAACTAAGGATGTTAGGTTGCTAAGGAAAAAGGGCGCTAGAATTTTCAGAAAAGCATTACAGTTTATGATATAAAGTAGTAAGTTTACATATTCTTAGAGGTAATTGTTTATCAAGCAAACGTCTTTTATCAAACTACGAATGCTTCGAACGAGTAGATTATTCCAATCAACTTTCGTCTTAAATGTTGGTCGCGTTACTCTCATATTTTTGATTGTATTTATAAAATTGGAAACGTAGTTCTAGGTTAGTACGAGTAAAATGCTTCGTAAACATAAACCCATGGACTAAAAGTGGTTTTTAATCATATTCATATCGTTTTTCATATTATACTCGTAATGTACAATATCAAAACATGCATTATAATACATAATACGCTTAATTTGTATCCAAAGTCAAGTTCGAACAACAATGCAGTCAATGACCTTCAGCAAATACGTTCTTTTGTACAAAACATAACAAACGCGACTTCTACCCACTATGACTAAAGCTTTTCATAGACATTGTAGAGAAATAGTTCGCCTTTTCAATTCACATTCCGTATTACGGTCGACGGTTGCGAATGTGTACGCAGCTCCCTAACGTGTACGTCTTTCAGCTATAGCTAGCGCACTCACACACGGTACCTTGCAGGCTTGAGTGAAAAAGACAGGTGGACTGGAAAATACAAATACATTTTAGAGTAGGGTAGTTGTATGTTGGGAGTGCCAGGAGGAACGAGGACAGGACTCGAGAGGCCCGAGGCAAGGGTAGTCCTCCGAAACACTTTTTAAATTTTATAAATTGCGCCCCGTTTTCAGGCAGTGTTTTTTTTCGGACTGTGTAGGTGTGAGCATATTTTGTGTTAGGAAATTATTCTTATTTTTAGCATAAAAGGTATGAGGTAAAAGTTTTAAAGTTCACAAACGAAATTAGTCACTCATTATTTGGGTGAGAATAAACTTTGAGAGTGCTTATGTTACAAAGATCATTGTCCTGTTGGTATTAGTAAAAATAGAAGTAAGTTATAAAAGTAGTAGACAGACGCAAAATGTCAACCTTTACACACTGCACTAATTTTAGCATCGATGCAGTCGCGATACTAATGTGCGTTAGCATCGATGCAGTCGCGATGCAGTAGCTGGAAATTATGTGCTGTATTTTGCCGACTGCATCAATACTATATTACATCTATTAATTGAGTGTGTCGCGTTGCTGAAGCGCGGTTTTAAAAACGCGCGACTGCATCGATGCTTAATATAGCAGTGTGTAAGGGGTCTAACGGCCGTTCCCTATATGCAAACTAAGATCAAAGATAGATAGCTATCCTCGAACTGTTGTCACCAGCTATCGACCATAATCAACAGTTTCTATATTACAGATAGGTGTTGCTTATCTCCAGTTAGCAGAAGATAGGCCACATAATCCAAGCCCTCCCTTACGTTTCGAATTACGCAGTTTTACAAAACCCTCTCAATTACGTCGCGTCAACGTTTTCACGATATTTGTGGTCATTATGATACACCAAGGATAATATTTATATAATACGTTTAAAATAATATTTATTTTTATTGCTATGTACCTAATTATATATATGTTCTATTTTGGGTAAAATTATTATGTGAAGCATGCATAGACTTTACGTAAAATGGAACTTTTTTGAACTCTGACAGACAGCTGATTGATTGACATCATACGAGGGTCAAACTGAAAGTTCTTAGAAAATCAAAAACTGATTACATTAGCCAGTTATTAGTTTTATTATATCTTTTCAAAATATTGTCCATTGACGTCAATACACCGCTGCATGCGATGGAACCACTGGGAAAAGCACTTTGCCCACTCGTCCTTAGGGGTCTCTTCAATGGCATCGCGATACGCAGCCACCGTTTCTTCAGCATTCATAAACCGCTTTCCTTTAAGTTTTTCTTTAATTTTTGGAAATAAATAAAAATTACAAGGCGCGAGGTCGGGGCTATACGGCGGGTGACCCAGTAATTCAACGTTTGATGTCGCCAAATAGTCGATCGTTCGCTTGGCGGTGTGCGACGAGGCGTTGTCGTGGTGAAGGAGGATCCTACTGCGAGGTCGTTTCTCTCGAACTTTTTCCAAGACAAGTGGCAAACAATTGGTAGTGTACCATTCTACAGAAACTGTTTTTTGATCCTCTAACACAATTGTTGCGAAATGACCTATCCTTCCAAAGAACGAGGCCACCATTTTTTTTCCCGCACTTCGATCTCTCTTCACTTTAGTTGGCAACTCCTCGAAAGGAATCACCCACTGAGCAGATTGTCTTTTGGTTTCAGGATCATAACAGTAAATCCAGCTTTCGTCACCTGTTAGTATGTCGAACACAGCATTTGAGTCACCTCCGTTAAATCTTTCAATCATTTTACGGCACCAATCCACACGATGGAGTTTTTGAGCCTTAGTCAAATTATGAGGTATCCACCGGGCGCAAAGCTTCCTGACCGCTAAATGTTCGTGGAGGATTTTGTGCACTTGACTCATACCGATGCCTAAGCTTGTCCGAATCTGCTGATAGGTCACTCTTTTGTCAGTCTCTATCATACGCCGCACAACACAGATGTTATTTTCAGTCGTCGCCGTAGAAGGCCGTCCCTCACGTACATCATCAGTGACATTAGTGCGACCACGTTTAAACTCATTAAACCAGTTGTAAACAGTCGCACGAGATGGGGCTTCATTGTGAAAGGCCAATCGTAGTCTATCATAATTTTTTTGTTGACTTAAATGACATCGAAAGTCATAAAAAATCATTGCACGAAAATTTTCTCGTGTTAAATTCATGTTGACGTGACACAGACAATTTTCAATTTGCCGCCAAATCGTAAAACAAATGACAAATGAATGAAATATATACTCAGTAATATTGGCAAAGAGTTCTATTTTCAAATTTTAGAATATTTTTTTTATTATATTGTTTATAAGTGGCCAGTTCTAAGAACTTTCAGTTTGACCCTCGTAGCTACGTCAATTGATTGAAAATTAATACTTTTTAACGTAAAAAGTATTTATAAATTTTAAAATTCAAAACGACCGATTGAAAAGAAATATAAAGTTATAGTTCCAGTTTATTTTCGCATACGCTTCAGAATGCTATCCGATTACTTAGAAAAAACAATGTATCCAGCTGGTAAACAATGTATTCAAGGAGGACTTTATTTCCATAAAATAAGTGCAGTGAGTATCAATTGTACTTTCACAAACAAGTCATTTACGGTTTTTAAAGGATATTGACCAAAGCCGGGTCCAGATTGCGTCTTTGTAGTTAATATTTTAAAAATCTTGTTTGAATTATAATTGTACTGGTATTTTAAGGGTAACTAAGTTATTAAGTATTGAATTACTTTAGTAAAATATAACAATTACCTTCTGAATGTATCAAAAGGAATGTAGGTGAGGTGCATTAACTCTGCAATCACAAAACATAACCTCAAAATGCCTAATCTGCCGTTGAATTCCTTGTAAACCTGATTATTTATCAAAATTATTTTTTGTGTGTATTCTTTCAAATATTTAGGTATATATTTTATCCAAACATTTTGTAAAGACGCATGCTGCCGCAAAGTGTGCAGAGTTTCTATAGAGTTTTGGTCAATATCCTTTGCTTAAATACCAGTTGTTTTCATGTTATACTGATTTGTTTTATTTACTTCTTTCAGCCCCAGCAAAAAGTCCACCTTCCCTTGACAAAGGCATAGATGATGATGCTGGTGGAATTATTTCAGGCTCATCGAATGCTATGCAATGCATCGGGTACCTTCCCAGTCACTCAGCTGTTCCCAGAGAAAAAGTTGACTGCTTGAACTTGGATTCAACATTGTTCGCCACCCGAAACATATATGTTTTTCATAAATTGTACGAGGTAGCACCTTACATTCTACAACTACGAACACGTCAGTGACCTACATAGCAGAATCCAGCACTGTCGGAACTCACACTGGCAGCCCACCTATTCATGTATCTGTTAATATTTTAAATAAACTAATTAACTACCAATAAATCAGATATTATCCGTCCTTGTTGTTCTCATTTCCCTTCACTGCAGCATACACCTTTATCCGTCCCTATGATCAGTTTGGGCAGTCTGTCAGACTGGTAGCGGGTCCCACCACCTACCTACCATCTTAACGCTGCTGCCCTGGATGACCTGAACGCAGCTCTCCTACCACATCATCCTTATTATATCTAAGTATCTTTTGTTAGGCGGGGTTATGGCTAGGGTCAGTTTCTTAGGGTAAAGGAACATCTTTGCCACTAGGGAGAAAGTTTCTATCTTAACCTTGTGAGCAGCAGGACTTTTACATAAATAAATCAATGAAACATTTAAAACTAGTAATTTTCCAGGGTGTACAAGAGCGTTATCCTCCAAAATCCTAGGATTGAATTCTGGGGTTACTAGAGATAGTCAAACTGACTGACAGTCAGATGAAAAACATTATAGGAACGCAATAAATGTCAATTTCATACAAATGCCTATCCCTAGTAAGCTATCCGTCCTCCCATCGATAAGATGCATCCAGAGATAGTTTACTCTACTGCAAGTAGGTTTATAGAAACAAAAAATCTAAAGGTAGATAACCATTTCTAACTCTAGTAGGGCAAAACCACAGTTAGAATGGATATAGGGAACGGCCGTAAGTTATTAAGTATTGAATTACTTTAGTAAAATATAACAATTACCTTCTGAATGTATCAAAATGAATATAGGTGAGGAGCATTAACTCTGCAATCACAAAACATAACCTCAAAATGCCTTATCTGCCATTGAATTCCTTGTAAACCTGATTATTTACCAAAAATATTTTTTGTGTGTATTCTTTCAAATATTTTGGTATATATTTTATCCAAACATTTTGTAAAGACGCATGCTGCCGCAAAGTGTGCAGAGTTTCTATAGAGTTTTGGTCAATATCCTTTGCTTAAATACCAGTTGTTTTCATGTTATACTGATTTGTTTTATTTACTTCTTTCAGCCACAGCAGAATCCAGCACCGTCGGAACTCACACTGGCGGCCCACCTATTAATGTATATGTTCATATTTTAAATAAACAAATTTACTACCAATAAATCAGATATTATCCGTCCTTGTTGTTCTCATTTCCCTTCACTGCAGCAGACACCTTTATCCGTCCCTATGATCAGTTTGGGCAGTCTGTCAGACTGGTAGCGGGTCCCACCACCTACCTACCATCTTAACGCTGCTGCCCTGGATGACCTGCACGCAGATCTCCTACCACATAATCCTTATTATATCTAATTATCTTTTGTTAGGCGTGGTTATGGCTAGGGTCAGTTTCTTAGGGTAAAGGAACATCTTCGCCACTAGGGAGAAAGGTTCTATCTTAACCTTGTGAGCAGCAGGACTTTTACATAAATAAATCAATGAAACATTTAAAACTAGTAATTTGCCAGGGTGTACAAGAGCGTTATCCTCCAAAATCCTAGGATTGAATTCTGGGGTTACTAGAGATAGTCAAACTGACTGACAGTCAGATGAAAAACATTATAGGAACGCAATAAATGTCAATTTCATACAAATGCCTATCCCCAGTAAGCTATCCGTCCTCCCATCGATAAGATGCATCCAGAGATAGTTTACCCTACTGCCAGTAGGTTTATAGAAACAAAAAATCTAAAGGTAGATAACCATTTCTAACCCTAGTAGGGCAAAACCACAGTAAGAATGGATATAGGGAACGGCCGTAAGTGTCTAAGTTTTTAATAAAAACATAAAATTTACATACACGATCTCTAGGTAACTGCACATCTATACTAATATTATAAAGCTGAAGAGTTTGTTTGTTTGTTTGTTTGAACGCGCTAATCTCAGAAACTACTGGCCCGATTTGAAAAATTATTTTTTTGTTAGATAGTCCATTTATCGAGGAAGGCTTTAAGCTATATAATATAAAGATACGACTCACAAGACCACAGCAGCAAGGAAAAATTGTTGCGAAAACGGGAGAAAGATATTCCTTTTGAGAGCTTCCGCTGCGTACGCTGCGGAAACCGCTAAAGTTACACAAAAATCATGTATGACAAGATTGTTCAGCATTAAGAGTTCTATAATAAAGTCCGCGACAGCATAAGTCTATCTTTTATGGTTGACTTACTACAATCTTTTTTATGTTAATAAATTTGTAAAAAAATAATGCATCATTTTTAGAGGTGTATTATACACACAGGTATTTATTCTTATCAAAATTAATACATTCATCATCACGAGCATTTCATTTAGAACAAAATTGCCTTTTATATCATTTGATTCCAATAAATATCTTAGGAGCTATCACAGTTTTAACATAACTCCGCACCAAAATAATGTCCGCAGCTTAAGTACAACGTGCGCTTGGCGCTTGCGCTAATTATATTATAAAGCTGAAGAGTGTGTTGGTTCTAACGCGCTTATCTCAGGAACTGCTGAACCGATTTGAAAAAATATTTCTGTGTTAGATAGCTTATTTATTGAGAAAGGCTTTAGGATATAAAACATCACGCTGCGACGGGAGGGGAGGGAGCAAACTCAAAACGCGCGGACGAAGTCGCGGGGGACCGCTAGTCCTGATATATCTACACACGATACCTGTTTAACTACACCAAGAGTCACATTGTTTACTAAAAACTGCAAACAGTCAAGTTTGCACTAACACCAACGTTTCCACGAGTATCATAGTCTAAACTACAAATCAATAGAAATTATTATTAACGACATCGTAAAAGGAACTCAGGTGTTCTGTAACGCGAAACTGGCACGAGGTCTAAATGCGAGAAACATAATAGAGTACACACCGAAATACCACCAGGACAACGATCTTTGTAGCCACTTTTCTGTGAATTAGTCGTGAATTATTAATCGGTTCCCAAAATTACCCCAGCTAGATAGAAACGTACACGTAGCAACCATTTACGTAGAAACAAACGATGTGTAAACCATATGACGATTCGTATTCATATTTTTTTAGAAATTTAATACTAATATAATACTAAGACTAAAACGAAACTTATATAAATTATAACAGCCAAAGGACGTCCAATGCTGAACATTGGTCTCCCCCACGGTTTTCCACAGCGATCTATCACAAGCGATCTGTATCCAGTTTGATCTTGCGATCTTCACAAGGTCGTCTTTCCATCTTGACGGTGGACGTCCTACCTCGTCCTACGTCTTGGCAATCTATAACTTTTCTACCCCTACGGCCATCAGTTCTTCGTGCATATGTGCCCTGCCCATTGCCACTTGAGCTTACTGATTCTCGGGGCTATGTCCATTACCTAAGTTCTTCTACGTATCAGTACATTTCTGATTCGATCTGGTAGATAAATACCGAGCATCGCCCTCTCTATCTCTCGTGTGTAATTTTCAGCTTCCTTATATGGACTATAGTAAGATGCCATGTTTCGGATCTGTATGCATCACTGGTAACACACACAGGTTGAAGACTTGACTGGTTGAAGGCGTCATCTGTAAATTAATAATACGACAAAACAAAGTAATTTGGTAATGATTCCATAAGTCCGGTTCATATTAATTATTTAGCACTCTTCACCAAAAAGGTCTTTGATACGCGAAGGACGGGTCGTATAATAAAATTTCAGCGCCTCACTCCGGTTTTATTATTTATCCAACAAAGCCCAAGGTCCATTATTAGTCAGCAAAAAGCTGTCTTCAGGAATTAATGATAGCCCGTTTCAACAATTCATCAAAGCCTTGATAATTCTGTGTTTTCCATCCATTATTAAGAGTGGAGTGGTAGCGGTGCAATCCGTCATCCTGCTGATCTGGTTCCCGGGGAGTTTGTCAAGGGAAAATGTTGTTTGTTTGTTGGTCTATAAGGGGGGTAATCGTTTGTTTGGTGGCGAGGAAGCGGGCAATTTGACGTGGCCTCAAATAGTAGTTGGGGAAGGATCCTACGCGCTCAGATCTGTCGCTGTCCTACGTGATTCGCGATGTGTTTATGCAACTTATCAACCGTGTTACGGTGCCAATGGGTGCACTATACAGGGTCACGTTATATATTTTATCACATAACATACAATATAACAAACAAGTATTTGACGTTAATCCCTCAAGCGTATGTGAACGAGACACAATGCAAATTCTATTGTTATGCGGTTGCCTGCAACCGCTCGGGTGTTGAAGCATTAAACTGAATCCACACTGTATAAAGGCCGCATGAAAGTAAAAGCACTTAGTCAACAGGATAACCGATGTCATTTCTGCGACGAAAAAAACGATTACGTAACAATTCTATGTCATAACATTTACAGTTCTATGAATAGCGAAAATGTATACTAGAAAACCTTTTAAATACACCACCTCGTTTTTTGTCAACAGAACTGAATACCATGGCAATTTCCTGCCCGGCCCGCGTGACACAGACGTAAGTGACATTACTGCTCATTAACAGGAATGACACTGACTGCCACAGCATAACGAAAGACGACATATTATAGCCGACAAATATTAATAAAGTGGTATAAACCCTGCAAGTTGCTAATGCACTGCTACACTGTTAATTTGTTATTGATAATAAGATGGAGTGAATATTTTAGTAAATCTACTATTTCTTTTGTTTTGATATACTACATCATATCATAACCTCTAAATTGCTAATTCAAATCTATGCCATGTTCTTTTGTGGCTCATCCGTTACATTTAAATATGTCATTATCCTAAAGGATAAATCTGATACAATGATACAGATTTTTTAGCTCACATCTTTGAAATGTGTCATGAGTTTCCTTGCGGAAGGAAAAAATATGATTTTATATATTGGACACCAAATATGGTGTCCAATATATAACCTCTAAATTGTTAATTCAAATCTATGCCATGTTCTTTTGTGGCTCATCCGTTACATTTAAATATGTCATTATCCTAAAGAATAAATCTCATACAATGATACAGATTTTTTAGCTCACATCTTTGAAATGTGTCATTAGCTTCCTTGCGGAAGGGAAAAATATGATTCAATTAAATTTTTCATTGGTAATTCAAGAAAATCCTACCAATATTAAAAATGCAACAGCTTATAAGAATGAATGTATGTTTGTCACTCCTTCACGCATATACTGGATGGATGAAGGCTCATATCTTGGGATAGCACATAGGCTATATTAATACGTAACTATTTTTTGTGAGTTATTTACGTTACAGGAACCACCAATGTTAAATAAAGTTAGTTGGCTGTTTTGACTGCGTATTAATGAAACCTCAACAAAAAACCCAGTGAGTTAAATCTAGGGAACAAATGACAGGGGATGTAACAGGCAATTTGATTAATTATTACAAACGATCAATTTGGTCACCGACTTGTCAGCATTAATTAACTTTGGCACTTACACGCCTTTTGAAGGGATGGATATCGTTTATAACCAATAGAATAAATCTTCTATAATACTTACTACATATCCAGCTTTGCACGGGAGCAATAAATAATTTAATTAATAAACCTACCAAAACCTTCGTCAAGGAATATGAATCAGAGAAAGTAGAATATTCCACATAGACAGAACTAGATTGGTAAGTACAACATTAAAATCCGTGCAGTAGTTTTGGAGTTTTATCGTGAAACGACCGAAAAGCAAACGGTGAAGGAAGATGATATTTAGATTTGTTTTCGTATTCGTATTGTATCTTTGATAATTTAAAAGCCAGTTCTAAAAGAAAATAAAGATGTAACTAACACTCTGGGTCTACGAGAGTCGCCCTCGCCAAATTCGAACCAATTTAGTTTTCTTCGTAGCACAAA
Organism: Pyrausta purpuralis; assembly: GCA_963924145.1. Taxonomy (NCBI): domain Eukaryota; kingdom Metazoa; phylum Arthropoda; class Insecta; order Lepidoptera; family Crambidae; genus Pyrausta; species Pyrausta purpuralis. Next base: position 16,885,584 of record OZ001649.1, read on the forward strand.
TACACTTAAGCATTTTGTAACTTTTTGAACGCCTTTGGAGAATAAACCGAATAAAAACGATTTGCTATAGCCATTCTTACGTCTCTACAGGCAGTGTCGGTATAAGCCAGTATTTTTTTTTAACTCAATAAGATTACTGAAGACGCCATTAGAACTTCTTTCCCAACTAACGTGACGATGAAGACTGTAAATGGCACTCAAAGCTAACCGACTCCTTCAAGCCTACTCGATTCCCCGTTGTAAGCACTCAGCTTTCACTCCAAAAAGAAACTTATGACATAGCTACAAAGTCTAAAGCCGAACGAAACCACTCGCCGAACGTAATGAGATAATCCTTTTTGACTTGCTGCGTTTGGTGTAATCTTTCAGGTATGGTTTACGGCGGATTACTTTTTAAGGAAACTCAAACGTTTGGTTAAATAAGAAAAATAATTCCGAATAACGTGCCTGCAGAAGCGTGAAATGCAAAATAAGGTGAACAGGCACATAATATGTCGTTCAGGTAAAAGAAAATATCAGCAACAACAAAGAGCAACATTTAGGAACTAGGGTGTAATTTTATTACCGATACAAAACTTGAAACACATGCCGAATACTTAGAAGAAAAGTAAAAACCGTCCAACGTTGGTTTCCTTCAACAGCTTTTAACCTTATTATTTGGCGACGCCTTCAAACCACCGAACAACCTGCAAACTAAACGCGACAACATTCCATGAGTATGGGTACTCAAATCTTTATGGCGCCAAGCTCGTAAATCTGAGCTTACTTAGCTTATCAGGTATGCAATAGAATTTACGCTAAAGGATTCTAGAATACACGCTAACTAAATTCCCTCGAAAATCTGGAAAAGCGAGAAATTACGCAAAAAACTTCATAAAAGATTCACCTGGCAAAGTTAGTGGAAACATCCCAAACAGTGCTTTAGCTTATTTAAGCCGGCCTACTTCTACACAAAGGAACTTACAAAAGCTCGCAATATAGGATGAATAAGGCTGTAATACAATCTCGTTCGCCCTTGTAACGAAAAAGCTACGGCGCTACGGACTACGAAGGCTACGGAAGTCGGCAGGTGCTACGCCGTAGCGCCCTTTGCGTTTTTATTCGCGAAATTAGAAAATGGTGAACATGACCCAATTCTACTTGAATACATTTGCTACACATTCATGGGCAAGTCAGAGCATTTGTATACTTACGTTGCTTGTTTTGTATCGAACAGTTTACTGTATAGTCTGTTTTTCTTTACAAGTCGAATATTGTAAACAATCTTGATATTCCTTTTAAGGGCCACCCCGAATTTTTAACGCGCACACTAGCGCCACTTTAGTAGAAAAATCATAACTCGTTAAATAAAAGATTAATTGAAAATCTGTTTGATGCGATTGTAGCTCTGATTATGTGGTTTAGATACAAAGTTTAAGTTCAATAAAACAGAATTATCTGCAGTAACAATTACCAAAATTGCAGTTTTTCTAACTCTAACTACAGTAAACTACTTTTGAAACAATTTAACCGTACTAAATAAACTATAGAACCTGTAATACAACCGTGTCTACCAAATTTTTGATTATTGTTGTATTTAAGGAGTAACTAGCGGACCCAGCGAACTTTGTTTCGCCCCCAGCCCCATCCCGCCGAGTCCCGTAATTTCAAAAGTTAAGCATTCGTAGCGAACTTTGTATCACCCTTAAATTACTAAAATGGCTATTAAAAAATAAGGGTTGATCGTAGAAGGGTGAAAATTGAGGAGTAAGTATTTTTGTATGTTGTATCATAAAAAAATAGAAATTTAAAATTTTGTCTAAAAAATAAAAAATAAAATTTAGGGGTGGACTACCCCTTACATTTAGGGGGATGAAAAATAGATGTTGGCCGATTCTCATAGATACCGGATAAGCACAAAAAATTTCATCAAAATCGGTCAAGCCGTTTCGGAGGAGTATGGCAACGAAAACTGTGACACGAGAATTTTATTTATTAGAGATAATTGTTTTAAATAGAGTGGCGCTAGTGTGCGCGTCAAAAATTCGGGGAGCCCCTTAATGAAGTGATTAATTTTAAAATTTGATAAAGGCGTAACTCTCTACTCACATAGGTAATTTGTCGATGAATACTGAAATCTTGTTAAATCAAATGGTTATAATATTTTAAAAGTTATTAAAAAAATTGTTTACATAATTGGACAAGTAAAGATAAACGGACTTTAATAACCGTTTCAAATTTATATCCAGCAAAAAAAGTATGTTCGTGTATTTTCATGCCTACTCGTTAAACAATCAAAATTAACCTGTTATTTACAAGTCAATCCCATCAAAATGAGAAACATAAAAGCTTGTTATTAATTCAGTATCAAATAACAAGTAAGCAATTAGTCCAGTTTTGCTGCAACGTTTAAAGGTGACCACGTAATAGTGCAATCCATCATGAGGAACAAATGTTATGCATTTATAAAAACTGCATGTTTGATATGCATATACCGCATAAATGACGCATAACACACGCTATTAGGGAAACATTCGCACGTGTTTTGTTTTACTGTTAGGTAAGAATTTGGGACTTAACGACTTTAGTTAAACTCGAACAGAATGCCAGCTGGAGCTATTATGCTAGCAAGAGCAACCTAATAAAAAAAACCGGCTAAGTGCGAGTCGGACTCGCACACTGAGGGTTCCGTGCCAACTTTATCTGAATTAGAGTTCCACTTATTTCCACTTAGCCAAAATACTACAATACTTTCTTGACAGTAAATATAACCTAGTGTTTCAAAGTATTTGTATGAATTACATACTTAGTTATGTTTGCGGTTATCGAAAATGTGATCTATCTCAAAAACTACTAGCTCGATCTCTTTCATACCAATTTTCGTTGAAAGTCTTTGTCAATATCTACATCCTGTTTCTTTTTTTAAATTTACACTCGCTTAGTTTGAAAGTTAGATGGGAGGACGCCAATTTTACCACTTTGGAAGCGTCTATCTCTCAAACGTAAGACTTATAGAACTAGACTGGTTTGAAAAAACGCATAGTTTTGTCAAAAAACATTTTTTTGGGTTTTAGTCTCATGTATGGAAAATATCATTATTTTTTATTTTTTGTAGAATCGTTAAGCGGTTAACAGGATACATCTTCCTACCAAATTTCAATAGTGTGATGCTTATAGTTACAGAATAACGTGGATGTCTCATACGGACGGAATGACAGACAGACAGACTCGTCGAAACTATAAGGGTTCCGTTTTTGCCATTCGGCTACGGAAACCCTAAAAATTTAATACTTTTGCCAAATAATGTTTTTTTTTACACTCACCACAGTGTTATTTTTGTATTCTTATAAGATATATAAAGAAACCAAAAATGCGCACGGGCAGGACTCGAACTCTGGCTTGCCGGGGCAATAACCTCAGATATACCTAGTCTTGCCATTATATTGTGACAAAGAAAAAACATTTTTTTAATGCAAATAATATTTATTACTTTTTTGTGTGTTAGTTTTATATATACATATAAAACAATTTAAAATATAAAAAGCTTATTCGAAGTGGTCTCCATTAGCTGCAATACAGCCCTTTAAACGTTGTGGTGGCCAGTTATCAATAGAAGCACGCACTCTTTCCATGGGAAAATTCTTTACTGCCTGTATGGATTGTTTTAGGGACTTCCAATTATCATAGCGTTTAGAGCAAGCCTTACTAAAACTGACCATGAATCATAATCCAGCGGATTAAGATCGGGACTAGACGACGGCCAGTCTTCAGCTCTGATGAAGTCCGAAACGTTCGCTTGTAACCAAGACTGCGTGGACCGAGTTTTATGACCCGGCGCCGAGTCTTGTTGGAAAGACCATGCTGGTTATTAAACATGATGTTGTTAAGGGGCTTAACTAACTTCTCAAGAATGGTATCTTGATACACTTGTGCCGATATTTTGATACCTTTTTTACAAAAATATGGCTCAGTCACTCCTTCATAGCTAACGCCCCACCAAACCATCACTGAAGTCGGGTAATGCCCACGTTGCACTCTGCCGACTAATTGGAAAGCTTCCTTAAAGGTTTGAGCATAAATACGGTCATTCTGTTTGTTAAAATGTTGCTCAATTGTAAAGATTTTCTCATTCGAAAACAAAATTTTTCTGTGACCTCCCTTCGCGTACCGCTTCAGTATTTTTTTCGATTTTACACCCTATTCTTTTTTAAATTATCAGTGAAAAAATTACCAGTGCGTCTCTTATAGGCTGCAAGTCCTAAGTCATCTTTTAAAATAGGCGACATGGTTCTAGGTGCTATCTTCATCTCCCGAGATTAAATCTTTTGCATTGGGATAGGATTACTGCGAATTCTTTCCCTTACTGCTTTGACCACCTTTTTCGTACGAACACTAGGTGGACGGCCAGATCTTTTTCTGTCACAAACAGAGGAGGTCTCATTGTACCTATTGATAGAACGGTACACAAACATTTAACTAATACCAAGCGTATGGAGAGTCATATTGTACAGAGAATCACAGCGATTCGGTTCTCTTTATCACCCCACTCCATTTTAATATCGCAAAATATTATAAAATGTATTGGCGCCAAAATTAGAAAACACAATAAGCAATCGTATAAAAATGACAGATTCCAAATTCAAATGTAATATCTTACTTATTTTTAATTGTAACAGTATTTATGGCCAGACTGTGTATAGCGCGGTCGGACCGATAGCACGGTCGTTCGATTGGCCCGATAAGTCAGAGGTTGCGGGTTCGAGTCCCGCCCGTGCGCAATTTTTAGTTTCTTATTTTATCTTATAAGAATACTTTCACCATTTGGCGATCATTAAACACATATAACCATTCTAGTTGCCTACTTAGTACTATCTATAGTCATTTGTAAAGAATATATATTTTTTATAAATGTATATTTATATTTTATTATAATTTCCTATTAACATCAATTCGATACAAAGGATTGAGATCGGTAACTGCAGAATTCGGTAAATGCATTATGGCAATCTAGGTGCTAGAGGGCAAATTAAGTGGCTACGTACGTATTTAGGGGCTTTGTGATAGATTCAACTGATAACAACAAGGTTATCTTGATCCTAAATTAATTAAAGCGGTTCGTTTTATCTGAAGTACTGGTTTTCATGAGTAGATATCCTTAAATAACGATGAGGTAGGTACTTTTACGAGTTGTCAAGTGTGTGTTGATGTGGAAATTTTAGGGGTCGAAATGCCACAAATACCTTCAAAAAATTACTAATAATAATAGTCCCCCTAGCCGATTTAGACAACGGTGGCCAGTCACAACGACTAACCATCTGCGCGGGACATATTATAGTGCACTCTCTATTCCTTTCACTCTCATAGCCCGATGGGACAGCAATCTGACACGCCCGGGAGAGATCAGGCGCAGGACCAACGGCTTTACGTGCTTTCCAAGGCACGGGGGTGAAACACCGCCAACTTCCAAACTCCGGGCTCGATAAGCATTTCTGAACAGAAAAACTCAGGTATATATTTTTGGCCCGACCCGGGGATCGAAGCCGGGACCTCTGGCGCAGCCGTCGCTTTTAAAATGCGACCCTCTTACCGCTGCGCCACCGAGGCAGTTAAAAAAAACTATCAATTCATTTAATGAATTTTCTAGACGTCTATTCGCTATGCTCAAAGTGGGTGGTGGGACAGCCCGAATATATGATAGCGCTCGCAGTGACTGAAAAAAACAAAGTTGACGTCTGTCACCAATTCTCTAGCAATTTAAGTACAAAATGTACGTATCTTTGCATTATATTTTATTAATAAGTAAAATAGACACATCATTGAATAGTTTAGATGAATTAAACAATGTTTCGTTAAAACAACTTTGGTTTAATTAGTTTCGTAATGACAGCAGGCCATTTGTCATTTTATCTTCCGCCATAGTTGACGCTATCATCGCGCAAGATCCGAATAAAACTAACTCAATCGAAGAAAAACGTGCAAATTTAATCGTCCTTGTGCTTTATTCGTTTAAAGTCAACTTAATCCACCATGATGATTATTATTTTAATAAAATACAATGAAACTCATACGTATATTTCTTAAATAATGATATACCCGTACTTCGCTAGTTTTGTTGACATTTCAAATTGCTACAAAATTGCATATGCGGCAAAATAATGCTTGTACGAAATTCTTGCTTAATAATGCTTTATTAAAATTTAAACTGCCTCCTAGATTCAATTGGAGTCGCGCCAAAAAGTTATAGGTGCTCCATGCAAGTTACGTACTTACGGCAGCATTTCAACAGGATTGAATCTCTAGAAAATGCATTGTAGGAATACGTAATTACTTGATGACAAATAAAATATCAATAAACATTCGGCTACTTGTTATGGCGATAGCAAGCGATGCGCGTGCGACGAGAAAGTGGTATGAGTCTTGAATTTGACTTCCGTTCATTTGGATACGTTAAGAAAAACAGTTTTTTTCGAACATAAACTTATATGTGTTTTCGAAGTATTGACAACTTTCAACACCATCATTTCTGCTTAGTTCAAAGGTATGACTGGTAAAAAATGCCATATGGTGTTAAGTCCACCTTTTGTACAAATTTTGGTTTACTAAAGTATTAATAATTAAGCTTTTTTGTGGTGTTTTGTCACGTGATAAACCCTTTAGGTATTATTTTAATTGTGAACAATTTGTTTATCAGCAGTAATGTTTGTTATGCAATTTGAACTCTTACCAACTTTATGCGCGTGAATGTAATGTAATGTGAGATTTTGTCACTATTTATGTACACAAACGTCTAATATCTTTCCCAACTACAAAAAGGAAGTGTAGCATACACTTTACCGACCGATAACGAAATATTATGTAAATTGTTGAAACCATTGATCAATCGTTGCATATCAATTTCTACTGCACAGAGCTGAGGACATCTGCAAAAGTTTAGATGCAACTAATACATATCAAACTCATGCGATGTAAAACCACTTAATTATAAGGGTGATGTCACACTGAAACTGAAGAATCATTTCTGCCATAACGTTATCATGATCAATGGACGCCAGAGTCAACTTGTAGGTAAATAGCGAAAACCAGGATCACTAACATTAGGAAGGTGAGAGTAGAAATTCATAAGAGCCCCTTATTTTGTTTATTAGTTGTAAATCGTGCCAGACATGAGTAGGTTTTATTATCCTGTTTTCCATAAAGTAGTTGGAAAAACCGCAATTAATTGACTCTTTAGTTAACAATCGAATAGTGTTAACAAAACGAATTAATCAAATCATAACATAAACTATCAGTGTGGTCTTGGCCTTAGAAACAGACTGTCTCATAAACTTCCTTATGACCTCTTAAATAGGTATCTTTAGAAGCTATAAACGATGTTTATGCAACTCGGACAGGCAAGGAAGAAATGGTGAAAGTGAAGTGATATGAAGAGCATTTATTGGTTACCGACCGAGAGTTTATGGCTGAACGCAACTTAACACAATAATAGCCCAGCGTGCCCATGTGTTGATTCGATTAGGTATACACTTCTTTATACTATTTAACAAGTTTAATCACTCGCTTCTTCTGCGACATTAAAACGTGGGACTGCTATAGCGCATACTTATCTCTCTTTCACACTTACAGGATTTATGAGGATGCGTAGTGCTGCACATTTATCGATAAGCGCGTGCGTGAACGGCTCACTCCCTAGAGGAAGCGAGTGTTTAATATTTCTTTAGATGTTTATACCTAACCTACGATTTCAGAGCTCGAATACAGGTTGAGATAGAAAGGTGTTGCCAAATTTCAGGTGGCGAATGAGACCATCCTCCAACTTTTACTATGGGGCCATCATTCACAACTTACTTTTTTTCTGATTCTTCATATTATCGCCAATGTAGCTAACTGACAGATTTGTACGGGACATCTGAAATTTTGTTTCAGCATTCGATCATGACCCTTAAGTATAAGTTGTGGGTATCAAATATAAAAGGTCTCGTTCACCTCCTAAAATTTGGCAACACCTTGCAATGTCACCCTGTATAAATTATCGTAAATGGGATGGGACCTACATCTTATGACCTAAGCTAGCTCGTAATTGTGAATTACGACAGGAAAGCAAAGAGTAAGGCTTTTGTTATAAACCTAGTACGTACTACTAATGAACCTGATATAGTTGACAAGTTGTGACGAAAAGTAGACAAAGTATCTATTCTTATCTTGAAATAAACATTTCATAATGGTTAAAATATGCACCTATGCTGAAACAGTTCTGTTGGTTTGTAATCATGGCATAATATCAGTCTTAACAAACAATATGCTGGTTTGATTCATGAATAAGTTAGTAAAAAAGATTCAATTTAACGGAAACTGCTTTCAGAGACTTGGTCTATGTTGATATCAACTGAATCCCAGAAAACAACTCAATATTAATAATCATATTTTTTATCATAATTTCTCAAGTCCTTCTGAATGATGGTACCCAAGCTTGATAGTATCACTTTATAGTAGAAATATATGATTCAAAGGAGCCCAAATAATAACGTTAGGGTAAGTAATTAGAGAGTTAATTAACTCGTAATATATCGAAGTAGTGTTATAACAAATCAAAGGCACGCTTTCCACAAACTAATTAAATCTAAGTTAATAGCTAAGAAAGGGTTTTTAAGTAACTACATTACTCACGGTTATGAACTAAAGTGAAAATTTACTTGAAATTAATTCAGCGTTTTGAATGGCATAATGCCAGGAAATGTGCGAGTTTGAAAAAGAGGAGGAAAAAAATAGGTAAGTTGACTTTATGCAATTTTAATCTTTGGTCTTAAAACGACTTAAGCGGAGTTATAGAAGTGATTTGGGGTTTTAGAGTTAGACAACAATGAAGCTCCAATCTTTCACTTTCATGAGGTTAATGCACTATGATCGCACGGTGAAAGATAACCTGGGTAAATATTGCAGTTGCAGCATCTTATCACAGAACTTTGGCTAAACTGCCTCTACAAAGTATACGGCTTCAAGGTTCACTCCTAAATTATACCAGCCTAAAAATAAAACCGGTGATTCTGATTTTAGAAATGACAGTCTTAAATTACAATTAATTAGTTACAACATTCATAGTGACGTAGTTAATTTACGTAGGTATCCATGATGCATTATCTACCAGTCATATCTTTGTTGCGGCACTGAATAGTTTCTAGATACTTACTGGTAAGTTTTATTGCAAGGAAATGATAAATAAAGTTATAAATTCTTCACATAATGTGCTACATAATAGATAAGCGATACAGGTCACAAGACAGCGACTCGTAGGTTATGTAATGCACTCCAGTTATGCCTAATTAGAGTAGCTGGTTTATTGTTTACGGATAGCCGGTGTTTTCACACACGTTGGCCATGCGATGCATTCTTTTTAGGGTTCCTTAGCTTACAAGGAAAAACGGATTTCTCGACGTTCATATATCCGTAAGGATCCCTATCCTAAGGAACGCAAGGAGGGATCACATTGTCCTTTTAAAGATGCTCTGAGAAGCCTTGCTATTTGAATTTAATTAAAAATCAGACAAAAGTACACGTTTATAACTGAATAAACATCAAACCCAAACTCTTCGACTACTATGTATTATGTTCGGCTTTCTGAGAAAAAACATCTAGCAATGGTATAAAGGGTGATTCCTGTAACGTGTCAAGGCGATGCGTGGTGATAAGGTGACCACCATACCTGTCAAATGAACACTTATTTTAAGCAATTTTTGTATGTACTTATTTTGAATAAGATTTCAGTCTCAAATTAATGACGTGCAATGTAAGAATACATCGACTATATTTGAGAATAATTTAGTATTCTTTCCATACATACTTTATTAGCAAATACGGTGACTACGGAAAATCGCTGATTTTCATGAGGTTATTTTGATATTTACGGTGATAGTGGTCACCTATCACCGTGCATCAGCTTGACACCTTAGAGGAAACAGCCTGTATATCCGTCAACCTAGGTATTTAAAAAATCTTCAAGAATGAAATTATTTGAAACCAAATCGATTTGAAAATCACTAGTCATTAGCTGGTTTATTCACTCATGTAAACCTATGTTCGATTTTTTTTCCATAATCATAAACCTCCAATAGTGCACCATGTTTGATGATGTACAGAATCATTATCCTCAATAATAATCAAAATCTATCATTTGCAATAGCGTTCACCCGGCCACCTTTCTTTTTCAAACAATTTAGTGTTGTATAAAGCTATCATGAACGTATAATTTAAAAAAAGTAAATTATAGTGTCTTTGCGTTTACTTCTCTTAATCAACATCGATTTTGCCGTGAATATAAAGCGGAACGAAATGTAGAAAACAATGAAATCGAGTATTAATACAACAATTACTTAAATTGCCATCTGATTACATATCTGCCTGTCTCACTGAAAATGTTTTCTGGTAAAGTAAATTTTCTTGACTGAATTTATTATTTTCACAGGTGCATAATGGTCAGACATATTTTCTTCAAAAAAATCTTTGTAAGTCTTATATTTATTGTGGCTGATATACTAGATGACGAAACATACAATCATCCTGTGAACAGTACCTAAGTTTGATGTTATTTCTTTCTTGCATACGTAATTTTAAATTGCTAATGTAGGATACATCACCACTTCATAAAGCTAGCTACTATATCACTTCTCTAATAGTTTATTCGCAAGGAAGAAATAACAATGATAAGAGATGAAAAACGTTCGCTGTTCAGTAAAAAAAGGCAGAGGCTATGAGGAAAATGGAACTGCCCTACATTTAAACAAAGTTTGAAAGGCCTAGCTTCACAGGGCGTAGTTGAAGCTTCTCTTAAATATCGTAATTGCTGAAAATAATTACTGAAAACGACGCAAAATAGGTACGATCCTAAGCAAGCTTATGTGTTTTACTCATCAAGAGCATAAATCCCTGGGATTCGAAAATCCGGTCCGTTGTACGCGTCGGGTAGACGTGAATATGGCGGGAGGCTGCGCAGCGTACGCGTACTACGCCCCACACTAAGCGTCGCGCCCTACGCCTGCCCTCCGTTTCTCCGTGTCAGTTCGCACTTATGATTAATGAAACTAGCACTAATTTATATTTTTATGCGATAATTCACAGTAAATGAACGTACAATGGAGCGTTGTTGTGACGTCGGACGTGCGGTGTCGACGGCGCGGCGCGAGGAACTGGCAGCTTCCGCCGAGCTGCGCCGATGCGCGCCCCGGCTTTTCATTAAGAGTAGCTCCCGTAGCTCGGTCGCCGCCCCGGACGAAAGCTCGGTCCAGCCCCCGTACCACAGACTCGCATCGAGATCTAATAGATGTTACTCCCCCCTTATTGCAACTACATAAGGTTCTAATTTTTCAGTTCCCGCGTTTTTCAGCGGAGCCAGAAGTAGGGGAAGCACCCCTTTGATTTATCCCCAGAACGGCCGCGGTGGGAAAACGTTGGGAACCTTTACGCTACGCGGATAGTTTTCGTGAATTAAACGAATGTTATAAGGGTCGTTACACAGACTTAAGGTGGGTTATGTATTATGTTTAATGACATACGGGGTAAGAACGTTGCAGATACGTTATATTTATGACTCTTTGACTGTAAATGTTGAAGTAAATAGGTAGACACCTATTATTGGAATGCAATGAACTAAATAATGATTTAATTTTATTAGTGCTTTTTGAAATACTACTTTCAGTTGCTCACAACATACAAGTAGAGTCAATCTATTTTATCGTAAAACTTGATATAAAACCTACTTACTTACACAAAATAAATATTCTTTGACTCGACTGAACAGAAAAAATAACAAATATGTCAGATATTTGTTGTTAGACGTTGGTTGTTTGTATGTTTTATTTTCTATATTATTTACAAGATTTTCTATATACTCTACAATGGATATACCGGAAGCAAATGCATTTTTATTCATCATAGCGAAAGAACTAAAGAGATCGTACGAAAGTCCTATTATACTTTTCACAATGAAGGATTACGCCGACTTAGTGTATAGGTCGTTGCTCGAAGTCCGCACAGCCTTAATGCGGGACCCAACGCCCATGCAACTAGCAAAGATCATCAACAGCTATCACATCAACTGGCTCGAAGCTGTCAACCATGTAGAAGACTTCAGAAAGAAAATAAAAGAAACACCCCGCGAAGTCGTACTCACAGCCATCGACTTCACGATAAGATGCATGAGCCATAGGAGCTTATACTTCAGCAATTTCATCCAAATACAGAGAAAACACATGGACGCACAGGACAGGCATATTATACAAGCAGATCTTGAAATATTGAATGATATGAAGGACACGGTCACCAACATCCTACAAGAGAAAAAACACTGCTTCCAAGCGCACGTAGATCAAACCGAATACCTAAGCAAAGTTAACAATGAGATCGACGAGCTTCTTAATTGGTTGGACAGAATATTCGACAATCTAGCCATACAGTGCTGCAAAACCATCCATTTGCATGTACCGCAACTGCAAAACCAGCTCACGCAAGCACTTAAGGCACTCATAGATGAAGTAGCCGGTCCTCCGAGCGTAGATCCGTCAGGTATACTGTTCGACAGAAAAGAGAGTACAGGGAAGCATAACTTACGAGCCATGGTCCGATTCGACGCCAGCCATGAACTAGAAGCCAGTAAGATAATGGACAAAATCAAAACTCTGGAAGACCGTATAAGTAAACAAACGGACACTAAATCCTCAGCAATACTGGCTCTACAGCATAAGGTGGTTTATCTAGAAGAACGGCTTCTTTCATTGGAAAATTTTAAAACATCATTACAGGTGCTTAAAATGGAAAGTCTTAAAGAGATAGACGAAGAAGACGGTTTGATAGAGACCACCGAACTCCAAATTTTTAACCACAACCTTCCTTTTGAGTATCGTTCTAGACTTGTGGAGAAACTGACAAATATTTGGGAGACCGCTCTGTACACCGACGAAACTGGGAAATCGATTATATCCATCATGAGCGTTGCAAATATGAACGAAACATACACCGATGACATTGGTGAATTCACGGTAGATAAGTACGGTAGAAAGATTTACTCCCGGGCGGACGGCGACTACCAGCTCAACGAGAAAAACAAGCTCGTCCAAGTTCGCGATGACGAGAAGCACGTATATTACTACGACGACTGCGGACGCTATTACGTGGATCAGCAGACAAGAAAACGCATTTACAAGGCGCATTCGGAAGCCAGCGAATACGAATTGTTTCCCACAGGCGAGTTATTCAAATTAAAAGAGGTAAGAGATGGTATTGAATACAGATACGACCACCACGGACCATACTACATTAACGATGAGGGACAGCGCATTTATATAGACCCCGAAACGAACCAGAAATACGAATTGGACCCATTTGGGAACTTAGTGCGTGTGCACAGTGATATAAGTATGTTTTATACTTGTCCACAAGAGCCAACTGTTGTTGAAGAATGTAAATATCTACAAAACGTAGTTGGGAGTGCGCTCAAGTCTTGTTTAGCGAATGTGATTTTACACCAACCAGCGGATCCTGTAGCATTTTTGGCGGACACTTTGGAAAAGTACAAGTGGAATATTGAAGATAGGCAAATAAGGCTGGAGAATGAGATGCAGATGAAAGCAGAGAGGCAATACTATGAGACTGACACTGTTCTACAGCTGCAGCCGTACGAAAGCGAAGATGGCGAGGTCTCCAACTTTTACGATCACAATTTTAGCACTTACTCAACAGATTATAATTTCCCTACTGACTACACGAATGGAGAGTGATTATTTATATTATAACGTTTAGCTACGTTTTATTGATATTTTTAATGTCGAAATAAATATTTTTTTTTTCGTAAAATTATTATAACTGTGCGTATATTTTTTCTTCAAGACATTTCTGTACAGAGGCAATCGATTAGCGACTTTATCTATGGACAGTTTTTTTCATTTTTAGGGTTCCGTAGTTCTACAAGGAACCCTTATAGTTTCACCATGCCTGTCTATCCGCAGTTCAGCTCAAAGACCTTAAGTACTAGAAACTGTTTGTATATTACTATTATTTTGGCATGTGTATGTATTCTAAACATTTTGCCAAAGTAATTTAATAAATTTTGTAAAATATTTAGGGGTACCACTCATACAAGTAACGTGGGGATGTATTTTTTTCATTTGCATAATCCATCGTGTTGGGTGTACTCTAACCGACTTAAAAAAGGAGGAGGTTATCATAATTTGTTTTGTGACTGTTTTTTTGTGGCTGTGTTACCTCATATTATACTCATTTGAAGACCTTTTTTTTCGCTATCCTAGAGGTTATGCCTTGTAGTAGTTGTAAACAAGCTTGACCGTCTGATCAATTCTGGCAACCGCTTTATTTTCTGTCTTCGTAAACTCGATCATATCTCTTCTTTCTGGTCACAGCCTTTATGGGTGCCTCTTCACTTTCGACGTAAAATCAGAATCCTCTGCACACTTTTCTCGGTATTAAACGACCCTACTCTCGCTATCTTGTTACTTAAAATCCCAGTTCACCTATCTCAGTGCCACGCACTCGCGTCCGATGCGCTCTTCTAATAAACTTTCTCTCGCTACTCCTTCTCACCGCACAGGTTTCCTTCCAAACTCTTTTATTTCCCAGGCCGTTCGTCTCTGGAATGCCCTTCCGGCAAAATTTAAACAGGATCCTACTAAATTTTTCATTTAAGAGACTCGTCCGTGCACACTTTCTACCTATGTATATATCGGAAGCATCAACAAAGCGTAATCCATAAACTTCTACTACATCGTCATAATATATAATTATTATAGTATGTACAAGTGTATGAATTTATTTTATAGCCTGTCTTATGTATTACATATACATAACACAGGCGATAAAATATTTTATTATTTCATATTGTATTTATTGTAAATTATATTCTTTTTGTTTTATAAATGTTGTTTTTGTAAAACTTAACTTTTTTTCTTTAAATAGCAAGTCATTTTCTTTTTGTCTGTCGCACTGCCAACAATCATTTCTGCTTAGCCCAAAGATATGACTGGTAGAGAATGCCATATGTCGGTATGTCTACCTTTTGTACAAATTTTTGGTTGTGCAGTAAAGTATAAATAAAAAAATGGACCAAAAAGTCTGAAATAAACTCTTGACCCTTTAAAGGAAAGGAATTCATTTTAGGCAAACAATATCTTTTTGGAGTCGGTGCCATCACTATGACCATCTCGAGCATCAATAAACTATCAGAGCACAGACTCCAATAAGAAATTGTTCGCCTAAAATGGATTACTTTTCTTTAAAGGGTCAAAAGTTTATTTAAGACTTATTAGTGCATTTTTGTATTGAAGTCGGATTTTACTTTTTTAAAGTTATTTTTTGTCTCATAATTTCGGAATTTCAATTCTGTTATTTCAAGGGAATCAAGATGTAAAGGACATATCATTAGGGAAATAATAGTGCTTACATAAATAGTAGAAACGGAACCCATCATGCGCGAGTCCAGGAGCCCTATTTTTGAATCACTCGCTTCGAATGGCGAGTGATTTTCGTTCGACAAAGAGTTTTTTTCTATGACTTTTAATTCATCTTCGAACGAAAATCACTCGCCATCTTGAAGCGAGTGATTCAAAAATAGAGCTCCAGCTCGCACTCGGCCGCACGCAATAAAGCTATCAATCGTTTGGTTGCGATCCTTTTTTTAGACGCTTTATACATTACTCGTTTTAGTCCTTCATGTTTTAAAAACATTGTGTGAAATTGGACAAAGTAAAACGTCGTTTTCATATTACAATATCATTGTTTTTTACTTTTCATAACGAAAATGTTTTTTACTTTTCATAACGAAAAACGTAAAGTCAGTGATTTTGCCTGAGGAGAAAAACTAACCTAACCCCTTTATACAGGGTGTTGTTTTGGTCAGGGACATCCAACTCAGGAATGATAATATGAGTTCGGCTTATTCTAAAAAAAACGTTTTTTTTAAATTCTGAGCAAGTTTTATACAAGAAAACCTCTTTACAACATTAAAAAAAATTACAAAACGAATGGGAAAACTCGCATCCTAGCGCGTAGGTAGCACTTATCTACGAAATACTACGCCGTAGCTAGTATGCTACGAAGAAGGTGGTGTTAGTGGTTTTGACTCGATCGCTGTACCGGATAAAAAAAATGATTTTGTGGGATTTTTCTATTTCAAAAAAAAAATTATATACATTTTTTGGCACAGTATCGTTTGTACAGGTACCCCTGAGTCGGTCGTCGCTGACCAAAACAACACCCTGTATAAGAGTGAATTCAATTTAAATTCAGAACATTGTGATAAAAAGCAGTTATTGACGAACGATGCCTATTTAGTTTCAATGGCGTTGTTAATGTAATAATTTGGCGTTTTATACAGAGGATAACGAGTGATCACTATTCGGGGTTGTAACTGCTCAAACAACTTGTTACGGTTAATAACGCCCATCGCTTCTTTTTAGCTACACTGTACCTACAGTTACAATGGCTGAGTGATAAGACGAAATAAATTAAAATAAGTTTATTATTAAAATTAATAATATTACTTACATTATTGATTAACCCAATAATTTAGGGTTTATTTTTAAACTTTTTCTTTTGTTTATTATTATTCCCTTTTGTTTGTTTTGTCTTCAACTGACCAATCTGTTTCTTTTTATTCTTTTGCTGGTTTTTGAGTTTTTTTGATACCTCTACTTGTACTTTCTCTGGTAATTCAGTTTTGCTGGGGACAATTTTACTTTCTGGCGATTTCGAGTCATTTTGTTTATTTTTGTTCTTATTCTTTCTATTCTTTTTCTTCTTGTTAGGACTTTGACTAGTGTTAAGTTTATCTGCATTAGGTTGTGGTGGTTTCTCTTCAGTTTTTACTGGTCCTGCGGGCTTTTGGTGGCTGTCAGCATTTTTGTTACCTTTGCCTTTCTTTTTCTTGCCAGCATTGGTTTTCTTTTCATTATCTGTGTTAGCTTCACTTTTTTCCTCGGTTTTCTGTTCATTACCTTGGGCTACTTTCTGTTTTTTCTTATTTTTATGTTTCTTCTTTGTGTTTTTGCCATCGTTTGGTGTAGATGCTGGACTTGATACACTAAAATAAAAACACTGATGATTACAAAAGTCACAGATTTAAGTTAAATGTTACAAAATGTATGTTAAATAACAAGTTAGTAACAAAAAAGTCAGCAGTAAATAAGTATAAAAAAATGTCATAAAATGTATGATATAATAATTAATTGAGTGGTAAAAATACTGAATGAGCGGTAATAAATGGGTAGTTAAAAAATAAGTCTCGGGTCTTCCGTGCGATTAACATACACACAAACAAATTCTGCAGCTTTGTTAGGGAGAAAATAAAATTCAAAACATGAATGGCGGCTCACATGTTCTGAATGCAGTGACTGTGATAGCTTTCTACCTTAAATAATTTATTTCACTTACTTTTTCTGTTCATTTTGCTTCTTCTTTTTAGGAGGTTCAGGGCCCTTTGTGTCAGCTGCTCTCTTTACAGGTCCCTTATTGTTACTTGTTTTTTTAATTGGTTCTTCTGACTGACTATCATTTGCTGATTTATCTTCATTACCTTCAGATATTTCACCCTCTTTATTTTCCACTTCTTCATCACTTTCATCTTTTACTGGTTCAGGCTGTAATTATATAAAAAATATATAAATCGAAAAGGTTCTATTTATAAATTAGGTAATTGACTCTTATTTGGCATAGAATTTAAACAAAAACTTTTTAAAAGTTGTCCTGGATAATTTAATAAAATAAAAGCTACGGTACTTACAATAACATTTGAGAATTTCTTCAGCTTTGCAACAAAGAATCCATCCATATTATGAGTGTGAGGATAAAATCTCCTCGTCAGCTTGAGTGACGGGTGGAATCTGTGATGCCTGTATTTAACAAAGCCTTCTGTACCAAAATCTAGACCAGTCGGGACCAACTTTACATTCCTCCTCTTCAACGCGTAATTAACCACCCACTCATTTTCTTCTGGTAATATTGAACATGTAGAGTAGACAATATAGCCACCAGTACTGGACTTAGCATTACAACAATCTATAGCAGCCAGAAGTAGCTGTCTTTGTAAGTTGAAACACCTCTGAATGTCTTTTTGATCTTTTGTTGTCTTTACACTTGGATCTTTAGCGATGACACCAGTCCCAGTACAAGGTGCATCCAACAAAACTCTGTCAAAACCTTTTATTACGTTAGGAAACTCTCTTCCATCATAATTGCAAATGATAGCATTAACAACGCCTAGCCTGTGAAAATTACCAACAACCGCTTTTGTTCTGTCTTTATTTGCATCATTAGCAAACAGTGCCCCTGTGTTTTTCATGATGGCAGCAATGTGAGAGGCCTTCCCACCGGGGGCAGCACACATGTCCAAAATCCTTTCGTTTTCTTGCGGCGCCAACGCCATCACTGGCAAGAAACTAGACGCCCCTTGTAAAATGTAGTGACCGGCCAAATATTCCGGCGTGGCACCAATTGGCACCGTTGAACTGTACACAACCAGCCCTACTTTACTCCATTTGCCAACTGGGTCCAAATTGACACCCCTGTTGATCAATGCTTGAGCCAAATCTCGTCTCCTGGTCTTCAAGCTATTTGTTCTTATTGTAACTGGTCTCGCTATCTCACTGGCTTCCAAGAACTCAACCAATTCTTGGACAGGGAATATTTGCATGAGAACTTCCATTAGAAACTCATTATAGCTGTAGTACATGCACAAGTCTTTGAGAAGAAGTTCTGTGTATTCACATCTTGATCTTCCATCCTCTTTAAGCCTGCTAAAATCACCTAGAACCGTGACAACATCCTTGATTCTCTGATGAACATCTTGTAAACTTGTTGGATTATTCAGTTCCTCTTCAGAAGGGAAAGCGAAAACATCTTGCTTTGCAATATTTAGCTGCATTTCTTCATCTGCAAGTTGTTTGTCCAACTTTTGTTTCTTTTTTAGTTTTATGTTAGCTTTTTCTATAGGCAACATGTCATCATCGTCATCATCATTGTCCTCGCTTTTGTCTTCATCAGAATCAGAATTGTAAGTCAATTTGTTTGAAGACGCATTTTCGTCTTCTGATGAAACATCTCCATTTTCTTTGTCAGAATCTTCAAACAGGTCATCCAAAGTACCCACCTGCAAAAGTATGTGTATTGATTAAATAAACATATTGTTTAAATAAAATAATAATAAGTCATTGGAACAGGATAAAATTACAGAATCATGAAAAGATAAATAATGAAATGTTATAGATCAGGTTACCTTGTAATTCTCAGCTTGTGCTTTGTCATCTTCACTCTCACTACCGTCTTCATCGTCAGATCCACCATCATGACCACTGTCACTATCAGAATTTTCCTCCAGCTTCCCCTTGCTTTTCTGTTTTGGCTTCAGCCACTCCTTGTTGTCATCAGTGTACCCTATAAATATGGTATAAAAATAAATAAATAAATAAATATTAGACTCCAATCACATAGATTGCTCTGATCCCAAAGTGAAGAGCTAATGCACTTGTGTTATAGGACTTTGTGGTACCGTGGTACCACAATACCCTAACCTGAGATAATATTGAAAATTGAAAATGATTTCTATATTGACCGGACTGGGAATCGATCTCGGAACCTCGGGCAGCGATACACCATGGGGTCGCAGTATAGATCATATATTGAAACGCACATAAAGCTAAGCCAATGACACTTTTATGTAAAATAAGTACAGTAGAACCCCAATAGCATGTCCCCGATTAATCCCTCAAGCGTATGTGAACGAGACACAATGCAAATTCTATTGTTATGCGGTTGCCTGCAACCGCTCGGGTGTTGAAGCATTAATACGATTTCCGGCATATGACGCTCTAAAACCTCGGTCCCTACAACTTGGAAGTATGCCTGCCCCAATGCATGCTCCTAAAGTATGTTTGTCTACCGGCTTAGTTTGCTCTTTATAGATGAATCATGACATAATCAAAGGAAAAAAGAGTCTAAAAAAACTGATGGTCTAAAGACTGTCTGATAGTCTAGCTCTACTATAACAAGTTCACAAATGTTAATTCTGGCACGTAAATAATTGATTTTCTGTTTGTAAATATTTCCCTTTCATACCATGTTTTTGGCTGGGTCATAAAAAATAAAATACAACAATAATGTACTATATAAATAATGTATTTTCTCAAATGCGCAAAAACAAAAATATATATTTCATAGTTAATTAGTTTGGCTGGGGTGTTTTATCCACTAACAAAGTAATATTGTACACCAATCACATACATTGCTCTGATCCCAAAGTAAGTAGCTAATGCACTTGTGTTATGGAAATCAGACATAACGGTGGTACCACAACACCCAGACCCGAGACAATATAGAAAATTTCGATTTCTATATCGACCCAACCGGGAATCGAACCCGGGACCTCGGAGCGACGACGCCTTGAAACCAGCGTGCTTAGCTACTACACCACGGATGTCGACTAAGCCTTACGATCGGGACATTGTTAATTTATTTCATATCAAATATACTGATTGCACAGCAAATTTACCCGAGCACACATACCTAATACTGATACTCCAGTTAGCAATTATAACTTTTGTCACAACATTTTCTCAACAATAATGTCTTAAAGATATTATAACAAATTAATACCTCAAGCGTATGTAAAGGAGACACAATAGATGTTCTATTGTTATGGGCTGGGGTGTTGAAGTGTTAAATGGTGTTTCAATTAGGGCCAGTTTTGTGATTGATAGAATTCACTCAACATATAATTAAAAGTTATTAAAACTGGTTGAATATATATGATTCTGCTGGTTTTGAAAAATATACCTAAATTGACCATTGGTTTAGGTAGTCTCTGTTCAAAAGACACAGACTAAAAATTAAAAACACAAAAAATTCGAACAAATGGTAATAAGTTTAAACCATGAGTTAACAGTTTACTATCAACCATAAACCCAGGGTTTAGATAAAAGATAAAGAAAATAAGGTAAGTTTTAAAAAGAAGATGTAATATACTTACTGTGTGCAAGTTATTATTAGATAAAACATTCATAAAAAAGCATCTCTTTTAAATAAATAGCAATGTGCTATGAAACTAAATTGTTGCTGAGATTTAAATATTTTAATCTAACTATTTTTTGTGGAATCAGTATTTTTGATTAAGATTTGGGTTTTTTTTTCTGTACAAAAGGCTTTCTTTGCAGGTAAAAAGTAACCTCAGGAAAAAATTTATCATTTGCAAAACTCACTTAATTCAAAAGCATAAAATAACACATTTGTCTTATATTTATAAGTTGGATGATGTGTAGAGACAGCAGTTTGTGTACAAAGCTTGACATCATGCACCAACTCCAAATGAATTTATTAAATATATAATAAATGCTTGATTTTTAGCTTTTTGAAGGTGGTACAATTTATAAATTCCTTTTTTATCTTTATTTTTGGTCATCTCTCAAAAACTACTGTAACCATATGATGAAATTTAACTATGTTAGAAAGAAAGAAAGAAAATGCATTTATTTGACTCAAATAAAATTACATCAATTATATTAATAATACAAAAACAGGCGACTTGAGTCAAAAAGGCACCCGCTCAGCATAAGTCGTAGCAGCGGGACGCATACCACGACGCTGATTTTCAGCGGGTGCCTTAGTGGGTTTAATGTGGGTTTAATGTTACAATTTACCTGACTCAATCAATGCATAAATACTTTAACTTTTCACAATAAATCCAATCCCAATAACCATTTATTGCCTATTGTGTCTGAAAAGACAAGGCTTTAATGTTCAGGGTTCGTGAAATCACACTGCATTCTAAAATAGAGTTTCAATTCAATTAATATTTATTCTGAGTACCTTGAACTTCTTCCTCCGTTGAGCTGTCTTCTTCTGCATCATCAATAGTAACTTCTTGTTGTTTAGCAACATTCCTTTTGGCCTCTTTTAGAGTTTTCCTCTTTTCTGCTAACTCTGCCTTCTTCTTAGCTCTTCTAGCAGCACGCTGCTTTTGCCTATGACTAAGCTTTTTAGGATCCTCATTATCTTCCACTGTAAATTGAAGGTTATGAATAAGGTTGGCTCACATTTCCATTGTGTGTCCAGGATAATTGATGCACAGCTATTATTATTTAAAAGTCAGGTCTTCATGGACACACAATGGAAATTGCTACCACCATAAGGTCTAACAATTAGACCAAAACATAAATAATATCTCATTTCAGTAGTCAATAATAAAAGTGCGTCGTCGTAAGTGCTTAAAAGCTTTCTAACATAAATTTGTTACAAATCTTTTACTTGATTATAAGGTAAAATGTATGAGAACGATTGAATGCAATAATTCTCTCCTTCTGACCAAACAACACTATTTTCAATGATGACATATCGTACTATTATAGATGTTGCGTTTATCAATACTTAAAAGTAATGAATAATCGTAGCCTAGCCATAACCTTAAAGTTGTCTAATCTAGTCATACATGTTCGTAACAAACACGTGTTGATTAATTACTCACAGAGGCTTTTTTTAAATACTGGATCCGGCTGTTTCTTAGCTTTTCTACCAGGCCCTTTTTTCACTTTCTTCGTTTCATCAAATTTTGCTTTACGTCCCATTTCTTGAGTTAAATAGCACGTTTATAAATAAATTTAATATATTACACCGCACTAAGCGGCACGTGTCTATACGTCAAAATTGAAGACAGTGAGTGACAGTGACAGACAATACAAACAAACAAAATGTTTTTTTGTTTTTGTTTCAGTAGGTGCTTTCTAGGGGTGCGTTCCGTATTGCGCTGACAGCGAAAATATCACTGATATCGCGCTTACAAACCGTTCCGATTTGGCGTTAGCGAGTCAACGATAGCTGTAGTGACGTCACGGCTGACGTCACTATCACCGCCATCTTGCGTTCACAGTGCAATCGTTTTGCTGCGTTAGCACCGTGAGCGGACTGTCACATTGACGCATTTGACGTCTTTTTGCTTCAAAGAACAGCAAATGTGATCTAAAGCCGTTCCGAAATGAAATCGCGTCAACAGCGCTGTCAGCACGCTAATCAAATCGGAACGGCTTTTGACGCTCACAGTGCTAACAGTGATATTGGCGCAATACGGAACGCACCCTAGGTAATCATGTAACCACACCGCCCGGCGGCATACGTCAATCATCTGTCAGATACTATGAAAAAAGCCGCTGCGGCATCATCCGCGGCAGCCGCTGCGGAGAGAAAAGAGGCACGAAATCTCACAGCAGCACAGCACGCTATTCGTTTTGTTTTGTTCCATTTATTAATTACCCTAGAATGATTTTGCAATGGATTTGGAATGTTTAGAAAAGAGGAAATACAGACTATTTATAGTACCCAATAATGTATTCTTTAATTACTAAAATAACTAATCATTCCAAAGGCATATGAATTACTCCATTGCCTTAACTGTTTGTTATATTAAAAATAAATATGATGTATACATATAATGGTGTATCCACACCGCCCGCTGGCACTGGCTGGCGCACAGTGGATCGAATCCATACAAAAGGATGGACATAGGATAATAAAATCATTTATTTCCGATTTTCTGAAAACTAGCTTTTTTTTTAAACTAACTTTTGTTTTTCATATAAAATATTTGTTTTTGAGCAATTAGTAATTTCTAATTACATATTTTAATGGCTCCATTACTGAATTTTATAATTAATTTTTCTAAGCACTACTCGGAACAAAATGATAAGTGATGATTACTTATAAACGCTTTTATCAATTTTAAGGATAAGCTTAAGTAAACTATTAGCTAATTTCCTACGAAGCTCATTAAAGTACTGCAAGCAATGGGATACAAGTAAACATAATAAAGTTAATCTTTTACGTATACAATTTAATTTGCTAATGAGTTATGGTAATTAGAGAAAAATATTGAAGCTCAGATTTGAAAAGTCAGTTTTAATTTAAGTCTCATAAGAGTATTATCATTTTGGCTTTCCCTGGTTTTGTGACCTACTTGGATCTTTACGTTGCTTTACGAAAGTATAAAGATTTAAGTGATCTGAGTATCTGTTTGATATTTTCAAAACGAAAAAAAAAACTGAAAATAATTAAACTAGTTACACCTGTATACTATAAAATATAACATTAAGTATTGATTCCTAGCCTTTTCTATCTACAAACCAATAAAGAAAGGATTCAATCCTTTATACGTCAATAAACAATAGGAAATGAAGTTTTGTCCCACACCTCAGAAGGGGGGGGGGGTTAGGGGTACCAAGTATATTTGGAGGAATTGTAAATAACATCAAGCTCAAACCTACAAAATAGTATTGTAGCACTATTACTATATGTACTATTGTAAGAAGTAAACATGCGTAAATCGCACGATTTGATATTTTTCTTATTTTTTTCATACAACGAAATTACTTTTTCTCATATATCTCCTTAAACTGCGATTAAATCTTAAAATGTGTCTTAACATTTTCCCCTTGAATTATTTTAAGACATACATTGGCATTATTAGTTTTTAGAAAATCGGTAAAAAATGATTTTCGTATCCTATGTCCGACCGCTTGTATGGAGTCGATCTACTGTGCGGCGGCATTGTGCCCCACAGCACAGGCCGCTGACATTTGAGGTAGGTTTGTCTATCCAATAATAATAACGTCATTTTTTAAGATTGAATACGAGTACCTATATTGGGTCTCCACTTAAGCTCGGGCACAAATATTTATGTTTTCTACTATTAAATTATTTTCTTTTTTATCCGTAACGGAACGGTGAAGGTGCGTTTGGGTGATATAATTTTTGTGGGTTTGTGTGTTTGTGTGTTCGCTAAAGAATGTTTCCATGTATCTCCAGAACATCTTGACCGATTGGCATGCAGTTTTCTGCAATGGATTTGTTATTTATTTTAAACTTTTTAAGCATCAGGGGAACATTACTCTTTATTCGTAAACTAGGCCTTTCCTACAATCTGATCTTCATAATTTTCTCATTACGACAAAGATAATACGTATTTTTAATACAGCAGCAATAGCTAAATGTAATCTTCAATTTTTACGTTGCGAACAATTCACTGAATTTCACATTTCTACCTTAAAGTTTGAATTTGTCACTACATGCTACGCGCAAACACAGGTAGGATGTGTCATGCAAGTAGTATTAACCTGAAAAGTCGTTTCTGTTATTATTTACAAGTGAAATATTCTGCGAAATCTCTTAATCCGTCTTTATTATTATTTTAAAACTTAAATTTATGGTCACTGATTTTAACTAAAACAAGAGCTTTATCATCATTTCTCATAGTTTGACTATAAATTTTATTGATTGTAACCAATCCCTAAAAAAATGTTGGGATATTTAAAATGCAGGTTGAAACACAATCTATAATAGCTGCTCGGACACCAAAGCCTACCGTCATACCCTTCCGGTAGTCATCTATCGATTTGAATTACCAACATTAAAGCATTTTAAAGTAGCGCAAGGATTACTCGAACGTTTAGTTGTATATTACGCATAGAAGTAGGTAATATCCCCTATCGGAAAAGAAGAACAAATAAAAGCTGTCAAACGAAACCAATTTAGGATAACATTTATGTGTGTGAAATTGTGTATGTATGCGGGTCAGTGATGTTTGCCATACCGCTTTTTACATTAATATCCAAAAATTTGCGCACGGGCGGGACTTGAACCAGCAACCTTTTGGCAGACCGGGCCAAACGCTCTTACCAATTGAGCGACCGTGCTGTTAGTCCGACCCTGCGAAATTTGTGGTTTCTTATGAAAACGTCAATTGCGTGACGCTTAGCGCACATCTAGCCGTCTGTTTATGAAACAGATGGCCCAAGCAGTTATTCTTTACAGAATAAATTCAACTTCTGTTTCATAAACAGACGGCTAGATGTGCGCTAAGCGTCACGCAATTGACGTTTTCATAAGAAACCACAAATTTCGCAGGGTCGGACTAACAGCACGGTAGCTCAATTGGTAAGAGCGTTTGGCCCGGTCTGCCAAAAGGTTGCTGGTTCAAGTCCCGCCCGTGCGCAAATTTTTGGTTTCTTATTTCATCTTTATGAATATAAAATATGACACTGAGTGTTAAAAACATTCTAAAGCATTAATATCGGTATCGAAAAATCTCACTAGTATCAGTTGTACTAGGTATCAATATAAAACACCGGCTAAGTTCGCGTTGAACTCACGCACAAACGGTTCCGTATTCGTAGGGTCCGCTATTTTTTTAATAAAATATATTTTAATTTATTCAATAATTCCACTTATACCATACAACTTACTACTTATATGATTAACGCAAAAGTTTTTGATGATGGATGAATGGACGGATGTTTGTTACTACTCCTCGCCAATAGTACTCAGTGGATTGTGATGAAACTTTACAATACAATAGATCATGCATCAGAATACCGCTGAATTAGTAGAAAAACTAAAACATACATAAATCACACATGTATTATATACTATTCTATCAATATCTTAACAATATAATAACGGTTGCAATTAGTCCTTCACTATTATAATAGTCAAAACCTGATACCTATAATGACTGCCATTATATGCGCCAAACATTATAATACTCAGTTGTTTTGTCAATCAGCGAAGTTAATATAAATGAGATTACATTCCGCCTAGGTGACTAATATCAAATCATCATGGGTTAAAGATATTAGTTAACCGCGTGATCAACAGTCGACACGAAATATCGATAAGTTTATGCATCCATGGTGTAAAACGAAAATTATTTCTTTACACAAAATATTCGTAAATATGTATTAAATCTTATTCGATCTTTGCTTTTTACGTAAATAAACGTTTATAGAAAAAAAGTAATCATACTCACTACTTATAAATTGAAGCATATTGGCAAAAATAAATCGTAAATTAGGACGAGTCGATTTGAAATATTTTACCTGTGAAATGAAAATTTGTTGGGATTATTTCGCTGTGTCGAATAACAATCAATCACCAAACAAGGCACCATGTTTAAAAAACATTATTTTTCCAAAATATACACAATTTCACTTGAAATTGTAAAAAAATCAAATGCAAGTTATTTTCAGCGAGTCTCTTCAGGGCTGTCAACTGTTTGACATCTGCCAAAAATGGTTCTGCTGCATCGCATCTCTCATCTCTTTTTATCACACAGCTTTCTGCTAGTGACATCTCGCTTTTGTCGTTCTATTCCAAAGTATCCAAATAATTTTATGGGATTACGACACTAAGATATATGAGATAGAAAGATATAAATTATAACATTGGTTGCGTACTAATCGCTACTGAGCGCTTATTGGCCCGAGCGCGTGACAACTGACATCTTACTCTTTGGCCTATTTTAGCCATTGCCATATTAATTGAAAAAAACAATACTTATGAATTAAATGGCACATTTCTTGTCTCTAACAGTTGCAGTGTATTAGTACAACTCCTTAACTCATAGGAAGGCATTTTTTTCAGAATGCGAGAAATAATTTAAGGCACTGTCGGGACGTACAGCCGTAAAGAGATAGTGTGCCCAACTGAATGCACTCCAGGCAATTACCTGCCTCTCGTGAAGTCATTTTAGAGCGCATACGACGTATCTATAATTTAAAAACATCTTAGGACGACCGTCGTTTTACAACACTAACTTTAACAGCTGTGTATATCGATAAAGAACTACGCTTGCCGGCGGTAATTGCCGGTTGCTTCTCCTCTACCTTCCTTATGGCCAAGCCGCCGGCAATGCCGGCGGGTGAGTGGGCGGGTGGGTGGTGTGGATATAACGGTCTATCCATTATATCATATTGACATTAGTAGGCTGTATTAGTAGAAAATAAATAGCCTTTGCGAACGCTCGCTAGGGCCTTCTCCAGGAGGGCGAATTCGTCGCGAATGCTTCGCGCGTACAATGATATGCGCGTTGGTGAAATACTAGCAGCCACTCTATATTGCGTTCACAAGACTCGCGCGAGTCGAACGACACACGCGTAGACTTTCGCGGGGATATGACAAGGTCTGAAGACCTTGTGTCGTCCCCCGCCATTGTTCTGCCGCGCGCAAAGCGCTAGCAAAGCTTTTTTCTGCCAAACACAGCAAATTGACAGATTTGTCATTTGACAGATGTCGCCCTTGCGAACTTGCGATTTGCGAATTCGGTCGAACTCGAGACGGTACCTACCTATTCAATCATATTATCTGTGATCATATTCATTCATAGTCACAGAACACTATTACTCCCTGTTCATAGTTTTCAGAATTTGGTGAAATGTGGAGTTCTTTGTTACTTGGTGTAAAATTAGTTGAATACGCAATAACGATGTTTTTAGCATTTTCTATATAATATGGTTCAAATATTTTAGTTTGTACGATTTATCGTGAAGTGTTGGTTGAAATGGCACTATCAAAAAATTACTTCATGGTTCCAAGAATATTGTGTTCAAATCGTTTAATTAGGTAAATGAATTATTTCGGTCTCATTCATACACAGTTGCCCTTACCAATATCGGATTTGCGTTTCAAATTTCTTCCTGTAGTTTTCAGGGTCATTACGTAAATAGACAAGAAGATAATATTCATGGTCAGTGTCACGGATCATACTTTCAGAGGCGTAATTTTATAAATTTTCCTCAACAAAATAGAACCAGGGAATATTGTGGAAGGCAGCTGGTTGGGTAAGTGAAGCAAATGACAAATCCGATCTGTTTTCGGTGTGCCATTTATGCCTGTTTATTATTAATAAGACTAGTCGCGTGCTTGTCATGCGTGTCTCGTTGCGCGTCTTAAGTTTCCTCCCTCCCTTCCCGTAACAGCATGATGTTTTATATCCTAAAGCCTTCTTTGATAAATAAGCTATCCAACACATAAAAATATTTTTAACCAGTCCAGTAGTTGCTGGGATTAGTGTATTCAAACAAACACTTTAAATGCTTTTAGCTGAAATCGACAGGACATGTATTTAATAATTCATAACCTATTAGTCAAAAGCCATGCTTAACAGTGATAATTTGCATATTGTTCATTCAAGATCATTGAGCAAGAACAAGGTGTTGAATAATACATTTACATTTTTAAGATTAATCCCTCAAGCGTATGTGAACGAGACACAATAGGTATTCTATTGTTATGCGGTTGCATGCAACCGCTCGGGTGTTGAGGTATTAAGGGACGATTCACACTACTAAGTGCTGTGGTGGGAAAGTGCTGGAGCTGGGAAAAAATCCCATAGACATTCCAACTCCAATGTTAAGGCATGAATCACTTCATACAAAATGTATACAATAATGTTTGACAGCGCCCAACTGGAGCCCGACCCACGCTGGTACCGTGTTGTGTGAATCAGCCTTTATGAATAAATCATGTACAAGAAGCTTTGTCATTTAGAAAATTTCAAAAAGATAACCCGAGTTTTATTTTTTTCAGGCACACTATGGAGCAAATGTTTGAAGTTGTGTCAGATGTAGAAAATTATTACAAATTTGTTCCTTGGTGTAAAAAGTCTGTTGTACTATTAAAAACCCCTGCCCGTCTAAAGGCAGATTTAATAGTTGGATTTCCACCTATAAATGAAAGTTACACATCTAATGTGACCCTAGTGAAACCACATTTAGTCAAAGCAGAGTGTACAGATGGTAAACTGTTTCACCACATGCTAACACTATGGAGATTTAGTCCAGGATTGAAAAGGGAACAGCAGTCTTGTGTAGTGGACTTCCAGATTACATTTGAATTCCGCTCTGCTTTCCACTCCCATTTATCAAACTTGTTTTTTGATCAAGTTGCTCGACAAATGGAAGGTGCATTCATAAGAGAAGTTGGCAAAAGGTTTGGGCCAGCTTCAATGCAACCAAGAAATCTACTTCTCAGTAATGATCATGCAATTAAGAGTTGACACAAACCTTAACTAGCATAAAGCAGAAGCTGAATTGGTGTTTTAGTTACACAATGTAACAAAATAGTATTTTTGTGATAAAGATGACATTTTATTTATAATAAATTATTGGAATAATTATCATATTTTATTCTCAAGTTGTTAAATAAAAACAAGTAATGCAAGTTAAAAGCTTATTTTATTATTTACATTTGACCACACTGAGATATAGTCACAGGTATTTTGGGTTTGTTGTTTGGTCCCGTAGGAACATTTTCTATTTTTCTCATCACCAGTAAGCCATCTATCACTCGACCAAAAACAACATGCTTATTATCTAAAAAGTTACACTTTGCACAGGTTATGAAAAATTGACACCCATTTGTATCTTTTCCACTATTGGCCATAGATAGTAATCCAGGTGAATCATGTTTTAGTACAAAGTTTTCATCAGCAAATGTACTTCCACCATAAATGCTCATTACACCAGTTCCATCACCCTGTAAACAGTAAAATTATGAATGTGAATACATTAAAATGTGAATTTTCTCATTGAATGAATTACATTTAAGTAGTGCTTACATTGACAAAATCACCACCTTGAATCATAAAATCTTTGATGACTCGGTGGAATGTGGCTCCCTTATATCCTAAGGGGACACCATCTCTTCTGTATTCACCTGTACAAAACTCTCTGAAATTTTCACTTGTTTTGGGGACAACATCAGCAAACAACTCGAAAATCATTCGGCCTATTTCCTGTAAATTTCATTATCAATATAGAAGTCAAATTTATTGACTGAGTAATGATGAAGCTTCTTTTATATGGGAACTTACCGTCGTGCCAACTGTAATATCGAAAAATACCACAGGGTTATTAGGGTTTCTAAGCTGTGATTGTATTTGATTCCAAGTAGGCATTTTGAGGTTAAGCTACAACTATTGTTGTTTGTGCCGGTTAGTTTGCTTGCTGGTAGTAGTTTGGTCTTACTAAACGCAGTAAGGGAGCAAATATTTTTATTTTAACAAAAGAACACCTTTGTTTTTCTGATAAAATATTAGAATGTTAGACATAATACAATCTACAAAAATAGAGCCTTTTTTGTTATGACTTCTCTGTCACTGTCATTTAGGCTGCGTTCCGTATTGCGCTGACAGCGAAAATATCACTGATATCGCGCTAACAAACCGTTCCGATTTGGCGTTAGCGAGTCAACGATAGCTGTAGTGACGTCACGGCTGACGTCACTATCACCGCCATCTTGCGTTCACAGTGCAATCGTTTTGCTGCGTTAGCACCGTGAGCGTCTAAGAGCGAACTGTCACATTGACGCATTTGACGTCTTTTTGCTTCAAAGAACAGCAAATGTGATCTAAAGCCGTTCCGAAATGAAATCGCGTCAACAGCGCTGTCAGCACGCTAATCAAATCGGAACGGCTTTTGACGCTCACAGTGCTAACAGTGATATTGGCGCAATACGGAACGCACCCTTAATAGTGCTATTTGTCACACAGGTGGACAGCATGCATTTTTTGTATCTTTTGGATAATGGAAACCGCACCGCCCATCGGCATAGGCCGGGTGGTGTGGATACTCCATTATGGTATAAATTGAAGTCCGTATTTCTTTGCAAGTCCAATAATGTTATCAATCTTTTCATAACTTTTTAACACTTTCACAGCGGCTCACGCGGATACCAAGTGATCGCGCTTTTAATTTCATACGCGGTTCACGCGCATAGCAAGTGATGCATTCTAATACTTACTGTTCGTAAATCACTTGTCGTACGCGGTACGGTATCCGCGAACGAAATAAGACTCTTGTTGATATAACACACACGTTGATACAAAATTTTACTGTGTGAGTGAGTTCATTCAGTAACAAGAGCCGATCGTTCAAGAGCGCCCCGCGGCCAGTGCGCGACGCAATACGCAAGTGAGTGCACGTCGATTTTTTGGCGCGAAATGCCACGACTTTATCACTTTATAGTACTTATAAGCGTTACACACGTACACGTTTTTATCACTTTATAGTACTTATAAGCTTCAATTTCAGTTTGTAAGTCTTCTGTTAGAGTTTTTTTTTTCGAGAAACATACTATTTTCATTGGTAAATAACTAAAAGTAGTATTACAATATTTCATTGTTTTATTTTTTATAAACAATATACAAGAAAGCAAAAACAAAATAAAAAATAAATCAAACAGATATCTATTATAGTTTACATTCTATGACTATTTGAAATATGCCAAAAACCGCCCGCGTACGCGGAGGCGCGGTTAAGTAATCGCACCGCTGCAAAAGTGTTAAATTATATCAGTGTTTTTTATTCATTTAAAAATATCTCAGTATTCAACGATAAATTTCTTATGGAAGTTTTGTGTTTATCTTATTTCTAAATTAATGATTTCGTTAAAAAGTAATATCATGTTTGTTTACAATACTCGACTAGCAAAGAGAAACGAATTGTATGCCGCTGGTAAAGCCGCCGGGAGGTGTGGATACACAACTATAAACAGTGCTATCAACTTTTTGAAGAATGATAGCATGGCTGGCGCCACGATCGAAAAAGGTTGGTTTGTTACAGAAATATCACTTTTGGCTTTTTAAATAGTTCAGTAATAACTACATGATGAAATGAAATCTTAAAAACGTGTATTTATTAAACTTTATTTCACAATCAATAGAGAAACTAAACCCTGAATTAAATTCTCTCCTATACATACATTAAGGCTGAAGATAACTAAAATGTGGGCCATTTTATTGTTCTCATTACCTTTCTTGTAATTCATCTATCTGTTAGTCAAAAGGGAATGACAATTTTTGGCCTAGCCACGGACAGCGATGAAACGTATCCCTAAATTGTTAATATGCTATGATATACTCCAAACAATTTGAATATCCTCGGAGTTTTGTTCTCAGGATTTTTTAAATTTTAATAGTTCTTCGCGAAATTCAGGGTTTTTATGAAGCTATTACTTTTCTTGGGGAAGTTTAGAATAAATTATACTTCTCTAATTGGTATTTAGGGATACATACTAATTGTAAATTCGATGCTGTTCGCCAATATGGGCCAAATCTTCTATGACAAGTGGTCAATTGTCTTTGGCTGACAATTTGGGAATTGGGAAGAATAGCTGTAACGCCAAAAAAATCGCAATATGGCTTAGCTTGCTATTATGGCTTGGCTTAGCTTGGCGCCAGTCTGGTGCGATTGTCTAAAGCAATCGTATTCATTTGACAATTCAAAACGTACGGTATGATCTGTCAAACGGCAAAGAACAAAGGGAATGGCCGAGTGGCAGTTGGCAGCACGTGTCATTGACTATTTTTGTGTTTTCGCGCGTTTTAGCGAGCTAAAAATTTGTTTGCCTAAGCAAAATCGGTGGTGGTTTTTTGTTTATTTATTGTATATTTTGGTAAGTGTTTTAAAACGTAAAAATCATGGATCTGGTACCCCCTGATCCGCCTGATCCTCCAGATTTGACCACATGCGAGAAGGACGTGTCATCTCAAGTAGAGGAATCCCAATCCGTTGTTTTCGCAGGTTCCAACTAAACGTCGCTTAGAAGGTGATTTGGAAGAGGCCGCTGAACCGGCAAAAAGGGTAAATTCAGATGTTCCAACTGCTACATTATCTCCCAATAGCCAACCGACTTATGTACACCCCTCCATTGTTATTGCCCCGACTTCATACTGTTATCAAGACAAAGGTCCCTTTATTGTGCATGTTTCGCATATCGAAACCGACTCAATAAATAGTCCCGCATTCATCCAACCGATGAAGTTCGGAAAGTTTTTGGTAACGAACAAAATTAAAGACGTCATTATAGACGGTGTAAAAAAAATCTGTCGCAATAGGATCTCCGTGGAATTTAAGACAGCGTCAGCCGCGAACGCATTCCTTAATTGCAACCTTCTGCCCTTGTATAAATATTCCGCGTCTATTCCAACATTTAATATAACCCGCATGGGACTTATCAGGGGTATTCCTACTGATTGGTCCATGGATGAATTGGCCACTTCGATGTCGGTCCCAGAAGGCTGTGGCATCCTCCTCAAAGCAAGACGGTTAAAAAGAAAACAGGTAACTGACAACCGCCCAACTTGGGTACCTACCCAGTCGGTCGTGGTTACTTTCAGGGGCCAGGTACTGCCTGAGAGAGTATTTTGCTGCCACAATTCAATTGCAGTTGAGTCGTACCAACTTCCCACGATCCAATGCATGAGCTGCTGCCGTTTTGGCCATGTAAAGGCCCAATGCCGATCGAAACCAAGGTGTTTCAAGTATGCTCAACCTCATTCCGCTGAAAGTTGTACCGTAACAGAGGACAAAGCGACATGTCTTCATTGCACTGGCGCACATTTTGCTATTAATAGATCATGTCCGGAACATTCACGTCAAAAGTTAATCAAACTTACAATGTCCCAGGAAAGTGTCCCGTATACCCAGGCATCCTCGCTTTACCCCCCAGTACGTCGATTATATGCTGACATGACCAGGACTCCTGCTTCTCTGCACCCTATCCAGACTCCTAGCGCTAACCTACCAACTTCAGTCTCCTACAAGAAGGCCTTAACATCCCGCTCAGCCCCTCGTCCTCGTGCCCCTTTGGGAAAGAGCTACGATAGGCAAGCACATCAAGCCATAATTGGCAACTGTGCTTCCTCTCTCCCGAACGGATGTGCTTTAAATTCTACCTCTCCTTCTCCCACATCCTCTGAGGATAACGATTACCTCCTAGAAATGCTCCTTTCTTTAATCTTTCGTATCGTTTCCGGTCAAGGAGGCCGTTTACCGTCCAACGTTGCCCAAAGACTCTCCCAATTCACCCAGCTATTTGATAGAAGTTCAAACAATGACTCAAACGGTAGTTCAGTGGAACTGCCAAAGTCTCAGACCTAAAAAACACGAACTGCTTTACTTTATAAATAAATATTCACCATCTGTCTTTGCCATCTCGGAGACTTGGCTGGTTCCCGGTTCTCACTTTCGTGTGACGGGCTACTCGTGTCTCCGTGATGACAGAGATGATGGGTATGCAGGGTGCGCTTTGCTTGTAAAACGCTCCCTGCCTTTCTCCCAAAGCCCTCTCCCCCCGCACAGTCGCAGCATAAATGTCGTGGCTGTGCGAATCTTTGACATCTCTTTTCTCTCCGTTTATATTCCTTATCCCGACTCCTCTTCTATACATGAACTACAGACGACAATCTCGTCCCTTCCTTCCCCAGTGCTGATTTTGGACGATTTAAATTCACACCATTTAATATTGGGTTGTCACCGCACTGATCCAGCGGGTTCACTTGTCTTGGACCTTTTGGATGACCTTAACCTTTGCGTTTTGAACAATGGTAGTCCAACGAAGCGATGTTCACCCGACCAAAACCCTGCATCCGCCGTAGACCTCTCAATCTGCTCCCCAAACTTAGCTCCCCTTATCTCATGGACTGTTCTGGACTCTTCATTTGGCAGCATCCACTTTCCTATTTTGCTCTCCCTTTTAGACAAACCTTTAGAAAAAACCCATTTCTCCCCTCTTTTAAAATTTAAATTAAATGATGTAGACTGGGCTACCTATTCATCTTCTGTCAATGATAAATTAAATTTCCTCCCCAATGTAGATTCATCAAACGCTCTTTTAGCATACACAGAATTCTCCAACGCACTTATTTCATCTGCGGAAAACCACTTCCCAAAAAAATATCCGCAAAATTTCCCCACCTTGGAGGGACGCTGCGTGTTCTGCTATTGTTCGAAAACGTAAGGAAGCTGAAAAAAGGTATAACGATGCGATGACTACGAAAAATTATGTGAGTTGTAAACAAACAGCCGCTCAAGCAAGAAAACTATTGTCCAAAAAGAAAAGGCAAGGTTGGACGAAATTTTGTGTGTCGCCTAGAACTCCATCTTCACTGGTTTGGAAACAAATCAGAAGATTTCGACTTTACCTTGATTCCCCTAACCCGACGTCAAATGATCCATCCATCTGGTTGAATGCTTTCGCGGACAAGCTAGCTCCACCTTTTGTCCCATCGTCCGATTGTTTCCCTTCTAGTAATTGCACTCTCTCCTCCCAAAGCAACCTAGACGCCCCGTTTTCATTTGATGAACTCAGAACGGCTTTAAACGGAATTACCGACTCTTCTCCTGGGTTAGACGGGATTCCATATTCTTTCTTGGTCAAGGCGTCAGATCGAGCAAAATTTTATTTTCTGAATTTAGTCAATATTTTTTTCGAGCAAGGTACAATTCCAATTATTTGGAAACAGCAAATCATTATCCCGATCCCAAAACCTGGCAAGGATCCTTTAGACCATAACTCGTACCGCCCTATTGCTCTTTCTTCTGTTTTGCTCAAGGTCATGGAACATATGATAAAAAATCGCCTTGAGTGGTACGTGGAATCGCGTGGTATTCTGGCGAGAACCCAATTTGGATTTCAGAAGGGTTCCAGTACACTAGACAGCTTAAGCATTTTAACGACGGATATAAGGTTGGCCTTTAAAAAACAGGAACATCTTATAGGTGTGTTTTTGGACGTAGCTTCAGCTTATGATAATGTCCTACTTCCAGCGCTCAGGCAAAAATTGCAATATCTGAATGTCTCAGAGAAGTTGGTCCGTCTCATTTGCAATTCACTGATGTCCAGATCTATTTCTGTCAGATATAATGATACTCTTCTTCCACCTCGACTTATCTGGAAAGGTCTTCCTCAAGGCTCCGTCTTGTCTCCTCTCCTATATAGCATATACACCCACGATCTTGAAAAAACTGTTATCCCTTTCTGCAACATATTACAATATGCCGATGATATCGCTTTATATGTTTCATCGAAATCAATTTCTGAAGCGGCATCATGTTTAAACACAGCTCTGAGATACCTTGGAGACTGGTTGACCAGTCATGGACTATCGATCTCAGTCCCAAAATGTAGCTCTGTTACCTTCACTCACAAACGAGTTGTCCCAGAGGCTCATATTGTATTCGATGGCGAGCCAATCCCTAGCAGTAATAAAGTTAAATTTCTAGGCTTAATTTTAGACTCGAAACTGACTGGCACTTATCATTTTAATTATATAATTGAAAAAGCGGAGAGGGGGGTTAACGTCCTTCGAGCCCTTTCTGGCGTTCGGTGGGGTGCTCATCCGTACTCCCAAAAACTTTTATACAATGCCATCATTCGCAGCCATTTTGATTATGCTTCTTTCCTTTTAGACCCGTGCAACAAATTAGCCCTCGATAAATTAAACAAAACCCAATCAAAATGCTTACGAATTATTTTGGGAGCTATGAATTCCTCCCCCATAAACGCTCTCCAAATTGAGTGCGTTGACCCTCCCCTCTTTCTTCGCAGACAATAACTGAGTGACCGATTCTACTCCAAAGTATGTCAAAATTCGTCCCATCCCCTATTGGAAAAATTAGATCTCCTCCGTTCACTTAGTAATTAATCCCACAAGATCCCTTGTATTCTCTATAGCCACCAAAAATTCAAACGCCTCCCCACTCATATGGAAAAAATTCCTATCCACCCTCTTTTCTCAAACAGCTTTGAATCTTTAATCTTTCAACCCCCCGTTATCCTTAGTTTTGGTATATCTAAAGACACTGTAGGTGCCCCTCAAGAATTTCGCAGAATCTGGTCCGAGCGCTGGCATGACTGGTTCCCGATTTACACAGACGCATCCTAGACGTCTGACGGTGGTTGTGTTGGCGCAGCGGTTTGGATACCTGCGTATAAAATTAGCTTAACTTTCAAATGCCCCCCGGTAACATCAGTTTTTACAGGCGAATCAATAGCTATTTTGGAAGCTATTCGTTTTGCTAGGTCCCATTCTATCCACAATTGCATTATTTTCTCAGATTCTCTAAGCTGTCTTCAAACTATCTTGACCAACCCTTTCAAATCCAAAATAATATTCCCTATTATTCTTATGATCAGAGAAGCTCTAATTGAATGTCAAAAAAATAACATTAATATTGCTATTTCCTGGATTCCCAGTGACTTAGGAATTCCCGGTAACGAAACAACCGATTCGTGGGCGAAGGTTGCAATTACAGCTGGTTCTCTAGAACATTTTAAATTGTATTCGCACGACGCCGTCTCCCTTTCTACTGCCCATATGTTTAAATCTTGGGATGTTCACTGGTCTAATACCAAAAGATCAGTAGGTAAATATTACGCGGATATTCAGCAAACCATACCACCCCGTCCATGGTTCTTTAAACACCATCACCTTCCAAAAAAAGTAGTGTCGACTATTTGCCGTATTCGTATAGGTCATGCTTGCACTCCAGTCCATTTAGCGAAGTTGCACATCAAAGACAGCTCCATCTGCGAATGTGGTCTTGATGAAGGTAATACCAACCATATCTTCTTTAATTGTCCAAATATTGGTATTTCCCTCTATGATTTCCTTCCCAAAAGCTTTCCCTTACCTTGTAACATTAAATCTATTCTTAATTCCCTGAGCCCCCCATTTTTAAAGTCCTTGTGTAAATTTATTTTATCCTCAAATATTAAAATCTAAAATAATAATATACCTAATTCATCCTCATAATAACATTTCCCCTTCTTCCCCTTGTACAAGCGCATGTATATAGTTCGTACTAACTTTTGTTGTGTATTTATGTGATGTCCTATTTGTGTTGTCTTGTTTTGTTTTAGGTGATTAAGTTTCATTTTCTACCCTCAATCTTTTCTTGTTTTTTTAATTATCAATAACACCCGTGTAAATGCTCCATACACGTGACATTGGCGGAACAGCGAACCACCGACATTGGCAAGCCTAAGTTCGTTCGCCATTTACGAAGAAGAAAGAAGAAAAGAACAAAGGGTTTGACAGATCAAACTGTACGTTATGAACTGTCAAATGAATACGATTGCTTTACACAATTCCAGCTGTCTTCTCCAGTCGGTAAGTTGTCGTCAATCACCCGTTCATTCGGGGCGGTTCATTCATAAAGGGGCGGTCTAATAGTGATATAAACTTACTAACTTGTTGGCCTTAGCCGACAAGTCTAAAAAAATCAGTTGTCAGTTATGTCACTGTCAAACGTCTGGAGTTTTGAGCGGGAAACGAAAAGGGGAGGACGGACCATATTTCTTAAGTTTAGAAATGGTTTTTTCGGGTCAATTATTGTGATTATGCGGTGGAATTGTCATGATAATTTGTGCTTTTGAAGAAAATAATGAAGTTAAAGTGAGAATTTTGGTGAAGCGAGCTCTAATCACGCCGTCTTACTCGGATCGCTGTTCCTGCGCTTAGCTTCCTTGTTGAGCATTGGAATGCGGACCACCTCGCAATTTCAATGAGTTAGGTTAAGTTACGCTAGTTT
This sequence comes from Pyrausta purpuralis, assembly GCA_963924145.1. Lineage (NCBI taxonomy): Eukaryota > Metazoa > Arthropoda > Insecta > Lepidoptera > Crambidae > Pyrausta > Pyrausta purpuralis. The sequence continues at coordinate 16,924,745 of OZ001649.1, forward strand.
AGTGTTAGTTTTAGTTTTAAGTGTTGAAAAATAAAATACAATAGATGAAGAATTGTCTGTATGGCGTACAGCCAAAGACGTTAAACTTGTATAAAAAAAATGACAATTGTCTGTCATCTGTCCTGTCCGATTCCGATATCTCATTTCTCTCGTGCTCAAGAAATCTCATTGTGTTTATTTTATTATTTTTTCGTCTGAACCGTCCGTGATTATGTTTTGTCTCTAGATAAACTATGGGGGAAAATACTGGCATACCGGATTATTATCAAATCTTAGAATGTGAACGTACAGCATCAACAGAAGAGTTGAAAAAGAGCTATCAGAAGCTTGCACTATCATGTCATCCTGATAAAAAAGAAGAGAAGGATTGTACTGAAACATTTTTGCGTATCACAAAAGCTTGGTCTGTACTCAGAGATCCTAATAGTAGAAGACAGTACGATGCGGAGTTAACATGCCAGGAACATTCAGAGTTGCTAATTTATGAAACTATAACCTTGCAAGAAATGCAATTTGATGCCTCAGAAAATATTTACACATATAGTTGTAGATGCGGAGGAACTTATTCGTTAGAAAAAAGTGAACCAATGCCAGAAAAAGTGATTATTGAGTGTAATGAGTGCTCCTTCTCAATAGATGTAATATTATGATAATTGTTGTCATTACTACTAGTCAAGATGTTTTTTTTTTGTTATTTTTGTTCCATTTTGGAACAGGCTAAGGTTCAAGATGTTTTTATATGTTGAGAGTTAATCAATGTCAATACAAGAGTTACCTCATTTTACTATTGTTTGTTTTAATATTTATAACTTAAATCTGTTTGCATATGATGCTGATTGCAGGATAATTTTTACTTATAGTTTTACTAGTATAACTAGCTGAAAGAAACATTATCTATCTTACATAGGTTCAAATTGATAAATGGGAATATTGTGCATATTTTTTAAAGGAATGAACTGGTGCTGTTTGCAAAATATAAAAGTACATTTAAATATTTCAATGGATACTACTTAAACAGTCACGGATCGAAATATCGTCGGCAGTGGCGTAAACAAACATATAACAATTAGACATGCGCCGAGTAGCACTTTTGCCGAGTAACGAGTACCAAGTATTACTCGGTTCATCATTTTTCTAACGGAGTACGCGACCGAGTAACTCTGTTTAAAATCAAATTCCTAATTTGGGTGTGTAAACAAGTACAAACAGGTAAGCACATAATTAGATTTTATCTAGCCACAAAGCGCGATGATACTAAAATCTCAATTAATTTATAATAAGCTGACAAAAGACAATAGTCCTCTCGCGATGTGGGCTGGGCATCAAACAGTGTATTCAGAACTGGCATGTTTAGCACGAGTGTTACTATGTGCAAGCACCACGCATAGCGCATCGGAGTAACATCATCAAGAAACAATGAATAGGCTGTTACCAGAAAGTTCAGAGAGCTTTGTGTTACTGCATCATAATTTTACTTTATAAAATTTCTCTTTTTTTTTTTTTTTTGTTTACTAGTTGGCCTCATTTTGTCTCATTATTACTCGTTTTGTATCATAATTGAGATTGTGAAAGATCTCCCCTGTTGTTTATATGATATCTACTGCAATATATTGCTTTAATTAAACCGAGAGTTTACTCAATTTTAAAACCGAGTTACTCGGCCGAGTACAAGTATCAAAAAACTGTCCAAGTACGCCGAGTACCGAGTATTAACCGAGTACTCGGCCCATATCTAATAACAATAGACTGTTGATAAAGACCTTTAAAAGCATCATTTTCAAACATAAATGCTCACAGTTATTGAACTGTGAGCATTTATGTTTGAAGTCTTCAATATTGATTGAAGACTATCATTCTTAAGTTAATTAATTGAAATGAAAGAAGGTTAGTGCCTACATATTTGATATCTTTGAGATTAAATGCAAAATGAATGAATGAATAACTGTGTTTTACTAATACCATTTATTTTGTGGTTAGAGCTAGTACATAAATATATAATTTCGACAATGTAAAGTTATCTTATTATGGTTAACTTGTTAAAATGAATGACTAAATTAAAAAAACTAGGTATATAAATCTAAGATAAAATTTTGTACAATGTTCCATAAACTAAGCATTTTTGAATTAACAGTGCGAAATAAATTATGTAAAAGTATGGTAGGTACTAGCAACATTTTGATTTCAAAGTGGATTTCTAATTTGATTTAATTAAAAATTTCATTAATCTTAACATAAAAGATCTAGGCTATCACATATGCAAATTATAATTTTGTATAATTTTTGCTTTCACAAATACTTCATTGGCAAGAACTAAATAAAACAAAAAATACATCCATTAAGTTTTTACATAAATTCTACAGAGAATGAAGATTTAGATAGATAGAGAGATAAAAACAATATTGCCAGAGTGTATGAAATGCTAAGCGGATTGCCATAATTACAAAAATAGCAAAACTGGCTTACTAATATTGCAACCTCGTGCTTTGTTCTGGAAACAGAGCAGGGTAGCAATCACATGTCACAAAATATGGTAAAATCTTCCCATGCACTCATTGAGATTACATCTTTTATATTACCAATTGATTGCTGTGTTCAAACTAACTTTAATCTGGCATACACAAAATATTTACACATTGTGCACACTTTTGTACTTTAACATAAGGTTCACTTTCGTGATAAGTCCAATTTAGGCAGTCAATGACCATACACACTCTGCAGGCACGTTACATCTGCTTACGTCTGACCATCAGCACAGTCTCACTTTGTTTACACATCTGTCCATGAAGTTCTTTTTTCTTTTGGTTTGCGTTGCAGCATCTATAGGCGTAGGTAAAGAGAGCTGCATGTGCATTTCGTCCGCGTCCAGAATGCCTTCACAGCTTCTACATCGCCTGGACGGTTTCTCTGGTTCGTTACAGTCCAAGTTGTCACTGCTCTCGGACAGTCTTTCTGGTAAGCTGTAAAGGGATTTTTCTGGGGACGAGGTTTTTGATGTGCTACTACTACTACAAAGTTGATCACAGCTTTGTGAGATTGCGGGCAAAGCTTTTTCTAGGGATGATTGGCGGCTTCGTCGTGGTCTGGAAAAATATTAAAGTATATATTTTAAAATGCTCATTAGTATCTTCCACTACCTACCTACAAGCAGAATCATCACACACTCACACACGATGAGAGCTGAGCCTGAGACATAGGCCTTAGTTCATCACCTCTGCTCTTCACTTTAGTTATATTACTGACCAGCATACCTCTGTGAGTGAAATAAACAGCTATCCGAACGGTTTCAGACCCTAACCACGACTGCTGGTTCGGTCGAGGTCTTTGCTGCCTAACCATTTACAAATACACAAAAGCGGTTATTAGTGGTGTCTAAGGTAGGTAACATTTAGTTAAGCAGTCTTATCACTAGACGCGATCTTTACCAGACAGCCTTTGGCTAAAGTAATAAGTTGTAGTATGCTCGTAGTGTGTAAGGGTAGTTATGTGGATTAAAAGCACGTTAGAGCGTTGACTCCATTTTGGTAAGAGCATTGGCCCGGATTGCCAGAGGTTGCTGGTTTAAATCTAGCCCGTGCGCAAATTTTTGGTTTTGCATTACCTATCTACACACCGTTACATGCCGTGCAAGGAACGTGTCGTGCAAAAAAATATTCATGTATAGTGCCAGTGCCACCAGCTTATCTGAAGTTATCTGAAGGAAGAATGGCCAAAAATAGAACTACAGTTGTCATTTTGAAAACGTCATTGCTGGTGTGATAATTATTGATATTTGAAAATTATAGGAAGCACATATTTATTTTTATTTTTAATATTATTATATGTATGTTAGTCTTTAAGGTATCTATTGTATGGGCCTTTTGTAGCCTGAAATAAATGATAAAATAAAATAAAATAAATAAATAAATTATTATGATACCCATTTTTATGTTTTCAATCATCAAAATAGCCCACATTAAAATGTTCTTAAGCCCTAACTTATAATTGGTAGAGAATGCTATTCGGCGTTAATTCCACCTTCATTGGTTGTGCAACAAAGTTTGAATAAATACTTGTCTTTAATTTTTCATAATGTATTACGGTGAGTATAAGAGCGCTTTCACACTTAAGCGACTTTAGCAGCGCGACGGTCGCGCTCCTGTCGCGCTGTTGTCAATTGACAACAGTGCTTACTAAGCCCTTCACATTAGAGAGACGCGCTGCTGTCGCTCTAATATGAAGGCGCATTTAAAAAGCCAGAAGTGTATATTGAGGTAAAACACGGCAACACTTATTGATCGTGGCGCCATTCGGACATTCTTCAGATAAGTTGGTGGCAATAAAAACCATAGAAGTATACAAGGATAATAATTTTATATTAAAACTAACACTGTTAGGTACTACTAGACCGTTCCTTACCGACCAACACCGTCGCATAGTAGGGAGTTTCGATCTTATGAAGGTTATTTGGTTACCTAACAGGCGGCAGTGCGTGTATGGTTGCCTCTAGTCAATCTGCCTTATCGCTGCCCCGGCTCTCGCAGGAAGCCATGCGCTGGTAGTTCGGTGGGCCGCGTCCGATGGTGGCGGTGCCGGGCGTTGTCACGTCGCCGCGCGCGCGCAACGGGCCGTCCAACCGGTTGGCCAGATTCGATTTGCCTCGGAGGAAACTGAAAGAAAAGTTGTGGGTTTGAAAAGTCTGGAAGTTCAATTCCGTTATTATGAAATGCCCTGTCTCTGACCACATCAAGGAAAAAGAGATCTAAGGATGATTTAGACATTAAATCCAGAACTAAGCTTGTCCTGACTTGCGCACGTTGGCCATAAATGATAAAACTAGGTTAGCTCACACAATAAAATCAATATTGTAGGTATACAACACTGCTTTCCTTTAACAGGTTTGAGGTCTCAGTTTAGGTAGGTCTAAGATTTTTGTTAATTTTAACTTATCCAACTACTTTTAATGTATACAAAGACATATGTTCTACTGTCTACAATCGTTCTGAATTGATGATGATATTTTCTTTTCATAATCATTTATTCCTGTGGCGTCTAGTGAGGACGCGAATCTGATTCAGGACGACATAAATAGTGTTCAACACTGGTGCGACAAAAACGCGATGTCAATGAATGCCAGCAAATGCTACCATATTAAAATATCTAAGAACAAAAATGTTATTCCATCTGAATATAACATCAACGGCGTCGTTATATCCGAAGTTAATGAGATACGTGACCTTGGTATAGTCATTGATCACAAATTATCATTTGTACCTCATATTGATAACATCGTCAAGAAAGCGGCAATGATGGTAGGCTTCATCAAAAGGGCTACCAAAAACTTTCGAACCACCTACACGCGGATCATACTGTACAATGCGTTAGTACGGAGCATTCTAGAGTACGCCAGTGTAGCATGGAACCCCATATACGCAGTGCTCTCGCAGCGGATCGAAAGTATTCAGAGATCATTCACTAGGCATCTTGCTTTCATATCTTCTGGCATATCTCACAGAGCTCCCTACAATGAAAGACTCTCATTCCTGGGTATGGACTGCTTACGACTTAGGCGGTCTATTCGAGACCTGGCATTTCTCCATGGTATCCTTCATGAGTCACGCAAAAGTGTCAAGCTTGTAGGAAGTGTACCTGTTTCTGTCCCATCACGCATTCCTCGTAAACCATTACGCAAAACCTTTGCTCTTCCCATGTTTAAAACCAATGTAGGCAGGCAGGCTCCGCTGGTCAGATGCTGTGAGCAGTATAATGCGCTGAACGCGAAATCTATCGATGGAGATCTGGACGTTTTTCACGACAAGCTACCAACATTCAAAAAAGCTTTACGCTTGCTCTCCGACTGTACGGAGTAGTGTATACATATTTATATTTACTAGAATTTAGTTATTTTTTTTTTTAATTGTCAATGTTGTGTACGCCTGTAATAGGTACGTATATAAGAACACTTTGTAAAAAATATAATTTTTAAGATTGTCATATATATGTACTGTTGGTGTAGGTACCTTATCAATAAAATAAATAAATAAATAAATAAATTCCTAACCATCTCATTACAAAATGATACTCGTAAAAGTAAAATTAATTTATGAAAGATTAAAATTATAAAAATTAAAATTTAAATAACATATATACAGTACCTAGCATTAAAACATCAATCACGAATTATAATTAATTTGAAATATTAATTACAAATTCTTAAAAGTAGGTAATACCTAGGTACAACAATATAATAATGACTGAGTTATGCAACAAAAATAAACAAAGATAGAGCAAATGTAGTACTATGGCGGGCTGTCATCTATAATAGGAGGGATCATCTAAGGATGACGCCTCCACCTCTTATCCATACATTTAATGACCAAAGTTTCAAATTAAAATCAAGAGTGTCTCACTCTTACCTCTCCAATTTCTCAACGCATGCGTCCTGATAGTCATGAATCCACCGCACTCCGTTGAAGTGGCACACTGCCCGCATGTCAGCCGGCAGATCCTCCGGCTTGGGCCAGTCGAAATTATCCGTAATGGGCACGATGTTGCACTGCGATTCCAACGCTGCTACTATTTCCTAGAATGAGATAATTATTATTAAAAAATAATTAAAACTTTAGACACAAACAAATAGAGGACTTAATGCCCAAAGCCTTCCCTACTGGTCAAGAGGCAGTCTTTCAAACTAAACAGATAAAATGCAGGCGGTGTAAAAAAGTGATATAAGGACAAAAGATAGATAATATCAGTTTATCAACCTGTTGCTGACAAAAAACCTGTGTTCTAAGTCTACATTTCGTTCAGTAGTTATTTCTTGCCCATTTCCTTATTTACGAGTACTAACAGTGTGACTGGGTCTAGTAAACTCTAGTACCTTAACATTTTAGGCGCCAGTATTTATTTATTTTAAACTTCTTGCACCAACAAACTGTAATATGGCGGACTTAATAACATTGTATTCTCCACCAGTCAACCATTACGTCTACTTAACAGAAATCAGGTCAGATCCGAGATCAATACAGACAGATCACCTGTCTTTTTTAGCTTTCATTGCTTTCGGTCGGATTGGAACACGAACATGTAACATTTTTGGTCATTGAGTTATTTATAGCACATTTATGAAAATTTCGCTTTGCTTACTTATCAAAAGAAAATTGTCGGTCAATATAACTTACTCGATGCACCCAATCTTTCTGTTCATTGTCCCCTTTGCATCTATCCAGCGCGTTTGGCGTCAGAACCAACAAGAAGTGCTTCGCTTGTCTGATACTCTGAAGGAGGTTGTTGTCAAACTTCCCTGCTTCAAGCCTCTCCACGTCAATGAAGACTGTGAACCCTCGGAGCTGGAGGTGGACCTTTAGAAGACTGGCCAGCTGAGAGCCGTTCGATCTTCTGTAACTCACGAACACGTCCAAATTCTTCTCCATGTTTTCTTCGCCTTTACTGGGCAGCGTGCTTTCGTAAGCTGAAAACAATGGACATAAACAAATAAAAATATGCGTCAGATAACACACAATTGTCTTGGTTTCAACTAAGAAATTTTCTTACTTGTGCTACGAATATCAGATAACTATAATGACGGGGACGTCTCTCATAAATACTTAAATAGATATAAACATTAATGACTTAGGTTCAAATGCTCGTGCGTGCTTATCACAGAAACATTTGCCCCTTGCGGGATTCGATCCTGCGAATGCCGGTAGTAGTAGCGAGTTTGGTATAGTAGTGGTTACACTACTATACCAAACGCAGCGTGTACGAAATATGAGATGTTAGTATAAAGTACTAAGAGAAATATATTTTTGCCTTGCTTATTTTAAATTAACATATTATGTAGTGTAGATGATGGACGCTAGGTAGGACTAATTTTGTAGGGTTTATTATGAAACATATTTTCAATTTTTCAGTGCTGCTAACTAAACAGAGTTCACGTTGTTATGAAACTTGTGTTTATGGTTATTTATTATAAATAGATCAGAATGTTTATGTATGATTATAGTCTCGTAAATTTTTAGAGGAAGTGATACAGTTATTAATATCGTGGCGCATACCTCTGATAGCGTTTAGTATCCGTAGCCTGTGGATGCTGTTGACGATTCTGCATTCGTTCTCTAATTGTTCGTCGCTCAATCCTCGAATTGACTCCTTGTCCACACCAGCGTTCAGCATTGAATACGTGTAAATGGTGTACTCTGGTCCAATACATTGTAGGAATTCATTCAAGCTGCTCCTATCTCGAGATGTGTAATCCGCCATCTTCTTCAGCTGTTGAAGCTCTCTCGTGAATCTGGAAATATGACATTGATTTAAGTTTGTGTGTAAAACTTGTTTTGACCGTAAACGATGAGTGCAGTCATGAATTTGACCTTAGCGTAAAAGTCATGGTTATCATTGGTATTTTGTTTGACTGTATGAAATTATAAAAAAATACCTTTTACGTTTGATTCCATTTTGTAAACCAATGTCTTCTTTTAGGTTCTCCTCCGATATTTGCAGTAATAAATCGCCATCAACTCTACTCTCGTAGAAGTTATTCGCGTATTCCGAGAACCCTATTTGTTTCACCCATTCTCGAACATCCTCAATCGACCAGAGTGGAACTTGCTGTGACAGCTTATGTGGTACTTCCTCGCCTATAAGCCTCAACGCTTGCGCCGCGTATTTAGATGCTACTGCGTTAGGACAGCTAGCGACCTTTTTCAATGATTCAATGGCACCAATCTCCCGGAAGATCTCAGTGTTGCCCTGGTGCTTCTTTATCCCAGCCTCCATGCAGAAATGGAATGCTGCTAAGTTTCTTGCTTCCTCTCTCTTTGAGCTCAGCACAGGCACGAGTCTTTGTAACCAGTTCTTGCTTTGACCATGTGCGTGCGCTAGATTTGACCGAGCAAACTCGAAAGGGTTGTGTGACGTAACAAATGGCTCTACTAGATCTAGAGTGCCTGACTTTAGGACGGCTGCCTCGATTTCTTTGTTCGCTACTAAAACTGCGATGGCTAAACACGCGTAGTATTTGATATTATCGTCATTGTGGAAGGCTAGCGGGAATAGCCACATGGGTACTTTTCTTTTGATCATGGCTTCTTGGTTTTCTGCACCACCGTAGAGAGACAGGTTCGCAAGGGCTGTCGCGCAATGCCGTAACGTTTCCACGTCGTTCTTTCGGCATTCGAATAACACGGCATCTAGACCTCCCAGTTTAATCACATCACTACACGTGCTTTCGCTGTGTTTGAACAGATGCTCTAGAATTCCAGTGCCTATTCTCGAGTGATCCACTGAATTAGCGTGTTTTGTGCACACACAGGCTACGTTGACGACCTTTTCCAGTCCATTTTCTACGACGTGCGCTCTGTTTTCAGTTGTTAGACATTGTTCAAGTAGCTTTGCTGAGGAAAACTGTAAATCGGGGTTGCTCGATTCTAAGCAATTAGCCATAAGTATGTCTAGTCCGCCTGATATCCTAAGCGTATTACAAAGAGAGTATCCTAGTTCATGCCCGTATGTAGGTACAGCCCATGCTTTTCTAACCATTTCGTTTAATTTGTTAAAATGTACTGAGGCGTGTTTCATGTCTATTTGGTTATTTTTTATTGAAGTTATGAAGGCGTTCATTCTCGACGAATATTTTTGTATTGCACTTTCCACATCGCCTTGGTTTGAGTTGGAGTTCAATTTGTCCAAATCTTCGAATGTGAGGTTTGTGAGGTCCTCATCTCCAGGCTTGCCTGTTCCATTTAACATTTGACTCATCTGTAAAGAAAATATTAAATATTTCTTATTATGATAAATGACCATCGTCATCTAGCCTCATACATAACTTGGGGAATTAGTTATACATAGACTTAGGATTAAAAAAACTCAGTCGATAGGTATCACTTATTGATGCCTCTACTGTTACCTATCTAGGTCAGTAATTTAACTGTTCTTAGTGAAGGTATTGTTACAAATAATGTGGCTGATACATATTATAAAATTTCCGAAAACCAACAAATTTGAGATGCAAATCTAACTAGGTTTTCATTAGTCGTTCTCATTTATTTGGCTTTTTCAGAAGTATATTAATAAAATTTCTTACCTGTGAAGAAAGCAGTTTCGACGTGGAGGACATGTTCTTGCTCGATATCGTCATGTTTGACTGCGCGATGCTGGAATGCTCCTTATGGCTAAACATGCCACTTGACGTGACGGTCTGCCGAGCCTGCGCTGTCGCCATGGCTTTCTTCTCCGCACTGAACGCCTCTGTCTGCAGACGAGAACTCGACGCCGACATGTTGTTTGCCTCCTGCGCTGTCACTTCCCCCGCCCTCAACGATCTCTGCTCCTAAAACCGAAATATTCCACTATCAATTTCACCACACAACAAAATAAAACCCTGACGCATCGATTCACTAACAATTCCGGAAAACTATAATATGACCTCCACAGATGAACCTCTTATCACACAACCCACAACAATGTTTAGCAAGTTTGGCGCGCTACTTTTTTACGCGGTGAATCACAAAACAAATATTTGGTTTTACGGAGACGCGATACGAGATTTAGGCCGGTCTACGTTGTCTTGAAGACGTGTTACAACTGAAATCACAAGTTCACCCGGTAGAAGTGTATTAAAAAACTGTCCAACGTCACGGCCCGGATTACACATCCTATCGTTTCCATTGGATATAGGCCAATATTAGCGGAGAAATCTTTTGTAGATCACTGGAGTTTTAGTGCGGGCTGTGTTAGAGATTTTTGGGTGGGAAAACTCTCACCAAAGGTTTCTGTGCCTGCGGAGGAAAGCGCGACAGGACACGGCGGTGTACCGGCCACGGGGCCGACCCCCCGCCCGCAGACATTCCGCGTCTATATTTAAGATGGACTATTCGTGTACTTTGCGCGTGCGCTGTAATTGACTTCCGCGTGTGTTCGCTGCTCGCGCGCACGCCGGTCAGGCACTGACTGAGAGGAGCGTGGTGCGGCAAAGGCGGCGATAAGCACACGTAGATAAATGAGCTCACCGCCCTCGGTGATCCTCCGCGCAGCATCCTGGACGCAAATGCGACTATGCGGGCCATTGTTTGTTGTCCATTACGCGGTCGCGTAGTGGTATGTCTTCGATGTTATCGTGGCAAGGGGCCGCACAGCACTGCGCGATTTGGGGGTGCCGTGGTTGAGGCGCCGCTCTAGACTATTGATCTGTCGCGTACACGCGAGGTCACGTCCTTCGGCGCGCCTTTATAGTTCACATGTATCCTTCTGACCGATCACAAGAATGTGCAAACGAGACAATATGTTTTGCGGAAATCATCTCACATCAGCGTCGAAAAGTAGTTACTATAGTGACTACTCTATAATAAACCGTAAAAAAATATGACCTAAATAGCAGCATTCTTATGTAGTGAATGACGTCAACAAAACTCACCTGTGAATATGCGGCCTTCTGTTCTGCGGTAAGCCCTTCGGCCTGCAACAGTCGATGTGAGGCACCGGCAGCGCTGTGTTCCGCGTAGTGCACGTCCCCATGCTGCAGCCGTCGCATTTTCGCACTGTTGGCCGCTGACTTCGACGCACTGTATCCATCTGTGACCACGCGAGTTGAACTTGCCGACGTTACACGAGCAGTACTGTATTTAAGCTCGTTGGCAGTATTCGATCCCACGGACGCCGTGCTAGCTGTCAGCAGCAACGGCTTATCCACGATGGGAGGCGGCGTGTCAGACTCGGGGAAGGTCACCAACGGCCCATCGGCGCCCAGATCACTCATATCCGTCATATCACCCATGTCCCCCATATCACTGAGATCCCGAATATCCAAATGTCTGTCCGCCAAATCATCTTGATCCACTATATTTTCCATCGAACTCCTCAATCTGAAATCGCGGAGAAAACTAAAATTACACAAGAACAAAGCTGCAGTTGTAATAATAAAGAGTATGAGGATCACAGGATATTTATTTTCACGTTTGAACGCGAACGGCTAATTTTACATTAATTTATTTGGTAAAATCTCCCGCGAACCGTGTTTTGCTATTGTTTGTCGGTATGGTACTGCAAACAAATCTGGGAATGGCGGGTTAGAATTGGCCGATGGCCAAGGCCACACAGGTGAGGTGTTCTAACTCGCATGTGTTACGTTAAAGCGTTTATGTTCGCGATTAGCGGGAAAAAGTGTAAAGCTAGAGCATAAATAGTAGTCATTTGGTTTACTCACCGCGGTCCGAAGTTTCTGGCGGTGTTGCTCAAGTTTTTCATTTCTGAGATGGAGCTCTTGAGCTCGGAAAGGTCAGACTTCATGGAGCTGGCCTTCATTTCTGAGGTGGTCATGTGCTGGAGCCGCTGCGACGAGCTCTGCACTCGTTGGCTCGACGCAGCGCTGCTTGAGGTTGTGCTCGATACCATCTGCAAATGCAATTTAATGTAACTAATGTGTTTATATTATTGTATGAGGCGTATTTACGATATGGGCCATTGATACGGGTGCGAAGTGATAAATAACGCAACATTATAGTGCGAGCACAACGATAATGGGTTCAAAGTAAACTAGTGAATTAACCTTTCCGTTGTTCGGAGCTGTGGGGAAATTTTGCACAATACTGCGTGTTCTTCGCTCGGAATCGTTATCTAGACTAGAAACATGGAGTTCAGTGCCAATGTTGGGGAGAGTAACATCAGGCGTCACGCGTCTTGGCGCACCTACGGCCGAAGTAAATAAAGCCAGGGCTACGACAAAATAGGATTACAGAAATAACTTTGTGTTTTTTCAAACGGCACAGATTTGTTTGTTATCGACAGCTTCATCCCTATATTTGTAACTTAAGGACATGGTGGATATGATCTGAATACAGACAGATGTTAATTTAAAAAAATCGTCCTAATTATGGTTTCCGTGCCACACTTTGTTGTTATTATTTTTTCAGTTTCATTAGGTTTATAAGAAAAAACTACGCAATTATCAAGGTAATTTTCCTGTCTTGTGGGTCGCGCAATTAGGGTTGCCAGGTCGCCCAACCTAATAGCCGGACAGACCAGCCATTTTGGCCGGACATTTGGGTAGAAAGGCCGGACACCCTACATTATTGAGAATTTTGTGTCTTAGTATTAATAGGTACGCAAGCTCAAGATTCATCGGGAATTTCATCAGGGTCCTAGTAGGGTATCGGCGACACGGGGTAAATTTGGCTTTTTATACTTTCAATGCCAGCAATGAAATTACATTCAGTATATACGCAAGCAAAGCGAAAGCATTAAATTTGGATTTAAGCGTTATACAGGTTGAAATTTTAATCAGTGACCAAATTTTGTGTGCAGACTCCACTGATGAATATGAACAACTTTTACTACGGGAGCAATAGTGAAATCGAGAAAAAAAATCAGCTGTTCCATACAAAAGCTCAATTGGCGCGCGGTCAAAATGTATGGAACAGCATTTTTTTTTCTCGATTTCACTATTGCTCCCGTAGTGAAAGTTGTTCATATTCATCAGTGGGGTCTCCACTTAAAATTTAGTCACTGATAAAAATTTCACCCTGTATAAAGGAGTACATAAATGCGCGAATTAAACAAGTACTTGACATTTTGGTTTTAAAAGAGACCAAAGTATTTGCGAGCGAAGACAGCGCTTAAGAATGTGGTTTGCAACGCAATTGTTCGACTCGATATAAGATTTGGTTTGAAATGCTTTCCAACAAAGCGATATGAAAAAAGAAAAGCCTTTTTTAAAACGCCTTGCAGAGTGGCAAAGAGAGAATGGTATTATATAAGGGCAATTTTAGTTTAGATTATAGTATAGATATATTATTAATGCCTTACAAAACGACCATGCCTTATAGAACGTAAGATCTTATAAACGCTCTAATCATTTTTTTATTATCTAAATGAAAACGCGTCAGTTGACTTAAATACTCACAATCACAACTCATTACTTATCTACTCAAAAAGTAAAAGGCAACATGTATTTTGAAAAACAAACCATTCTGATCAAATTAAATTTTTGGGTATATCAACATTCGACATGAGTATTAAGCATCTAATAGATAACCGCGAGCGTGATATTGCACGTCACTGCCGCTCTCGGCTAGGCTATGCTCGGCGCTCGCTCGTTTGTGAAATGTTAAAAGCCTAACAAAAGCCGGACAAGCCGGACACCGTTTATTTTGGCCGGACACGCAATCAAAAAGCCTACCTATGTCCGGCTTTATCCGGACGCCTGGCAACCCTACGCGCAATCAAAGCATTATATTTTTGTAATTTTTCGAAGAACATCTTGTTTTGGCATCTAATGTCGTGATTGAGAGGCGAATTGAATGAATCAGACGCGTGGGCGCGATGCAACAAAATACGGCCCTGAACCCGCGCCCAATGCGGGCCCGTATCAACAAGTGACATTTGTTATGATTACAATTTTTGGCAGCCTTAGGGCGAGCTGCCACGGAGTGTCTTTCTGTTCTCGGAATAAAACATTGTGTGTTAGTACTGAGAACTACTCTGTGTTATTATTTGGAGCTTACACATTAATTAACCAATACACATAGTGGGCCAAGCAAATCCTATAAAAAAATGTCATTGCAAATCAATTCTAAATGTCAATTATGCTATACCTAGCAGTACATGAGCATCTAGCTTTCAGAAGAGGTTTCTTCAGACTAAGATTTAAAAATATGGGTAAATAAAAACCATCTGAGCAAGAAGTAACGAGAAATAGATAAACGATTAATTTATAATTATAAATATAAATTAATTACAGTGCTCATGGTGTTTATTGAGAGGTGATTGTATGTGTGACCTCATGTACTATATGTTCTAGCCAAAAAATATATTTTATATACATTGCTTTAAGTCGTTGGCAGCTAAATCGACCATTTAATTGGAAAGGTATTGCACCACATAGCAACACAAAATAGAAATTATAACAATTATAGAATTTATGAGAACAACACATACGGGTCACATTGTGCGAGATTCCCTACTCTGTAACAAACATAGTTTTTTCTCTAGCCGTGTAAGATCATGAAAATACTGACAGTAAAACGTCTGTCCCCACAAACTCCAAGTCTTGTCTGCGGCAAAAGCGTGGGGGATCCAGTATCACACAAACGGCAATACGGCATACCACGTGGAACCGTTATGAATATAAATGGCGCATGAAAGATTTACAACGTGACGAATGACAATATTATATTATAGTCTTATCGATAGAATTAGTTGCCTTTGGGTGACATTGCGTGAGTATGCGTGCAATAACGGATTAGTGGCAATAAGAATCTGAATTGGAAGAAGGAATGTTAGCACGGTTTTATTTTCCCCCTTAAAAATATCTCGGTAGGTTTATAGTCAGATCTAGTGTGATTGTGAATATTGATTGATATAGGTCATTAAATTACTTATGGAATTTTATTTTGCCCGTTTCTTCATTGTGCCTTAATTTTTAAAAGCTTTTTTTTTCACATATTTTAACATGTAAAGTGCGAGAAGAATGCTCTTACAGCTACATCCAAACATTCCACATATTTATTTATCTATACTAATATTATAAAGGTAAAGAATTTGTTTGTTTGAACGCGCTTATCTCAGTAACTACTAGACCGATTTGAAAACATATTTTTGTGTCTGATAGCTTATTTATCGAGGAAGGCTTTAAGCTCTAATATATTACAATGCGACGAAAGGGGGAGGAGCAAACTCAAAACGCGCGGTCGCAGTCGCGGGGTACCGCTATCCTTTCATTTTATTTAGATGAACATTAAACAGTATTTTATGTCATGCGTATAAATCTAGACTCTTGTACGTTAAACACAAGATTGTTACATCATAGGAAGTTTACGTTAGTGCACAAGCCCTAAGGGCAGTCGACACGTCCAACGCCCTACGTTACGCCACGTTTTCTGGCAGCCAGCCAGCCTTCTGCGCGATGTCTGACAGACGAGACTTTTAATTGCTTCTCAATATTACAGAAGATGAAATGGTGCCCCCTGCTTCGTGAGTAATGTCCACTTTAACTCAATGGAACGTCTTTGATTACAGGTAGTTAATGTCTTATGGCTTTAACGTTGTCGTAGAATTTTTAAGTGTCGACGAAAGTTGAAAGATCCTCGGTTATAGAAGACGTTCGGAAAAGCCCGTAAAGAGAGTCAAATCAGCAAGTGTAGTACATTGGATACCTCTTACTCTACAAGTACTCTTAAGGTTTAAAAATAAAAAGACTGAGAGAATACATGGTCTAAAATAGCTCTAGGGCCTTGTACTACCATGATTACATCAAAAGGGCCGGATGTATCTGGAATACCAGTTTATACCAGATACATTTATATACAAAATTAAACCTGGCAGTACTATAATACTTCCTTTATTTCCTATCTATTGCACAAGATTGTTTCTTATAGAGTTATATATAGTCTAGTTGCAAACAAAATATGAAGTAGATGATGGTACGGTGATTGATTCTGCTACCAACACGGCGTTAGCTATAGGCAGTGCGTTGTCAACATTAATTTATTATGTTTATGTTCCTATTTTTCTCGAAACACTGCACAGCTTCAAAATAAACTTGTCCATTTTATGAACCAGCCGAGGCCGTTGCGGAAATAGCTGTCTATATTTAAAATAAAATAGGTCTATGGGTTTCGAAACAAAATGTGTATTAGCAGTCTCGGATGGTTACATTAGTAAATGTCTCATAAAATAAAATTCAGTATTATTGAATGGGACTGTTGGCTCGTAACCTCATCACAGCTTTGCCAAATCTGTATAGGATTAGTATGTTTGTATGATTAATTAATCAAATGCATTACTCCGTATGACATTTCCGATAAACTATAAAATGAGCAATCATCAGTTAAATTGGCAATGATAAGTATAATAAGAAAATAAAATAGTTATTTATATTTGCTACAAAGTAGTGCCGATATTGTATGGTGTGACTACAAAAACTGTGACGCCATCTACCGAAGTCTCATGGGATCTCTCGCTATTATGTTCATTACTCCACTTACTAGATGGGGCTGCAGAACCGATACAATTGGGTTGATTCGAAGCTTAAAACTTGTTTTGGAGTAACGGTTTGAACAGCAGCTAAACTTCGTGGTGATTACAAGAATCGGATTGTCACATGACGTTTAAGGGATATTACGTCTTGGACATGAGGCGGCTTACCAACCAATCGCGCTTTTTACCTTCAAAATAGTTGTTTATAGCCTAGAGACCTATTTCGCTTGATTGCACAACCAATTACTAAATAAACCGGTGTGGCGCGGGCGCCACCATGGTGCCATTAGATATGGGTTCTGCTATATACAGGTTGTAAGAGAAAGGTGCAGTGGAACTTTACCTAACTATCGTGCATTTAAAGGATCCCTTATATTAAAATTAATTAAAGCTTTATCCACTTCCTTATATCGAACCCGAACACGAGTGACAACGTTATAAAAATTGATTAAGAGACATAATTATTTACTTCCGTTTTTTAACGAAAATTTGTTTTTGTTTTGTATACTTTAATTACACAAATATTCAAAATTGGAAACTTTAATTATAAAATATCTACATTAAAAATAACATCAAATTTTAGTAAGTACGTTACACTGTGCTCACTTAGATTTCCACTGCCCCTTTCTGTTACATCCTGTAGGGTACAATACAACCCGGATAGTTGCCCCACTTTTTGAAATTACTTCATATCTCTTAGTACAAAAAGCGAGAATCTTTATTTGTTAAACGTACCCGCTTAACAAATAAAGCTACTTTGGTTCATTATCTTCAAATTTATGAAAGGAATAAATATTATCTTTGATATTTCCAGAGTATTGGCGATTTTTGCGGACCTCTAAATTTTGTGCCAACGATCCCATATGGGGGATAGTTGCCAAATCTACTTATATAAATTACGTTTAGGATAGATGCCTCGTCGCAATAGAGGGCATTTGTCACGCAAAAACTTTGATCGCACCTTGCCGTCCATGCAATCGCACAGAGACATGCAACACGGTCAACTTAGTTGTAGGCAGAGTCTTTCGATAGATAAATAAAATAACATGTATTTCATTCGCGAAACTAGAGTAATTGTAATCGAGGCAACTATACCCCCGGGGCGACTATCCGGGTTTTACCCTACCTCTATAAATATAGGTCCCTTAATTAACTCACCTGTTGAGCAGAACTGGTAACTTGGGTGTTGAGGCTTTGGTTCTGGCGTGAGACGAGGGAGCTCTTTTTCAGGTTCTCCATGACAGACGCCAGGTCTTTGGCACTGCCGTTGTGTTTCAGGCTGCTGCTGCCATCTAGTGGTATCTGTAACAAAGTACACAATGATTAGAAACATCAAGTAAAAAAGATACGACTCGTTTATAAACAAAACAAAAACAACATTGACCGAATACATTAATACTGGGACTAATTTTGAGTTGAGCATTCATGTCAGGTTATGTACACAAGAGAATTGAATGTGGACTTTTGAACATGACAAACGAAAAACAAATTAAATTTCCGAGACTAGTACTTATGTTTACAATGGTATTATTAGTTAGGTGCCACCTACTAGTATAATTCATTGTTTGCGAAGACCTACTTAGTTATAGTTAGGTACTATAGAATGCGAAACCACATTTCAATAGCGTGTTATTATGACTATTGCTGTTCATTAGATGGTCGTGTAGTTGGGTTCAGATTACAGCAGTTAAAGTGTTTGCTTCAAGTCTAATAACGATTATGGCTGAACGTGTCGTGAACTAGCTGTTATCTAAATTGCTCTGAGACAAAAGATACCGCGAGATGTAGGTTGATGTATGGCTATTTCAGTTGAACGCCACAGTTCTGGGAATAGTGAATTCAGCGCAAGGACTCGGCTTGTTGAACTCTTTGAATGGGGTCAAAGGAATCATTTGATGTAATGTAATATCGAAGACTGAGTCACCGGAGAGTCCGGTTGCTATCAATCAAGCAAACAAAGCACGCGTGCGAGTGTCGAACGCACGTCTCGGCCGACGCATATTGATGTGCCGCCTACGGTCCACATCCTTAGCGGCATACTCTGCAAGACTTCGTGCTCATTTTCAACACTAGCTGTCCCTTTCACTCATGGTAAGATTCCGATTTGAGTGAGAGAATCAACGATATTTGAAGATACACACTTTATCTTACTGAGTAGCACCACACCTCTATTTGAACACAAACGTCAATCACCATCACAAGTCACCGTCGTCAATAGATCTCGCACCTTCGCACAATTGGGAGTTATAAAATTATCGTAGTTAAACGTAGGAGACTGCCTCTTGATTGGTTTTAATTATGCAAATAATACTTCATGGCTCCTTTTAACTATTTATTATTGCGTTTATATAATTGGTACGAATCAGTGACTCACCAGGTAAATGGTTGTTTAGAAATTCAAGAAATTATACTCAAGTTATGTGTCATCCTAATAAATTATAATAAACTTTGATTGAGAACGTCACCGCCGTTTTTGCATCTATTTTTTCTCTCTGAGTATATAGATATTATAACGTCATCTAGGTACTCCTATCAAATTTATCTGATATTTTGTTACGGGTGAACAGTTATCATCACACCAACATCATAAGCACTGGGTGGTGTGCTAAAATTGAATATAACTCTATAGATCATAAATTCTCTTATTATGACTTAAATATTCGTTTACGTAGCACTGACCCCGTCTCCATGCATTCCCCGTCTAAATGCTTTTACGTAGTTGTTTCTCATCCTTTGAGTTGCTACGGCGTAGTAGCCGGGCTCCTGAAAAATGCTATGAGGGGTCGTACTCGTAGCACCGGAGTGCGTGAAATTGGTACGTAAAAATATATTTAGACGCGTAACTATGTATACCAGTGCTATGACTCTTGTAGGAACGAATGCTGAGTTACAATATCTGTGTTTGGACGTAGCGTAGGTCAATACTTAATTGTAGTCTTAAATTAACTAAACAACAATTTATTGTATCAGTTTAGTAATATAACATTGAAATGGAAACTGATAGAGAGAGGGTGTGAAACGACCTAATGAAACGCAGGGATCGTAAAGTCTACACACTAAAGGTGTGAAAGAACCGACAGCTCCCACGATTGTCATTTAGCGCCGTTGCCATTAGGCACCGGTGAACACACACAGAATTTAGAGGGAGTGATATGGTCCCCTTACAGCCACTGGTCTCAAGAAGTGAGTAGAAGAAGAAGCTAATGGAGCAAGATAGCATGTTATATATCAGTATCTGTCGCGTCGCGTGACGCTCTCTGACGCGCGATGATGTCA
This sequence comes from Pyrausta purpuralis, assembly GCA_963924145.1. Classification (NCBI taxonomy): domain Eukaryota; kingdom Metazoa; phylum Arthropoda; class Insecta; order Lepidoptera; family Crambidae; genus Pyrausta; species Pyrausta purpuralis. Next base: position 16,944,968 of record OZ001649.1, read on the forward strand.
CGGCCGCACACATTATTTGCGTCATCGTCACTCGCTGACACTACAATCGTAATCACTCGATACCACAACGTGATACCGATTAATTGCTTTATTACCGGTTGTTAGCCAGAGTGCGAGTTACAGATAGAAACTCTTGGGTCGGAAACTTTTTGTCACGAAATATTTGATTTTATCCTAATCAGATTTATTAAAGATCTTATCTTCATCCGGTATCATTGAAAGTAAACAAGTCGATATAGTTACGTGCGTATCTTCTGATAACAAAAATACTTTCGCATTTCTTGGTACTACACAACTTATACAGTACACAACTTTTAAATTTCGTGCATTACCCATATTATCTAACTCCGGAACAAATATTAATTCCAAGAAAATAAGCGCATTTTCTCGTATTTTTTCCTCAATGAGTGAGCTAGCATCATCGTCTGTTACGTATTCGATTACTTCATTGATAAGTGAGCTATCCCAAGCCGATGACTAATACTTGCCAAAGCAAAAAGTAAGCCGCATAACAGTCTCAACTGTGCTTACCATGACTCACGGTTCGGAGAAACGTGGTCACAATTCATGAAAAAATACGGTCATTTCACTATCCATGGTCTGAATGATAAATACTGTGTGAATGGATGCTATGTGCTGTTTATCTGATGTGCGACAATGATAATTTAATTTACAGGTAAAAGAAAAATAAAAAAGGTTTTACCGTTATACCCACCAATTAATATCACATGGGTCAATTCAATAAAAAGTCACGAAAATTATCAAGGAAGCTTGATGAAATTAAAATCTGCCAACTACCTACGATAGTAGGTTTAAAACTAAAGTTGTAGAGGCGATGAATAAAAAGGAATAGAACACACACACACATGCACACTCGTACAAACAAATAACAAATTCATAATGATAAGCGACATAAAGATAGTTGTAGCGTTATCTCATTAATATGTAAATATTTATCATATATCTTTATTCCTGTACTTTGTTATTGGAGCAAATGTGCAAAAATTTTTGGTTTTCTAACTTCAACATAACATTGTATGAACACTTATGGAAATCTATAATTAGCTCTACCTGTAAGTCATTAAGAAACACAATGTTATTATATTGTATCGCCGTTGAATACTTATTCCTTACTTCAATGTAAATAAAAGTCAATTCTTTGTTTGTAAACGCCACGGGTACAGGCCAGTTACGATAGCCCGGCTTTCGGTATTTTCTGAATCGAAAGCGGACGTCACTGGACCCGACGCCAGTGATAAGCATTGACACTTGTTGATAAGCAAAAATGGGGCAAATTACAAAGCACTCAGCGTACCTATAAATTATTAAACAGGAATTCGGTCACATAATTGCTACTGCAATTTTCCGCAAATATATCAGACTATCTAGAATTTCTTGGATGGTGGAAAGATGTGGACACAATTTATTTAATTCCGGTTATGAAATAAATGTGGTAAAAATCAGGGGGCATATTGCGATCCAACTTTAGCTGTTCAATTTCCAGGCAGCTCAATTCCGACTCAGTGTAAATGAATATTATCTATTATAATAATACTACAATGTGTTAATTTTACATTTGATCAAACTTTCAGGAAGTGCTCTACTCACGGTTTGGAACAACTTTTGCTATGGGGCCAACTTCGAAATCGAGAAAAAAAAAACAGCTGTTCCAAACATTTTCTCCGAGATGAAAATAAGCTTTTGTATGGAAGAGCTGTTTTTTTTTCTCGATTTCGAAGTTGGCCCCATAGCAAAAGTTGTTCAAAACCATCATTAGAGCACTTCCTGAAAGTTTGCTCAAGTGTAAAGTTAACACGTTGTATAATGGTACGAATATATTTATGTTGTTTTATTATAATATTATTATAAATATCATGCGAAATCGCTATACGAATTGCTTATTTGACAGTATAGCTGAGCCACTTACCTATCAAAACTGCATCGCGCCCAGGTTAACTTTATGGTAGTACAGAAAGTGCAGTGATAGAGTTTAGTAAAGTAAATATTAGTAATTTGATCTATAACATGCTTCCAATATCCGTACTTATGAAAACTTCAACCAGTAGTTGTACTTAGTTATAATAATGTAAAGACAATACCGGTGCACCAACAAGGGATTTTGATTGCTTATTATTATATTCTACCTACAATATTTCTAGTTTGTTGCATAATGGCGCATTATTTACGTTATCTACAGCAAGGCATTGTTTACTAGCAGAATCACAGATTGCTTATACCTGCCTAAGTACTTAATATAGCGCATTAGGCTGTCTGCAGTATAATTATTAGAAATAACTGTTTCTATTGGTGTATCAGGTATGTTTTCTGATGGAGATGAGCAATAATAACTAAATGTCACTGTTAAGTTTTTACAAATAAACGGTAATTTCAACGAGCATATTATCAAGAAACGTGGAGGATATATGAAGATAATAATTACAATAGCAATTAGCCTTTTTCAATATTCAAGTGTTATTATTAAAATAATAACAAAAACAATCTAAGCCCTAAAAATATACGATTGCTAAAACATAAAGACTTCATAGCCAACGCCCATAGTACTTGCAGGGTATGAGATTTGTTTACACTAATTTATGCTAATTAATTCATCAACATTTGCCGCACTTTACAATCGCTGCGTTTAAAAATAGATCACTTATTTATTAGAGTGCCTTTTCCTTATTAAACTCAATATTTCCTGAGAACTGATGCAAAATGTGAGACACCGAGATATATTCTACGGGTTTTAAAGCCTTAAGGTGTATGAGGAGACCGCCAAGCACACAAAATAGAATAACTTTTCTCCTCGTTCCCCATACGGTTCTTAGAACAGCTTTCACGATTAGCAATTCATCGTGCAATTTGAAATGTCTGTCTAAATTGATTAGCTTTTCTAGCTGCAGGGGTTCTAAGGGAATTTGAACCTTGACTATAATAGCTCTGAATCTAAGGTGGCATGTGAATGCGAAAAACATTAGCGTATAATGCGGCTAAGGAGCGTGGATGCAATGCGGTGCATGCTGCAGCGGCGTTATTTCCGAAGGTAAGACTGGCATGTACAATCGCTCCACGCTTGACACCCGATACAAATAACGTTATTGAATAACCACGGGAGCCAGACCAGTTATCGCGATCAACAGTTTCTAACGAACCGGTCTCGCATAATATATTCTTATCAATCCTCCTCCAAATCAAATTATGACATTTCTCTTCAAATATTTTCCGTGAACTCGCTCTGATCGGTCATTTATCGTCTTTTGATTAGCTGTGATTTTTCTTGAATAATTACGTTTTACCGATTCGATAACCTTGGCATTTCTACCATGATTGCGATTTATAGAGCATAGCCGAATAGATTTAATATAATTGTGCGGTTTCCTAGAATCCTCGGTACAATGGTGGCAGTTTGAGTTAGTCGTAGAGCAAATAATGGTTTACCTTGTGTCGCGATCAACTTTAACTTTGTCATATGGAAAGTCTGTTAAATATCCTCATTTTGTTGTCACTGTAAGTACACTGTGGAGTGTGGTCACTAGTCACTGGTCATATCGGTCGTGCGCGCCGCGTGGTGTGGAGTGTGCGCGCGCGTCCGGCCCGCGTGCCACGGCGTCGGTCGTAGCGCGTTGACTGCCGGCGATCGCAAACTTCAACTCGCGACCACAATGGCTAATTAGAATGGCGAGCGGCGGGAGGGGGCTCACTCCACCCACGAACCTTCGCATCCGCTTCATGGACAACTTGTGATGAGATGCTCTGGCTACGGTTATCAAACAGACGAAATCAATATTGACGTGTGTGAGCAATCGGTACCCGTCAAGCATAATCAACAAATGATGTACCTAGCTGCTCTCAAATTGTGTAATCTCTCAGAGTCACATGGTGCTACGAATATTTTGGGACGGTATCTTCACATTTCAGTGGCTTAGTGATAACATGTAGATAGGCCAATCCTTTCCTTGATAGTTATTTAGAATAATTTCATCAAAGTTTTGGATAACTATTACTCGTCGTATATCATATTTCTATAACATAATCGTAATGTCATCACTACTGAAATTGTAGAAAAAAATATTTACATTTACTGCATTCAATTTTGTAAAATTAACAGAATGTGATCGCCAGAAACCCAATACATGCATATTCTGAAATATTAAACGCAATTTTCGAAAAAAAACACGCAAGAGAAGGGAGTCCCACGGCTTGTGTCAGATGAGTCAACGACCCTTCAATGTCAGCGACAACCTCGTGGCGAATCATCGCATCAATAATTAAACGAATATTATATCAGCCAAATCGGTCTAATAATGACCAAATGCTCAGCCAAAGCAAAGGATCATTCACTTCAATCACTGTTTCCATATATGGAGTTAAGTCGAGACTCGAGTTGATTATGTCCAGTTGTTTCAAAAGTGATTAATTCGGAGTAGGTATTGTTTCTGTGATTTATTTCGACTCCCACACTCGGTAGCACATTCTCAATCCTCATGATGGTTTGTTCCGATAAAGTCTGATACTTTTCTTTGTTTACATTGCTTTACAAAATCGATTTCTTTCGACTTGAACTTGGGAGTTTTGGGTCTTAAAGAATGTTCTTTTCCAAACAAAGAATCTTTGTTTGAAAGCTTTTTCGCCGGTCAATAATTTCTCGAAAGTCGTAAATACAGCTGAGTCATATCGCAATCGAGGCAGAAATCAGAGTTCATGCTGTAACGAATCGCACGATTAGCCTCGTGCTTTGTCACAAATTAAATGTTGACTAAAATTCTCATAAGACCGTGTCTTATTCGTCCCTCCTGTTATTATCTAGATGCGGGCTAACAATTATGTAAATACCGGTGTCTGACGGCTTGTACGAAATTTGCATACAGACAAACGATTTTTTGTCGTTCATTACAATTTAGAATTTAGTAAAGGTCAACCTATATGTAGGTATTACCCTTAATTACAAGGAAACCAATGTTGAAACTAGAAGTATAGAGCTAAAACCTGCTTTTGAAATTTACATTCAGATAGGTCTCATTTTCTAAACGACTTCTAGATATACATGTAAATTAAAATAAAATTTATTACTTCACTAGACTGGGTATTAAATAAATTGCTCTCTATTAAAAGTAAACATTGGTGTACAAACAGAGGGAAATAACGCGTGACTAGATATCTCTATCGTTTCAAGTAGTAATTTCCTGTACGTAGATAAGTAACAAAAACCATATGCGACAGTTGCTACGCTTGCGGCTCTAAATTGAGAATTTAATTTTACCACTACCAGACAGACCGGGCGAGCTAAAAAAGTTTGCGCAGACGCCGCAAAGAAAAAAGACGATTGCATCGGCTTACATAGAAGACACAGGTGCGGGCACGGTCAGAGGCGTAACCAAAATGGCTTGTGGAATACTCGCAAAGTAAACCTTTGAAATTTTAGGAAGATTTTGTGGGAATTTGGTAACATTGAAACTATTTTTTCGCTCAATCGTATTTAAAACTAGCATTGTGGTTTGGTAGGTTGGTGTAAGATTCACAAATAGAATCCACCACGGGGCTCCCATCCTGATGGATGCATCAAAATGGGTCTACCTTAGTGAATCGTGAAAGATGATCATCATCGGGATCTATATCAGGATTTTTAGGATTAAGGTTTTTTTTTTATTAGAACTTTATTTTCTTCTAGTGTTGGATATTGATCTTAAGATTAGCTGCTAGATTTTATTGCCAAGCCAGTTATGGTTATTATTTAGTACAGTGCTAGATGTATTAGTAAGAAAAAAAAACTTGGAAAACGGCTCATTGAAATATTCAGAAGTAAAAAATTGACTAAAAATTAATAGAGCCAAATCAGTCAATTAAAATGTGGATGATTTTTTAACCGACTTCAAAAAAGTAGGAGGTTATCAATTCGACTGTATGTTTTTTTTTGTATGTTTGTTACCTCATATCTCAGTCGTTTTTCGACCGATTCGAAAAATTTTTTTCGCCTACTTAGAGGGTATACCTTCTAGTTGGTCCCATTTTTTTCAATTTGGGATCTGATGATGGGATCTTGATGTAATCGAGGGAAACCCTCAATTTTAAAGGCACGTATAGGGTTTCTTTACTTGAATCTTAATGTTGACATGTTGTTACGTCTAATAGTCAACATCTTGTGGGGCTGAGCTGATGGTGGAACTCCTTAACGCTTAGGAGTTCAGTAATTATAATGAAAGAACTTATAATAGGTAGTTTTTAGCTTCTTAAAAAACAGAGTCATAAGGCCCCCCCCCCTATTCTCCTGTAATCTTTAAAAATGAAGAAATAAAATTAACTTTAAAATAAGTAAAAACCGACTTCAAAACCAAAATGCACTAAAATGTCTTAAATAAACTCTTGACTAATGAAAGGAAAGGAACCCATTTTAGGGAAACAATTTCTTATAACTATTACGGTTTTTACTTATAACTATACGGTTTCGTCAACTAACTGTAGACGAACAAGGGTCACCTACAGCTGCAGCTGCTGATGCTATTAAATAAAATTCAATGCTCATTAATAAGACTGTAATAATAAACATTAAAATTTTAAAATTAAGAAAAAACTTCTTTATAAATTATGGTAGAAGTATAAAACAATTTTATTTTTAGGATGTCAAGTATCATGACTACCAATCTTGATTGGCATCATGAATGCAAGGCACGGTTCATTGTATTTAACGTCTTAAACATTTATAAAGTTTTTAATTGACATGTCAAAACTCCAATAATTTGCAATTTGCCAACGTCCTTCTATTTTTTCTTATGTTGATTTTATTTCATGTATAAATACAAAGAGATTCATGTGTCTTATTCCTTGAACCATTTGACCAATACGGTTTCGATTGCATCTGTAAAAAACTTTTCAACAACAATACAATGTTATTGATTGAGTCATAATTGAACGTAGTGCATTTCTACGTAACGTATACGAATCCACAAACCATGACTCAAATGCATGAGTGGATTCATTCATAAATGTATTAGGATGATTCGTCAACTGTTGATGTTTTAATCATTATGACTTTATTGGTGTCATAGTTGATAACACATACGTAATAGTAAGGACTTAGTAGGACGAAATTGTTAAGAGTTCTTTTATGCGATTATAAAATGACATCGAATTTGGTATTTGATTAAATTTATTTCTACGAATCGGGTAGTCGTATGATGTTGGACACGATTTGAAAAGATATGAAATATCAGATTATTCCGTCAATAACATCAAAGTAGATCGCAGTAAAAAATGTTTTTTTTTAGCGAAAGACACTGGTTTGATTGCAATGATTGCATGTATTTAGGTTTCAAAGAATTGATGTAATGTATGTGTGTAATTTTATGGCAGAATTATCGAATTAATCATTAATACCCAATATGCACTATCTACACTACTTGCTCATACTAATTTCCAAGGAAAGATATTTCTACAATAGAGCCTCAAGTCGGTGCTGATTCACCGTTCATTCACGTGGCGTCTTATCACCACATAAGCGGTCGCATTGTGGACTATACCTGCGCGTGCGACTATACCTGTGACTCACGCACAGGGTTGCCAGGTTGCGGTAGATAACCCGACTTTGATGGTCGCAGCTAGGTATAGAGTTTATTGTTTTGCACTTGACTTGTCGTCCGCTGCCATCGACATGTCAGTCGCTAGCTGTCGACGCACCGTCTACATTCCGTCTACCACGCCATTGACACGGTAATATTATGCCATCGATGTCGCATAGCTGTCGTCATATGCCGTACATGTGTCATTAGTTGTTTGGATTTGTTTTATGGATGCTGTTTCCTTAAAACCTATACTAATATTATAAAGCTAAAGAGTTCGTTTGCTTGAACGCCATAATCTCGGGAACTACTGGACTAATTTGAAAAAATATGTTTGTGTTGAGCTTATTTATCGAGGAAGGCTTTAGGCTATAAAACATCACGCTGCAACGGGAGGGGAGAGAGCAAACTCAAAACGCGCGGACGAAGTCGCGGGGGACCGCTAGTTCCCCATACCTCCATGATCGATGAAATGCCTGTTGAATTGACCCACCTAGTATGCCAAGTGCGTCATCCCGTTATCCAATTATTCACCTATCGCAGTTGGGTTTTCCTAACAGACAGATAGGAAAACAAACAGTATTATCTAAAGCAAACAAAAGTCATCGTCCTTCTGTACACAAAAGCTTGGCAACCCCACGCAGACATCCTGTTTCTACCTTTGTACAGACAACAGCACGTCAAGGTAAACACTGCGGTATCTTATTCAGTTGTAACATGGACTAGTTTGCAACAAAAGTGGGTAACCTGATGTGCAGGCCACTGTACACTTTGTACCACTTTCTAGAATATTAGCACGCGTTCGAAAGTCTTTCCTCGGAAACGGCTTAAAGCGCATACAAAACAGAGTTACGTACGGTTACAATTTAAGCTAAGCATTGGAATTGTAGGATGAGCTCTGCCACAAAGAGACCGCCGGCATAATTTAAGGTCAGCTTATGAATAAGGCAGCTTTTGCCAGACTTTCTTTTGTACAGTCGTCAACATATCAAGTTACAATTTGGACCTAATATGCAGTTCAAAACGATTACGATATTTTCATACAGGTATATAGGAACATTGTGTATGAGCAAGGTCTCTCGCGCCTTTCCACTTTTCTACGGAAATCGCTTGCACACACGGCATTTGTTTAAATGCCGTGTGTGTAGCAAGTGATAGTAAGTGATGCCCGTTTGGGCATCACTTCAAACAAAAGGCGACGCAAGGTGGAAGAGATTTTGGCTTTTAGGTGGTCAGGTGCCAGTGGCCTCGACAGAACGTATGCAACATTTCTACCGTCACCTTATCAGACACTTAATATCTTATCTACACATTCCAAGTATGCTTACCCGGAATTTAACAATTATAGTAAAACAACAAACATAACAGTCTAGTGATTAGCACATTCCATTCTCGATACACTATCATCTTTATTTAAATGGATGAATCATAGGTTTGATCGGCGATAAGATTTGAAATATTTCACCAAAAAAATATAAAGTGAAGTCATCACTGTCGAATATTGGATGGCGATCTTCTTGCATTATTTGTATGATTATCTGCATCAACTAATTTGGATATGTTTTTTTTTTGACAAAATGTCGACTTATGCTATAATATATATACTATAATATTATAAAGCTGAAAGAAGAGTTTTTTTTGGTTTGTTTGTTTGTTTGAACGCGCTAATCTCAGTAACTAGGTACTAAACCTATTTGAAAAAATATTTTTGTGTTGGATAGCTCATTTATAGGCTATATAAAATAACGATGTGACTTATAAGAGCAGAGCAACAGTGTGAAAAGTGGCGTAAACGGGGGTTAAGATACACAAAAACAATGTATGTCGGGATTGTTTCTCTTTAAAAGTGCTAAAATGAAATCCGCCACAGCATATGTCTACACTATATGGTTTACTCTCTAGTCACTACAAACTTTTTTATGTTTAAAAATGATTAAAAAAAATGATTTATTTCCAAACGTGTTTCATGCATACGGGTATTTATTATCAACAAAATAAACGTATTCACCATCCTGAGCATTTCATTTTGTACATAGTTGCCCAGTACATCATTTGACTTCAATTCTGACATATCTTAGAAGCTGTCACAGTTTTAAAATAACTCCGCACCAAAAGAATGCTCGCAGCTTGAGTACAATGCGAGTTTGCACTAACTGCTTGCTGGACTCTTACTTACAGTGAAACTACGAGTATGTGTATTGCGTTGAAATAATTTACAGGAAATCCGAAATTTACGCGGGTGACACCGCGGGACTTCTAGTTCAGTATAACCTAGTGAAATTGCACGACCACTTGGACGTTCAAGAAAAGTGGCTCACCATCAAGTAAATATTGAAAATGCGAATCCATCAGTAGAATGTTTGTGGATATTCTCATGGATGGATATGCACATATGTAAAAAAGACTATAATTAAAAAGTAACTATTTTAAAACGGTATGCCTGGCAGGGTCTTGGTTGGAACCTGTAGTTATGGGCCGAGAACATTGTGTTGTGCAGAAACAATTGACTTTTTACTTTGACTTAGAACTGACTTAATATTTTGCCAAGCCCATGTTGCTATATCTCGTAATTTAGATGTAGAGCGAATACTTAGACACTTGTTACAACATGTAAATGAGCTAATCTCAATAGAAAATCCCCTGTTTCCTCTAGTTAGTGTCTGAAATGTTTGTGTTGAGACTAAGCCTCATGATCCATGAATAAGTTTTATAGATAAGGTCTGAGTGCTAGAGGAGGCTCAAATAATATTATTTAAAACCATAATAATCGGTTAATAGTAGGCGATTTGTGACTTATTATAAAGCCTTTGTAGAAATGGACGTATTATTTAAACGGGAACCAGCAAGTACTATTGTTATTCGTTTAAACATTTCGCCGACCATACACTGGAAAATCCCAATACATAAATTTACATAATGAGCCACGGCTCTCTTTTGTAACGCACTAGTAATAACTCTTAATACAGTGGACTCATTTTGCTCTTTATCTTCTTCTCATTTTATGATTAATTTTGTTGCTCGTCATAAAATAAGTAAGTAGCTAGATTCACTTTAGGGTCCTGCCGGTCAAGATTGTGAACTGAAGAATCTGAAGAAACCTATTAATATTATCTTACATTACATACGAGATTACTTATTGGTATTCAATATACGGAAATATTGCACTATTGTTTACACCACTTTCGCGAAAGGACGCAAACACTACGTCCGAAAGACGTTATGGTGACGTATTTGTAAGTTATTGGTTTAATTGACAAGTTAATATACGTTTTAGTTAGACCCTTTGCACACTGCGACTTTGCAGACGCGCGTTTTGTAAACCCTTTGCACACTACGACTTTTAGGAGCGATGCAGCATACACTCTCGCGCTACTTTTAGCATCGATGCAGTTGCGATGCTAACGCGCGTTATTATCGATGCAGTCGCGATGCAGAAGCTGCACATTGACGATTATGAATTGTATATTGGCGACTGCATCGATGCCAAATTAAATCTATTCATTGCATGAGTCGCAATACGGCATCGATGTTAAAAGTGTGTAACGGGTCTTAGGTTGTTACAGACTGTCCTACTGTCATGTGAGTCATAAACATAGATAATAGGGCTTTATTTGTTCGGGTCTAATATAACGTCTATAAATAATCCGTTTGTTATTGTATCCCGGTGTAGATTTGAATATGCGTGACGGTTATTATCAGGCGTCTATAGCTGAAGGTCATTGCCTCAAATACATATGGTATTATCACAAAGAACAGCATACTTTATGGAAATATAGATTCAATTTAGTTGACTGTTGAATCTTTAAAAAAAAGCTTAAAAGAGTACCCATAAATATTTTAAAATCGTCACTGAAAAGGCTAGAAAAACCTTGCTGTATCTAGAGTTACTTACCGACATTTAATTGCAAATATTAATGTATCTGTGGCGTTTCCAAAGAAACATTCCTTTTGTGGCGTATTGTTTGAATAATGACGCACAGCACATTATAACCTTATGCGGCCCGTAGCACACTTCAACTGTTACTGATAAATTAACAAATGTTTTTTTATACAGACAGGTGGATTTTTATAACACGCTTTGTGCTTCGAATGGCCTCTTTGAGCAGTTCTATAGGATTATGATGACAAAGGTATGCAAGGTTAATAAATTGACAGAAAAGCTTAATACCTAATAATACTAAATAAACTCTAAATTAGACTGCAAAAATGAAAAAGATCGGCCAAGTGCGAGTTGGAGTCGCGCACTGAGGGTTCCGTGCCAACTTTAACTGAAGTAGGGAATCCACTAACTTCCACTTAGTAAAATACCACAAAATGTTGTTGACAGCAAACATAATTTTGTTTTTCATAGTGATTGTATGAAGAACAAATTTATTTTTGCAGTTGTTGAAAATGTGCTATATCTCAAAAAACTCTGGTTTAATTCCGTCCAAACTAATTATTTGTAACCAAAGTATTTGTTAAGATCTACCTTACATATTTTTTTCAAAATTTACACTAGCTTAGTTTCGAAATTAGATGGGGGGGGGACGGGGGACGCCCATTTTACCACTTTGGAAGCGTCTAGCTATGAAACGTCAGACTTTAAAAGTAAATGGTTTTAGAAACCTCCATGTCATTTTAAGAGACCTATCCAAACGCATAGGTTTGCCAAAAAAATGTTTTTCGGTTTTAGTTTCATGTATGGCAGCCCTCATATAAATGACAACAACAGTAAGATTTTCCATGTTATTATATCATATAGCATAGACAATAGCCCTTGAATGTTAATTATTTAATTTATCGATACAATAATCATCATGTCACATGCTACATACATGCAAGAACATTGACATGCTCCCTTCACACTTCACAGCATGCAATCTACGAAATTCTGGTATAAATAATTCCATTCACTTAGTTATAGAGTATAGTATTCGTTTTATACATGCGTTTTATATCTCCTCGGAACTGATTTAAAATATCTAATCAAAGGAAGCAGATTAATTTAGACTCGAAATAAGCTAGTTACGAGTAATAAAACCCCGTACGTTGCACCATATAAGATCCTTTTCACTCTGCGACTTTTGGCATAGATGCAGTCGGCGTTTTTGAAACGCGCGACATCACCAATGAACAAAATTTTGCATCGATGTTAACGCGCGTTAGTATCAATACAGTGGCCAATTAAATATACACATACATTTGTTAATGGTCAGCTACTGCATCGATACAAACGCACGGCATCATCTCTACTGTATCGTTGCTCAAAATAGCGCAGTGTTTAAAGGTATACCATTTGCGGCTGCATCGATGCTGCATGGGGACTGTGCAAAGGGACTTAGTCACGTAAGTCTGACAAAACTCATACTTAAGATCCTTTACACACTGAGACTTAGCAGCGATGTAGTCGCGATGCTATCGAGCATTAGCGTCGATACAGTCGCGATGCAGAAGCTGGAAATTGTCAAATTATATACTGAATTTTGGCGACTGCATAGATACTAACGTGGGTTAGCATTGATGCAGTCGCGCTTTTGCATCGATGCTAACGCGCGTCTTCATCGATGCTAAATTGAATCTGTTCATTGCGTGAGTCGCGATGCTGAAATGCGTTTTCAAAACGCGCGACTGCATCGTTGCAAAGAGTAGGAGTGTGTAAGGGGTGTAAATACGACACACATTATTCTGACATTGAGTTACGTATATCCCAGAAGACTAATAAAAGAACAATCTGGTTATTGTAAGAATGGACCTATCACTGGCACTGCGCGTTGAGAAAAGGGTGCAAAAATAAACTGTATTAATACGAAAAGGACAAGCGCGGGCGGGTGAGGGGGAGGTATGCGACAAGTTTGACAGAACCATTCTTATAATCATCGGGTAGTTTATAGCGCAACGTAGCCTATTAGATACCCGCCACCATAGAGATGCAAAGCAAACATACCCATCGTGTTTTCTGCGGAGATTCCAGCAGGGATTCTTCTGAACGTACCTGAAATAAAATCATTATTATTAGTAACTGACAGTTAATTTATACTAATATTTATAATAATTATTATTATTATTGGGTATTATAAAGCTAAAGAGTTTATTTGTTTGAACGCGCTTATTACAGAAACTACCGGACCGATTTGAAAAAATCTTTTTGTGTTGGATAGCTTATTTATCGAGTAAGGTTTTATGTTTATAATATCACGCTGCGACGGGAAGAGAGGAATCAAACTCAAAACTCGCGGATGAAGTCGCGGGGGACCTCTAGTAAAATGTAATATTACATTACGAGAACTCAGGTAGAACTATGTGAAAAATATATGTTTATAACTGTTTATTGTTATAAACTGAGTGGTGTGGGGCAAGCTAAGCTATGTGAATCCTCGACCCTTATAGTATAAATAGTAATACTTTATACAAAATATGACCGCTCTAGCTAGCTTTTGAGGGTCAATCACACAGAGGTGTTTTGTCTTTTGTACTCAATTAAAAATAACTTTATTTACCAGGTAAACCAATAAATATGTTCACGCCGGCATCATTGCTGTCTTGCCTACAAAGCGATAGCGATAACTGTTGACATTTACACTTTGCACCTATATTATTTGAATTACACGTCTATTTGTACCTAGTTGTATTATAATCATACGTTTATCGGATCGACTAACGTCAGAATTGAATTGATTATCGAAACCAAAATGTGTGACGCACCGCCTTATCATCAAAGGTGTTAAATTCGTTTAATTCTGTTCGTGACACAATTTATTAGATATTTAAAAGATACAATATGAAAACAGAAAATGTGGAACACACATCAAATGCTCTCATACAGTGATACATAGACTGCTAAAATCATAATTCTTACGTAGTCGAGTAAATATATAGGCAAATAAAAATACAACGCAGCAGACACTTAATGTATTCAAATATTATAAATCTGAAGAGTTTGTTTGAACGCGCTTATCACAGTACTGGACCGATTTGAAAAATATTATTGCGTTGGATAGTTTATTTATCAAGAAAACTCAAAACACGCGAACGCTGTCACGCGAGACCGCTAGTAACTTATAAAAGATGTGGTAGTAAGAGGGGAACCTCAAGTGTTAAAGTAGATTCATCCTACTGCACAGTCTTTTTGAAACTGAATCTAAATGAAGTCGCAGAGAGATCACTATCTCTGATAAAAAGACGCAGTTCCTAAATAAGAATACAATATTTGATAATATTAAATAAAACTGACACTGGAATTAGCTTAGTCATAGACCTTTCAGATATATTCAATTATTTTTTTACTTATTCCACTTTTTGTATTATTAATGGCACACCAGACTGACACTGGAGATAGCTTAGCAAAAGACCTTTTAAATAATGGCTAAGGCTTAGCTATCTCCAGTTTCAGTTTGGCACGCTCTTTTTGGGACACCTAGTATAAACTAAAGTTACAGGTAAATTTTGCCCTAAAGTAGACAAAACCTTAACTAAAGTACCGACTTTTTTTAAAGTATAAAGATAGTTTAAGTTTTTTTATTAATAACGAACAACAAAAAATAAAACTAAGACATGCATAAAAAAAAAAACTTAAAATCGACCTATTCAAAAACGAAACCATTTCCTTGCGGCAAGGAGAGGTTATGATGCAGGCTGCGTTGCCGCGTTGGATAGCTATGCTAATCCTTTGAGCTAGGAACCAGCCAGCTTTATTATTGGCTGTTACAGAATTTAATTTTGGCGCAATTTTTCTAAACAGCAACTTAGCACAGGGTCCCTAAGGCCCAAATGTTTCAACGCCAAACTGCGCAAACACATAATCACTTGCAAGTGAGACGTACTTGCGATGCTTGGCTACTGCTCCAACTTTAAGAGCTGATTCTCTGAGATGGGATCGTATCGCCAAAGTATCGACACAAGTTGCATCCCAAACTAAAGCCCAACCCCTTAAGTATCTACTACCCACGGAAGTATTTATGGTGACATGTTTGACAGATCCCTTTTTAGGTATAATAACCGTGTATGATTAATAAACAACATGAATGAACATATATATTGTTTGCCTTATTACAATTGGTTTTGAGGAAACAAATTACTCCGTGTAGGTTGAATTGGCTATACAAACTAACATTGGAAACATCGATTACCAATTTTCACAGTTAACATATATGTCCGAAACCCTGTTTTATAAGATTGAATTGTAAAACCACTTCGTTAAGAAATGGAAGAAGCCATTTATGTTTCGTTAATTGGTTCTCAGATTAATGTTAATTATAAATTTCAATTTCTCGTTTAGTTACGAATGGTCATATTCGTATAATAATATTCGTATTTTAGATTATTCAAATGATGAATGGATATGCCATTCGCATTCGAGACAGTAATACTGTCTCATTCATAAATCTGACTCATAATATTGTAACTGCTCTGAGTTATTTTTCGTCAGCTAACTACAATTTAAGTAATGATGTTCGGCCATTTTTATAAACAACTAGAGGTCGCCCCGCGACGTCGTCCGCGCGTTTTGAGTTTGCTCCCTCCCTCCCCTCCCGTCGCAGCGTGATGTTTTATAGCCAAAAGCCTTTCTCTATAAATAAGCTATCCAACACAAAAACATTTTTTCCAATCGGTCTAGAAGTTCCTGAGATAAGTGCGTGCAAACAAAGAAACAAATTCTTGAGCTTTATAATATTAGTATTGATGTTTTACATGTTTTATAAGAGTGATATTTCAAAAAACGATTAAACATGACAGGGTAATAGCTATGCTTGCTTATTTATTAACAAAATACGTAATTATAATTAACGATAACATTCAATGATCTGGGCCATTCTTTAAGCACCGTTTTTTGATGGTCACACGTCTGTAATTCCAAACACATTCAATGTTTAATTAAATAATAAATTTTGTATGTTTTATCATGTATCTATCAATATGAATTCGCTTTAAAATGTGTTATTATGTTTGTAGTTTTGTAGGAAAAAATATTTTACCATCGGAATCGGGAGTAAAACTGCTGTTCTTCGGGCGTCACACTGAGTTGGCGCTCAGTTTAAACACTTCTATCTTGCTGGACTTTTACATTATATTAACATTATATATTTTTAAAAATTGGATACTAAGTCAGGATTGATTATATCGAGGGGGAAAAAATCAGTCCTTAGATTTAAATTTTACATACTTAATTTTGTGTCGGTCACACGATTTTACCATTTTCGAAAATGTGACTCAAAATTGCTCATAACTTCAAAAAGGTTCATCCTATCGACACAAACCATAGGTCCGCAGAAACTTCAGACCTGTCAAAACACTAATAGAAGACAAATAAGTATCTCATAGCTATGATATAGCTAATACAGCTCCTTGCGTTTTATTTTTGTTCTTCAGACCCTAGTGCATGTGACCCTTCATGGGTAATGTTTTAAGATAATAAGTCAGCGTCGGGAATAAATGTCTACTATTGAATCATAAAACTCATAGTCAAGATTCATTAGAGCTGATTAGATTACATAAATGTTAGTTACTTAATTTAATATTTCTGAAAATGTAAAATTTTCGTCACTTGCGTGGCACAACTTTCGTGGTCAATTTCCCACGAAAGTTACAAATCATACCACGAAAGGTTATCATAGTGTACTGATCTCACTATAATTTATATTTTATGGTTTGCAAATGCAGTTAAAATAACCGCCTTAACGTTTCAAACTTGAATTATTCTACTTAGACAGTTTCCAGAGGCACAGATATGATTTATGGAAATAATGTAGCTTACTATAAATATGTATAGAATATGACGTCTTAAATCTTGATTTTATTCGGCTTTGAATCGCCTCATCAATCTATATACTAATTATATAAAGAAATCACAATATGTTACTCTAAAAAGCATACTCATTAATTAATTAATTTTCGTGCATTATTCGTAATTAGCCCAATTTGTGTAGTTTATATGAGAAAATAATGAATAATTCTTTGCCACTAATAAGAATGATGGCAGTTATGCCAGTCGTCTTAATTTATTCAAACAAGTAGCATGGCTAATATTTGAGCCTGGTCTCAAGCTGGAAATTTCTCCACTAGACCGATAAAAGAGTCTACTTTGAGGCTACTAGATAAAGACTGGGAATCATGAGTTTGCTTTACCGGAAAAAAACTACAATTAACACTGGTACTGGTTCGAAAATAAGCGCGTGACGTCTGGTGTTTATTTCCAAAGATTCAAAAGAAATAGTTTAATTCTTTATTGGATACGAAAAGGTCATATTTTGAACGATCTTGCAGTTATGATCCAGCAACTAGTAGTCTAAATAGTCTCACTCTAGGCAAGCAAAATATCTTGAAGACTAATTTATTGATTGTAAAGTTCATAAAGGGCCTAACCTATATACCTAATATAACTGAGCCTACCTTAAATGAGTTGATAATAGCCGGCAAATATCTTACTGCTAAAATTCAGGGTACCTGTATGTAATTTGAGGCACTACTTTGAAGGGTAAAGAGTTGATTGCTACAGATTTGCTACATGTACCTTAGCTTACCTTTACCTTTATAATCTCAGATAATTTCGACAGAATGCGACTTCTTACCAAAATAGGTTAAGGAAGCGATTAAATTACAAAATACTAAAAATTTGATCGTAAGTATGGGTTTAAATTGTCGAATGTCAAAATACCATTGCTCCGAAAGTGCGAAACCGTAAAATTTAACAAAGTATCCAATCGCTGACAAATACGGTCATTGTTGTGTGCCGAGAACAAATGCGAGTAAACAGTGAATTTGAGGTCAGTGATACTGAAAATGAGTGCAATAAAACACTTAGAAGGAGGGTAGACCATAAAGTCTACAAATAACAGCCCACTCGCAACAGTTTTAGGTACGCTGTGATCATGGCACTTGCAACAGTGTCGAAATACCTATCGGATACTCATAAATCATTTGGTACATAGTAGCAATGTCGAAGGTAACAAACTATTATTATGTTAGTGTTCATCATGAATGTTTAAAAATATATGTAATACCTAACCACATTACTATTTGTCTCAAACATATATAATATTTCAAGTACTTTGATACTTTTATTACCGAATTATCTATCCAAAAAGACGCTGCGTAACTTTCGTGTCACGGTGAGTAACTTTCGTGGCTTACGAAATTTCAATATTAAATATCTACATGAATAATGAACCGATTTTCATGATTCTAACAGATTATGTTACAGTTTGATAGCTTCTTTAAAGCAGTATTTTTTTTATTTGAATAATATTAGTATAAATTTTCGCCACGAAGGTGACGCGAAGAACACTTTCTGAAGAAATGCCCATCTAATAAATTGAAAAATATAACCGATGCAAATGGTCGGTTTCGTTCAATTTAATAGAGGCCTTATTATTCGTTCTGTATTTTTAATTAAGTAAAGTTCATTTATATTACTTTTCTACTGGACGTAATTGCTTGCATTTTATTGAATAATGTTTGTTTATGCAGTAAATCATAATCCGACTGCAATTTAAAAGTTGTTTTATTACCTAACAAATAGTAGTCATTAGTATCAGATCAAAATAACCCAAATTATACTAATTTTCATGATCTTTTGAAATATTTATAGTTTAGAGTAAGTCGACTGAAGATAGCGAAGAGATATAAGAAATTCATAATGTGTATTTTTGTTGACTTTAAAATTGGCAATATTATCGTTTGCAGTCCACTATTGAGAGAATAAATTGATGTAACGAACACAGAGTTGTGACCTTTTAGTCAAATTAATTGAGCGGTGTTATTGTCATAACAAATTGACTCGCTCGAAATTGGAGTCAATCAAGTGCCATGACTAAATAAAGTGCACATCTTTATGTCAACTTGGCGAATTACCAAGAAAAAATAGAAAAAGGAGAGTGTTATATCAGAGTATCAAATGGGTTGCAGATATTATAAAACAACAATTACGAACTGCTGCCGGCATTCTGAGGCGCAAAAATATCAAATTTTTGATATTTTGCGTAGATAATTTCAATCAATTTTCTGCTGCATCAAATATCCTTTCAACTTATGTAGTTAGGATATCTATATTTTTTGGAAACGCCACAGATACTTTGGACGCCCCATTCTCAGGAACAACTGGACCGTTTTTTTTTTGGATAGCTTATTTTTCGAGGAAAGCATCATCGCAGTGTGATGATAAAACATCATACTTCGGCGGAAGGGGATGCCGGGACTACATCGCATCGAGTCGGCATTGCGACTGTTCAATGCTAATAGTAGCGCAAGTGTGTAAAGGTTTACATTTGGAGACTGCGTCGTTGCTGCATCGCGACTGCATCGCAGTGTGCAAAGGGTGTCTTACAATCTTGCCATCGTAATTTTTTTGCTTCACTGACGCTAATGTAATATGGTAAGTAGTTACCAGCGTATTTATTGTACTGGCAAATAGCTTAGCTCTACTTTTATGGAAAACAAAACCACAACTAACCATGTGTACATTAACATACTCAGTTTATTCATATACTGAAGACATGTAATTAAAATAAATTGAGTCACTATATCCTTATTTATAAATCTCTCGGTCTGGAAAATGTAATTTATATTGGGATTTAGAGAAAATCACTGCAACCATATTTGGATGTTCACAAGAAATCAGCGTGGGTGGGTAGCAGTTCTAAGAAATGTATAAATGTTTCTTTGATTTGACAAAGAGGATTAATTTATTTTAGGTTTAATTGTGGTTTAATAATTTATTGTTTAGTATTTTTGTTGCAATTATGATGGTGTGCTTTGTCTTTATTAATGTAATAGAATATTTTGACGAAATAGCAGTACAACCCAAAATAAAGAACGACTCTATAATAAACCTACAATAAAAATACGGATAAATAAAATAAAGCGTACACATTAATCGAAAAACACTCAAAACCAACGAACTAATTGACGCCCTCCATGGTGTAGTGGCTATGCCGGTTTCAAGGCGTCGCCGCTCCGAGGTCCCGGATTCTACTCCCGGTCGGGTCAATATAGAAATCAAAATTATCTATTTTGTCTCGGTTTGGGTGTTGTGGTACCACCGTTGTGATTGATTTCCATAACACAAGTGCAATTAGCTACTTACTTTGGATCAGAGCAATGTATGTGATTGGTAGTCAATATTTATGAAAAAAAAAAACACTCGAACGATACCTTATTCGAGCAGCTTCCTGCTGATTTTCAACTGCATAAGTAGATTAAACAAAAATATAGGCCAGTGTGGATCTGCATTATGCGCGTGTGGAACGGCTCACAGTCTACGCCAAAAATATTTTGTCTATTATTAAACATTTGCATTTAAATCCAAGGCCTCTCGCCGCACACTTGATCCTTTTCGTAAGTTTTGGTATTTCGCTGGTTTTAGTATAGAAATAATAAGAACAAAAACTAATCGTATTTGTGAAAAATAGACAATTTCAGCAACGTCCATATCAAAGCTGTTGTTCAAAAGTGGAAATACCTACCTACTTGTACATTAAATTAACAAAATGTTCTTCAAAACGGTAAGACCGACTATAAGACAAATATGGCTAAATCATAAGCGACTTTGATAGGTAATGATGCGCTTAAGATAAAACAAACCATTAGCTTCTTTATGATTTCAGGCAGCTCACTTGTTAAATATGAAAGCCGTTAAACCGTTGAACAATCCGCCAAAAATCATCATAACAATAGCGCCTTTTCCCTATAACATATCCCTATATTCTATACCTCTACTTCAATCCAGACATTCAGTGCGTGGGCGCACTGCAGTGCGTTGTAAACTCAATAAGTGTCGCGGTGTGGGAGGCCGGAAAACAGTTCAGACCGACTTCCTACTTACGAGTGAAGATGGCGAGGCGAAAGGAAGAGCTATTTCGGGAGCCCCCGCTTCCTCCGAGGAAAGTGGACAGATTTCGTCTGGACGAAGAGCTGGCTTCGTTAAGTTATGCCTGGATTGTTCTGACTTGTAATTAAATAGATTTGGCGACGCGTTTGGTGTAGTAGAGTTCCTGAATACTATGCTTTTCCGGCCGTCGTGGTTTCCAATCCCGCGATGTGTGAGAGCACAAAAATGTTCATGGATGCTATATGTAATTAAGTGTTTATAGGAGACGCCTTCGTCATAATCGTTGTCCGGATTTCAATACCCAAGGAAGAAAATTCCTTACTCTAAAACCAAGACATCGTGTGTTGTCGGTGCATATTTAATTTTTATTTATTTCTTCTTCAGGGTGTAAAATATTTGTTCTATACTAGTTGAACCAAACAAGTTGGGTAAGATAGTTTATTAAGATTTGTGCCATCTTGCATATAATAGGAGCAGCTAAATTATATAGTTGTCCTAAACTTATGTGTCATTGTATTGATTTGTTTCTTTTTTGGTGTCTGGTAATTGCATTACAATGAATGATAATGTAGAGGTATAATGAAGTGAGCATTTTTCTTTCATTATTTATCATTCATTTGTGTTTCCTAGAAAATAAAATAATTCAAATGATCAGATCTATTTCAATATGTAATTACAATTAGCAACCACAATTAAACTCTAAACTGTCTTTAAAATAACTCGTCATATTGAAACAAACTTTAATCGATTCGTACACCCCAGGAGACATTAAATACATTATTATCAATTAAGTAACATGACACTGTCCATTACAGATTAACAGCACCTCATTTGATACGAGACGGAAACAGCTGTTAATAATCGCATCGGGAAGTTGGTAATGTTGATGCAATATTCTCCAATCATCCCATACAAACAGCATCCCATACATGGATAAAGTGTGTAGGAAAAGATAAATACGGAAAGCATATGGATATAATAGACAACTTTTTATAGATCAGTCTTTCTTAGATGGAACTAAGTCTGGTCTCATTAGAGTCATTACAGTTTTTTTTTATCTAGGATGCGATTTATTCCCTTGCTTATTTTACAAATTAATACGAATATTCACGTTCTGGTCGTACTGAACCCATAATTCCCTAGATATATGGTTAGAAGAATAATTTTAGTTTTTCATACTAGCAGGAAAGCTTTACATCCCTACCACTAATATTTAAACCAGGGTTGGAAAAAAAAACAGTTTTTTTTAAATTTTATAAAACAAACAGTTCAAATTGTTTTAAACAAGTGTTTGTTTTGTTTTTTTTTTGTTTTTTTTTGTCCTTTTTAGTTTAGGGCATTATTTTAAATTAATTCGAATTCGACCTATAATGTTTCATTTCCAGACTAGATCTTTTGACTTTTCAAATTTTCTATAGTAAAATAAATATTGACAAAAAACGATCAATGGATAAACATTTATTTTATGTTGTGCGTATCTCTAATCACTACTAAACGATTTACATTCACCCTGAATGTTTCCTAGCAGGACTATACCGGCGGGGAAATACCTATAAACTATAAATCCTATTCTATGAATAGGGGCACCCCCAATATTTATTAATTAGTGATGGGCCGAATGTGGTTTGAACCGAATACGAATTTCGGCCGAACATTCGGTAAAAATCAAAAATGCCGAAGTTCGGTTTTTATTCTGCACTTATATGGTAACAACTAACAAACAACAATAAAATATACCTATAAGTAATTAATATATTGAATTTTCAAAAAGTTTATTTGATTCAAACAAATCATAAGATTTCCTAATTTAATAAGAACTTATTGAATTTGATTTTTTAATTCTAAAACTTAAGATTGAAATGTCGAAAAAGGAAACTGATAATGACAGTTAGTTACTTGATTAATAAATAAATTACCATGATTTTAAATTATGTAAAAGGCTTATTTATTTAATCAGGTATGAGTGAGTATGACAGATTTGATTTTTTTTATGTTTTATTAATCTTAAAATCAAAATTGTGCAACTATTTCACTCTTTTCTTATACCGAATGTTCGGCATTTCAACCGAATTTCGGAAGAATGCCGAAGTTAGGCCCATCCCTAATATTTATATTTAAATGAGGGGAATAAAATAACCACTATTCCATTCGACAGCCATCCATTAGGGACTTTCCTAACGGGACTTTACCGGCGGGGAATTACTTAATATGAATTCTATAAATACGAGTGCCTTTCTTTCTCACATTTCATTTCATTATTAATTCTGCGACTGATAACACCTCATAAAAATGTCAACTCCAGGACGCAAAAAGCATGCAATTTGGGAACAATTCACATCGATCCCCCAAGAAAATACCACACTGAAGACCAATAGGGTGCGTTGCAGAAAATGTAAGAAAGAACTAGTTGGACTTGTGAAAAGAATGGAGGCACACTTCCAGCAATGTAGCACCACCACCGGTTCTAACACTGACGCAAATCTTGACGCGGACAGGGACGTGGAGGAGGAGTTGTTGAGTGATGCTGGTTCTTCCCGATCTTCAGATAATTCTTCTGCTACACCCACATCTTCTGTTACTACTCTTCAATCTAAAAATGCCAGTACCAGCAGCAGCGCGAGCGTGAACATTTCAATGAAAAGATTTATTATTGCTACAAGTCAAGAAGATAAGAAGAAAATTGATTTACAATTATCTCGTTATATGTTTGCTACTAACACGCCTTTTAACCACGTAGAACACCCAGAGTTACTGAAATTAATGGAAATTTTACGCCCAGGATATAAACCTCCAAACCGCAAACAAATTGCTAGCAAGCTACTCGACGAAGTCTACAACTCGACTCAAGAAGCCGTAAAAAATGAATTGAAAAACAAAGTTGTTAATCTGGCAATTGATGGGTGGAGTAATGTCAGGCAGGACTCGATAGTTTGTGTCTGTGTTACCGATGTGTTGACAGACTCAACTCATTTAATTGATACAATAGACACAGGAGCCGAAAGCCATACAGCTGACTACTTGGTTAAAGTTACTACTGCGGCAATAAAACAATGTGAAACTTACAAATGTACGGTGCGAAGTGTAGTGACAGACAACGCAGCAAATATGAGCCGTATGAGACGAGATTTAGCCCAACAGGAAGAACTAGCTTCTCACGAGGATATACTTACATACGGCTGTTCATCACACATATTAAACCTTCTAGCAAAGGATTTGAATGCAGAAGATATTACTGATAAAGTTAAGTCGATAATGCGGTACTTCAAATACACTCACTTTGCATCTGCCAAATATAAAGAAGCTGGTGGAAAAGCAATTGTTATACCACAACAGGTACGGTGGAACACAATGGCTGACTGCTTAAAAGTGTTATTAGAAAATTGGCATATAATGTTAGATATATGCTTAAATCATTCAACTGCTATAGATCTGTCAATTTCATTGAAAGTAAATGACATGGCGCTGAAGCAACAAGTCCAGGCTCTCTACAAAAAACTGGAAAACATCGCAGTTACACTTGACATCTCCCAAAAGACATCCTGCTGTATTGGCGAAGTGACTGAAGCATGGATAGAGCTTAAAAATATGTTTGAGGGAGAGAATGTACGACTGCGTGAGACCGAGTATTCATTGGATGATTTAAGGAAGTTCAAAGCTCGTTATGAAATGGCAATGTCTCCAGCTCATTTTGCAGCAAACTTACTACATCCTAAGTACAGGGGTGAAAAACTCACGAGTGAAGATATTTCTGAGGCTTTATTATTTATAGAAGCTTATCACAAAGAGGCGATGCCCTATGTTGTTAAATACAGGGCAATGACAGATCCCTTTCATAACTTTCTATTTGAAGATCATGTAGTAAATCAGGTCGGACCTCTCG
Source organism: Pyrausta purpuralis (assembly GCA_963924145.1). Lineage (NCBI taxonomy): Eukaryota > Metazoa > Arthropoda > Insecta > Lepidoptera > Crambidae > Pyrausta > Pyrausta purpuralis. The sequence goes on from OZ001649.1 coordinate 16,970,205, forward strand.
AATGGTGGCAGTCATTAAAAAAACAAATTAATGGTCAAACAATGAACTTAGTGGCTCAGCTTCACACTGCTGTAGCTTCAAGTGCTGGAATTGAAAGACTGTTTTCAACATTTGGATTTATTCATTCTGACGTACGAAATAAACTGGGTACAGAGAAAGCTGCAAAACTTGTTACAGTTTTTAAATACCTTAATAAGGGAAAGAAGAAATAATTGTTATCTTGATCTTGTCATATTGTCTTACTCTCCTGACTGACAAACAATTTTGATTTTATAATGTTTATTAAATATAGGTAATTTTGTTTGTTATAATTTTGTTTTTGATTGATTTTAAATTGAAATTTTTAATATTCTATACTATCTAATACATGTTTCAAAAATACGTGTTATCTTATCCCATTTTACCCATATAAATCCTGGTACTTGGTAGGTACTTAGATCTTTGTTTGACTGAATAAATAACTTATCAAAAAAATATTACTTTCATTTTATATCATTCATTCGCAATGAAAAGTAGTTTTAAAGCTTGTTTTTTAACCGACTTCAAAAAAGGAGGAGGTTATCAATTCGACTGTATGTTTTTTTTGTATGTTTGTTACCTCATATCTCAGTCGTTTGTTGACCGAATCGAAATTTTTTTTCGCCTTCTTAGAGGGTGTACCTTCTAGTTGGTCCCATTTTTTCCATTTTGGGATCTGATGATGGGATCTTGGTGTAATCGAGGGAAACCCTCAAATTTTAAAGGCACGTATAGTGTTTTTTTACTAGAATCTTAATGTTGACGTGTTGTTACGTCTGATAGTTAACATCTTGTGGGGCTGAGCTGATGGTGGAACTCCTTAACGCTTAGGAGTTCAGTAATTATAATGACGGAACTCTTATGATAGGTAATTAGTAGCTTCTTAAAAAAATAGAATCATAAGGTGCAACCCCCCCCCCCCCCTCTTATGTAATCACTAAAAATGAAGAAATAAAATAAACTTTAAAAAAAAGTAAAAACCGACTTCAAAACTAAAATGCACTAAAAAGTCTTAAATAAACTGCACCATTGAAAGGAAAGGAATCCGTTTTAAGCAAACAATTTCTTTTTGGAGTCGGTGCCATTACTTTGACCATCAAGCATCAACTATCACAGCACCGACTCCAAAAAGAAATTGTTTGCTTAAAACGGATTCCTTTCCTTTCAATGGTGCAGTTTATTTAAGACTTTTTAGTGCATTTTAGTTTTGAAGTCGGTTTTTACTTTTTTTTAAAGTTTATTTTTTTCTCATCGTTTTATACAATGTTTAAAACTTGTTTTAATCTGTGTTTTTAAACGTGTGATAAAAAACACGGTTTAAAATCAAACTGTTTTAAACATTGTTTTAAACATGTGTTTTAAAACCATTTGTTTTAATCATGCCAACCCTGATTTAAACTAGGTTTGATCAACTGTTTAAATATGATATGGCAAATTTAAAATCAACGTCAGTCATAAGGGTGCACACACCTACATTTTATCTTAGCTGTATTATATTTAAACATTAATTCAAACCTTGTTTATTTTTTTGTGGTAAATCCGTCAATCTTTAAGTGTGTAATAAATCTTTAAGCAAGTGATATTTCGTGTAACTTCATTCTGGTGACATAAATACTTGTTGTCATATCTTCTGGAGATTTCTGGGGGCCAATGTTCGTGCAATTCGTATACGTTACGATACAAGTTCACCGATTGAATTTTCTTTGTCGAAGAAAAAATAGTTTTTGATATTTCAGGGTCATGAGTTCTATATAAATATTTAGGTTACGTTTGTGAGCTAGTTTTTTTACGTGTAGATATTTTACTTGATTTTTTAAGGTAAAACGGTTAAACTCGCAATCGAATTACCATACGAATATAGATCGATTGCCGCGAGAATCGGCTCCCTGAATCTTCAAAATATATCGTATGGCTTTCGAAGCTTTCGAAGCTTTACAAAAAGGAAAATAAGAGCAAATTCCCACGGGCCGCAGCAATCACGCGGCATCTGCCATGGAGATAGCCGGTGTAGTGCATTCCTGCTACATTCCAGGCCTTTACGATACTTACCAGGGCGTATCGTGCATAGCCGTAATGTCTTAAGGCTGTATTGAAAGCAACGTCTTTGAGTTTTTAAAAAGGAATGTTATATGTTATTGTTACCTAAGGTTTTCTTGCGGACGTAAATTTTGATTGATAATTCGAAGAAATAAAAGTTAACGTAGTGATTTAGGAATAACTTTTTTGCAGAGTCTTCACGTGCCCCGTCATTTCGAACACTTATTTCTTTCTATTGAACTGACATTGTGTTTTAAAGGAAATAAGATTTTTTAACCACTGTCTGTATTCTGTGCTTCATTTATTCGTCATGAACTTGTACAACTTTCATGATTTTGTGAAACAATAAATAGCCTCGTTGCTTCAAATCGCTATTTTCTCTTCACTTTAATTTAACACAATGGTGCATCCCTGTCCTGCATACGCCCTGTGGCCAGGAATGCGAGTCGCTTAGCGGAACTGCCTGTTATGGATGAGCATAAAGCAATTTAACTCTGACGCATTCCACTTTACGGGAACCTGGGGAACTGGAAATTAGAGGGAAAAAGTGATGGCAGAAATAGTAACGGCGTAATTTGTGATACGTAATTGACACATATACACTGAAAAAAAGCCTAGCTACTCGAGTCTCGACTGAGCTTTTGTGTTTTTAGAATAATTCCAATAAAATTCTTAATTTAAGCAGATAAAAGCCAGCTTCAGTTTTTTGTGTCCTGAATGAATGCAAGAAATATATTGTAATCAAGCAGTTATCCTATATCCGCAAAAAGTATAACTTATTTTTAACATTCCATGTCCCGGAAGAAATAACTCTTGCTAGAGCCACTAATCACTTCAATAATTCAATTTATGCTGTGATACATTTCACGCCAACCCATTTATTAGCAACCCACTAAACTAATATTCGTAGTCAACCGTTCATAATGCTTGGTTAGGCAGTTTAATATCAATTCGTTTGAATTGCCCCGTTGACTTGACTTGACCGGCGCCGGTTTAGATTGGTTAATAAAGAATTTTTTTGAAGAATCTTTTCAGATACCTGAAGAATAATTCTTAAGATATAAAATCTGTAATCTGCTTACTGAATTTTGAGCAAACAGTGTTGAAAATGGTTCACTTTGTCTTACTTTTGTCGATAAGGAACTCTACAAAGGTTTTTTTTTTGGAAGAATCATTGACTTTGTTGACACTTTTCAGTGTTAACTTGACTTGATAAGGTATATTGATCACATTGCTAATCTATGTGGCATATCAGCAATATATCTGTGAGTTCTTTTTTAAATCGTGAATATGGAAGTTATACACTGTATATTGTGGAGATACATGTTGATTTAAAATTGAAATAAACAAGCAATCAATCACTATCATTCAAGTTAAAAATAGTTAGCAATATTATGCTTCGTTGATTCCGAGTCCTTTGATTCCTATCATCATTAGTTCTGTTCACAACCATGACCCATATAGAAGACTATTAATTATAATTTGTGCCATAAACGGGCATGCAAGCTAATGCGCAGTCGTAAAGCTTTGTGCTGCGTTTGCGCACTGATAAGAGGCGGGCATATCAAAGGAGAGACAATCAATTTGATTTATCTCTTGTCGTTATATCAACAAGGTATGATTTCTTTTGCGCAAACTTTGTACATGTGGGGACGGTTTTGCCCTTTAACCCGTGTGTGATATAAGAAACCGGTCGTTAAGGCTGGAGTGAAAAGACTAAAATTGTGCGCGAGCACAGTAGGTCACAGACGGCGATATTGCACAGAAGACCTTGTGCGGGATATGTGAATAACACACGGATGCAGTATTGAGAGAACAATGTAAGAGTGAGAGTAACAGGATGCTGTGATGAAACTTCGGATGTGGTTGATTATAAATTGTTTTTTTTGGAGATGAAGCAGTGTGGAAACTTACGAATCCGGATTAAGCTGTTGTTTGAGTGTAAATGTTAACTTCTGGCCTTAATCTTTGGACTAAAACTTCGCATAAGTATAGTTATTATAAGTCGGTCGGTATATACATTCATAATAATCTTTATGAGATGATGATTAATTAGTAGTAAATAATAACAAAACGAAAAAGAATTAGTTGGGTGTAGAGCTTCATATCCAAAGTCAAATATATAACATTTGGATGCTGACTTACACATAGACACATAGTTTATTTATTATTTATAAACTTATATTTTTATTGACACTGGTATTATGTTTAAACTAGTAAGTACTATTCTGTGGCTTGAATACATATTATGTTTTAATAAATAAATGTGTGCATTTTATACTTCGAGTTGAATGAATTCAAGGTTTCTAACATCTTTAAATTAGCTTATTTAAGTCTCTTAGTTTTTTTACAGTGTGAATAAATAAATCCACATTTAATAAAGATATGCAGTGGTAAAATTACCTATATTCGTATACCACCACCGAATAGTATAAAACTCTATTTCCTTGTTACCTACCCACACGCTAAAATTGGATTTATCTGTAATATTATTCATAACGGCTTCAACACAACTGCGAATCCGCCAAGCCGTTGAATTATATGTAAACAATGCGTTGCTATGCTAAATCTTACCTTCTTTGGGAAGAAGATTTTCGGTTTTCCCGTGTATGTAGAATACGAGGCCATGTTATCGACTTTAGTTACCACCATAATTTGACCAATAACACACCCGACACGAGTAAACACCAGCCAAGAAGAACAATATGCAAAACAAACAAGTATTTCCTTGTGTTCTCTAGAATTTTCGACCGGTGTGTGCACCTCTACGGTGAGAGTGATCTGATAGTAACGCTGTGTGATTACGATTGTTCGGCACGTATTGGGACCGCGACGAAACTTTGTGATGCTAGGATTTCGTCGCAGTTGAACTTTTAATCCTTGACGCGACCACGTCAGCGACCGCGCTGTGGACACCACGCGATTCTACTCGCTACCGAACGTGTCCGGTCACTGGAACTGACAACAATAATATCGTGGCACTATTATTTAACGCAGTCACATTTTAACCTCGCCGCGTGTTTCGCGAGCGGCACGGTACACTCCACCCGCAGATTATTTTCAAACTGAATTTCGTCACGAACACACTGTCGCTTTTATCAATTCAGACTTGGTCTCCCCCCGCGGCTAGCTGTCTCTTTCCTACTCTATATCCGTGGAAAGTGACGGAGTATATCTATACACAGATGAACGAGTCGGGGTGTGCATGTGTGCACGTGTACGATGATGGCAGACGTTACGTACTTATATTATAGGTGTTACGGTAATGTAGGTAGAGCCTGTTGAACACTCATAAGGTGGTGAGCCTATGCTAAAAAATATACGTTATGTCATTTAATGATACAGATTATATCGGTATCGCAATGATTCGTAAAAATAAAGGGAAGGAAGTCAAAAAACGTATTTGAAAATACAAGGCGTATTATGTATGATACTATGACACACAAACTGCAAGTCCACTGCAAGTTTTGTCCTTTATGTATTACGTACTGTGCTTAGAAAGAGGGGTGACAAAGGAAGATAAATCAGGATAAATGTGACATCTACGAGTATGTCTTTTATGGCAGCCTGCAGGAATAATTCTGAAGGGGACATTTTTTTAATCGTACTGTTGTATCGTAGGATTGAAAAGTTTTTCAATCTTCCTAAGGCATCGTTAATATTTTTTCTTTTATTTGAACATAAAAAAGAAAATATTAAGCTCATTGCCACATTTGTAGGAAATCCTCGAAACCTAACTGGAATTTAATACAGACTCTACATTTTTGGATATTACTTATTTATTTAATAATAGTTCATTTATTTTGAATATCATCCAATATCAGTAGCTTAAGTTTTTTCTCCTTTTCTCCATCCTGTTTCACCTTAACAAAACAGCAACAAAAACATGCATTAGAAATACATTATGTTCTTAGATTCATACCAACAAAAAAATGGAGACACCAAAGATGGAAAGTGGACGGAGTAATCAGTCATCAACTCGTCTAGACGCATCAGTGATTAGATCTAGACGTTGCCGATGCCTAGCTCGGTTTGATCTTTAATATATGATTGTACCATATTAAGTGTAAAAGGAAAATAAATAACAATAAATTTAAATATGCGCTACACAACATACCAATTGTCGTGTATTCAAAGTAAGGAATTTTAAATACTTAGGTACAAATATGTTCGTGCTCATCACACAAACATTTAGCCCTTGCGGGATTCGAACCTGCGCCGTAGTCAGTAGTCAGGAGGGCTTACCATTTCACCAAACGCATCGCCTTATAGGTAAATAATTTTGCAAGAGAGTGGGAGGTGAGAGTGAGTGGTGAAAACCAAGTAAGAGTTAAGCACTATCAGAGAAAACACCATCTGAACATCAGGGATCCGCTAGAAAACCACCCTTATTCCGGCGTACTTTCTCTCTACTGAAACTACAGGAGTCAGGATCTACGACTTCCTAATAAAAATCACAGTCAATAAGCACATGGGAACACGAAAGATAAACCATTATTGATTTAATAAAGTTCAAAGTGTAAAACCATACCCACGTAGATGCTACCAGAGACATTCACCTAATAAAAAGATCAGCCATTGTCGTCTAGTAGTAAGTAAACATATTAGCGGTAGACCAATGAGTTAGGTAAACATTTAATTTAGTCCATATTTTAAATAAGTTGATACAACCATCTTACAATAGCCCTTATCATATTATGTTACTGGCATATCTGTATAGACCGAACCATAAGCGACAACTGCAAGTTTTTGTTTTGTTACAAAGATGGTAGGGCTCCATCCCTCCAGTCACTGGCGCCTCTCGCAAATAGATGTAAGTGACACATCGACGCGGAAAGATGCGCAGGCGCCGCGACTCCGGCGCCGCTATGTGAATCGACGGGTGGATTTGGAAATAGCAGGCTAAACACCACTTACTCGCACCTTTATTGTCTGCCGTCAAATAAAATAAAACTATTAAGGACGAGACGTGGCACCGCCATTCATCTTAAGCGTAGCGTGAACAAAGAAAACACCATGAGATATTTTCATTCGATGAATTAGCTTGCCTTAAGATAATAATTGTACACGTTCGATTACTGTTGCTAGTTTATACAAAGAAATGTTACAAAAGTCCTTTCTTCAGAGATCTGCAATGAAACGCCTTGTTTGAAAATACATGAATATAAAAAAAAACGTAGCATGCTACGAGCTACGACGCTACAAATTAAAGGGTATTGTGCCGCTTCCAGAAAAATCACTACGCAGTACGTTGGTAGATAGATTAAATTTTCATGTCGATCCAGTATTACACAATGAGGGTTCTTAAAGTTTATGAATCTAATGATTTCGTAAGTACAAACACAATCTTTCGACAAATCGTCTGCTCTGACGACAAAGTTTGGGTCATCTCAATTTTTTCGCTAACGTCACCTACTTACTAAATTGCCAATTTGCATTTCAGCATGTGATCGTTTTGGTTTACGTGTAACAGTTTCATTCATAATTTTGTCAAGTGCGTAACGGGTGACGCAGGTTACAGCAATAGGTTTAAGTATTTAATTAGCTGGCTTAATAAAACAATTAATTAAACACTTGCTTTGCACACTTGTTGGTTATTTTGGAATTTATATGTATGAAAATAGTATATAAAAGGCGAGTCTTAGTAGCGTTACATAGAATTTAATGGGTATGCAAGTGAAAAAACCTTGCAATAGTGACGGTGTTCTAGAATCGTCTCGATTTCTTTTTCACAAAGTCTTTAATTACTCCTTGTATAATTAAAATAGCGTAGCACCAATGATGATAGCATTAAACCTTTGTTCTTATATTCTACGAGATGGAAATAGCGTGCATTCTATATATTTTTACCAACTTCGAAAGAAAGAGGTAATTAATTCAATTTCTAAGTATTTAATATAGTTAGAAATTTATAATATTTGAGCATGTTGATCTATTAAATTTGGGAAGTGTATGTATTTATATATGTTTGTATATTTGTATTTTTGTCCACGGATTGTTCTAAAAGGAGGAGCCATTACAAGATGATTCTTTTTCAGTTCAATCAGGGTATATTTTAACTTAGGTTACAGCCTTAGTATTATCAAAATCGTATCAGTAGTTTTTGTAACCTTTAATCACTGCAATCGTGTATGTAAATAATTATTTGTAAACTAACCTGTGGCATAATCTTCGTTGAATATCTGATGCACAGTGAATTTCCCTTAATGCAGTACGTCACTGTCTTCTTCATCTTCATTTTTTTGTCTAAATAATTTATTTTTCCTACACGAGAGCACAACACAATTGCATACGACTGTACCACACAATACGCCGATTATATCTGTCACTCAGTTGCTAAGTGCTTAGAAAACAAAATCATTTTATTGAAAATCAGCGCGAATCGGTGCGACCGAGTTTTTTCGCGACTCCGCAACATGTCGAGGTTATGCAATCTTAAATAGTACACGAACGTATTTTGAGGGAACGTGCTTCTGAACAAGTGTTTATTTAGTCCGATGTCGGAGATGATTATAGAGCGTTTCATTCAGCACATTTTATTTAAATCGACCTTTGCTCCCGCTCGCTTATTAGTCCGATGTCATTCTTTCTTAAAGTGGGCGATAGCGACTTTGTTGCTAAGGATCTAAGCTGTAGGGGACACTAAAGAACTTTTTAAAAATTGGGGTCCAGACTAATGCCTGAATGATATAATAATAAAGCTTCAAGTTAATTTAATAAGTTTGCAAACCAGAAAGTTTTTATTATAAACTTGGTGCTTTCGTCTCACATTAATATTTGATAGGTCCAATGTCTATGTATAAATACGGCAGGCCCGGTCAATGCACTGGCGGCACACATACTGGTTCGCTTTAATGTTACAATGCACAACGCATGTATTTTGACACCGAAATGCATTTGAAACGTTTAATTTGGAGGCACGTTTTTGATCGTCGCTTCATCATGTAATCAAACTATCAAAACATGGACGCCCTCACGTACTAACGGACTCGAATTAAGATTATCAGTATGTTATTAAACCATTTCAAATGTTTTGAGTACCTTAAAAGTGTTGCATTGATTTGTATAAAAATAACTTTATACCTTTTTTTGAATGCAGCGTGGATCAAACATTCTAGGTGTCATAATAATATAATCTTCTTATGATGGAAATTACGAAAACATAAAACGTTTTAAGTAAATGTGCAAATTTTAATATGGTTGCGCCGTAATTATTTTTTACGAACGTTGCGCTTCCTGATTTTTCCTGTAACTACGGTACTACGAAGAAAAATGTTCAGGCATTTTCACGACAGTGATAAAAAAGATTTGTCAAATTTCTTCGTACGGGAAATCCGTCATTATCGCGAACGGAATCACTGAGAACTATCCTCAATAAATATAGAAAAATACATCCAGTATATAGATAAATAATAAAACCAGTTAATAACAAGCCACCGTAGTCCGGTGTGTGCTCAAGTGCATACGCGGACGCCGCACGCGTCCGTTTGTTTACGTGCAGGTCACGTTGCCTTTCAGATGCAAAATACACGTAACACCCCGTCCACACTATCATTAAATTATTTATTTTGTTTAAACTTGATTGCAATGTTAATGGTACAATTGACGGACTTAATGCCATATGGTATTCTCTACCAGTCAACCGCTTGAGAAATGCAGAGAGTTAAATCAGTGGCAGAATATTAAAAAGTACTGAGAGCGACCAAAAAAATATTTTAAAATGCAGTAACATAAACATACATACAAAAATTACATAGATAAAAAAATATATGTAAATATATAAGCATGGGATTAATGAACGTACATAGAAAACATATATTATAAACTAGTGGTCCCCCGCGACTTCGTCCGCGCGTTTTTCGTTTTTTTCTCGCCTTTAAACCTTCCCTAGACCTCCACGAATATTTCAATACTAAGAACAGATAAATCCGTTCAGCCGTTCTCGACTTTTAGTGAGACTAACGAACAGCAATTCATTTTTATATATACATGTATAGATTACCGTCATCCGTACAATAAGGTAAGACTGGTAAGTAATTACATTCGGTGTTAAGTCCACCTTTTTGTACAAACTTTGGGTGTGCGTGCAATTAAATGTAATCGAAAGCATATTTAGAGTCACTAAATATATTTTGTGACATACTTAAAACTGAAATTGTATATATATTCGGCTATTTCCCCCTAGTTTTATTAAATTGCATGATTGCATTGCATATGCGCGTGATAAAGTATCATTTGGTTCTTGTAATCGATACTTCTATTGACATACAGTATCAAACGACTGCACCTAGGATCAATTACTTGCAATATGAATATTGGGCGTTAATTAAGTACACAACAGTAGGCATCATTAATATTTCTATGGTAGGCACATATGCTAGGAAACTAGGACAGGATACATGTAGAATTGTACACTTAAAGTAAAATTTATTGACATCCCCATATATTCACAATTTATTAATTACATCTAGAATGCATTAAATAAATAAAAACATGACTCTGAAAACCCGATTGTCTACAAAAAGATTAATGATCGGGATTAAAACTATCCTCGTTTATATGATCTAATTTATGTCTGTGTTGAAATTAATCAAAATCGGCTCAACGATTATAGTCTGAAAGTAAAACAGACGTACTAAGTACTTTTGATATTAATAGTGCCATTTGGAATGTCATTAAGAGCCGCAAGGGTTTAAGGGCCTGTTTCACCATCGATAAATAAGTACTAACCATCGCATAATTCAAATATGCAACGTTATTTCAAATGAAGTACAGATGACCCTAAGGGGAATTGATTTAGACTTTGTGAAATAAGCCGTAAATATATAACTAAAGTGTGAACCAAGCGTTAGTTTTCGATGCAGTCGTCAATGAAATCCGGAACAGCTTGTGATTACACAGCCCTCGTCAGGACACGGCTTTAAGAAAGCTTTCGTTTCAAAACATTCGTATTGATTACAGCGTTGAATTGCTCAATTGGAAAGATAAGCCAATATCAAAATTGCAGCTGTCTGTTTACTTGCCTTGTAATGAAAACATTCTAAATCACAAATGTTTTTTAACAAAGGCTTACTAAGGGGAATCAAACCTCACTACGCAGATAACTTAAAACAGGATGTTATTTTGGTCTGTGAGATTCGACTCAGGGATTGTGGTATGAAAAGAGTAATGCTTATGCTAAAAAAATATTTTTTTTAAATCATATGCAAGTTTCTTAAAAGAAAACCTTATGACAACATTCAAAAAAAAAAAAACGAATGGGAATATTCGCACCCTTGTACTCTTGTAGCATGTGCTTATCTACAAAATTTCTATTCCGTAGCTAGTAAGCTACGAAGAGGCAACCTGGCATTGGTAGTTTTGACTCGCTCGCTAGAATCGCAATAATACATTGATTTTGTGGGTTTATTCCTTTTTTTTTGGCATCAGTATCGTTTGTACACCCACCCCTGAGTCGGGTCACCCTGGGTCGCTGACCAAAACAACATCCTGCATACGGATTGCCTATTGCCTATTTTCTTCTACATTTTGATTTTACAGGCAAGTTAGAAACCAGTTTAGTCACGCAATTGAAATTTAATTTTACAATATTGTGACAGTTTCTGCTTAAAGACTCAGAGACCGATCACCGAGCCGCTGGTCTGACTCTGTAAAAGAAATCACGGGGCTCCCGATGACTACCGCTCTTAGACAAGCTGAAGATAGAGCGGCGTGGAAACACCTCGTAAGAGCATCCACCAAAGCTTACCAGGACGTGCACGACCTTCAGAAATGAAGAGATGACTAGGAAGAAGAAGTGACAGCTCTTATTATTTTATGTTCTTTTTTCAATATAGCAAGAGCTATATTTTATGTTCTTTTTTCAATATAGCAAGAGCTATATTGAAAAAAGAACATAAAATAATTTAATTTTTGATAGGCACACATAAGAAAACAAATACTGCGTAATTTGTCCACAAAAAGGGAACGTCAGCAATAAAATAATTACTAAAATCAACAAAGCATCGTTTAACACCAAGGAAATTGGATACATGAAGGTTTTAGACGCGTGGGAAACTGATGAAATCTTGAGGAAAACAAAACGTGACGACGTTCATGTGTCTATTGTCAAGTCAAGCAATTCGTCTCAATGTCGTATCTGTATTTTATGCCTTTGTAACTAACATGGTGAAATATCTGCTGTAGCAAGTAAAGTAAAATGAGTAAACACATACTTGGTTTTATAAATTTCTTATTGCTGCCAGAAGTTTCGGCGTATCTTCATGAAATTCCCGATTTAAAAGCGCACACACAAAGCGGCTGGTAGGGCCGTCCGTTTTTAGTCTTGTAATACATCTTATATTGAAAAAAGTAGTTAAGGATATAAGATAGACTTTTAGTACGAATATTCGTAAAATACGAATACAATTTATCTTAATTAATTTACGCCCTGCTTTACAATAGCATAAGAAATGGAGTCCCATATTTGAATTATTTATTAGTTAGTGCTTATTTGTCAATGATAAAACGGGTCCCTAAAATCGCAAGCTTTTCGGCTCTAAATTACTTCGCAAATGGCCCTACTAATATTAAAGTGGAAACCTGTGTATGTATTCTTGCACCTACGTCAGTTACATTTCTTTATAATGGCTGAACCAATTAATTTCAATAAAGACTTAAATGGGGTCATGTAAACGGAGATAGTTTTGGCCCCGGATATTAATATTTTTGCAGGTAAAGCCGGTTTTCAGAGGTTTGTCGATGGTGAATTTATATCTTACCTACAGATTATTTCAAGCAACTCTAATGTGTATAATTGTTCCTTTTGATAGTCAAAGAAGATACGATACATAGAAGAACTATGGTAACGGATATAACCCTGAAAATCATTAATATCAAAGTGTCAGTGGGCAAAGCATGTAGCGCGAATAACTGGTTGCCGTTGGGCAGAAAAGTTCGATGTAGATTGGAGACCCTTTGACCAAAGACGCGGCGTTGGACGTTTACCAACAAGACGGACAGACGACTTTGTAAAGATTGCAGGACCAAACTGGATGCAGACCGTTTGCCATCAGTCGCTGTGAAAAACCGTAGGGAATGCCTTTGTTCAGCAGTGGACGTCCTTTGGCTGATAGTGATGATGATAGTCAAATGTGTTCACGCTAGTCAATATAGCTCTCAAACAAACTATATTTAGGTAATCGGTAATCATTTAAGTATTACTAATGAACCGGCTTACATTTATTATTATTATTATTATTTATTTATTAATCGGAAAACGACACAATAAATAACACTAGTCCCACAAAACTATTTACATAGTTTGTCTATGGGATCACGAGTCTCTAACAACAAAATCAAAATTTAAATACGAAGCTAATTTAGCAAAAAATACTTTTTAAGTTTTCTTTTAAAAACATTTTTATCTTGTTCCCGGCGTATATCCCCGAGCAAACTATTCGATAGGTATGGTATGCGTTTCTTTAATGTTCTATCACCAAAGTACTTATTTACTTTAGGTACTTCAAATTTGCCCGTAGACACTGACCGGGTACAATGACTATGGTTGACCAATGTTAGGCTATCCTTTTGACTGTCATGGTTATATGTTCCCATAGGTATTTATGTTGTAAACTGAACGGGAGAATTTTAAAAATCTTAAACAATTTATGATAATTACCTTTGCAATTTGCTTTCGTTTTGTTATTTACTAGTGGTTTAAGAAATCTAATTAAACTCATATATCGCGACATTATCATTAAATAATATTTCATATTTTATGAATTCGTTTCCAACACAACTCAAGACTCACATCCGTTTGCCTCTAGGCTTCAATCTTTATCTCTTCCACGCCGCAAGCTTTGGCGCATCAAATATTACCGTTGCTTACGTATCCCTAAGATATTTTGCTGGATGTTAACAAATGAATAATGCTTAGAGATGAAATAAGAAACCAGAAATTTGCGCACGGTGACGGGCGGGACTCGAACTAGTAACTTCTTGGCTAACCAGGCCAAACGCTCTACCAATTTGAGCTACCGTGCTGTGTCGGTCCGACCGCGCCGAAAATTCTGGTCTCATAAGGATCTGTCATTACGCGTGACGAAAATATGACACTGTGAGTGTTAAAAGCATTCTAAACTTATTGAAAAAATATCTTAGAACCGATAGTGCATTAGTGAACATTGTTCCCCCACTATTTTGGGACATTGTTATTGTTTGATATTACAACACAGTTGATCGTACGCACGGTGCGTTCATCATAATATTTTTATTCTATGAACGAGACGATAGGAGGAGTGTATCAAAACAAGCCTTGCACAATCACCCTAGTCTAGCTTATTAGTAAATGTAGAGATCTAAATGAAAACAAATAATGTGGTTACACGTTCCCGCTGGTACCTGCACGTGTTTAATAAAAATGTTTATGAATCGCCCTTTGTTTTCAGGGTAAGTATTTTATTCGTATAACAATATATCTAACTTTAGCTAGTCCCTGTTTCACAATGTTTGAATAAGTTCCCGTTTGCGTTACTTCACACAAATGACGTTCAATATTTTAGCCGTTGATTACTTCTTTTTGTTCATGGTGAAACAGGCCCAAAAATCCATAATTTTCTAAAAATTTATCCGTAAATTAAGTAGATTACTAGAAGTAAACATAAAAAAAATATCTATCGAGATTGAATCATAACGTAGTGGCTAAGCACGCTGGTTTCAATGTGTCGCCGCTCCGAGGTCCCGGGTACGATTCCCGGTCGGGTCAATAAAGAAATCAAAATTTTCTATATTACCTCGGGTCTGGGTGTTGTGGTACCTCCGTTGTGCCTGATTTGTATCGCATTACATTCAGAATTCAGACAGTGGCAACATAAAAACGCTTTTTATGTCTTCATTTGCCGTATAAAGCGTTCGACACGCAGCCCTTTCCGCATAGATAAGTAGTAAACTTATCTAAAGTGCATTGGCCGTCGAATAAGACATCCATTCAATTCTTTATGGTGCACAGGGTAACAATGTTGGCGATAGTGCGCCAAGCGATAAGTTATAATCGCGAAATAGCTTTGCGGCTTACAAAGTTTGGAATTTCAAATTCTGGAATACCAATCGCTTAAGATAACGGTTGAAAGGTTTATGTACGAGTATAAGTTGCGATGGGGAGGGCTATGCTCGGTGTTTCTCTACGAGATCGAATCAGAAACGAGAAGATATGTAGAAAAACTAAGGTAACGGACATATCCCTACGAATCAGTAAGCTCAAGTGGCAATGGGTAGGGCACATAGCACGAAGAACTGGTGGCCGTTTGGGCATAAGTTCTAGATTGGAGACCTTTCGACCAAAAGCGCAGCGTGGGACGTCCACCGGCAAGATGGACGGACGACTTTGTTAAGATCGCAGGATCAAACTGGATGGATGCAGACCGCTTGTGATCGGCCGCTGTGGAAAACTGTGGGGGAGGCCTATGTTCAGCAGTGGACGTCTTTTGGCTGATAATGATGATGATGATGAAAAGTAACATTTGCTTTTGTGGTTACTTTAGAAATTCGTATGGTTTAGGATTTAAATCTAGATTTGGTACTTTGCTAAACTGTTAAGGGTGAGTATAAGGACCCGATCATGTCATTACTTGGCTTTGAAAAGAATCCATGTCTAAAAAATATGATATATTCATTCTCTCCCCTAATAACTTAATGCGATCTTGTGTTTTTGATTCAGAAAGACTTGGTACCATCATCATAAGACGACTAATTAAATTATAGAATTAACCCAAACGTAAGAACCCTCAGAATCAGAATCAGAATCAGAATCATTTATTTGCCTTAATTGGGGTACAAAGGATTATAAATACATTTTATGTTCAGCCCATTTAGCCACTAACGAATAGCATGCAAATATTTTAACAATTACACAAGTTTTAGTCATTTTTGTTTACATTTGAATTAATTACATTTTTATTATTATTAAATCATGTTTCATTCCTTTGCTTTTGGTCAAAAAATTCTTTCAAATTATAAAAACATTTCATTACAAGCCATTTCTGTAGCGTTATCTTAAACCTTCTTAAATCTAACGTTCTGAGGTGTTTAGGTACATTATTAAAAATTCTCACATACATGGTTAAGCAGCTCCTATTGTATTGCGATGTCCTAGGTGTGTAATTTATTACAAGTCTGTTGGCATTTCTTGAATTTCTGGGATAGATATTACACGCCTGTGAAAACAAACTATTATTTTTCCTTACAAATGAGCATATTTCAAGAATATACAGGGACGTTAATGTAAGGAGACCATGTTTTTTAAACCATGGGCGGCATGTTGCGTCGGGTGCAAGACCAAATATTGCCCTTAAGCATTTCTTTTGAGCAACAAATACTTTATCAATGCCTGTGCCATTGCCCCAAAATATTAGACCGTAGCGCAATATGGATTCTATGTAGGCATGATAAACTACTAGAGAAGTTTGGACATTAGTAACGGTTCGCACACGTCGCAAGGCGTATGTAAACTTGTTCACTCTCCCAATGACGTTATTTATATGAGCTTTCCAGTTAATATCTCTATCAACAGTTAAACCTAAGAATTTAATTTCATTTGCTTCGTCAATTTCTGTGTCGTTATAGTGAATGTCAATTTTTTTAGATTCAATATTTTTGTAGTTATTAAAATGAATGTAATTAGTTTTGGTCAGATTGATTTTTAAATTGTTCATGTCAAGCCATTTAATTAATTTAGAAAGATTATTATTTATGTCATTTACGTGGTCAACAATTGTGTTGTCCTTTTTATTAGATGTCACTACGATTGAAATGTCATCAGCGAACATGATACACTGATGGTCAGTTATTAAGTTTATGTCATTAACATATACAAGAAACAACAATGGACCCAATACACTTCCCTGAGGGACGCCATATCTATTGCACTTGTACTCTGAGAAATGTGGTACTACTTCTTTAAATCGGTTTAATTTGTTTATGACAACACATTGCTTTCTTCCACATAAGTATGATTTAATCCATTCTAAGGCTGGACCTCGAATTCCCGCAGATTCCAATTTTTTGAGTAGCAGTGGGTGATGGACATGATCAAATGCTTTAGTGAGGTCGATAAACAAAGCAGTAGTAAATTTGTTGTCATTAACCCCAGATAGAACTAAATCTAAAAGTTTGTGCACGGCTAACGTAGTAGATTTGTTTTTCTGAAAACCATATTAGTTTTTATCTATAACGGATTTGTGAAACAAGTCATTAAGTCTATTAAGCATACATTTCTCAAATATTTTTGATAATATTGGTATCAATGCAATGGGTCGATAGCTATTCATATTTTCCCTGTCACCTTTTTTATACAGAGGTTTAATGATTGATAATTTAAGAAGTTCTGGGAAAGTACCAGTGAAAAAAGAGTAATTTATTAAATGTGTTAAAATGGGAGAAATTTCATTACAACACTCTTTTATTATTTTTGTATTTATTTCATCATAACCCTCGGAATTCGTGTTATTTAATGACATTACTTCCTTTTTAAGTTCTGTCTCTGAAAAGGGCTTTAAAAAAATAGAATTCAAAATTGTTTTGCTTTTGCACGTCTGTTGAATTGTATTATTAGTATTTATATAATTTGCAGTGTCAATAAAAAAATTGTTAAAAGCAGTAGCTATCTTAAGGGGATCTGTCAAAATTGATTTGTCCAAATTTATTTTAAGTATGTCATTTTTGGTATTCATATGATTTATTTCATTTTTTACTACTTTCCAGGAAGCTAAGCATTTGTTTTTGCTGTTACTAATAAATTTTATGTTACTGCGCTTTTTTGAATTTGCGATACACTTTTTTAATACTTTAGAATATTTTAAATATTTTAATTTACTGATTTCAGTTTTATTTTTATAATATTCCAAGCGTAGCCTTCTTTTCCTTTTACAACCAAGTCGCAGTCCCTTAGTAATCCAGTTTTGATTAGTGTTCTTTGAGGGACTAACACGGATTTTAAGCAAGGGGAAACATAGTTTATAGAGTAAAGTTATTAATTCGTGGAAATGCGTAAACCCCTTGTTAAAGTTTTTTTCACTATACACTTCCATCCACGAAAGAGCTTTTAAACACTGCTTAAATTTTAGAATGTTACCCATATTATAATCACGCTTATAAATATACCGGGCTTGTAGTTCGGTAGCTTTAAATTTAACTGGAAAACTTAATAGCTGAGCTGTTTCATGGTCTGAGAGATGAAGAGGTATGACTGATGCCGTTGCCTGTTCAATGTTGCTTAGTAAGTGGTCCAAACATGATGACTTCCTAGTAGGTTCGCTAACATGGATTTTTAGGTTAAAGTTCAACGCTAGCTCCTGTAATTTTTTGGTAGAGTCACTTGGGATTAAGGTGTTAATATTTATATCCCCAGCTATAACTATACTTTTCAATTTAGATTTTTTTGTGATGTCATGCAATATAAATTCAAGTTTGTCCAATAATATGTCCGGGTCTGAGGATGGAGTCCTATAAATACAAATAATTATTAGGTTATTGTGCGTGATATCTATCCCACAACATTCAAAAGACGAAACACATGCATAATTAGAGAGATATGTCAATTCCTTAAATGTATGTTCCTAAATGTGTCTTTTCGTACTAAATTCCTCCTCATATTGCGAATTAAACAATCTGTGATTTAAGAATAATTATGAAATGAGTTCTACCGTACTTTCTTAGTAGAGTATCTTCTCCTAAATATCAAAAACCGAGTCGTCTTCTACAAGTCAAATATATGCCTACTGCTAAACTTGCGTTCCGTTAGCGACAGGACATCCCAACAGAGTGGGCAGCGCAGGCGCATGAAGTTATTTGTTTAAGTTTAGTGCCGGCCCACGGCTGCGCATTACAATATTATGGTTTTATTGTCATGCTCATTGCCCACTTCCACCCAAGGTTTAGCAATGTTATCTGACTCCAAGGGCTCAGATTACTGGTGTAAGTAGCTGAATTCATGCAAGACTGCCCTTTGTTATTTATCTCATAAATCATAAGCAGTGCCTCAAAAATGGCGTACCTATCATTTTCATTTGATACGTGTTTTGTAAAACGTCCAAAGAAGTTCTTTTCGACAAATACTTCATTCGAATTGACGTTTTCTATCAGAATAATGCGGTGGTCAGTGATTATATTTCAATGGGTGGTTACATGCCTTTATTGAGATATGTATGTCTTTTAATAAAAAACGAACGTTTCAGATAAGAATCTCAGATAACATAAGATACCTTTTTTAAGACAGTTACATGCAAATAATTCAAAATAGCTCTGAACGTACAAAGCCTAGGCTTCGATAAAACCAGTTACGTTTCACCCAAATGTAGATTCCAAATAAAACGCACCTGTAAAGTTTATATGACTAATAAAATCCATGTCGCTTCCGAGAAAGGCAGCAAGTTATGAACGAGTGCGTAATGTGTCGTAAACGAGTTATCGCCAAACAATAAGTGAAAATTGTCACGATTTAATGATTCATAAACGCGATTACTACTGTCCCATATTTTCCTCTTATACTTATTCGAATTAACTCTGGAGAGTTTAAAAAGAAGATAATTCTAATTTAATTTACTAGAAACAGCCGATTTGTTCGGAGGCATGATTAAATAAAACCTTTATCACTGACAGGAACTATCAATAGGTCCGAAATAGGAGTGCCTGTTATCATTTCGTATTTCTAGGAAAGTAATATAGATAATCATATCAAACGGTGTTTTTCCAAGTTCTCTACTGCATTACTTATAAGAATGTACACATTCTTATTTGTTTCTTTAATAATAAATAAATAAGTACAAATACACCTTTTCGTACTAAACTAATTAACCAACCAAAGACCATTACATCTAAGTGCGCTTTTACATTAGAGCGACAGCAGTGCCGTCGCTCTAATGTCGTCTAATGGGCATACTGCTGTCGTTTACGTATGAAATTATCAGCAGCGCGGCTGTCACGCGACTGTCGCGCTGCTAAAGTCGCCTAAGTGTGAAAGCGCTCTTAGCCTGAGTCTGAGCCCATATAGACCATACATAAATCAAGAGCCATCTAACCTTTGATAAAAATAAAGCAGGTCATAACGTGGTTTTCCAGAGTGAATTTTCTCAGACATGATGCACTAGGGTGCAAAGTGCTATAATGACTCTAGTCTTCTAGCGTTTGTTTTACCTTGTATGGCGTGTGTTCGGTGAGTCAAGGAGTTGTCACCTGCCTTTACGTCACCGGCATATCGCGGACTTACCTGAAAAGAGACAATTCTGGTTAGCTTTGATAAGAGCTTAGAAATTCGGAATGTACTTGAGATAATTGTATATTTTATATTCGCCTTAAAACAGCATTGATATTCCTTGCTTACAAGAAGGAATATGAATTGATTAAACTTCCTCAAGACAATTTTAGCAATAAAAGATGGCACACTGTCCGTTTGCTGATTTTATTAACGATTCATACTACTTATCGAGGCAAGACATATTTGATTTGTGAAAACGACCTAATTTGCTTAGGTGGACACACGACGCTTTAACTCAGGATAACGCTAACCCTTGATTAAAACTTCATTCTGTCTCTTTCAACGTCAAATAAACTGACCAAGACGGAATGATCATTTAATCCAGAATTAGCGTAATCCTAGGTTAAATCATCATGCGCAAGGTCTTAATAAATTCTGTTTTCAAACTTAATGTGAAGATTTACTTTTAAAGGGAATGCATAATTCATTTTCGTAGAATAGACAAAAAATGTGTAATTATTCGTCATCACTTTTATCTTCTGCGCTCTTTTATATAGGTACCTTTATAGGTACTTATTATTAGATCACACAGTTATTATTGAACTTGAAATTGACATAAAATAAATATTCTTCTTTACAGGCAACACGTTATCACAAAACAGATAACAATTTTAGTGCTTCGCAAACAAGTACATTCTTTAACAGATCGTTATCTATTATTCACTTGTTACTCAACGATAATAGCGGGCGAACCCACAAATATGTATACTACATATTTATTATAAGTACTCTTTATAAGTGTAATGATTATAAAGTGTTACTACGTAGATGAGTACCGTACCCGTAGAACCCGTAAAAGCCCAGCCGCTGGATATATATCCATTCACACCCTATTTTTAACCGACTTCAAAAAAAGAGGAGGTTATCAATTCGACTGTATGTTTTTTTTTTGTTTTTTTTTGTATGTATGTTACCTCATATCTCAGTCGTTTGTCGACCGATTCGAAAAAAAAATCACCTACTTAAAGGGTGTACCTTCTAGTTGGTCGCATTTTTCCATTTTGGGATCTGATGATGGGATCTTGGTGTATTCGAGGGAAACCCTCAAATTTTAAAGGCATGTATAGTGTTACTTTACTAGAATCTTAATGTTGACGTGTTGTTACGTCTGATAGTCAACATTTTGTGGGGCTGAGCTGATGGTGGAACTCCTTAACGCTTAGGAATGTTCAGTAATTATAATGACGGAACTTATGATAGGTAATTTGTAGCTTCTTAAAAAATAGAATCTTAAGATGCAACTTCCCCCCCCCCCCCCCTCTTATGTAATCACTAAAAATTAAGAAATAAAATAAACTTTTAAGAAAAAGTAAAAACCGACTTCAAAACCAAAATGCACTAAAAAGTCTTAAATAAACTCCTCACCATTGAAAGGAAAGGAATCCGTTTTAGGCAAACAATTACTTTTTGGAGTCGGTGGCCATCACTTTGACCATCAAGCATCAACTATCACAGCACCGACTCCAAAAAGTAATTGTTTGCCTAAAACGGATTCCTTTCCTTTCAATGGTGAAGAGTTTATTTAAGACTTTTTAGTGCATTTTGGTTTTGAAGTCGGTTTTTACTTTTTTTTTACCAACCTGATCACATACCATTACATACATTGCTCTGATCCTAAACTAAATAGCGGATGCACTTGTGTTATGGAAATCAGACACACCCAGACCCGAAACAATATAGAAAATTATGATTGCTACATTGACCCGACCGGGAATCGAACCCGGGACTACGGAGCGGTGACGCCTTGAAACCCAGCATTCTTAACCACTATGCCACGGAGGTCGTCATACCGATCATATAATAAATGTGACTGATTGGCGAGTTAGCCGACGATTCTCTTCAATCTCACTCAGTCAATAAAAATAGTAAAGTTAGCCTGTAACTTCCTACTGCTAGAAAACGAGAATACTTATATCATTTAGACATTATATGCATATAATTATGATTTATTTTAATAATTGAAACTGAGTCTGATGCACGTGCATTCTAAAACTGCATACAATGCAAATGTGAAATCATGAAGGTACACATCTTCTGAGGTATTGATTACTTTGTTATTTTTATTTAATTCGGTACCAACTTTTATGTTTAGCCAGCGTTTGTCTTCCGATATAAAACCAAGAAAATCTGTTTAAAAACACGTACACACAAAAAAATATATGATCACTAACTTTAGCTGATTTATTGTTTTCAATGTATTCTTATGATATAAAACCATAATATCATATTACCAATAATATGTAACGATAACATTTACCGTAACAAAAAGATATTGATTTTTTAATGTCATCGCATACTTCTTTTGATGTGTGCAGGTAAGGTAGAAGTAAACTTAAACCCCTTTGTAAATAGGTGTGTCTGATAAAATATCTTGGTGTAAGTACAAGACATTTATCTTGGTTAACCTTATCCTTGGCATAGATTAAAGGATAATTATTTATTAAGTCTCAGACATGACTTAACTGTTACGAGCGAGGCCTATCATGTTATTGTAAAGGCATACATAGAGAAATTGTATATGTCTTTGGAAATATAAGTACTTTACTTGTGAAAGAGGTTATAAAGTGAACCTAGTAACTAAAAAAATTTTGAAAAAAAAGTCTTAATGACAGTTTTCGTTTTTTTCGTAAATTGACACATAATATTACAGTATCAAACAATTACCTCGCCTAAACGGATCTCGGAAATCGTAGTGATACTTTGTTGTTTTTTCTCGGTTTCATCGTATCACCAGATTTCATTTTAATATGTGGTAGGGACTATAAATCATGAGTAGGTTTAGTTAAGATTAATTGATTCCGTGTGGCATTATACTAATTTTCATCAGAAAGTCGGACATTAATCTATAAGTATCACACTCCATCGTGACGCGAGTGATTCAAAAATAGGGACCCAGAGCGCTGTATGTAATTTGTGGCAAATATTTATAAAAAAGAAAGAACTAAAAAAGAAGAATCTGCGTTACAGGCTTTCATTGCAAAGAGAATAATCAAATTGGGGGCATTTAAAAAAAAAAACGAAATTCCGAAACACAACTGACTAGATACATAGGTGAAATACACTGAACATGATTAAAGCAACAAACAAAATATTATTCCATTAGCAGAACGTGTCGTCAAGTAGCCGTTGATCACGATTACCTGAGAAGTAAAACGTTTACGAGAGGTCATATAAATTTATTAAAGTTATTTCGTATTAAAAACACCTTGTCACATAAGCGTTCAAGGGTATTTCGTTTACCTATTTTTAATTCGGATTCTGACAGACAATTTGTTGACGTTAGCACAGTCGGTGAGAAAAAGTGTGTCTTATTATGACTGTTAACAAAAAGCAGTTGAGTGGTCAAAGCAAGGTGGATAAAGAACCTCTTTAAGATAAATTTTCTTGTCGACTATACATGTTATTATTAATGTTTTGGAATGGTTGAATAGATGCTATTACGCTGTCATTCAAAGCGTTAATGCATTATTGTGAATGCTTATGTTAGTAAATCGGCGTCCACATCAACATGTCATCAATAAAGATTTATATGAACTTTGACGTTTTATATAGCCTATTTGCAAATGACTGATACATTAACGTTGAATACGTGAAAAGGGGTCTATTTCATTATGTTTTTTTACAGCATGTATAAATGTCGAAACATTAATGTTATGATAAGCATAAGTGAATAGAGTCATTGAAAAACATCGGTTGGGTACCTGGGAATGTCATATTTTATGAGAATTATCTTACAAGAGCACCTCTTTATTAGCCAACTCTTTCTATAAACTGTACTTTTATAGCTAACATAAAACCTTTATTTTAAATTCATGATAACTGGTTATTTTAGTCCGGTCTATAGGTCAATCTAATGTTTGTTATAAAAACAGGCCATCTACAAAAAAGAAAAAGAGTTAGGTACTTTATAAGTGTATATTATGTAGGCTTACCTCTGAATATGTCCGGTACAAAAGTAGTAAACAAACATTGCATATACGGTTTATTTTTGGCAGATTGCGGAAACACTTCGGGAACAGCGTTTATAACTCAACATGTTGTAACGTTGAAAAGATATATCCGCTATCCGTTACAAAATGTACTGCAAACATAGTTTCATATCAGTTTCATACAACACCTTATAAGAAGGTTCTAAGTAATAAGATTGTTATCTAAATTTATTCATAATAAAATAAATGTTTAGGAAGAAAAAAAATATTAGTTGATTTAAAGTTATTCCTTTTTAATCGTTTCTGTTTAGTTTATTTTTTAACTATAAAAAAATGTCATGATTTTTTGATATTACTTACATCTCAAAAACAGCTGGAACGATTTTGATGAAACTTACACTGTACCCTTAATTAAATATATCACCATACTCAAATATTATCAAATTCTAACGATAACACATACATACACATTGAATTGCATACCTCCTTTTTTGAAGTGAAAAGAAAAATATTGCATCGTCTTGAATTCTAGGCTTTCTACAGCTTAAATTATATTTTCCTTATTCATTGCTATCGGTTTTTAAGACTTCTTGTTGTCTCAGTTAATTTCTACTACACAATTATAATCTCAAATGTAGAAAGCAAGTCTTCAAAGATAACTCGTGACATAAAGACTTCTAATGACAAACCGGCGGCGCCAACACGGGACAACGGAACTTTGTCCCTCAAACAATAAAGGCACTGAAGCATTAATCGTAACATTGTCGGTCGGGCCAAGCAAACCAAGAATTTGTAATAAATTATTAACCTTACTGCATACTTCTTACTTTACTATCGTCTGAATAATTAGTCATAATATTTGTAATGCTACAAAAGCACAGAAAATATAAACAAAAGTAAGGAACTTAATAATTTTACCAAAAAAAAGTACAAACGAATTTAAAAAAATGAAGAGTAACAAGCATTGTTTATTACCTTTTTATTTATTAATAGTTTAAGGTGATTTAAGTTTTAAGAAAACTTGATTGAGCGACATAATCACAATGTGATCAAGCTCATTAAAAAAAGATTTACAAAAAAAGTACGTAGGTTAGAAAAAAAACATTAAATAATTAAAATATTTCGAAATACGTTTAAAATTATAACAATTGAATAAAACGAGGGAAATAGTGACAACAAAAGATCGCTGAAAGCACATTTAAGTATCAGTAGAACTCAGACAACTGTACAATTTTCCTACCTACCTACAGGATAAATGCTCCTTTTGAAATCATGTCCCTCCCTCGCGTGTCACTTATATTATCAAGTGACCAATATATGAAAGCTATTTTGTGTGCCAAACTAGTTATCATGGCGTTTGCAAGCAATATGGACATTTGCACAAAAATTAAAATATTATCTAAATCTTTATTCATTTTGAATAAAGAACTGAAAAGTACTGCTTCAACAATAATGTTATTTTGGCAGAAGCCCTATAAATAATTGAATATATTAATAAATATATTCATTTAACTTTACATAAAGTTGTTACCTAAGTATTTTTAATAGTACCTACATATCGCTTCTCTATCAAATAATACAGTTTCTTTTTCAAATACAATTTATCGTACGTACGTAAGATTAAAATTTATTATAAGTTTATGTTATAGTACCTATACACAATTTTGAAAAGAAGAAGAATTAATTAAAATGCCACGAAATCCTGTGCTTGATTTTTAAAACAGTACTACAGTCTGTTTCTCTTTGCTAGTCGAATATTGAAAACAATCTTGATATACTTTTAAACGAAATGATTCATTTTAAAATAAGATAAACACAAAACTCACAACTTACATAGGTAATTAATCGTTGAATACTAAAATATTTTAAAATCAAATAGTTAATTAATTTTATTCACCGATATTATTTTAAAAGTTCTGAAATCATTGTTTACATTATTGATCTGGCAAAGAAAAACGGACTTAACATATTATATTTATGTGATAAAACGTTGAAACGCCTGCCGGACATTCGCGTTCACGGTTTGTTATGAACAAACATTGCCCGCTGCCTGCTGAGTGGAGTATTGAAATGCCACTAGAAGTTTGTAACACAACCGTGATTAAAATTATGATTACCATATAAAAAAGTTTTGGTACATTAGTCAGTGAGATTTTGAAGATAATAAGATGACTTTTGGTAGCTACAGAGATAGTTTGAGTTTTGAATAAATAAATAAATATATTAGACACCAATCACATACATTGCTCTGATTCCAAAGTAAGTAGCCAATGCACTTGTGTTATGGAAATCAGACACAACGGTGGTACCACAACACCGAGACCCGAGACAATATAAAAAAGATCGTTTTCTACATTGACCCGAACGGGAAGTTATAGGATCCTCGTGTCCTTTAAACGATTATTTTAATCTCGGAAATCAACCTTCCGAACACTGTTAATAAATCGTGTTATTATTCAATTATGATAGTTCATCATTGATTTTAACGTGCATAAACATTCAATGGTCATCAACTAATGAGCTCAGTTTATTCAGCCTGTTAACGTTATCAGCGCGTGCACGTAATTTGGTAGTGCCCACGCGCAACAGCGGACATGCCACTCTTGCGCTGGGAAATTGAATAAAGAAGAAATATGACACTGTCAGATGAGCCTAGACGGCAACTATGCAGAGAGTCAAACTTAGACTGCTTTATGACGTTTAGCGCATAAAAAAATATATTTTGTACGTAGACCCACCAAAAACTTATACGACGCTGCGAAAATTTCATGCTTTGGAATTTGATCCATAACGAAGCAAGATACCTATTTCTATTTATATTTCATAAAACTTAATAAAAAATAATATTTCATGATCTTTCAAAATAATTTCTCCTTTCTAGTAAAACTGATAGGTTAACATTTGGCTGGTTTTAAAACAACCTAATGACGGCCACGACTGAAACCTTAAAAAATCGATCACATCGGTAAAACTTCGTAAAATGACAGGTTTTCGAATTATAAGCTGTTGAAGATGTAAAACTCAAATTCGAGCGTCCTTTAGTACAGTCTGTAGCTAATCGTGACGGTTTAGGAGATTTTGTCGTAGAATCTTTTACTTGCAAAAATCGTTATCGTTTTTTTCGTGGTTTTATTAATGGCAGCAATTTAAATGGCGGACTAAAAAGTGAGATAAAAAGTCCATACGTTCAAATGATGGAAGGTGAACCGTACGCCTTGTGGACGCAACTTAATTTGTTTTATTTTTAATAATCTGAATTAGAACGCTACTCTGTACCATCTTGTAAATCTGGTTTGAATTGTCTTATCTCAGCAATTTCACTAAATGAGCTTTAAAATAATTTATTATTTTGAATTAAGGATCAATTTTTAAAGTAACATACTCGTATGTCAATCAACGTTTACGAAATTCTAACGGCAGCTAAAAATAAACGGGCTCTTATCATTTTAACGAAATAAAACACAGAAAAACAAGAAACAACAATACCATTCTTGAAAATAATCGACCCATCACAGTCGTTCAAACGTCACAAATCATATATCTTCATACATCATCATACATCCATAGCCTTGAAGTCCACAAGATTCAGTATGAAATGATTTTCACAGCATAACGGTCTTGGACTGGCGCCAAAATTATTTCATTGACCTAAAAAATAGCACTTTGTTTCACATTTTCTTTGCAATCATAACATTCACTGACGAGATGTTCTTAGTTATTCATTTGCCAAATGTAATGAAAATAAATAAATAATTAAAGGTAATTTAAAATACGTATGCTAGAAGGAACTAATTTAGATTCATACACATGACATTTGGATTCGGAAAATTAAGATTTCTGCGATCTTCACTCAATTCTTGGTTCAGGGTGTTTTAAATAGATTAGTTTGTGCAAAATGAGATTGTAAGAAAAGTTACATCGTGGGTTAAAATTATGTATATACTGGGATTGGTTCAACTCAATCAATACGAGAGCGATTTAATTGACTACTTGACATTACAGATACGAATATTACCGTGTGTCGAAACTTGTTCATAAATTGGTCCAATCATGGCAATCTAGAGATAATTTGATGGATTTTACGTGTTATCTCACTATCTGTTAATCATTTTGACTGCCTATGCATGATACTGTTACGGACTTGTCAATCATTTTATTTGCGACACATTAACTGCTAAGTTATAATCTCGCCTGATTATACTACCCAATGATATTCTATCATGGAATAAGCGCAAAGAAATACCAGTTAGCACTATTAACAAATGTGAAAAATATTTTAGGAATGTTGTGAAAAAAATCTACACACAGCTTTAGAAAGGCATATGATTTCTCTTTAAAATATATTGCAAGGGAACCACCCACTTACGCCTCATTTCAGATTTGTCAAACTTAAACGTCTATCTACCCCAGTAAATCCTTACCCTTAACGTACCCAAATTCAGACGTAAATACATTTCAGTAGCAATTCCTTTTTTTATTCAGCTCTCTGAATTACCTCGCGTTCATTGATAAGTGCCAACCAAGTTAATTAAAACACTTCATCTGGACCACACACGGTCGTGGTGGAAAGTCAACTATGTAATTGGCCCGCGACCCAGCGTTTCCAAGGATCAACCCGTCACGACTTCTAAAAATACACGAGAAACTAATAAATACTAATTTATCACAATTATGTGACCAAAATAGACCACAAATTAGGCCTAATGAAATAGTTGAGTGGACTTGTTCTATTAAAATGAAACAGCTATATGAAGAGTCGGTCGGTTGCCCGCGGTTCACAGTAGCTGAACTCAAATATAAAAAGCTTGATAATAACTTAATTGGAGTTTTAATTTCAACAGCTTAGTAATCAATGGAAGTTGGTACAACCCATTGAGAGCTTTTCTAATCTCTTACCTTCTTGTAACAAAAAAGATAGTAACAGTGTCAAAGCAAGACCAAAATCATCTTACTAATTAAAATCTATTCAATGTTGTCATTATAATATTATTTCGTTTCAAAGCCTGGTACTAAGTTTTTGTTATAAAGCTCTTAACTTATAGATGTTGTGCTGGAGAAGGAAGGAGAGAATCACCTGGACGGAGAGAAAAACAAATGAATAAGTCCTGTTGAGCATGGTAAAGGAAAAGACAAAACGAATAGAAACAATAGAGAGTAGAAGAGGGAAAATTTTGGGATACTTGGTACGATACGAAAATTTCACCAGAATGATAGAGGGAAGAATAGAAGGAAGAAAGGAAGACCAAGCATAAGCTATATGCATCAAAAAAGCAAAAGTTGAATGTTGCGTCGTATCAAAAGGTCAAGAGAATTTTGATAGTGCGTAAAGAATTGAAAAAACACCACCGACAAGAGCCTAGCTCTTAAAAAGATGACGATGAACTATTAAAGAGAGGTTTAAACTCTTTAAATTACAAGTAACTATGAGTAATACGTATAATTTGTGAATATTTGATTGAAAAATGAAACTTTTAACGTAGTAATGTGGAAGCACTGTCCCCAAATCTTTGTCAAGAAGGTTGCGCAAAGCATTGTCGAAACAAGTCCCTACGATCACAATGTCAATCATTCATCATCAAATCAACGAGTGTCATTAATAAGTTAACTTTTGAATGGAACAATATTTTTACATCAATCATAATGGTATTATGATATGAAACGGTTTAAAATGCTAATTCATGACATATTTCAGGAGTTAGCTAACTAGTTTGATAGCTTATTTAATGAGAACGGTTTTAGGCTATAAAACATCACGCTGCGACAGGAGGAGGGAAGCAAACTCAAAACACGCGGACGAAGTCACAGGGGACCCGCTAGTTATTGACAGATAAGTCAAATTCTCAATTCAGTACCAAGTAAAAAACAAAAGAGAAACAAAATACTCTCGAAAGTCATGCATGCATGAAAATGTAGTGCCTATTTAAAGCATCATCATAATTTTAATTGATAGTGTTATTTTCAAAATAAAATGGGGCCATAATGATTCACCCAGCTAAAATCAACCTATTTAGACTGGCCTAGATAAATCTCCTCGATAGTAATTCACTTGTAAATAAAACACTGAAAAATAGACCAAATAGGTTAGTTTGGGTTGTAAATAGAATGAGTAACTAAACCTTAATACGAGATATATGCTCTGTTATGCTATCTATTAAAGAAAGTACACGTGGGACACTCATAAAATTGTGCGTCACAAAAAAAAATAGTTCTACAGGTACATATATTTTTATTAAATCTTTTCAAAGTACTCTCCACCAGCTTCTATACAAAGATTCATGCCAGAATCTGTTTTCCAAACACTTTTTTCAGTCCGCCGCAAACACCCCGTTTACAGCCTACTCGAACGCAGCCAGCCTTGGATGAATTAACCAGTGGATATGAAACGCAAGAGCGAATGACATCATTAGCCAATTTCTGCGGGGCGGGAGGAGCTTGTCGTGTCAATTTTTGACATTAGTGCATGCAAGTGTAGATATTTTTTTATCGATATGTGTGGAACGAATGAATGAACGAATCTTTTGTAAAAAGACATAATTTTTATCACTAAAACAATAAATTACATTATGGATATGTTTAATGCACAAACCATCGAATGAACAACTGAAACACAGAACGTTTTTATGAACGGACTTGCAAGTAACACTAACTAGAACTTCCTAAGACATTGTGAAACCGCCCATAAGTATATACAACCAAGCACCATTTAAATCCTCCTATGGGATAATTAAGCAGTAGATTTTTGCGTTGGCATAAAATCACACTGGCTTTAAATCGATACCACATATTCGGTAATGTTTTGTGGGGATCCATTTGGTCTCCCTTCGACCCACATCATCACCACATCTACTCTCGAGTGAAACATTTTACAGATTTATCATTTTATTGCAAAAGAGTTTATATTAAAAAAATAATAAATGTTTATCGATACGATTTATTGACAATTGTCAAGCACAATTAAAATTAAAATGACAAGAGAACGAATGATAAACATACGACAATCCTACCGTATAAAGTATACGTTATCTTGTTAATTTTGTAGTAACTACCACCACTTTTTTAAATGGCAATGTTACTTTTCTCTTGAAAAACACATTTCTCTATTTTCATGAAAAATATCAGCTTTTTGGGATAAAATGTCACTTATGGATGAAAATGAATATTTTTTGTCTTGCGGCTATAATTTTTACACAAAAATAAGCCACATTTACCTATTTTTTCCGTCAATGTTTCTCACTGAGCTCTATCACCGTACTGACAAGACGTCACCTGTAAGTGAGGCCAAAAAGCCCGCTTCGTGGCAAAGGGGGCACAAGCGAAATTGCCCGTCATTGCGCGTCCAGTGGTTTATTCGTCCAAGCAGCCAGCGCATCATCCGGCAACGAAAATTGTATTCCTTTGAGCTGATTTTTTATTTTGGGAATAAAAAGAAGTTGTACGGTGCTAGATAAGGGCTGTGAGAAGGGTGACCCAGGAGTTTGACTGGTGTGAAAAACTTCTGGTAAACATTTGGCAGTATACCATTCGGCTTTGATGCTTCTTTAATCTCGTAAGGGAATCGATACCATGGGGTTGGTCAAATTAAAAAAGCAGGCGATCAAAATCTTCCCCCCGCCCCGAAATTGCTATTTTGGTAGGCGTTGGTTCATTTTGAAACCCCCAAACTGTCGACATGCGCTTGGTTTCTGGATCGTATACGATAAATCCAGGACCCATCAACTACCTGTTACGATGTTGTAAATACGCCGAGACAAGCCTGCTTCAAACGTGTTCAGAATATCACGGCACCATTCTACCCGGGTCTGCTGCTGAGCTGAGTCGGTGAAAAGTGCGGGACCCAGCGTGATACGATCCTCCTCACGCGAAGATGCCCCTGTAGAATCTCGTGAACGCTTCCCGATCCAATCTTCAATATGTGCTGAATCTGCTGTAGGTATATGTAATTCGCCTAATAGCTTGGATTATTTTTTTTAACTGCTAGCACGTTTTATTCCGTAACAGCCGTCAAAATAGGCGACCGCTTCGTTCTTCATCCCCCAAGGTAGGTCGACTGCGCTTGAATTCGTCATACCAACGATACACGGTAGCCTTGAAGGGGCCTTCATCCATAAATGCCATGTGAAGTCTATCGTACGATTCTTCGGGATTCAGGCGACTCCGGAAAAAATAAAATACCCAGGCTACCTACTAAATAATTCCAATAGCAGATAACAGGATTGAATTTCGCATTCTGAATACCCCAAGATGCGCTGCGGCTCTGCATAATGTTTTGGTGTCCAAGGTGATGCGTCGGAAGACTAAGATAGAAGAGTCTATAGAATCATCATAAGACCTAGCTTAATGTACGAATTACCTTTCTTAATAACGGCCTGGACGCTAACCCTGAAAGAGGAAAACAAATTCTCGTTGCCGAAAGGAAGACTTTTCGTAAGATCTTGGGACGCAGAGGGAGGTAGCTGGCGGGGGATCCGTAAGAACCAAGAACTGGAGGATCTAGTGTCTGAGCCGGACATCATTGGGAACTAAGGGCAGCAAGACTCCGTTGGCTCGGGCATTTAGAAAGAATGTCGGATGACAGGGCGGTAAGGAAGGCGTACATTAGGCAGCCTGTAGGTCGTCAACCGGCTGGCCGATTGCGATGCCGATGGAGAGATGAAGTGGCCAAGGACCTACGCGCCCTGAATGCAGAAAACTGGGAGGAAATCGCTGAAGACAGGGCGTGCTGGTGCCATCTCGTAGGCTATGAACCACTTTGGGTCGCTGAACTAAAGGAGTAAGTTAGTAAACCGACTTTAAAAAAATGAATAATAAGCTCAGAATAACACATTTGCCCTCTGTTTAGGAGAATCAAAATCATTTGGAGTCGGTGCATGATCTCAAGCTAACATTCATTAATAGTCTACGCACATCATGCACCAACTTCAATTTATTTTAAGCTTTTGAGGCAGTTGTTTTGAAGGCGGTTTAATTTTTTAAATATTTTTTTACGGATGGCTTATTTATTATTACCGTGCGATGCCATAACTAAGTAATGAATGTCCATTGTTTATTCTAACTTTAAAAAAGGGAGTAATGAATGTGTAGTATGTATGTGATATCTTTGGAATGATAATATTTGGAATGATAACACCGGTACTTAAAGTCCTTCAGAGACTCTTTAATTCCGTTCTGCTAGAGGGCATCACGCCTGAGGCATGGAACAGGAGTGTGGTGGTGTTGTTTTTCAAAAAAGGAGACAAAACCTTATTGAAGAACTATAGACCCATCTCACTCCTGAGCCATGTCTACAAGCTGTTCTCAAGGGTCATCACGAATCGTCTCGCACGTAGGTTTGATGACTTCCAGCCTCCCGAACAAGCCGGATTCCGAAAAGGCTACAGTACCATAGACCACATTCATACGCTAAGGCAAATTATACAGAAGTCCGAGGAGTATAATATGCCTCTATGTTTAGCTTTTGTGGACTATGAGAAGGCCTTTGATTCGATCGAAACTTGGGCGGTGCTTCGGTCTCTTCAGCGGTGTCACATAGACTATAGGTATATAGAGGTGTTAAAGTGTCTATATAACAACGCCACCATGTCGGTCCGAGTACAGGAACAGAATACGAGGGCGATTCCATTGCGAAGAGGTGTAAGACAGGGCGATGTTATATCTCCGAAACTGTTTACAGCGGCATTGGAAGACGCCTTCAAGCTCCTAGAATGGGAAGGATTCGGCATCTCCGTCAATGGCGAATACATAACACACCTTCGGTTTGCCGATGATATAGTCGTTGTGGCAAAGACGCTGGATGATCTAGGCACTATGCTCGAAGACCTCGACCGAGTATCCCAACAAGTGGGTCTTAAAATGAACATGGAGAAGACGAAAATTATGTCGAGTTCCCTTGTTGTACCCACTCCAGTATCCATTGGGAACTCAACTCTCGAAGTTGTCGACGAGTACGTCTACCTGGGACAAGTGATCCAATTGGGTAGGTCCAACTTCGAGAAAGAGGTCAATCGACGAATCCAACTCGGCTGGGCAGCGTTCGGGAAACTGCGCAAGAGCGTCTTCTCGTCTCAATTACCTCAGTGTCTGAAGACGAAAGTCTTCAATCAGTGTGTGTTACCAGTGATGACATACGGATCCGAAACGTGGTCTCTTACTATGGGCCTTATAATGAAGCTCAAAATTACACAACGAGCGATGGAGCGGGCTATGCTCGGTGTTTCTCTACGAGATCGAATCAGAAACGAAGAGATACGTAGAAGAACCAAGGTAACGGACATAGCCTTGAGAATCAGTAAGCTTAAGTGGCAGTGGGCAGGGCACATAGCGCGAAGAACTGATGGCCGTTGGGGCAGGAAAGTTCTAGATTGGAGACCCTTCGACCAAAGACGCAGCGTAGGACGTCCACCAACAAGATGGACAGACGACCTTAAAAAGATCGCAGGATCAAACTGGATGCAGACCGCTAGTGATCGGTCGCTGTGGAAAGCCGTGGGGGAGGCCTATGTTCAGCAGTGGACGTCCTTTGGCTGATTATGATGATGATGATGATAATATTTGAGTATGTTCCAAACAGTGTGTTAAAAAGTGTAGGTATACATTTAAAAAAGTTTACGATCGCTTTGAAAAAAAAAATCTTTGTTCCAGTAAATTATTTCATTACATACCTACCTACTATTGTTATAATAATAACAAAACAGGCTCTGCAATTACAAACACTACAAATTATATGTTATCTTCATACAGATAATAAATAATATCCTTTGAACATTCCCACACATCGCCATCTGGTCCCAAAGTAAGCTACTCAAAGCTTGTGTTATGGGTGCCAGACAACGGATATAATACTTAAATACTTTTTGTTTGTAAATACATTCATGATATACATAGAAAACACCCAGACCAATACAAACAGACATGTTCATGCACACAAATGTTTGTATTGTGCGGGGATCGAACCCGCAACCCGCTGCGTAGTAGGCGATTTCTCGACCACTACACCAGACGGATACATTTGAAAAATGAAATCAAGTTATGCTAGTTAGCCGCTCAGCAGTCCAATGGCACTACAGTGCCATTTTCTTTTTTACGGCAAACTGTCCGTGGTACTACAGTGCCCACCACTTGAAAAGTATGTATTAGGTAAAGTATATATATAAATTAAGTATAGTATATATTATAGTATAGTAAGTATATTATATTTTCAACTTTTTATATTTCTTAGTTAAATCAAATAAGTTTAATCAAAATCTTACAAGGTTTGAAAATGAATCTCTCTGCATGATCTAAAGGTATGACTGGGAGACAATGTAATTAGCATTAAGTCCGCCTTTTTTACACTTTTATTTGTGCAATAAAGTTTTTAAATAAATAAATAAAAAGGGTAATAACTTAAAATCAAGAATTAAAAATATTTAAAGAAAAATCCTTCAAAAACTGACTAAAAAGCTCAAAATGACGTACCCCAAGTTTAAGAGAGACAAAAATAATTTGGAGTCAGTGCCCAATTTCAAGATTACGTACATTATATAGTCTACGCACAGCATGCACCGACTACAAATGAATTTGTTTCTCCTAAACTGAGAACAAATGTGTTATTCTAGCTTTTTAGTCAATTTTTGAGTTTCGCAGTCCTGCAATGAATGAATGAAAAATGTCGGAGCTAGCAAAGTCATCTAGCAAAAAGAGGACATTAAACCTACAACACATATTAATCCAGGCTAAGATAGAGTTGTTTATTTTTAGATTAGTTCTAATCTAGGACAATCTAAGCATGTTTTCAGTCATTGTAGGACAACACGTACTTTACAAGGACAAATTTAAAGAGAGAAGCGTGTCCTACTTAGGCCTGAATTCCTTTTGTTTTGAGATAGCTTTGTACATGTTTTACAACGTGTTCTTTTTGTTTTCCTGACAATTAAGGATATAAATCAGATTACTTAGATAAAGGTCGTGTTCAAAGATTTTTTATAAAATAGAATGAGTTTTTTTTCGAGTTTCATACAAAATAATTATATAATCATTTTGTTCTCGGTGTATCCTAATAGTAATAATAGTAGTAAAATTCGTTCTGGTACGGGCAGCAAAAAAATCTAGTCCTTAGTGATGGCTGATTTCTAACGGTTACTTAACTTAGTAGATACTGTTTATAATTTTAGACAAAAATACTTTTAAACATTTCAGTACTATCGGTTTCATAGATGCTGTTATTATGCTCCAGAATCATTTGGAATTTCTATGTTTTTTAAGGAAACTATGTTTTGGTTAACTTCGCGCATCTCTAAACTCAATCTATTTATAAAATGTGTTGTCATCGGTTTCGTTGACCGATAATATGAAACGATGTAACCAACGATCATCCGAGTGAATCATTATTTCGACCCTGACCTCTCCTCAACTATGAGTGACTAGTAAAGCTGAAAAATAGTTGTGAAATTTTCATATTTTCATTGAACAGCACTTATTTTAAATTTACACTTGCTGTATTTTGCTGTAGCAAATGATAAAAATACCTTTACAAATTATTTTTTAAATCTTTCTCTAACTAGTCAAGGCTATCGTCTAACTTACATAATAGCTCCAATGATGTCATAGGAATAGCATGTAAATGTGTATGTTTTGCTTATTAAAGATACTATTTGTGCATTTTTTAACATCATATTGGATTCTAGAATCACGTTTTTGGGTGCGGTCATATAGCAGCATACCGGTCTACGTCACAGTCCGAAAATACTTAGTAAGGCATCCCCGAACGATATCCAGATGTTCTATTTCAATTTTATTGATACCGTTAGGCTTTGGTATGCGCTATTTCAGTATTTGTTTCCTTATTTACTAACGTTGAAACTATACTTAGATTAGATGCTCTGAAGCTTTGACCCTATAGCACTATGTTACTTATTTCCGTGTTTTATACTCTCTATTTATGGTTTCTGTTATAAGCACTAAGATAGTTTTGAGGGTTCCGTAGTCCAACAATGAAAATGAGGTTCCTCCATGTTCGTTTCTCCGTCCGAGAAGGTCCGAAACGTACCTAATGTCTCTTAGCTGAACCGCTGTTCAACCACATTAGGTACTAGAAAACTGTAATTTGGCATGAGTATGTATCCTCCTCGCCAGTGTTTTTTTTAAAAATTAAAGTTAAAGCAAATTAATTTATATGTTTATTTTTGTTAATCTTTTTGGAAACTGGAACAGTAGTAAAAAAAATTTTTGTCTCTATTTGCTGAAAATTCTGAATCAGCGCCATCAAAAGATAAAACCAGTTTAGTCTCGTAATTTTGTTTATTATGGAATTAAATCATAACCTTAGATGGCGTTAACGATTATGTTAACAGGGCATATTATTAGGGCAATAAAATCTTACATATACATATACATAGTTGATTTGGAACCCTTTGTGCGCAAGTCCGACTCGCTTTTGGCCGGTTTTTACTTTTTCGAATCATTAGATTTCTATCAGCCCTCAGCCTTAATAAGTAGTTTACATATAATGTGAACTGTAACACATAGAGTCCCATGTGGGTAGCACTTTTGCAAAATGTTTTCATTAGCAGCAAACTTTACAATGATGCCGTAATAGTTGCTTACAGTTTCTTACTACACAATCTATCTCTCAAAACGATTATGTTTAGAGCTACTGATTCACTTCTGCAGTGCCGTCGTCACGTACAGAGAACGGGTAAGATTTATTTGTGATGTGACGTCACGCGCCATTGACCCGGCGAGCCTGTCTAGTAGATAACTCACTTAGAAGACGGACGTACCAACTGACTGCCAGACTATAGTCCCGACACCAATTTACCAGAAAGAAGATTGGGGTTTTCCGCAAAATGGAGTCGGCGCCTGCCTATTTTGGAATTAAGGAGGCGACGATCATTATGAAGAAGACGATGAGTGTTTACAATGTTAAAATACGATATTTTCAGGTACTAAGTTGCTTGACAATCCATCGATTCTGTTGTATTTAAAACTTACAAAGTATAACTGAACGCACAGTTTCATTATGTATTTGTCTTGTAAGACTATAGCAAGTAAACATTTACTCTTAATACTTACGCAAGGAATAATACCCGTCTCACCTAAAACCACTCACTCCCGAACAAAAGTTTTAATCCTACCTAACTATATCATTTTACAATAACTCGAAGGCTGCTACTCCGTTAATGAATGTACTTAAACTACCGAATACTCATATTAGTAACAATGTAAAAAAACAACAAGTTAACATCACATTATCAGTGTTTTCCATTAATTTTGGCAGGTTCACTCAATAAACATAAGCTATACATGGCTAATCCAGTAGTTTCCAAGGTTAGTACATTGTTGCAATGGTGCTAAACAGAAGTGTCAATATCCTTGAGCGGAGTTAAGCATACAGACTTAGGCACGTATTACAAAATGTTACGTACCTACACTATTCAGATTCTATTAAGTTATGATATTCGAAGCAATTCATATATGTTAACCCTGCTAGTTTCAAACTATTTTCTTTTCCATCGTTTTTAATTTCTTTTTTATGGTTGTGTTCTGACTTTTTTTTAGTGTTAGATGCTTACTAAAAGTCTTTACTTGGAACAGAGTAGCATCAAGTTGACTCTTCATACTTTGAACCGGAATAGACTGTATATGCTTTGAGAAATACAACGCTCTTTTTTGACAAAAATATCTTCTGTAACAATCAAACTCTATTTTCCATATTCTAAGCTTTTTTTAAAAAAAAATATAGTATTATGTATATTGTGGGCCCAGATAGCTTAAGAAATAGGGTTCGAGTCCTTATCCGACACAGTTGCTTTCTAGTGCAATTTATAGATAATAAAATCTTTCTTTGTATGCTCTATTGAGGAGGATAGATAGGTGAAGACCTATTACAATTGTAATAGGTCTTCAGATCCATCTGATATCCAAGAACAAATACAAATATGAATTTTATTCCGTTCTTCATTTTGCAGCGGCCACCAGCGCTTTAATAAAGTAATTAGTAAGCGTACTCTTCGGTGGCTATAAATCAATCACTGACGCGCCCTTGTCGATTTTATAGCTTTCGACATACATTGAAATATACACTGTATTACAAAGTGTTAGGAGCTACATGTTCGTGCTAGATACTATCATGTGTCTTCACTGAACTGAAAGCCTACTTTAACACTTAGAATACATAGACATAGCCACACGTACCGTTTACGAGAGTTCACCTTGCACATCAGCATGATAATTAAGAAAAACAAAATATTAA
This sequence comes from Pyrausta purpuralis, assembly GCA_963924145.1. Taxonomy (NCBI): domain Eukaryota; kingdom Metazoa; phylum Arthropoda; class Insecta; order Lepidoptera; family Crambidae; genus Pyrausta; species Pyrausta purpuralis. Next base: position 17,009,707 of record OZ001649.1, read on the forward strand.
ATATAAATTTGATTGATTTACCCGCTGAAATCACCTTTAAATAATGGCCAGTGTTCATATATTTAATAATAAGTAGCTTTATCGGTGACTCCGTTTAGCCCAATCAGCGGGCCTAAGATGCGTGCCTATTTATCATTTATCGCGGCAATCGATAAATATCAATCGTCTTTTTAATCTAATTAAAAAGGTTTATACTAACTTTAATGTGTTAATTTGTTTATAAAAGCAATTAGGATTGCCTTACCAGTGATAAAAATGTAAGAAAACATTTTGTTTAGTTAGTAAAACTATTTTATATTTTATCAACACAGGTCTAGTCAGGAGTCAGTATTATATTATCTGGGCTAGAGTACAAGAGAACAAACCTCTTTCGAAATTTATATAAAAGTAATTCTTCAAGTAAAAGTCAGACATCCAATACATTTCACTTTTGGGTTTCAGGCAAAAACAAGTTTTTCTTTGATTCCTAAAAAATATATAAAAATAATTGTAAAAATGGTAAGAATGTTCTTATAAAGTCTATGATAAATAAAATTGATTGGGTATAGTGCTTTCCAACTACCCCGCCGCCCAAAAATAAAGCTGTCTTCTTTTCATGGCAGAAAAAGATTAATGATTTTGATTTTTCATAAATTTTGTTGGTGCCTGCCACCATTACAATTATTTTGAGGTAATTATTAGTAAATCAATGCTACAAAAATAACGAAAGCCATATATTTGCATGTTATTTTTCTAACATGCGTACTTAGAGTGATTATTTCTTAAGCATCTGAATTGTATTCTGCAAAATATATTGTCTTGTAATTTATTTGAATATCAATTGTATTTATGTAGGTAATGCATATAGTAACTATAATTCTTCTCATGAGCACAAGGTGCCTCATATTTCATCATAATGATATGCGTACTCGTGTTAATATCCTATTGTTTTGTGTTAAATCGTGATTTTCTTGAAATGTTGTTTCAATGCAACAAAATCTTCTTTGTTCTTTGGGAAAAGTGTCAAATTATTATATTATCTATTGTGTCGTTTTTACCTAAATTGCCTATGTTTTAATGTATAGTCAAGTTAAGACATAAATTAAATTTAATATGAGTGGGCATCTTACGAGTTAATTAAGGTTTGCCCATTCGAACATCCTTACCATTCGGTAATATAAAGAAGTGATGTAGCTGTATGCTATATGCTTAATGCAAAAAATAATTATTTTTTGCATTGCGTTAGGAGTTTACTTTTTTTATCATGCTGGATTAGTTACTTTATTTATTGTTTGAAACCAATAATTTACTTGATATTTTGAAGATGTACAATTAAAAAACCATTAATTAATTATTTTAGAAAAAATAATTACAAAGGTGTAAAACGGAACAAACCAAAGCAGGCTAAGGCAAAATATTGCACAGTAGGAACAGCCGGAGTTATTTCGGGAAATCGCCTGGACTCACTCCAAAACGGAGCGGCTGAATCAAAATCACTTTCTTATGTGAGTCATGATATGTTGGGAACTCGCAGAATTATACAAAATATATAGTTAATACAACACAAAGTTAACGTACCAATATGTCTCAATAATCTCATGCAAACCACAGAATCGTGCGTCCAATTGGTAGGGAATAAAGAACATGGCAAAATAAATACGAGACCACAAAGACATGTTTTTTATTTTCAAAATTTAATTTTCATCCAGTTTCAATAAACAACTACTCGTATTTCAGTGATAGACCACTGTAACTGTCCCAATTATGTGAGATCTAAACCAATACTTCACTTCACCTCTTTATAATCAGTTGATTACAGGTGGCTTTTGAATTATATTATTCACCTATACAGTGTGTCTGGGATAGGTATACCGATATTGGAGGTTCGTATTTGAAAGCAAATTTACAAAAACTTTCATTCATGAAAAAATACTGAAAACTTGTAAATCAATTTCGCTTTTTCATACTTAAATCATCGAGGTAGGTAAAACTTTAGTATGGAAAAGCGAATTTTATTTTAAATTTTTCGGTATTATTTCATTAATAAAAGTTTTTGTAAATTTTCTTTTAAAAACGTACCTCCAATATCGGTATACCTATCCCGGACACACTGAACGTAACGTTGTTCATAATATCAGATACTAGATAAAATTAGATATTCTAAAGGCGGGTTTCATGATCGATAGTTAACTGAACTATTGTTTATACCAGCGGTTGAATAATTACGACTGTGCTTAATACCTACGTATAATTATTTTTTGAGCTTAATATACCTTGAAAAAATACAGAATAGCTATTAAAATAACAATTGGATAAGCTATATTTTTTCCATAAAGCACGCACGTTCGTTATTATTTCACAAATTGTAACGACTTGAAACCATAAGTTAACTATAGATCAAAACCGACCCCAATGAGTATGATGTATTACTTAAATCTATAACAAAGGCTTGGAGGCGTAGCCTTGGTCTGGTGTCATTTTCGGCTTTGTTACCGTTCAATTTACTTGTAATCTTCTATTTTCAGTTTCAAAACTTGGGACTAAAACATTATCTTTTACAAAACGCTAAAAGTTAAACTGGTCCCTCCATGTGACATACTTAACTTAGTACACTCCCACCTGGACATCCGACCATGTATAAATGGTTGTTTTTTTCTTAAAAATACTACTACTTAGAACATCTACATAGTTCCGCCAAGCACCCTGTATATTCTATAAGAGCACTATACATTTGCCACGTCATTTGCTGTAAAGTCCAAGACATGACGCTCTAATCTCTATCATCTCACCGCTCAGTCAGTACCCCCGAAATAGTAAGTAACTCACTCGCAGAAATGAGTTAGTCAGCTACTCGTGTTTAACGCGTATCGCTATTTTGAATTATCAACAGTGCGTGGGAAATTTCGTGAAATCGGACGGTTTGTAATGCGTAGGATTTGATTCGGGGCAATCTGAAACTGCACGCTTTTGAAGAAAAGTAAGGTAGAGTGTAAATTTTCGGGTAACGATTTATTGAAAGTAATAAATTTCTTTTGTTAGGCCCGATTTCACCATCGTCAGATACGGAATATTCGTCGAATAAAGCACAATACGTCTAATTTGAAAACGTCACCTATTTGCCAGCAATCATTTAAGTAAATGCCATTTTAAAATTGGCTATTTTATACATATTTAGTCGGATAAGTCTTATTTGACGTTGGTAAAATTGACTCAAGTCGATAAAAACCTATATTTTTGCTAAAATACAGTGGATACGAGTTTTGTATGTACCTCTTTTTCTTATACAAAGAACAAAGAGACAAGAGAAAGAAAAAAAATGTATGTTTGAATTTTTAAAAAGTTGCAAATACCACCTGCTGATTGTTTAATCTGCTATGAAAGAGTCGATTCATCTTTAACCCTGTATGGAGTCTTATAAAAAGATTAAAATTATTTATTGTTCATTCATATCCAAGATAGAGACAAGAAATTACTATACTCATGTCCTTAAAACGAAAAATTCCAAAAGGAAACTGTTGAATTACAATGTTGATGTTTGTATGCTACTGAGATACTTATGTTACAGTCGATTAATCTCCTCAGTCTGTCAATGCGCATCTCAAACGATCAAGTCTGCCTAGAGTCTAGACGGGTAAACATTGCGCAATGCATTCAAGAGCTAACAGTTTTGGAAAAAGGAACAACTTCTACGAAACTTCTACTTCTACGAAATTAAATTTTAAAATCTTATCAAGATTAAGAGAGTGATGAATGATTAATCAAACCTACGTCTACACATACAGGTTAAAATGGCTGTCCAAAACGATGGATTGTAAAGCAACTCCTTTCAAAAAATACGCAAAAAAACTAACTTTGAAAACTTTGCTACCTATTTTAGTTTCCATTAACGATATTGTAACGAGTTACGGTTATCATGAACTAAGGAATCAAGAGCAAAGCACAGAGACCTAAGAATTTTAATTCAAACACCTAATTAATAATTCATTGTCTCATCGTTAAATTCAATCAATATCTATGCTAATTGTAATAGTCATAATTTGTATCTTATGAGAATACAACATCTTTGATTAGATCATCGGTGCAAATGTTAAGTAGAGTTTTGTCCTTATCGTAATGAAACCCTTTACACTATTCACTTATCGTATTAAATGATGTAGTTTTAGTCTATCTCTAAATATATTTTACTTGTTTTACGTAAAACCGTATTATATCATAAAAAAAGTATTATATCAAATTTTGAACGACGCAGTTGCATGTTGTCTAGTTCTTATCGCACATATTTAAAATTTTCTCTACTGATTACCATGTTTTAATGTAAATTCAAATTAATGTGAATTGAGACTAAAGATGATAATGAGGAGGATTTCTAGCCATTGATACATATTTTATATGATTTTTTCTTTTAATCTACCAACCATTTCTGAAACTCTACACAGTATTGAGTTTTGACATGTAAACAACTATGTTTTATTGATGGCATTCAAGATACGAGATAATGATGAACGTAAACAGATATTGCTTGAGTGCTCGTGAGCACAACATTAGCTGATGTAAAACAGCAACACCGCAGATTCGTTCCGTAGCGATAAAGGGATTATTCCGTCACGCACGTGCCATATGCAAGATTGAGAACATACTAAGTCTTGTTTCCAATGGTGATTCGTACCTGACTAAAGAAGCGCTCCCTAGCCGCAGCCATGGTCTCGCCTCTAGACCCACTGTCCCCAGAATCGAAACTATCTCCCTCTGGCTCGTTTCGTTGCGAAGTTTCCTCCACCGGAACTTCTTCGACTGGAGCCGCCTGCGTCTGCGCCGCGACCGGCGCAGCCCGCTCGGACCCGTCCTCCGCCACGGCTGCCACTTTCTGCACACCGTTCCCTTTCCCACCACTCACACCGTTAGTCTTTTTGCTGATTCCTTTCAGCTTGTTCTTCTTGGGTTTCTTCGGCGGCTTGCCTTCGTGGAAGCGTCCGCTGGCGCAGCACTGCACGTTACCCATGGCGGAGCGCGCGCATGTCGCGGTTCACGGGCGCGGGAGTCGGCTCGGTCGGTCGGTCGTTCGAGGCGCGTCGGCGTCGGCGCCGGCTCGCGGAATGAGTTCCCGGCGTCGCGGAGCCGCCCACCCGGCCCGGTATTTTCGACACGACTCCGGAATCGCTGACCGCTGATTACGCGGATGCCGTCCGCGGAGGATCGCACCCGAAAGCCGAGCCGCGTGCCGGCCGCTGGCGTCACCGCGCCCGCCCCCCGCGCCGCAAGGTCAAGGCGCGCTCATTGTTCCCGGTGCTGGTCAGACGCGCATCGCTCCACTCGGATGCGGGGCGACTAGGCGGCAGCACGCGACGTCGACGGCTATCGATCACGACCACTGTTTACTGTTGGCTACCACGGGAACGGCGTACTCGAGCGTGACTGCTCCACTTCACTCCACACCCCCGTAACCCAATTGTGGTTGCAATAATGAGTCGACCGTGGTTGTGTTATCGCGCGGAGCTGATACGAGCACGTGCTGCGTCGCACTCGAGCCGTAGTAAATAAAACACTAAACTCGTAAACGAGAGAGCGGCGAGGAAAACTATGGCTATACAATTAATACGTCAGTCGGCGGCTCGTCGTTATGTGCGATATGAGTTTGAAGTGTCAAATGCGGAAATAGATTTAAGTAGTTTTGTGAATAAAGCGACAAAGGTCACAGAATCCTATTAGTATCAAATAGTCATCATTAATGTCATGATGTTGAAAATTTATGGTTACGTATTCACAAAATTTAACTGTCAAATTACTAAACATTGCAATTACGACACCTCTTCAAGCTTAACTTGTGGGATAAAGAAATAGAAGAGAAGAGATGAAACGCATAATGATATTTTCGACAGTCTAGTTAACGGGTTGGGTACCTATTTTTGTACATTTACAAGTATAATAGACCATAAATAGGAAATACTCCATTGGATTAACATGAGTTGAAATCATGTGTTTCAAACAGAATGCCTTATCATTTTTTGAATACAAAACGTACAACGCACGCTCAACCTGTCAGTTTAGCTGATATTCTCTCGCTTAGAAATGCCAACTACTAACGTAAGTTCCGATGACGAAATACCACAAAATAGCGCTCATAACTGCGCTATAATTTAAATCGAAGCACCACGTTGCACTTCTAACGATTTAGTGCAGGAAAAACGATTATGTTCCAGGACCGGATTGGGCGAATTTGGCTCGCTAGCCAAAAACTGGAATACCTCTTTAAACCGATGACGTAACCCAAAATATACCATGTGATTTTGAAAACATTGGCAATATTTTAAACTAAGAACCTATTCATGAAGTATAGTCCCTTTCACATATTAAAATTAAAATCAATTTATGATGGAACGGAGGAAATCATAAATTATCACTTCGATTTCCGAGATCCGCTTAGACGGAGTAATTTTTGAAACATACATATTATTCGTCAAGTTTAGAAAATCTTAAACTGTAATTTATTACTTTAATTTGAAGCAATGATCAATTATAAAGTGTAAAATATGATTTTTATCTGTTTCATCAATAGATATTTTATAACAATTAATTTTAAATTTATTATGTGGAAGGGTTTATAAATCATGAGTAGTTTCAAAGTTTAAAATATTGCTAATGTTTTCAAAGTCACCTTGTAGAGAGGAACAAGTCGCCAAGGCAAGGACGTGAGCTGTGTGTAGTGCTGAACTTTTTGTGCATAAACTGTGAGCTTTGCACACATTTTTTGATAGTTGGAAAACGCCATAGTTCTGTTGTTTGCAATGGATTAACTTGAATCAACATCCTCATCCTATCCTTTATAAAACTTGAATTCTAAACTTTCTTTTTGTCTGTGCAAATAAGTATAAAATACCTAATTAAATATCCGTAAGCTTCCTTTTTCAGTCATAGATGTCCATTTGAGTGAGTTTGATAAATAAAGGAACATGAAATATTTTTCAGTTGATTCGTAAGGTCTTAATTAACTTTTAAGCTAAATTTGTGTTATCGTCTACCGATATAGAATTGAGCGTAATATCGGTTATTCAGACCGTCTTCGATATGTTAGCTCTGTGTATTCCCACAAAGCGATAAAATGTGAATCACGGGAACAGATGAAAACTGGGAGGGGAATCTGGGTCGGTGTCGCAACCACGGGACCGATCCGCGCGCGACACACTTACAAACTTTACACCATGGTAAATTTATTTGTTTCTTATGTTTTGTTGAGGAATGCTCAGAAATGTGAACAGAAAGAATTTCAATTTGTCCGTTGAGCAACTCTATTAAAATATTTTACGCTAAATGAAATCTTTGATGCTTTCTATGAAGAAACTTCGGAATCGATTGAAGAAACGAGCCTGAGTCAGATTTTTCATTTGTAAGTTATTATCAACCTACAAATGAAAAAAAAATGACCCAGGTCACCGTCCCGTGGAAAGGTGCCCATGAGGCTTGCCACATTGCCTCTTTGAATGACCAAGCTTGTACGCTGGCCAACGTAGAGGCCAGCCTTTGCATCGTGAGAATTCAAAACTAGGCGTTTCGAAAACTCACGATACAATTTATGGGCACTTGGTCCCCACGGCCCCAGAGTTTCGACCCCAAACGGCTCAAACATGTAAGTCTCACTTAGACATTCATATTTGCGCCGTTTGAGGACTTCAGCAGAAGCAGCTGCTGATCCAGCCCTATTACCAGTTAAAGGAAGATGAGAGAGTGCCAAAGTGTCGACGCAAGTAGCATCCTACACTAAGGGACTGCCCATCATCCAAGGAACTAGAGTCATGCCGTCGGGCCGCTTACCATCGCTACGCACGAGGCCGTTAGGTTCCAAAACGGCTGGAATACGTGCGCTAGCAAGCGTATTCCAACTATGCTTTCCAGTATGCTTTCATTTTAGCAAATAAAATTTAAACGCCAAACACATACATTGTTCTGATCTCAAAGTAAGAAAGTAAGTAGCCAATGCACTTGTGTTATGGCAATCAGACTTAATGGTGGTACTACAACACCCAGACCCGAGACAATATACTAAATTATTATTTCTACATTGACCAGGCCGGTAATAGAAATGGAAGCCTAGAACGGCGACGCCTTGAAACCCAGCGTGTTTAGCCACTACACCACAGAAGTCGTCAAAATTACTTAACGACTGTAAAGGCCGTTTTTCTTTGCTAGTCCATTATTGTTAACAATCTTTTCATAACTTTTAAACTAATTTTAGCAAAAAAACAAATTTACTATTTAATTATAAAAGATAACAGTGTTCAAAGATAAATTCCCTTATTAAGGTTTTCAGTTTTGTGTTTAACTTTCTTTTAAATAATATTAAAAAAAGGAATGTCAAGATTGTTTATTATATTGGACTATCAAATAAAATTGACTTTAATGATTTTTGTGACAGAAGTAGAACCACAACAAGAATACAATAATTATTCGTTTATACCGTTTCCGTTTTAAATATTGAGGACACACACTTGGTTAGGTAATACTTATCATTAAAAGTAGATATTATACATGAGTTTAATTATCTCTAATTAAACTCACGTAGAATATCTAATATAAAATTATTGTTGTACTTTAAAAGATAACCTTAAGTAATTTGCAATAAAACTTGTTAACAATGTAATTATTTTAAGACAGTTTATTTGTATTTAAATACCATTCTGTATTCGTAAAAGACATTATTATCACTTATTGTAAAACTTAACAAACTTATAAAATTGATGCGAGTATTATAAATAATTACCCCATAATGTGCTATTGAAGCCGTAATAATCATGTGCATGCCAAAGGTAACAGCACAGATTATCAAATAAATAGATGACACGAGTTTACTTCGTTCTACGTTTGAAGTTATGTTTATCGTTGCAGATCTCTTGACGCCGTTACATTTGACTAGGAACTTATACGAGGATACTTCCTTGTATGTTTCTTGAATGACATGGGTTTATTTTTAAATGGGTTTTTAGATTAAAAGTTTATTTATTTACACACACATCCTCCACTACCATAATTAGTGGTTATGGCGTACTATTGAAAATACAATCCCTGAAATTTAAAATTATTTGAATAAAAATGAATATTGGACGTAATTGTTGATTTTTTACCGACTTCAAAAAGAAGAAGGTCATTAATTCGACTGTTTGATTTTTTTTCGTATGTCTTTTACCTCATATCTCAGGTATTATTGGACCGATTTGATTTTTTTTCACCTACTTAGAGGGATTATTTTATGATGATGGGATCGTCGTTTAATTAAGGGAAATCCTCAAATTTTACCGACTTCAAATAAACGAGGTAATTAATTCGACTTGTATGTATGTGATATCATCATATACACAACATTTTAGTATGTGCAGTTTTGCAAATGTATGTAGAGGCATATTTGTGCATTTGTATGTTTGTCTCAGGATTTCCTGAAAACGAGAAGTCATAACGCGATTATTTCAATCAGGTATATTTCAACTAAAGGTACAGTGCTAGTTTTATCACAATGGGTCAGGTCCAACTTTGAGAAAGAGGTCAATCGACGAATCTAACTCGGCTGGGCAGCGTTTGGGAAACTGCGCAAGAGCGTCTTCTCGTCTCAATTACCTCAGTGTCTGAAGACGAAAGTCTTCAACCAGTGTGTGTTACCAGTGATGACATACGGATCCGAAACGTGGTCTCTAACCATGGGCCTCATAAAGAAGTTCAAAACTACACAACGAGCGATGGAGCGGGCTATGCTCGGTGTTTCTCTTCGAGATCGAATCAGAAACGAGGAGATAGTAGAAGAACCAAGGTAACGGACATAGCCTTGAGCATCAGTAAGCTTAAGTGGCAGTGGGCCGGGCACATAGCGCGAAGAACTGATGGCCGTTGGGGCAGGAAAGTTCTAGATTGGAGACCCTTCGACCAAAGACGCAGCGTAGGACGTCCACCAACAAGATGGACAGACGACCTTAAAAAGATCGCAGGATCAAACTGGATGCAGACCGCTAGTGATCGGTCGCTATGGAAAGCCGTGGGGGAGGCCTATGTTCAGCAGTGGACGTCTTTTGGCTGATAATGATGGGTCAAGTAGTTTTAAAGATATGAGTTATAACTTTTTTTTTGTACTAGTACTTAATATTTACTTGTCTTCATGTCTTTACGTATGATAGTCACCATTTTGTGGAGCTGAGCTGATGGTAGATCTTCTAAACTTTTAAGAGTTCAGTGATTATGACGACAGAAATTATGTTGGGTACTTTGTAGCTCAAAAGACGTAACCCCACACTTCTGCCCTCATATAAACCACCAAAAATTTGCAAATAAAATTAACTTTTTGATGGCCAATGTGATGGCACCGACTCCAAAAGAAAGGATTTGCCTAAAATGAAGTTCTAATCTAGAGTTGATTTAAGACTTTTATTGCATTTTGTGTTACTTAGCTCGCGGGTCATGACAAGACAGTTTTCCAGTTAGAGGAACTTGCGTCATCTATTTAGATTAATATCTAAGGCAGGCCGTTTACGATTATTGGCCGGCACGATCTTTATTGGCGGTTGGAATTTGGATGGCCCTAACCTGCGAGCCACAATAGCATAAACATCGTTATGTTTATAGACATATTGGAATTGAATTAGCCATTTCAATTAGGCACCTGTAATCGAGAAGCCGATTACTAAGAGACCACCTCTACAAAATAAATTTTGTTAACGCGCACATGACAGCTCATCACATTTTTTTTTGATGTCGGTATCTCGTTCCACAATGACTCGATATAGGATGGCGTTTAGATATTTGAGATAGTAATCAAATAGCCTTCTGTATTTATTTATTAGTTTTCCATGAACTCATGGCCTCAAAAATCTTTGATTTTTGTTTTCTCAAAAACCTTCTGGAACCTGTTTCAATATCCTCCTAGTCCTCTTGAATATGTAGACAGACGAGCGCGTCATACTTATAAATATCGAAGAGATCGTGATTATACACACATTATTCTACATTGACCAATGACTCAGCTCAGTACGTCTGAGTACTGACGTATATTCAAATTATTCTAACTCGAAATGCTGATTTTGATCTTTGTACAGAAATGTGTCTGTAATTTTTTAACGAATACAAATATTTTTCTTATAGGGCTTAAAAATAATCCGATTTTCTTATAGTTAAAATAAAATGGTGCGACCGAGCCCAATTTGTGTAAGACCTTGAAAGTAAAGTCAGCTACAGCTAATGTAATAACAACTTTTACTGTTTAAATAATGCTGCAATCGCGAAAAAGCAGATACTCTATAGGCGTCAGTACCTACACATGGACGCTTTTCTTTTATTTAATATTTTGGCGTGCAAATATCAAAAACTAAAAGCAATTAACTATTATATGAAGTAATTTTTAACAGAATTATCAAATAATAATAGTCCGCCAAACAAACAACACAGGTATCAAATTATAGTGTCTGTGTCCGCACGACAGTTTTTACGCTGTATCTTTCAAAGGAATTCCAGTTCGTGCCTTGAATGGAAGCAAATCTTTATTTTTGGACGTTGCCCTCTAGAGGTTGCGCCTCGCTTTAGAATTGTCGTTTCCACCACAACATTAAATAAAACTCTTTGATTCGTCGACGACGTTAATAGTTTCCATATCCCTTTCTTTGATTCTGCTTCGTTTGTCAATTTTTTATTTTTATTTTATTTATCGGTATCAACTATCTAAGTTGATGTAGTTATCGTGATAAAGTAGTTTTGATTATAAACTTTTTGTTGTATACTATTTACCTACTATCTTAAGTTTATTATGTAATCATCCCTAATTAAATATCATTTGGCCCTTGTGACATTTAAACTGCAATAAAATAATCAAATCCACTACACCGGACGTGTTACTCATAGAGATTGCAACCCTTATATGGATCTCAACCCGAGCGTGCTCGGTTTTTTTTATCTATGGGTTAGCAATAAAACTTATATTTTATATATAAATATGCTAATGAATGGAAAAAAGACTACAATTTAACTCAAAAAAGACTATAACTTAAATACAGATTTGATAACATTTGCTTATTAAAAACAAACGGGTTAATACTTTATCAATAAATTAGTCTTCTCCAATTTGTATTGCAATTATGGAAAGTATGTTATACTCTGCATCTTCATGTTACCTATGCAGAGGGCCTTCGACTGTGTCCCTCGTGTGATGATCTGGTGGGCACTGAGGTCTAGAGGGGTTCCAGAGGTCTATGTTGTCGTCATTCGGGAAACATACTGCAATTCCAATTCTGTAGTTCGGAACGCAGTTGGTGACTCCAAACAAGAAGGGTTTGGAGTTACCAACGGTGATGGTGACTCCAAACCCTTCGAGTGTAGTGTAGTGTAGTGGAGTCATCATCTCCATTGGTGTACACCAAGGATCCATCCTTAGTCCGTTTCTGTTCAGTGTTATGTTGGCCGTATTGTCAGCCAGCATCAGAGAATCGCATGAGCAGCCTCCATGGCTGTTGATGTATGCTGATGATATCGCACTGTCAGATGGGGACCAGGGACGATTGGTGAAATGTGTGAATGCCTCAAAAGAGTCGCTAGAAAACGGCGGCCTTAAAGTAAACGTGGCGAAGATCGAGTACTTGGCATGCAACTCCACAGACCCCACGTCCGTCCGCATAGGCGGAGACATAGTCGAGCGAACGGATCAGTTTAAACACTTGGGATCTGTACGTCACGCGTCTGGTGACATCGATTACGACAACAAAGCACGCATTGCTGCGTGGGCCAAGTGGCGTAAGGTGATTGGTGTTATTTGTGACCCCAAAATCCCGGTTAAGTTAAGGGGACTGGTCTATAAGACCATCATTAAGTCCATCCTTTTGTACGGTAGTGAAGCGTGGCCGGTTCTTCAGCGACATAAGCACTGCGTGTCACAGAGATGAACAAGCTGCGGTGGATGTGCGGAGTCACAAGATCGCATTAGAAACTCCTGCATCCGCTGCAGTCTGCATGTTCGTGACATAGTGGACAAGTTCCAGAAAAGTTGCTTTCGCTGGAGCGGGCACGTTTTGCGGAAACCGGGGAGCTACGTGGGTAACAAATGTATAGCCATGCCGCCTCCACCGGGCCCTGGCAGAAGGGGTAGACCCATAAAGTGCTGCCTTGACCTCGTGAAGGACGATGCCGATCAACTGTCCATAGAGGGTGCCCAAGACCGTGCAAATTGGATATGTAAAATTAGGAAGCCGGACCCCGGGCGTCATCGCACGCAACTGGGACTTACGTCGGAATGATGATGATGATGATGTTTTTGAAAAGTATGTTATGTAAGTATGAACTTTGCATCTCAACTCAACTAACCCAATCAATAGATGTTGATATATTATAGCTATTTTGTCTGTTAATCGGGGAAAAGACGAATCCAAAAAAGTAAAACCATTCATATTTGTAAGTATTACTGGGAATAACTAGCTAGCCTAAGGAACCTATAGTACCCTTTTAGTTGAATACCTGAATTTCACAGTTCAAACTGCATCATAGCACTAAATATTCATATTTGTATAAGATAGTAGTGAATCTATGGATATATTTGTTGAATTTCTGGACAAAATCATTCCAATCTGAGATGTTTTAGCAGTTGTCATGCAAATTTTCTACGACTTGATGCCTCCTGCGTCACGGTTTTTAGGGTTCCGTAGCCGAATCCAAAAAACGGAACCCTTATAGTTTTATCAAGTCTGTCTGTCTCTCTGTCTTTCCGTCCGTATAGCACACGGAACCCTAAAAATTGGTTTGAATGAGATCAAAATAGTAGTTTTAAAGAAATAGCACATTTTATACAACTGCAAACATTACTTTGTTCTTCATACAAACACAATGAAATACAAAGTAATATTTGCTGTCAACGATCCCTGATTCAGTTAAAGTTGGCACGGAACCCTCAGTGCGCAAGTCCGACTCGCATTTAGCCGGTTTTTTGTAACTACCAGGTCGAGCAAGAATGGCCTAGCCCGGTTTGCAATCCCTAGATACTCATTAGTTGTTTCTTTCTTATCTTCTAAAAAATACCAAATAAACATAAAATAATTATGTTGTAAAATGTTTTCAAGTCAGGTTGCATAGCATTATTTACTGTGTGCATTTTAGTAAAACAATCACAGTTAAGGAACAATTACAGTCGTGGGCTACAAACAAACGTTTAAAACGCTGTAAACCTCATTTTAATACAACGTAGAGAATTTATGGCTAAAGGGTCAACCAACAATCAGTGGCCAGACATCTTAATTGCAACGCCCACTGAGCTGGTAATGCCATATTGTACAATCGGTAAAAAAATATAAGCGAAGAGGTTCTATCTCCTATCTTCAACCATCAAAATGATCAAAATAGGAGTACCTTTTAGTATTGCAACTTTAATTCATTATTAAACTGAATAAATAGCAATAATTATGTATGGTACACCACTGTGTAAATTACACCAGAACGTACAAAAAAATGAGTTATATTACACTTAATATAACTCATTTTTTTGTACGTTCTGGTGTAATTAGTGCTATTTGCCAGAATAATAATTTGAATGCCAGTAATTTTGTATAATATTTTATACAAAATTATTTTCTACGAATTGACGGTGTTCGTTTGTGCACTGACTTGTGTAGATTTCTGAGGTTCTATATTTTCTGGATTCTAAGGTTACATATCCCAAAGAAAAACTTTACTAATCTATCTATCTATCTATATATATAAATGAACTGCTGTTCGTTAGTCTCACTTAAAACTCGAGAACGGCTGAACGGATTTATCTTATCTTAGTCTTGAAATATTCGTGGAGGTCTAGGGAAGGTTTAAAAGGCGAGAAAAAATCATAATACGCGCGGACGAAGTCGCGGGGGACCACTAGTGTCATTATAAATGTTATAGAGTTTATGATTGCGACTGTACCGAACCTACTTTGTATGTGTTAAGGTTACGTTACTATTTTTCATAATTTACGAAAGGTTATGGTATGGTATTAAAAAGTAGCAACGGTACTCTTTATTGGGAACCGAAGGTATTGTTGTAAACCGTTTTTTTATAAGCAAGGTAGGCCACAAAAAATGTTTACCCAACATAATAATTATGATAGAAAACTCGCTTGCACTCGCTTGAATATGACGTGTAATATGACGTTCGTTTTTTTTCGAAAAAGAATTAAAAATCAATGAAAACCACGCGAAATATAGATGTTAGTACTCTCGAAATACACTTATCTTTTTTCGAATCACTCCCGTGGGGAATAATATTAATTTTCACTGGTAAATCGGACATTACTAAATTAATATGACAAGCCATCTTGACGCGATTGATTCAAAAATTGGGGCCCAGCCCGGCCTCGCCTAGATAAGAGCGCGTATGCCAAATTCAAATCTCATTACAGCTCATGAGGCGCAATGGATTTTCATACAATATTTAGGCCCGTGAGCCGAGATGAGTCACTTTAAGTCAACATAACATGTACGTTGCCGAGCAGATAGCGTGAAAAAAACTTAACAAAAAGGTACTCACCGTGTCAGCATCACTCTCCTCGGTCGCCAAAGCAACGCCCCTATCCAGGAGTTGCTCAGCGTTATCCAGCTCTCTGTCCAGGTCGGCTCCTTCCCTCTCCAGCAAAGGGGATGCCTGCAGCTCCTCGACCCCTGCCTCTTGATCAGTTTCCAGATCTGAGTAGGTGATGTGACGAGCTGGCATCTTGACTACTAGAGGTCGGAAGTTCAGACGGGATCCTGGAAAAACATTGAGGTTTTGAATTTGTTCAAGTGAGGATACCGTTTTCATATTATGTGCATGTAAAATTGAATATCATCAAAAACTTGTTTCTTGTGGAGTTTAGAAATATTTTTAGTATCCCTATGTAGGTCTACTTGTCTTCACAATTCGTATTACAAAATGGCGAGATTACCATTTTGGTAAATACTGTGTTTCATATGGCCAGCAAAATAGGCTTATTTTAATATACGAGTATTTGTGCGGTAAACTTGACTTTCAAGATGTTTGGTTTTAATGCAAATATTTATTTTCATGATACGAGAATATTTAAGTTAGATAAGTATTAGGTAGTTTCATAAGAACGTTAGCTTTTATTATTTGATTTGATTGTTAGATACTGTAGACATAAAAATAAGCCTCTGGTTGCACGAAATAATTATCATATCGTTTGGTTTCGCGCCATTAAATACAAACAGCATTGAGTATGAGTAAACAAACCTAAATTATGTATTCATTTACATAATCTTGTAAATATGTTTCGTAGTGTTGTGACTACCAAATGGATTCGGTTTAACATGTATCTGTGAATGGCTAGCAAATTGTTTTATCAACGACATTTTAAACACGATCTGCTAGAAAGGTATCTTTTCTCACAGCTAAAGTTTAATTTAATGTGGGTGCAAATTTGGAAATAGCAAAAGGTAAATACCGCCATCAAGTATGATCGTCTTTTGTTTACCTACCTTTTTCATCTTTCTGCAGTTTCTTCATAGCCTCGCGAGCGCTTTGCAAAGTATGCGTAGTGTTTGCCGAAATTGGCCGGATCGATACTCTCTGGATGCCACTACCAGGCAGCAAACTGGTGATAACTCTTTTAGGTTCCTCTCTTTCAGGGCTTCTCGAGTACCCAATCATAGCTTCATCGTGATCAGCATCTATATTTATAAAGCATTCTTCAAACTGTTCAAAGTTCTCCAAATCAGAGTCCAACTCAGTCCTGGAGCCGTGAGTTTTTGGTCTGTAGAAGGAATCTGAATTACGTCGATAATCCAAGTTTTTGGGTTCAGGTGTTGAGAAGCTCCTCATGACGTAGCCTTTTGTCGGACTAGGCTGGGCAGATTCTGGTTCAGGGTGCGCTGGCGGTGAAGAATAGCTTCTGGGAAGTAGACTTCTTGACTGCAACTTGCGTTGTTGGGGCTGGCTGGACCTGATCGAGATGAGGCTTCTTCCACGACCCGCGGTGGGCGAGGCGGGCTCTTTGCGCCGCATCATGCGTCCTCAATCCCGAGGATCCTGTCGCGAACTGAGGAAAGATCTGTAACACCGCCACACGTAATTTTACCTGTGCTCTATGCGTGTCCAGCTCTACTAGCTCGAATTACGATATCCGATGACAAAGCCGTAGCCAGATGATATATCATATGGTAAGCAACGGTGAGCACGGTCGACTGATCTGATACTGGCACGCATGACAAATTAATATGATTAGCAGGTTCGCCCACACGGTGATCTGTGATAGGATTCGGAGCGTAAGCCGTGGTTCACGTTTCACGAATGACTTATGATACAGATCTTAGTAACACAAATTATTCACTGTTATAATGTTTTTGTTTGATATGTATCACCTGTTTTAACGTTGTTGTTTTTTTTACTAGGAAACACAAAAGCACTTCTTTAATAAGTTGCAACTTAAATAAACGATATAATTTAGGGCCCGTCGATAGCAATGAGTCGATGTATACTGTTTCGGCGGAGCTTGCGGCTCGACTTACGAAGAGGCTGCGTGTGCGCAAGTAGGCGGCAACTTTCCCTTTGAAAAGCACGGCCATGTGTGATCGATTGGTTTTGGCAATCACAAGAGAATGGAGCTTGTAATGGGATTTTTATAGTTTATATAATATTGCGCGAGAATCAGATATTTAAAAAATTGGGCAATCGAAAGTTTTTTAAAATCTTTTTACCTACTACAAATCCCCGGAATAGTGTAGGTAATGATAGTGATGCGAGATCCAACTGCGTGATGAACGAGCTTTTATGTAGTCTTGAGCGTTTTGATGAATTTTTCGTTAACGTTTATATAACATCAGAAAATCTATTTCCTTTGTACCTAACTATTGTTTTTTTTTTTGTTAATTATTCACTTTTATTATGATATTTAAGTTCTAATGTAGAGGGCAAATCCGATGGTGAACATCGCCATCTCTGAACAGTATGTAGTATTATATTTCATTGATCGTTACGAATACAGTACGTCATATTCATTGGTTTTAGTGTTACAACATAGCTATCAGAACTTGTTGTTTGCTATTGAGTAGAGATGGCGTGAACTGAGATAAACGCTTACCTAAACCGCAATAGTTTATGCTTAAATGATGTGCATGTGATGTTTACATAGACAGATTAAATGGATCATCATTAAAATGTGTGGCGTATTGCAAAGGATATGGTGGGATTCTATGACTAATTTTAATAATTGCCGTCGACTACTGGTGGGTACGCTTTAAGCACAAAGGATTATTTATTGGGTCTCTTACGAGTATTTCTTTAGGTGGCTTTATAAGGAATTAACGTTTTAATTTTTTTTTGAACAAAATAATTAAATTGCGATTCACCAAACTCAATGGCAATAGAATAAATCTCGTCATTAAATAATCTTCTAGTGATTCAGTTGTTTAATAAATACCTTGTAAAGAAGAGGTCTCTGCGGTCCTACCACATTCAAATGAAAGTCGCTTGCACACATGACACAAAACGGGCCTCACTTCAAACAAAAGATGATGCAAAGTTTAAGCTATTTTGTATCTTAAGGTGGCTAAGCAGTTGTGACCGTACCGACGACAAATATGTAAATTAAACTGACAAACTTGTACTGAATTTCAATGCAGGGAGTTGTTTTGGTCGGTGATATCCAAAAAATATTTTATTTTTTCTTATATGCCAGTTTTATAAAAAAAAAACTTCTTCACAACGTTAAAAAAAACGAATGGGGAAACTCGCACCCTACTTGCGCGTAACTAGCGCGTCGTACCTTACTACGAAATACTACGCCGTAGCTAGTAAGCTACGAAGAGGCGACCTGGGCCCCTGTTTTTGAATCACTTGCTTGGATATGGCGTATGATTTTCGTTTGAAAACGAACTAAAATTCAACGAAAACCAAGAAAAATATATCAGTAAACACTCAGAAAATTAAAAAAAATGTATTTTGATCACCCCTTTTTGGAATAAAACTGTTTTAAATCGGAAATCGGACATGAATCAATGAACATCGCATGCCATTTTGACGCGAGTGATACAAAAATAGCGCTCATTCAGGGGTTTTTTTCCATTTATAAAAAAAATCGCTAAGCAAAACAACAACCTGTTTATCAAAAAAGTTATGTCGGTAAGCAAGTAGAACTTAAGATTAAGTTTATTACAAATAAGTTATTACCATTTTCAAACCAAGACTAAAATAGCCCGACCAAATGAAAAAATACTCCTTTCGCGGAGGCCTTGTGCCTAGCTAGAATTTCGAAGGCTCAAACGAAGAGTGTTTCCCTTAGTATTTAGTTTTGTAATTTGTCCACTCTAAGCAATAATTGGTAGGTATTTATCTTCCAACCAGATTATTACACGAGAAATAAACTGGGTACGCAAACGAGATTACGCGATAGTGTTCCTTATTGGTTTTTAACGTTTGAAAAAAATACTTGCAAGTATTTTATACCTAGCTTTGATCCCTGGTGCTGATTTGAGAACTTACTTTTAAGCCCTGGTACTTGAATTAGCAAGTACGACCCAGTCCTTATTAACCTAACATCGCCATTAATACTTATTATTTCTGATTTGATTGCTTAATACTTTATTGCGGAAATATGCATGTCTGGTACGGTTTATTTGAAATTATGTGTTACCTCAAGTAGGTACCTACAGTGCTTAACACCATTTATTATCCCATAGGTCACTTCTTCTCCTCATAAATAGGTAATGGCAGTTTCGTGCTATGATACTATGCGTACGCGCAGATACGCGTACAATCGTTGCGGTTACAGTTCGTGCAGAACTGCAGACTGCTGATTACGCACCATTATTGCACCAGATAGGTACCTAAATACTAATGCGAAGACGACAAGTATTCAGAACTAGATACTTCACTTGGTTAACTGCTCGATGAGTGATGTAGATTGCGATGCGCATTGTCGATAGAATCAGGGCCCCTATTTTTGAATTGCGTCACGTGCGTCAAGATGGTGTATGATTAACGACCGTTTTCCAATGAAAATAAATATAATTTCACACGCGATGAGTAACTGAATTTTGTCAATACTAACGTCTATATTTCGTATCATTTCCATTGATATTTAATTCGTTTGCGAACAAGAATCACACGCCATATTCTATTCTACATGTGATTCGAAAATAGGGCCCCTGGTACCTAATCAAGCAAGACACTAATATCATTAATCTAATGATATTCTTGGTCATAAAATGCCATTCCTTCGTACAAATATCGCAGGATCACCCTGTGGCTGTTGTAAACTTGGGGAACGCCTATGTTCAGCAGTGATAGTGATGAAAATTTCCATCTAATAGAGATAAAGCCATTACGTTATAGCGTACTTACAATAGAAATGCGTATTTTAAGCTTTCCTCTTCATATACATACATACCTTTTTTTTAGACTTAAGCGCAGTCTGTTATATAAATAGTCTAAAAAACTTATATTATAGTATATATTAAACTTATATTATAGGAATACCTAATATAGATATCAGTTTAAAGATATATTTATTCCCATAAAAAACAAAAAAACAGTCACTTACATGAGAATAATCACTACCAAAACAATATATTCACGTACGTTCGAACATTTCAACACAAATAATCCAATATCACATTAAGTCGCACTTAGCGCAATAATAATATAAGATATAAGGGTCCTAAACATAAATAATACTGAATTCTCTATGTATCAATATCTTAAATCTACCAGATAGTTAATAAAGTGCGTGTTAACATTTTCGAAAAGCTACTAAAAATTGCGTAACACATATTCGAGTATAGTATGGCATCTAACATAAGGCCTTGATTCGCGAAATCTCATAAAGAGTGTCGTCATTTTTTGTCCTATAGTTAAGCGTTGCATAAGTTCAAAAGAGATATTTTATCGACATGCAACCCTCCTTGGTACGCCGGCAGTACGAAATACAGAATTGTTGGTAGTGAAACTAGTGTTGTATCAATGCGCAGCGCAATCGGCTATCGTGTAGACCGGTCTACCAACAAATATCAGATTCAGACTAGAGCAGATCCCCGGAGATCTGATAAATAGCTTCTATTCTCATCGATTTCATTTATCTCAAGTTACAGTTTACCTAAGCACACAATCAGGCAATAAGTATTCAACGGCATTAGACCTTGCGCACTTTCACCATAAAAGCTATTTAACCGCTCTCTTAAGGTTTAGGTTTATAGTCTATTCTCAAAAAAAAAGTACATAAGAATAGAATAACTTGAGCTAAATAATCTATATTTAAACGCCGAACTAAAAAATAATAACAATAAATTACATGCTACAAATTATACAACAAACAGTGTGCTGTTTTTACGATAAATTTTGACAATTTGGACTTAAAACTATTATAATAACTTATATTTTTCAAACAAGATGGCAGTTTACTTAAAGCAGTTATATCTCCTTCTCTAAACTCCACCGCAATAATTAACCGTTTCTTACCGGTTAAGGATGTTTGCGAATCGGTATCTATTAATTTTACCGGTTGCGGTACCGGTTTGGTTTGTAATACTCGCCTAAGCAGGCGATCATTATACAACGCCAGTATACCCTGCGCACGCGTCGCGACCGCCGCGACCTGCGAGCTCGCGTTTGCCGAAACCGCGCAACTTACTTTCGCTGGGAGTGGTACCTTTACGTGGCTTAACTCGGTCGAGGTACGTCTTGAAACTAGTACAGAAATTTTCAAAACCCTTTTAAGGATTATTGAACCAGATTACGTGGTGGTGAAAATTACTAACAATGTTGGGCTAAGTAATTTGAAAGATTGATTGGATTATTCGAAAAGTTAAGTTTCCGTCCGGCAACTTAAATAAATACATAAGGAAGATTCCTCCTGTTGAGTAAGAAGAAGGAACTGTGTTTTAACTGAAAGTTATAAAGTCTTTTAACCTATGAACCAAATTTCGGTTTGTAAGTAAATAAAAATATAACAAAACATAAATTATGAAAATTAAAAAAAGAATACTAAAACGTGAAAAAATATTGTGCTTCAGACATGTTAAAATAAAATAATAACTACATACAAAAGATTTATAAAAGTCATGCTTTCTTATAAATGATCGAGTATGATTAATATGCGTTCTAAATAACTGAAACTTTTGGAATATTCGCTTGCAAGCCTTAGATACCACCAAAAAACGTTTCTCTACATGAAATATTTAAAAATATACTGTGAAACATCCTCACTATGAAACATCCTTTTCATAGTGGCACAGTTTCCAAACAGGATAAGTACAACTTTCGAAGTTTCTCATAGATATTAGCGACACGCAGTAAACAGTATTTACGTAAAATGTGCGATACTCGCAGGCGCAGGCATCCGGCAGCGAGACAACTCTTGCGCAACTACTTACTTACACTTATGCTTAATGCCTGTTTGTGCACTTACACTGTTACAGATTGTAGTGCTTGTGTCATATGGATCCTCATCTGCCGTGCTCTCGTGTATATTTAATTTAAATTATAATAAACCAAGCTAAATGAAACCGTATACTAAGTCCAAAGAGCCTTAGAGGAGAGCCCTACTGCAGGTCAAGTATTTAAAATAGCCCGGTTTTCTTTCCACAAAACGACAAGTGAAAATGTAGTATGTATATGCTCAAAGCTTGAAAAAGGGTTAGACAAAATTTCGTCAGTGTATCGGTTGAGAAGTTTCAGAATGGAGTAGAGAACGTATCATCTGTTTGTTGATAACTTAAATGTTCATCATCATCATCATCATAATCAGCCAAAGGACGTCCACTGCTGAACATAGGCCTCCCCCACGGCTTTCCACAGCGACCGATCACTAGCGGTCTGCATCCAGTTTGATCCTGCGATCTTTTTAAGGTCGTCTGTCCATCTTGTTGGTGGACGTCCTACGCTGCGTCTTTGGTCGAATGGTCTCCAATCTAGAACTTTCCTGCCCCAACGGCCATCAGTTCTTCGCGCTATGTGCCCTGCCCACTGCCACTTAAGCTTACTGATTCTCAAGGCTATGTCCGTTACCTTGGTTCTTCTACGTATCTCTTCGTTTCTGATTCGATCTCGTAAAGAAACACCGAGCATAGCCCGCTCCATCGCTCGTTGTGTAATTTTGAGCTTCATTATAAGGCCCATAGTAAGAGACCACGTTTCGGATCCGTATGTCATCACTGGTAACACACACTGATTGAAGACTTTCGTCTTCAGACACTGAGGTAATTGAGACGAGAAGACGCTCTTGCGCAGTTTCCCGAACGCTGCCCAGCCGAGTTGGATTCGTCGATTGACCTCTTTCTCGAAGTTGGACCTACCCAATTGGATCACTTGTCCCAGGTAGACGTACTCGTCGACAACTTCGAGAGTTGAGTTCCCAATGGATACTGGAGTGGGTACAACAAGGGAACTCGACATAATTTTCGTCTTCTCCATGTTCATTTTAAGACCCACTTGTTGGGATACTCGGTCGAGGTCTTCGAGCATAGTGCCTAGATCATCCAGCGTCTTTGCCACAACGACTATGTCATCGGCAAACCGAAGGTGTGTTATGTATTCGCCATTGACGGAGATGCCGAATCCTTCCCATTCCAGGAGCTTGAAGGCGTCTTCCAATGCCGCTGTAAACAGTTTCGGAGATATAACATCGCCCTGTCTTACACCTCTTCGCAATGGAATCGCCCTCGTATTCTGTTCCTGTACTCGGACCGACATGGTGGCGTTGTTATATAGACACTTTAACACCTCTATATACCTATAGTCTATGTGACACCGCTGAAGAGACTGAAGCACCGCCCAAGTTTCGATCGAATCAAAGGCCTTCTCATAGTCCACAAAAGCTAAACATAGAGGCATATTATACTCCTCGGACTTCTGTATAATTTGCCTTAGCGTATGAATGTGGTCTATGGTACTGTAGCCTTTTCGGAATCCGGCTTGTTCGGGAGGCTGGAAGTCATCAAACCTACGTGCGAGACGATTCGTGATGACCCTTGAAAACAGCTTGTAGACATGGCTCAGGAGTGAGATGGGTCTATAGTTCTTCAATAAGGTTTTGTCTCCTTTTTTGAAAAACAACACCACCACACTCCTGTTCCATGCCTCAGGCGTGATGCCCTCTAGCAGAACGGAATTAAAGATTCTCTGAAGGACTTTAAGTACCGGTGTTCCACCCGCTTTCAGGAGCTCTGCTGTGATTCCGTCCTCGCCAGGTGCCTTATTGTTTTTGAGCTGTTTCAGGGCCATCCTAATCTCGTAGAGGCTGATGTCCGGGATGTCTTCAGTGTAGTGTCGGGTCAGGATAGCTCGTGGGTCTCCGGTCGAGCTATCAACGGGTTTGGCAACTGAGGTGTACAACTGCCCATAGAACCTTTCGATCTCCCTCAAAACCTCTGCTTTCGTCGACGCTACACTGCCGTCCTCCATCTTAAGCTTCGTCAACAGGCTTTGCCCAAATGTTAATGTTAATGTTAACTTAAATGTTAATGGGTTGTAATTAGAGAACCACATCATAAAAAACCGGCCCAGTGCGAGTCGGACTCGCGCACTGAGGGTTCCGTGCCAACTTTAACTAAATTAGGGAATCCACTTACTTCCACTTAGTAAAATACCACAATATTTTGTTGACAGCAAATATAACTTTGTTTTTCATAGTGTTTGCATGAAGAAAATCTCGTTCGATCATCCTAACCCCTCCCCCCCCCCCCTTAAAATATCATTATTTTTAATTTTGCGCATAAAATCGTAAAGCGGTTAACAGGATACATCTTCATACAAATTTCAAGTGTGATGCTTATAGTTACAGAATAAAGTGGCTGTGACATACGGACCGACAGACAGACAGGCAGACTTGGCGAAACTAAAAGGGTTCCGTTTTGTCATTCGGCTACGAAACCCTAAAAAGAGACATTGAGATTTTCCAGCGCATCATTACGAGAAAAACACAATTCGTGCAAGGTCATATTGCGTTAAATATTCGCGGTTAGTGCAAAGTTGCAGGTACTTAACTCGCATGTACTTAAGTGCTTACACAGATTTACCTACACCATACTTATGGTGACGCTTCTCGCAACAGACATTGCAAAATCACAAGCTAACCTACTTTACCTGAGCAAATAGCATGTCATGGGGTTAAGTAAATATAAATGATCTCTAACGTTAACATAAAGTACCTTAAGGACTTACCAATCATTCGATATACTTATGTAAGATGACTTCAAGTAATACAATCGACCCCAAAACCGTAGAAAATATTTTCTTTGTAAGGTAAACCACTCTTTTGTCCGTCAACATCCTTTTCGCAATTTTCCTTATCTTTGAGTACGGATGTAAATTAATCCTTGAGTGTTTGTCAGTTGTTTTAAAGTTAAAAATAACATAAATCACTCGCGACAAAATGTCGAGTGAAATTCAATCACAATTAGGGTTGAATTTTCGAATAGAATTTATTTTAAATGTACATGGGAGGGACTTGAAAAATATATGTTAACTAGTGGTCCCCCGCGACCTCGTCCGCGCGTTTTTCGATTTTTCTCGCCTTTTAAACCTTCCCTAGACCTCCACGAATATTTCAGATAAGATAAATCCGTTCAGTTGTTCTCGAGTTTTAGTGAGACTAACGAACAGGAATTCATTTTTATATATATAGATTTTGTGAGTACTTTCGTCAATAAATAGGTTGATTTTCGTTGATTTTTAATAGGAAACGATTTAAATTCAACGAAAATCAACGTAATTCAAAAACACAAAGGGGTTCCTTGCTTAATTCAGCATCTCTGACATTAATGCAATGATACAAAATCTAGGACATTGTTCCTTTCTGTAGAGCTAAAACCTGTTTAGGCTAAGTTTGCCTCCTCTATCCATACTAAGGAAAATATACACGTTGCATTACTACTACTAGATTCCAGTTGGGAAAGTGGTAACGCTAGTAAACTTATAAATAGGCAATCGCAATCCTTACAGTGCAGACGCTTATTATTGCCTAAGCCGGGTCAGTGAGTCAGGTAGAATAGTCTTATAAAGTACTCTACGTTATATGTCTCAGCAGAATTATATTTAAGCCTTTTTTTATAATTATACTCTATGCTCAGACTCTTAAAAAATACTGTTTTGCGTGAGGATAATACTTCTTAACTGTAGCATAAGTAATTACCTACTTATCCCTTGAATTTTATAAAAATATTTGGTTTTAAATTTCCACTAAGCGACGCCGGCGTAGTCACCCAACCATACGAACCGTAACCGCTTTGAGAGTATTTGTTCAGGCAAATGCAGTGTGCATCTCCCGCCCTTCCTCAACACACGTGCGGCACTATTATTATTATGAGCCGAAATTTAAAGCAAAATAAATTAAAAAAAAAAGAAAATAGTTCTCCGGCAATGGCAATACCAGTTGCAATGTCACAGTACAGCGCCACGGTGCGGCCGCGGGCCGTATCACGGGACAGGGGTATTTGAGGGGCGCGGTTAAAATCTGATATTTTTTTAGCTTAAAGCGCCTTTTCTTATTAATTATTACTTATCCGTTCTAATAAGCATATTTATTTATGATCCATTCATCATCCTACCTACCTTCCACACGACATAACAGTAAAACAAGCCCAGCCTTCTCAGCCCAGATCTTCATTTTTAGGGTTCCGCAGCCGAATGGCAAAAAACGGAACCCTTATAGTTTCGTCAAGTCTGTCTGTTTGTCTGTCTGTCCGTCCGTATGGCACAGCCACTTTATTCTGTAACTATAAGCATCACACTATTGCAATTTAGTAGGAAGATGTATCCTGTTAACCACTTTAAGATTCTTGTTCAAAAAATTAAAAAAATAATTATATTTAAAGGGGGGCTTCCATACATGAAACTGAAAACTAAAAAAACAATTTAAGTCAAACCTATGCATGTGGAGTGTCTATGGATAGGTCTTTTAAAATAACTTCGAGGTTTCTACAACCATTTTCTTCGAAAGTATAACGATTGATAGATAGACGCTTCCAGAGTAGTAAAAGGGGCGTATGATCGGTCGCTGTGGAAAGTCGTTGAGGAGGCCTATGTTCAGCAGTGGACGTTCTTTGGCTGATTATGATGATGATGATGATGAGACGTTAACAAATACTTTCAAAGCAAAATTGGTTAGAACGGGTTCGAACTTTATGAAAAATAAAGTTTTATTTGCTGTCAACAAAATATTGTGGTATTTTACTTAGTGGAATTAAGTGGATTTCCTAATTCAGTTAAAGTTGGCACGGAACCTTCAGTGCGCGAGTCCGACTCGCACTTGGCCGGTTTTTTTCAAGAGGTGTCCTAACATTTTTTGTCAACTATTCCAGATGACGTCAGAAGTGAACGAGTGGTACCGAGGGCGCCAGGTCTTAGTGACCGGCGCCTCAGGTCTCATGGGCAAGGTGCTGATCGAGAAGCTGCTGTACAGCGTCCCCGACGTGGCCTGCGTGTACGCAGTCATTCGCTCCAAGCGCGGCAAGTCGCCGGAGTCGCGTATTGAGGACATGTGGAAGCTGCCTGTGAGTATAGATAAAGCTACATATAAATATATATATATACGCCAGATAACACACCAATGTCGTGGTTTCGAAGTAAGGAATTTTCATCCTTGTGTTACGAATACCAGACAACGATTATGA
Source organism: Pyrausta purpuralis (assembly GCA_963924145.1). NCBI lineage: Eukaryota > Metazoa > Arthropoda > Insecta > Lepidoptera > Crambidae > Pyrausta > Pyrausta purpuralis. Next base: position 17,037,258 of record OZ001649.1, read on the forward strand.
CGGGGGCGTCTCCCATAACTACTAAATATATAATAAACATCCATGACTTAGGTATCGTGCTCATCACAGAAACATTTGCCCCTTGCGGGTTCGAACCCGCGACGGCGGCGTTATAGTCGGGAGCGCTAAGCAATACACCAAACGCGTCATCAAACATATAAGTAGGTGTTGAAACGATTTTATTAAAGAGGAAGGGTTAGAACTATTAAAATTTGGTTGCAAGCAGCAGGATATCTATGCAGCTACGCGCTGCGCGTTATTATTTGCTGAAAGTAAAGACTTTTCTGATCCGGTTTCCAGTCATTCAATTTAAACAGGCTCTATTAATTGGAAAACCTGCGCTATTGGATTCAGAACGGAGTTACGGATTCGGTTACGATTCGATAACTTTCACATATTAATAAGATTTTAATTACGTGGATTTATCCGATGCAACTATTTTATTTTGTTTTATTATTATATTTGTTACCGAACTGACATATCGACGTACGATCAAACTGCGACATAAATTTGAAAATGAATAGGAAATCTAGCCGAAACCCAGGCCGAATGGCTTACCGAAGGTTCTGAATCGCACTGGACTAGTGAAGGCTTTCTTAGATTATAGGTAGGTTCTGCAAGCAAAGGCATACATTAATCCGTCTGAATAAGTATAAAACGACCGATTTTAAAATAACATTAACATTAATGATTGCTGACAAGTATATGACGCTATCAAATTAGGTGTTTTATATTATATTCGTTGAATATTGCTTCTCTGACATTGGTAAAATCGGCTCTATACAAATGAGAATCAACAGCAGTTTTTTCCAAGACTGAGCTGATATAAAAAATCATAGCTTGGCTATTTATCTTAAATCCTAGTAAATATTTTGGCTATACATACAGTTGTATGTATGGCCACACTATTCCTATTTATGGCCATATTAGAATGACTTGACCCGTATGTTAATCAGTTTTCATCCGTCCTACCTTACCAGCTGGTGTAATAGCCATTCATGAATTAGTGAGCGGTCTGTACCATAACGGCTGTCCACGCAGATGTGTTGAAATGTGAAGATTTTGTGCAATCTGTACTTACCTCCTTTATTTGAGGAGCCATTGCCAAATTGACTAAAAGTACCTTCCTACTTTATTGGCAAATTATGTACAGACACAAATAAAAATCTCTCAAAACTTTCTGTGCTCGTACACGTCATACAATACGCTCAGACTGCTATACCATCTCAATAGCTCTTTATTTTCATCTTTAACTACCAGTACCCTGCGACTTCGTCTGCACGTTTTTGGTTTCCCCCCTTCCCGTCGCAGCTTGATATTTTATAGCCTAAACCTTTCTCGAAAAATAAGCTATTAAACACAAAAATATTTTTTCAAATCGGTCCAGTAGTTCCTGAGATTAGCGTGTTCAAACAAAAAAATTCTTCAGCTATTAATATTACTAAAGATTGTACCACATATTTTTTCGTGTTTTAAGTCCCACCGTTCATGACGTTGCATAGGATTATTAAAATTTAATGTTTCAATTCAGTCTTAAGAGAAGTCTTATTTTGTAGTGTCGACGAATACTCCTTATTCGAGGTTGGGAAAATCGCCTCTAAGTTCATTAGTATAACAATAAATAAGCCCCAGTATATTAACGAACAAAACTCGAACAGAACGGCGTCATGTAGAAACTACACGCACAGGGTTGCAACATTTACCCAATGCCAAGTCCTTATTTCACTCAAGCGTGAAAGCATGAGTACCAGGCTCTTCTACCAACGAATCTAATTGCTGTGAACCGATCGGCTTTAACAATAGACTTTATTAACGATTAAACCAATTTTCTTGTTTATAGAGGTATAGCGCGTTCTCTTGAGAAAAGATGCGAACGTTTTCAACAGCAACAGCCAAAAAGTTAAATCTTTAAAGTTTAACAATATTTATCTTTCATACGGTTTAGTGGTACTCAACCTTTTTTTTGAAGTGAAAACTTCTTTAGCGGCGTTGAGCACTTTTGTGGGATGGGGGAAAAATGTGAAACTCGCGTCAGGACACGTGACCTGATCGAAAAACCGTAAGACGGTTGGCGAAATTATGGATGTAAGTTGATTTTTCTGAGAGATAAACTTTTTAATGTAATTTAATATAATATAAATTGTAATGTTTGTGTACGATAGCGCAATAAATAAATATTGTATTCTATAAAAATATTATATTATTATTATTATTATTGTATTATTATTATTATTATTATTATTATTGTATTCTATCACAAAAATGATAGTACTTTTATATTGATAATAACTATTCCAAAAAATCAAAAATGCACAACGTTGATATTCAAGTTTTCACTTCTGCCGGCACTCCCGGAGTGCTTTCACAGTTTTTTTTCTATAAGGGCCGCAGATATGTTTAAGACGTGAACGTAGTACTCCGGACCGCAGCGCGAATCCAACCCTCTAACGAGTGCGTGAAAATTGGTCATCTAGTATGCCTGAAAGCTGCAAAAAAAACATAATATAAACGCGACCGTAACGAGAGCCTAATTTTAGATCCATTTTCCGATCATGCCAAGATTCCTGGCGACTCTCGCATGGGGTTTTAAGTCAGGCTCGGGCCGCACAAAAAGGCTCGGCAGGTAGATTGTCGCTGGACTAGTTCTATCTAAATGACCTTTCTTTTAACATATGAAAAAAGACGTCCTCCTGATGCTGAAAAGTATAATGAATCTACTTGTATTTAATTACTCTTATAACAAAGCATTTGCCGTTATTTATCACGTTGTCTGTCACTGTTTAAACGTTGTCCTGCTACCCTTCATCATTTTCTGTTTTGTTTCAAAACAAAACATTCTTATATTTCAGTTGTTCGCAAGAATAAGAGAGGAGAAACCACATGTTATGAAGAAACTTATTCCCGTAACTGGTGACATACTTTATGACGACCTTGGCATAGAGAAGAACCTGCTTCAGAAAATATGTGACGAGGTAAGTTCTTTTTACAAACACTAGCAATAGAAAAATAGTGAGAAACGCCGAAAGTAAAACACTACGAATTCATTATCTTCACTACCTAATGCTTAGAATGTACTTCAGAATACAAGTAACTCAGATGAATACGAAGTCTGCACTTAGACATATATTTTGTTTGTTGATACACATTACGAAACGTAATTGGTGCGAAATGTATTATTTTAGTTCGTAATAAAGAAATCTGAAATATGTATGCACGCAATGTGTTAACGTACGAAGCGATGTGCAATGCGAATAACTTTTTTTGTGCTCTGTGTTACGCATGATCTTATATAGCAATATGTAAAAGCTATTCCGCAGGGTCATATTTATTATCCATATTATGTTCAAAAAAAATATATAAAATAGCAGATTTTGTTTTGGCTTCTCTGTTACATTCAGTTAAAGAAGCGAATATTAGCCTAGGATTTTCCACTCCCTTCCGACCATCAACCAATGTAATTACGATACAATGACTCCAATGAGTAACACCTTGAACGGAACACGTGTATAAAGTAATTGGCTCGTGAATAGCAGGCTTTATAGTGTGGCTATAAAGATCAGGAACTCTAATTGCAACGGAACGCACCGGAGGAAAGTGCAAGGCAACTGCAATAAGGTTTCGCAATGCACAAATAATTATGAGGCAGTCTTTTGAGATCATCGCTTTGATAAAATAATATAAGTATTCAGCATTAGGGCCCAATTCCTTCATCTATAGTAATGGTAAACTTACGTTACCAGCCGTTGAATATTCACGAATGTGCGGGTTTTGAAGAAATCTTAACGTAATGTCAGAATGGCTATTTTAATTAATGATTACTGGGTTAGGTATTTTTTCTTAAAAACACACACAGTTGTAAATATTCAACCGCTGGTAACGACATTGTACCAAAAAATTGGGCCTAAAAATTTTTGACACTAAAGGGATTTTTGACACTAAAGGGATGATGCTAGTCAAAGTTTACAATGGAGACACAAGGGAGGTAGTATCTGTAATAACATAATAGGCATTTATATTTTGTTACATTTGTCAAGCTTCTGAAAGTTTTAATTCAATTCTAACACACAGATAATTATTTGGACCAATTATATTGAGATACGCTAGAGCCTATATTTAACGCAAAAATCATCCATTACTCATTAAAATGGTATTTTTATAGAAAATACTAATATTTTCGCGGTCAAAGTCACGCGTAACTGCTTTCGCATTTAATTTGTCGCATTTATTTATATTTCTACGTTTTCTAGGTGTCAGTGGTATACCACTTTGCGGCCAGTCTCAGGCTTGAAGCACCCTTAAAAGAAGGCTTGGAGATGAACACAAAAGGCACCCTCAGAGTGTTGGAACTGGCAAAACGGATCAAGAAGTTGGCTGCCTTCATACACCTCTCTACTGCTTTTTGCTATCCGGACTACGAGAGGATGGCTGAAAGGGTAAGCAGTGTTGTCATTCATCATCATCATTATCAGCCTTAGGACGTCCACTACTGAACATAGGCCACCCCCACGGTTTTCCACAGCGACCGATCACAAGCGGGCTACGTCCAGTTGATCCTGCGGTCATTACAATTGTCGCCTGTCCATTTTGTCAGTGGGGCCCGTCCTACGCCGCGTCTTTTGTCAAAGAATCTCCAATCTTAAACTTTTCTGCCCCAAAGGCCATCAGTTCTTCGCGCTATGTGCCCTTCCCATTGCCACATTGCCACTTGAGCTTTCTGATTCTCGGAGCTATGTCCATTACCTTAGTAGTATTATTCGTAAGCGTAACTGGCTTATTTACGTAGGTAATTTAAGTAAAAATAGCGATACAAACGCGTGTTTTACAGGCGACTTCTTTGAGTAAACGCATGGAGAATATTTATTGCAGCTGTTTAGAAACTGAATCCTGTACTGAATAAATATGTGTAATAATAGTAAATAAACATTACTTGATCCAGTGTGATTTGATTGACTGAGACCAAAAGACTATGCAGAATTGAAAAGGTTTATCTTGTCTGAATCACAGTATTACTGTTACCGTTTTTAATTATACACAGTTATTTGCCCTTTGAAATAGGTTACGTCATAGTACCAATACCATAGGACCAAACAAAGGAATACTTAAACTAATAATTGAACTTACGTAGGTGCACGACCCACCAGCCGATCCACATGAGGTCCTGAGAGCCGCGAGCTGGCTGTCAGATGAGCAGATGAACCTTCTAGCTCCTTCTTTGATGCAGAAGCACCCGAATTCTTACACCTACTCCAAGAGGCTAGCTGAAGCACTGGTGAGGGAGAGCTACCCACAACTGCCGGCGGCCGTTGTCAGGCCTAGCATTGGTGAGTCCGAAAACATTCAATGACATGAACATATCACCAAAAGAAAACTAATATCATAAAGACGAAAACTTTCTTTGATTGTTTCAATGCGCAGATTTCAGGAACTACTGGACCGATGAAAAATAAACTTTTTGCGTCAAATACATTCGATAAGTAATCTATTTAAATATACTAAAGCTAGCTGGTTCCTAGCTCAAAGGATTAGCATAGCTATCCAACGCGGCAACACAGCCAGCATCATAGCCTCCTTGCCGTAAGGAAATGGTTTCGTTTTTGAATAGGTAGATTTTAATCAATATTTTATGTTGCATGTCTTAGTATATATTTTTTTGTTTTTTACGAATCAGTCCAGTAGTTCCTGAGATTAGTGCATTCAAACAAACAAATTCTTTAGCTTTATAATTTTATAGCGGTCCCCTTGCGGCCGCGCGTTTTAAGTTTGCTCTCTCTCCTCCCGTCAAAGCCTGATGTTTTATAGCTTAAATCTTTTCTCAATAAATAAACTATGCAACACATTTTTCTTTAAATCGGAACAGTAGTTCCTGAGATTAGCGCGTCCAAACACACATACAAACTCTTCAGCTTCATAATATTACTAGCTGTCCCCCGCGACTGCGTCCGCGCGTTTTGAGTTTGCTCCCTCCCCTCCCATTGTAGGGTAATGTTTTATAGCATAAAGCGTTTCGCGATAAATAAGCTATCAAACAAAAAAATAATATTTTAAATCGGTTGATAAGTTCTTCACATTAGCGCGTTCGAACAAACAAACAAACGCTTCAGCTTTATAATACGAGGTAGTATAGATTACGTCTAAGCATGACAACTTTGTAAACACTATGATAACAAACATTTTACGGAATGTTAACATGAGTACCTATACCGTTTATACAAAACACCTACATGTTGCTAAGACCTCACCAATAGTAAGTGTCTGGCTTCACCAAACCATGATCATGTACATGATCTTCATAAGTAAGAATGATTGATGCTTGAATAATACTTAAGTTTCCTAATTTCTAGTTTAAATGTGCCTTCACATTAGAGCGACAGCAGCGCCGTCACTCTAATATAAGGGGCTTACTGCTGTCATTTATGTATGAAATTATCAGCAGCGCGGCTGTCGCGCGACCGTCGAAGGATTATGGTTTAGCTCAATAAATTAAGTTAAAGCGATTCTAAAGTAGCTATCTATCTATTCCAGTGACTCCATCCTACAAAGAGCCAGTGGCTGGCTGGGTGGATAACCTGAACGGCCCCATAGGTCTGATGGTAGGCGCCGGGAAGGGCGTCATCAGATCCATGCACTGCTACGGACACTACCACGCTGAGGTCATCCCTGTCGACATCGCTATTAACAGTATCATCGTCATCGCTTACAAGATCGGAACTATGACTGAAAGGTACAAATTTGTTTCACTTAAGTCTGCTATTAGCAAAATTTATGATTTACATTACCACATGTTCCACCTTCTTTCCTCTTTTTTATAAATAGGCCTGAAAGCTATGTTGCTAGCAAAGTAGGCGTATTATTAACTCACTTATAAATTATTGGACACCAATCACATACATAAATCTGATCTCAAAGTAAGTAGCTAATGCACTTGTGTTATGGAAATCGGACACAACGGTGGTACCAAAACACCTAGACCCGAGACAATAGGTATAGAAAATTTTGATTTCTATATTGACCCGACTGGGTCTCGAACCCGCGACCTCGGAGTGGCGACGCCTTGAACCAGCGTGCTTAGCCACTACACCACGGAGGTCGTCAAAGTCTTATCCTCCACATAACCTATCGATTATGCGAAGGTTTCATTACTAAACAATATGCATAAACGGCTCTCAATTATCTTCAAAATTCTTTCAGGCAACCAGAAATCCCAGTATACAACCTGACAACAGGGGATGACAGAAACACGACATGGAAACAAGTCCTCGACATTGGCAAGGCTACGGTCCGAAAGTACCCCTTCGAAGGACCCCTGTGGTACCCGGACGGGAACATCAGGCACAATAAGTTCATACACAGTCTCTGTGTGTTCTTCTACCATATTATACCGGCTTACTTGATTGATTTCCTGCTGATGATCTTCGGGCAGAAGAGATTGTGAGTAATTTAGAAATTAAATTATCATTATTGTATTATGATAACGTTAAGGTGTTATGGTCGACCCTTTGGGAAGGCACATAGCGCGTATAACTGATAGCCGTTGATGCAGAACTTCTAGACTGGAGATCATTCGACCAAAGTCGGCGTAGGACGTTTACCGACAAGATAGACAGACGACCTTGGCTGCGTTCCGTATTGCACTAACAGCGAAAATGACACTGATATCGCGCTTACAAACAGTTCCGATTTGGCGTTAGCGAGTCAACGACAGCTGTAGTCACGTCACGGCTGACGTCACTATCACCGCCATGTTGCGTTCACAGTGCAATCGTTTTGCTGCGTTAGCACCGTGAGCGGACTGTCACATTGACGCATTTGACGTTTTTTTTTGTTTCAAAGCACAGCAAATGTAATTTAAATGTTTCAGAGTTGTACTTGGATGCAACATCATTCACATACCCTTTTATTCTAGGGATTGGCTCTCTAGATTTCTTACTGTTAAATTGTACCTACTGCGAAATCCTCATCATCTTCTTTCGAAGATAATGATGACTGAATGTCACAATTGTCATCGCTGTCGAATAATACAGTATTTATTTCATGAATATCCATAATAATTTATTATTACTTTATTTGGTACTCTTTCTTTGTTTTTAGCAAGGTCTTAGGTTATCATTTATTACACAACATATCGCTCGCTTACGATGTGCTAAATAACCGTTCCGAAATGAAATCGCGTCAACAGCGCTGTCAACACGCTAATCAAAACGGAACGGCTTTTGTCGCTCACAGTGCTAACAGTGATAATGGCGCAAAACGGAACGCACCCCTTGTAAACTTATGTTGCATGTCTTAGTCTTTTTTTTGTTATTAATAAATAAGAAAAGTCTACTCGTAGTCTGCAAAGTCTACTCGTTTTATTACATACCTATACGAGTATTATCATCTTGACTGATAAGAATCATTTTTTCACAGTATGGTGCGAATCCAGAATCGGATATCAGTTGGCTTAGAAGTTCTCCAATACTTCACCACGAGGGAATGGTGGTTCGACACGGGCAATTTTAAAGCCTTAGCGCCTTCGCTGAACCACGTGGACTTCAAAACCTTCCCAATGGACTTGAGCATCATTGAAGATGAACCGTACATAGAAGCCTGCATGATCGGAGGAAAACTGTACTGCTTGAAGGAAAAGCTGGAAAATCTGCCAAAAGCACGTCTGCAGAATAACATGTAAGTAATGCAATTGCCACATAAGTAAGTATTTTTTATAAAGTAAATATTCAACAGCGAGTTTCAAATGTAGATAAAGGCATTGATTTTGAATATAGTATTATCACAGGAAAATGTGATCAAAAGTAGCAACTCAACTTACTTCCGTGAATACTATAAAGTCTGCCAAGTAGTGTGCATTATATAAAGAATGTATGCCGGAAAGAAACACTCTGGTTTTGAACACTGACACTGAGTTTGAACTTAACAATTAAATTCACGATAAGATGGAATGTTGATAATTTGGCTATACTATAAAAATAGTCACTAATTATTTGCCACAATTTGCGTTGCCAAAGCAGATTTATCTTGGAAACATCTCTAACTTTCCTATACGCATCTACAATTTCAACTCTTTTTTGTTTTCAGCCTATACGTCTTGGACAGAATCGTATCAGTATTCTGCTACCTGCTTCTGTTATACTGGATCGTTCTTTGCTGCGAACCGGTGAGAGAGCTGTTGTCTTATGGAGGACCCTTCGTTAGATACCTACCCCTGGTCGGTAAAGCAGTTTTCAGAGAGGAACTTTGAATGGGGACTGGAAAATGAGGATTTAAAACTTTATATAGACATAGATTTCGCAAAGTAAGAACATCAAAAACTAAATCATGTTAAAATCATGAATATTCACACGGCGGAACGAGAATAGGAGAAACCATGTGAAAAGAATATTTGTCTAATATACAATTGAAAACTATTATTATAGAAGAGAATAACCGCTGTTTTCTAGTTTCGTTCCTGGAATCATATTAGGTAAAGATAGGTAGGTAGTTCTGCGTAAATTTTACATAAAATGTAAACAAAAACTAATAAGCGAGCCTAGCTTATTATTTTTTCAGTCTGAAGTTAATAACATATTCAAAAAGTCCAAAAATAGTAATAAACTTTAAAAAGTTTAAAACATTAAAACAAAATTATATAAACCTTTTAGAAGTATTGGGTTACAGGTAGTTGTAGAAGAAATTTTGTAAAATAGTAGGTATTTTGTACTTAATAACAATTAATTATGAATGTCTAATTAATTGTCTTGCTATAGTGTAATCCCTTTTTCGCATCTTTTAATAAAGTTGACAAGGGTAGGTAAACCTTTATGTTTACGTTTACCTAAATATTCACAATATCCAAGACTGTATTTACTTATTTAGGTAATCTTATATACTTACTTTTTGTACATTTTCTATTCTATACAATAAAATACTGTACGTACATACTCTGTCATGCCTTATTTTATTTTTACTTCAGTAGTACTCATGTATCTTTTTTAATCGACTTCTAAAAAGGAGGAGATTATCAATTACACTCTACGCTTTTTTTGTTTTTTGTTTTGTGGCGGTGTTACCTCATATCACAATCATTAGTAGACCGATTTGAAGATTGTTTTCGCCCACTTAGAGGTTATACCTTCTAATTGATCCCATTGTTGCCAAGTCGGGATCTGATGATGGGATCTTGGTGCAATCGAGGGAACCCCCAAATCTTAAAGGCACGTATAGTGTTTTTTTACTAGAATCTTAATGTTGTCGTGTTGTTACGTCTGACAGTCAACATTGAGTGGAGCTGAGATTATGGTGGAACTCCTTAACGCTTAGAAGTTCAGTGAATATAATGACAGAACTTACATAAGTAATTTGTAGCTTCTTAAAGAACAGAGTGATAAGGTGCAACACCCTCAAAAAGTAAAAACCGGCCAAGTGCGAGTCGGACTCGCGCACTGAGGGTTCCGTGCCAACGTTAACTGAATTAGGCAATCCACTTACTTCCACTTAGTAAAATACCACAATATTTTGTTGACGGCAAATATAACTTTGTTTTTCATAGTGTTTGTATGAAGAACAAAGTTATGTTTGCGGTTGATGAAAATGTGCTATATCTCAAAAACTTCTTGTTCGATTCCGTCCAAACCAATTTTCGTTGAAAGTATTTGTTATGATCTACATTATATATTTTATTCATAATTTACACTCGCTTAGTTTAGAAGTTAGATGGGGGCGACGCCCATTTTTCCACTTTGGAAGCGTCTAGCTAAGAAACATTAGACTTTAAAACAAAACGGTTTTAGGAACCTCTATGCCATTTTAAAAGACCTATCGATAAACACCCCACACGCATCGGTTTGACAAAAAAAAAACTGTTTTAGTTTCATGTATGGAAGCCCCCACTTAAATATCATTATTTTTTATTTTTTGTATAAGAATCGTAAAGCGGTTAACAGGATACATATCCCTACCAAATTTCAACAGTGTGATGCTTAAAGTTACAGAATAAATTGGCTGTGACATACGGACGGACAGACAGACAAACTTGACGAAACTATAAGGGTTCCGTTTTTTAACCGACTTCAAAAAAGGAGGAGGTTATCAATTCGTCTGTATGTTTATTTTTTTTATTATTATTTTTTTTTTGTATGTATGTTACCTCATATCTCAGTCGTTTGTCAACCGAATCAAAAAATTTTTTCACCTACCTAGAGGGTGTATCTTCTAGTTGGTCCCATTTTTTTCATTTTGGGATCTGATGATGGAAACTTGTTGTAATCGAGGGAAACCCTCAAATTTTAAAGGCACGTATAGTGTTTCTTAACTAGAATCTTAATTTTGACGTGTTGTTACGTCTGATAGTCAACATCTTGTGGGGCTAAGCTGATGGTGGAACTCCTTAACGCTTAGGAGTTCAGTAATTATAATGACGGAACTTATGATAGGTAATTTGTAGCTTCTTAAAAAATAGAATCATAAGGTGCAACTCCCCCCCCCCCCCCCCCCCAATTATGTAATCACTAAAAATGAAGAAATAAAATAAACTTTTAAAAAAAGTAAAAACCGACTTCAAAACCAAAATGCACTAAAAAGTCTTAAATAAACTCTTAACCATTGAAAGGAAAGGAATCCGTTTTAGGCAAACAATTTCTTTTTGGAGTCGGTGCCATCACTTTGACCATCAAGCATCAACTATCACAGCACCGACTCCAAAAAGAAATTGTTTGCCTAAAACGGATTCCTTTCCTTTCAATGGTTAAGAGTTTATTTAAGACTTTTTAGTGCATTTTGGTTTTGAAGTCGGTTTTTACTTTTTTTAAAAGTTTATTTTTTGCCATTCGGTTACGGAACCCTAAAAACCGACTTCAAAACCAAAATGCACTAAAAGAATCAAATAAATTCTTGAGCTTATAAAGGAAAGGAATCCATTTTAGGCGAACAAATAATTTTTGGAGTCGGTGTCGGTGTATTACTTTGAACATCTCAAGCATCAACTATCAGAGCCGCCTTCAAAATGAAATTATTCGCCCAAAATGGATTCCTTTCCTTTTAAAGGTCAAGAGTTTATTTAAGACTTTTAAGTGCATTTTTGGGAAGGTAGTGTTGTAAGTGGCACTGTTTCGTATTGAATCATTAATGAGTAATTGGTTAGGAAGTTAATCCATATGACATCGATTGCATTTCATCTATTTTTAATTAATTAATTAAATGTAAATAAGTGACAATACAATACTACAATTCTTAAAAGAAAACTTAATTCTGAGTTAGCATTAAACATAAAACAGTTTATTTATAGCTGACGATTCTTATAAGATCTCGTACATTGTAAGTTTGTTTGTTCGACTTTTCCACCGTTAAATATAATACGTCAGGCGCCTTACCTTTGTAGTCTAAACTACAACTAGTTATACCACTAAGATTCACCATATCTATCATCATAAGAGTTACTAAGAGTAGCCACATCATGTTCACAAATGAAATAGCTCTTGGCGTTACAGTTCACATTTTGCAGAAGTCCGTTATAAAACATGGCGCCGCACGTCTCATCGTCTCCCCCGTCAGGTTTTTGGTTACCCCATCGAGAATAACCGCTGTTTTCTAGTTTCGTTCCTGGAATCATATTAGGTAAAGATAGGTAGGTAGTTATGCTAGAAATCATCACTAACATTTCTCTGAAAGATCCTAAAATAAGTATATAAAACGGTATAATCAGAAACAACAAAGAGTGTACCACAACACCCAGATCCGGGATAATACAAAAAATATAGTCGGATATGACACCTGAAATTTAGCCATAACCACATAGGGGACGACACCTAAGATATAACGATTATATACGCTGATATAGATTATTTTTATGCAACACTTTAATCGTGCGAAGTATCGCATCGACTAAATTTATCTTAGCTCTGAAACTCACCTTTAGTAGTCGTCCAAACACCCCTCCTCTTGAGGAAGCCCAAGAGCACAGCTTCCACAGTATCGCTTGTTACACCATTTTTGAGTGCTGCTGACGTCATCTTCGTCAGCTGATCAGCCTCCGCCTGACTCTGTACTATCGCCAGATACGACTGTTCTGCACTGCAAGTCAGGTATGCGTCACGCCAAGTCTTCTGCTGTAGGTGGAACTTATAACATTTGTTCAGGGTAGTGTCGAAAACGTAGTCTGAAATGATGGATTGAGATATATTAAGGTTGGCATTTGCCCGGGGTAGTGTCGAATACTTGATCTAAAATGTTGGACTGAGATAAATTAAGGTTGGCGTTAATTTAGATTACCTATAATAATAAGATGAAAAAAAAAATGAAAAACTAATCGAGGTTTTATTCTTCTCATGTTGCTGATTAATTATCATGATGACGCAAAAAAATATGAGGACGGTTATTTGTCTAAGCACCTAAAAATCATAAAATTGAACCTACATAGAACACACCAGATAACCTCAAAGACTTCATTGAATATTTGGTTCTGAAGTTTACGTGAATACTACTCATTAAAAAGAAAGACTACGAATTTATTTCGCGGACATTTTATTACAACTATATGTCTGACGTGTCGGTGCTTTACATCATCCGTGGTACAGGTAAGACTAAGGTGTTATTTGTCGTTACATATGAAAAATGAAACTACCATGACTCATTAATGTTAATTTAGACTTCAGCCCTATTGAAATCGCTTTATTTATACCTTATCAACGCTTGAGAATCATAAGCTTATGAAACTTTAAACATATTTTTAAAAACTGGTTACAAACTTACCCAAATTCGGCATATCACACTTCGTGTTCCACTCCAAAGAGCTCAGAGCCTTCTTGCACACGAAAGGGTTCTTGTCATTGCAGTTGACGTCATTGAGCGTTTTATCCCTGCGCATGAGCACACAGTCTTCATTGCCGTTCGCGTCGTTGGGTTCCCCCGGAGACCAGTTGTTATATACGTCGCTTATTGATTGGCCTGTATAAGAAATATAAATGGAGGTTTTAATGGGATGCAAGTGAAGATTGAATTGAAATATATTTTTTAAATGATTATATAAATGGGACATGATAGAAAGTAGATTCCAAAACTATGGTCGACTTGATTTGGCTTTATCTACTTTATCAAAAACTTATAGTATAGTTAGCCGGTAACATCCCACTGCTGGGCAAAGGCCTTACCTCAACTATGAGATAGTTTGAGCCATACTCCACCACGCGGGCTCAGTTTGGGTTAGTGGAAGGGTGTTTGCAAGGCAAGCGACTAACCCTGCTGTCAGATTTTATCAAGCTGCCCATAAGGCCTCTGACTAGGCTTAAGTACTACTATCAACCGATATTAGCCGGTACCAACGGCTTAACGTGCCTTCCGAAGCACGGAGATGCTCGTGATGTACGTCACTTATATGGTCAGAATGGTCACCCATCCAAACACGACCTTCACTTCGGTATCACTACCAAAGCGCTGCTACCACTACGCTACGAGTACTTACTTATCAACAACTTAACGAGGATCAAATATTAGGGTTTTCTACCCCGTGTTCAGTATGGCAAACTTGTAGATCCTCACAGACCTATAGGACGGTGGCAGTCGTGTAAACAAAAGATCAGAAATATCTGTAAGGGTATGGGTATGGGTATAATAAAGCTGACGGTAAGCTCTTATCTCTAGTAAAAAGAAAGCTTAAAGGAAACTCAAACGATATAGCCGCCGCGTTCATACTATAGGTTATTTGAAATACATTAAGATATAATTTGTTACCATCGACAGTTTCAAAGACCCCTTTGACAATCCAGCTTGAAACTCCAATATAAATCCTCGGTAGTATACTCTGTGATGTGTTCCAAACCTGGCTTAATGCATCAGCCTCGTTCTGATCATCCGGGTAGAATAAAGTAGCGCCTTCTAACTCGCACATGTCCTTAGCATCTTGCCAGTTTTTGTTGATCGTGTGGAACTTGTAAAAACTCTCTGTCGCTTCAATGTATTTGTAGTCTTTGCGAAATTTCTTTTTTTCTACCTGAGTATCTGTAATGAGTTGAAGGTAGGTTCCAATATTTGTTTGATAGGCCGCCGGCGGTCGCGTAAACAAAAGAATGATCAAATAATGTTGATAAATATATCAGGAATAAACATACTTATGAAAACCATATAACTAGAATATTTTCAAACTTCTCACTAAAACTTAATCTTTAGGACATAATTGAGGTCGACTTTATACTTGTTTAACAGGTTATACTTTCATACGTGTAGGATACATGATCAATTAACTTTTGCGTAGACGTAGGAGGTGAAAATGTAATTACTTGTTTAGAAACGATTTATGTTAGAAATAAGTATGTAAGGAAAAGTGGAACTGCAGTAAAAGGAACCAGAAATTAAATTTAGCATGTCACTACGCCTACATATTTTTAAGAGCAGTATGATAATGACATATGATTTTATTAATTAAAACAGTTCGTTCAAAGTAATAAAGAAAGATGCGTTTGTTACAATTATGCCGTATCAATCAACAGTACTTACATGAAATTATCACCATGCACAGCAATAACAAACACACAATCAATTTCCGAGCCATTTAGAATAAGTTGCGCGCGCGCACTCTTTAGGACAGTGCAAACGTCTGCAAAACAACGATGATCCCGCTGCCCGCACCGATACGGCGTGATGACACGAATAACCGGACTACGGAGATTACAACTGCCGAGTTTGAGGAAAACGCGACCAATGATGTGCATAGTCAATTTTTAGTTTGATGATAACACGGGGACATATTTATTCTAGTTTTATTTTATATAATTATTATACTTAAGAACGTTCCGTTTTGCTTGTTGAATATTGTAAACAATTTTGACATTACTTTTTTTTACCGGAATTCATTTTAAAATAACATTAACACAATACATAGGTTATTCATCGTTTTATCACTGTGATCTTTTTAAATCAAATAGTAAATGAATTGAAAAAGATTGTTAACATAATTACTAGCAAAGATAAACGGACTTTATTGTGTAATACATTAATGGTAATAAACTCCAAGAGAGTATTCCGCAACCACCAGTCATCACTCTCTTGCCCTGGATAACATAAACATATTGTAATAATTTTATAATAATATTATTATATTGATAATATTTGTTAACACTGAGTCGGAATTGAGCTGCCTGTAATTTGAACGGCTAAAGTTGGATCGCAATACTCCCCCTGTTCTCCGTTTATCTGGGGTCGGCGCAGGATGTTTTCCGCTTCCACACTATTCTGTTACTCGTCACAGAATCCACTCCTTTCACACTCATATCATTTGTCACACAGTCTACCGTCTCTTTTCTTGTCGGCCTCTTCCCTTCCAGCCATCCACATTCATACTTATCACTCTTTTGATGACGACTTTCTTCCCTTCTCATTACATGTCCGTACCAAGACAGGCGATGACACACCATCTTCTCGGTTATCGGTGCAACTTTCAGACTTCCTCGTAGATATGTATTACGTACCCAGTACTCATTCTTAATCTTGACTATTCTTGTAACCCCACACATCCATCTTAACATTCTTGTCTTTGCTACATGCATTTGCTTCTCGTCCATCTTCTTAGCAGCCCAGCATTCCGATCCGTACATCAAGGCAGGTCTTATAACCGATTTGTAAATTTTGCCCTTTATCCCTGAGACCCCTTACACACTGCGACTTCAAATTGAGAGTCATGCAATGAATAGATTTTATGTAGCATCGATGAATAGCGACTGCATCGCTTCTGAAAGTCGCAGTGTGTATGGGGTCCAAGAACATCCGTGGGTCGCATGTTGTTGCGGTGACCTGCCTCCATTTCACCCAGCCTGTATTGATTCTATACCTGACGTCTCCACCAGTATGCTTTTTTTTCAACTTTTTTACCTGATTATTTTTATACTAGTAAGGTAATGTAGTTAGGTACATTATAGGTAAGTACTTAAGTATTTAGCTATTGCTACCCTCACTGGTTAGTTTTATTTTGCAAACCGGTCGGGGCATGGCCGATCGGTGACCCTGGTACCTACTTGCTTTGATAATCAAGTTCTAAAAAATGCTTTTGACTATAGAATGCAATAAATGAAAATCCAATAAGAAACACAACACCTATCTAGTTTAATAAAAAGATAATTAAATAGGTACATCGTTTTTTATTCATTTAATTTTAATAAATATTAGGACGGATTTCGTAATTTATAGATGCTGTGTTATTATCAAATCCTCCAACAAATGAAACTTCAACGACATTAACTAAATATTTTGTAATTTAATAGTACCTACTAACTCCACATAAATCTAACTAGACTATCACAATGATCAGTCTTGAAACTCGAGTGCACAAATGCATTTTCCAAATGTCACTTTCCCTACGCATCACCAAACCTATCATTGAACGCGTTAGTGAGACTTCCCACATCGTGTTCACATATAAAAAAGCACTTGGTTTCACACTTGAGGTCGTTCAACTGCCCGTTGTAAAATATGGTGCCACAGGGCTCATTGTCACCTCCATCAGGCTGCTGGTTACCCCATTTTGAGTAGCCACTGTTTTCTAGTTTTGTACCTGAAATAAATGAAAGTGAAATTTTACTGCCAGTTGCACCTTTGAGCCAGTTTTTGGGATACATTACCTTTCATTCAATGTAGGTTTTTAAGTCAATAGCAACATAGCAAAACTAAAACGCTTTTTGTGTGCGTCAATATTTGAAGACTGCCAAGCAATCGGGCCCGAGTGTGCAAGAACCATTTCAGCGGTGCCATCCACTCGGGCCCGAGTGTTTACGGCGATGTCTTTTTCTTACATCATTGTATATGTAGCTCTCGGACACAAATGTTTGCCCATCAGCACGTTGTGTGCTGACCACTCGGTCATCAGTGTGCTTGTATTTTTTAAATAATACTAGCCCAAAAATTCTTAACGATTTTTTTATTAAATTACGCGTCAATAATTAGTGTTTCTGGGTTCTTCTTCGTATTTTTTAAGGCAGTCAAAGTGTTAAACGCCTTTTTATAGTAAAAGACTCATTACACTACTATAGCCATAATAAGTAAGGTCCGAGACGGTCGAGATTCCACTTGCCTAAATACGTTCTCTTTCATCTCGCGCCTCGTATTTTATTTGAAGTAATGCTGGTTTTAGTATTTATTATTAAAAGGTATCTAGGTGCGTGAGACCTTAACCTTAAAAGGGCTAGTAACATAACATGGTGCAATAGACGTTATATTTACCTTTGATAGTGGCCCACCCATCTTTCCTCTTGTGAAAGCCTAAAAACACAGCTCCCCGCAAGTAATTCCCTTGGACGTTGTCTTTCGGAGCTTCTGCTGTCAACTTAACCAAATGATCAGCTTCAGCCTGGCTGTCAATAATAGCTAAGTATGACAGTTCAGCATTGCAGACTGCATACGCATCTTGCCACGACTTTGGTTTCAGGTGAAACTTGTAGCATTTGCCCAGAGCCTCGTCAAATGAGTAGTCTGAAATGTTCGAAAGAAAAGAGAACTGAGTGTTTATTAGACCTAAGCAATCTTAGATTGCTAAGGCCTTATAAGAACCATAATGTGGGTTGATGCTTAGAGCAGAATGTTTGAATTATAAAACTGTAAACAACATGAACATTACATTGGTTCTGTATTATCCTGTCAAAATGTCTGTTTGTATTTAACCTTAATTTATTGACAATAAAGCCTTAGCACTGTATGCCTTTTTCGAGGGTCAATCAACTTTTTAGTGTTCCCGACCAGACGAGTAGTGTCTCTAATCGATAAATCCAAATTTATCTATAGTTACCTATTAGTTTTTTAATGTTTTTGGTTATGTCCCTATTATCCGTTTTTTAATGGGGGGCACAACACTTTGTATCTCGAAAAAAAAACACTTTTGGGAATGTGCTATTTTATTCACGTATATATAACATTCATTATAATTCTTTCTCTCGTTCAACTTTGTCCCCGAGATTTACCCACGCCATGCAGATCCATCGGACAATTTTTTTTTCAGTACTAAGAAATATCTTAACAAAAATAGCGAGGTTATATAGGTACTGTGCAACAAGCTAACATTTTTGGTAAGTAGATATGTCTATTTCCAATTTTAATTTACTCGTAATTCACGGCAAGCGTAGGTCAACTACTGTGGAATTGTTTGGGTGGCTTTAATGCTGTCTATGAGCCAACTCACATGAACACGTAAATGTTAAATATTTTACAGTAAAAAACATTGTATTAGATAAAATGTTATACATATTTTACAATAATGATGAAATAAAACAAACATCTTTAATTATTTCTGTACGACTCAAAGTTTAATATTTTCCTTCGGACAACTGGGTCTCTTGGACAACAAAAATGGTTGTCCATAGGATATTTTGGTTGTCTTTAGTATAAAAACGGTATAATTATGGCTAAATAATATAACGCACCAGTGCTTGACACCCTAACTTCCACATTTGATACCGTTTCTTTTACTTTTTAACAGTTAAAAAAACAATATTTCTGTAATTTCAGCCTTTAAAACAGCCATATTTCTATTGGAGAACCAGTTTGTCTACGGGACAACCAATATGTCCCTAAATTAAAACTCAGATATCATTATTTATTTCATTTTCGAATTAAGAACAGTTCACAATTTTTACTTACACACGGTACAAGATAAAACAAAGTAGCACGAGGATACCTTACATTCCGTTTACTATTTCGCGTTTTAATTGAAAAGTTTAGATTTGAAGTTTCCCCAGGAGAACCGACATGATCATGGGAAATATTTAAAATTTAGCAAGATAATGCTATATATAAAAATATAGACAAACATTATTGATTAATGAAAAATAATTGATAAAACAAAAAAAAATATATATCTAATTGGTTAAAAAAAGCTTTTGAACAGTGGTAGGTACAGAAGACGGGGAAAACTTGATTAGTCACTTTTCAAAAGTGAAATTCTCAAATGTCTTTATCGGATTTAGAGCAGACCTATACAATCATAAACTCGAGAAGATTAAATAAATTATTTTAATAAAAATATTTTTATATTCTGTTTTTTTTTGCTAGTCGAATAATGTAAATATCTTTTGATAACTTAAAATATTATCAGTAAATAAAACAAAATTGCTATTTGATTGAAAAATATCTCTGTGCTAAAAGTAAAAGACGACCCTATGTACAGTGGTCAGCACATCAGGTTACCCACTTTTGATGCAAACTAGCCCTTATTTCAACTAAATAAGATACCGCAGTGATTACCTTAACGTGCTGTCGTCCGTAGCAATGTAGTTGGTAAGTATTGTGTTTATCTTATTTTAAAATTCATTATTTCGGTAAA
Organism: Pyrausta purpuralis; assembly: GCA_963924145.1. Taxonomy (NCBI): domain Eukaryota; kingdom Metazoa; phylum Arthropoda; class Insecta; order Lepidoptera; family Crambidae; genus Pyrausta; species Pyrausta purpuralis. Next base: position 17,057,524 of record OZ001649.1, read on the forward strand.
AAGTACTGTCAAGATTGTTAACAATATTTGACTTACAAAGAGAAACGGACTTTGAAAACGTCATTTTATATCATATGGACTTATCAAAAAGTTGATCGACCCTCGAACATGTAAGATAGATATTGACCTAGATTTTTACCATTTTACACAACAGGAAGTATTCTCATACGAAAAATACATTTCACTCAATATGAGAATGTTCTTAAAATATAAAATTATAACTAACTTAATGTGCAAGCGATTAAACATTGAACTCAAAACATTGTAACCTATACGGTCCCTCCCCTCCCTCCTACGAGGGTCAAACTGAAAGTTCTTAGAACTGGCCACTTATAAACAATATAATAAAAAAAATATTCTAAAATTTTAAAATAGAACTCTTTGCCAATATTACTGAGTATATATTTCATTCATTTGTCATTTGTTTTACGATTTGGCGGCAAATTGAAAATTGTCTGTGTCACGTCAACATGAATTTAACACGAGAAAATTTTCGTGCAATGATTTTTTATGACTTTCGATGTCATTTAAGTCAACAAGAAAGTTATGATAGACTACGATTGGCCTTTCACGATGAAGCCCCATCTCGTGCGACTGTTTACAACTGGTTTAATGAGTTTAAACGTGGTCGCACTAATCTCACTGATGATGTACGTGAGGGACGGCCTTCTACGGCGACGACTGAAAATAACATCTGTGTTGTGCGGCGTATGATAGAGACTGACAAAAGAGTGACCTATCAGCAGATTTGGACAAGCTTAGGCATCGGTATGAGTCAAGTGCACAAAATCCTCCACGAACATTTAGCGGTCAGGAAGCTTTGCGCCCGGTGGATACCTCATAATTTGACTAAGGCTCAAAAACTCCATCGTGTGGATTGGTGCCGTAAAATGATTGAAAGATTTAACGGAGGTGACTCAAATGCTGTGTTCGACATACTAACAGGTGACGAAAGCTGGATTTACTGTTATGATCCTGAAACCAAAAGACAATCTGCTCAGTGGGTGTTTCCTTTCGAGGAGTTGCCAACTAAAGTGAAGAGAGATCGAAGTGCGGGAAAAAAAAATGGTGGCCTCGTTCTTTGGAAGGATAGGTCATTTCGCAACAATTGTGTTAGAGGATCAAAAAACAGTTTCTGCAGAATGGTACACTACCAATTGTTTGCCACTTGTCTTGGAAAAAGTTCGAGAGAAACGACCTCGCATTAGGATCCTCCTTCACCACGACAACGCCTCGTCGCACACCGCCAAGCGAACGATCGACTATTTGGCGTCATCAAACGTTGAATTACTGGGTCACCCGCCGTATAGCCCCGACCTCGCGCCTTGTGATTTTTATTTATTTCCAAATATTAAAGAAAAACTTAAAGGAAAGCGGTTTATGAATGCTGAAGAAGCGGTGGCTGCGTATCGCGATGCCATTGAAGAGACCCCTAAGGACGAGTGGGCAAAGTGCTTTTCCCAGTGGTTCCATCGCATGCAGCGGTGTATTGACGTCAATGGACAATATTTTGAAAAGATATAATAAAACTAATAACTGGCTAATGTAATCAGTTTTTGATTTTCTAAGAACTTTCAGTTTGACCTTCGTACACTATCCCTCATCTCTCAGTTCGCAAACAACACTCAGTTTTTGCGAACGGAACAGATTGATAAAAATTCAATTCAATTCAATTCAATTCAATTCAATTGTGTTACTCCAAAAAAGGAGGTAAACAATTTAATGTGTATACACATTTTTTTCACATACATACATGTATGTGAAAAAAATATGTACCTAAGTATGTTTGTCCACGGATTTCTCGAAAACGAGAAAGCATAGCGAGATTTTTCATTTATTTCAACTTAAGGTACAGTGTAAGTTTGACGACCTCCGTGGTCGAATGGCTAGCTCGCTGGCTTCAAGCGTCGCCATCTCGTGAGGTTCCGGGTTCGATTCCCGGTCGGGTCAATGTAGAAAACGTAATATTCTATATTGTCTCGGGTCTGGGTGTTGTGGTACCACCGTTGTTTCCGATTTCCATAACACAAGTTCTTTAGCTACTTAGTTTGGGATTGGAGCAATGTTTGCGATGTTGTCAAATATTTAAAAAAAACAGTCTTGTAGTTTTTAAGACATGGGTAATAACTAAAAATCATGAAAAGAAAAATGTTTTTATATGGATTTTTTAAATTAGCCCACTAGGTACGTATCACTTGCCAAACATATATATTTTTAAAGCTCTCACCCGTATACGGCATGTCACACTTATTGTTCCACTCTAAATCGTCCAGAGTCTTCTTGCAGACAAACGGGTACTTGTTTTCGCAGCTCACATCATTGAGGGTTCCATCTCTGCGGATCATCACGCAGTCTTCGATGCCGTTTGCGTCGTTCGGTTCACCAGGACCCCACTTGGAATATACGTCAGATATGGATCTGCCTGAAAAGTGATTTCAGAAAATTGTATGCAGGTTCATATGGTTAAGACGATTGGCAATGGACTCCCTTTACAGCTCGTTAAGGAAAAGGTACTAATATCGTGTCGTATCGTATCCTAAATTGTACAACAAATCGTTCATCATGGAAAAGCCCGCCTATAGGTTGAAACAAATTTACCCACCCGGCACGTGAACAGCACCAACCATGCGTCAACCATTCGCAAGCACGTTACGCAAAGGGAATACCGCGCAGGATGGGATCGGCACCGGATATCGAACGCCTCGTCTCGGATCGTGTTTGCTACAACTTATGACAGTTATTCTTGTTGTTATTTACAAGAAGAACACGTTGACAGGGTGGACGGATAGTTATCAACCAGCGGGTGGCGTGCCGAAAGCGCGTTACAACGCATGCGCCGCTGGTCGAGAGTGGGTCCCGAGTTGGTCTCGATCCGAGGTGGTGACGTTACGAACTTGATAGATGTGCGTTGAAGTATGGAGTTTCATAAAAAGAATACTGAACGCTTCGAGTTGATACGGCGCTGTCACCGTGACGGGTTGATTAGTAGGCTTCGAACTTTACTGGTAGTACCTACGTAGTAAGTAGGTAGGTACATGTTGCTGTAAACTGTTTTGTAAATTTCCTCTACGATGTGCAAATTTTGAATATGGGTAAGAACCTATTTATTGTCTCATTGTCATGTCATGCTCATAATCTTGTTCTTTTATCCGATTCTCAACAATTGAGAATCGGATTAATAATTCTCAATAATAATTATTAGTCCGTGTTTAAATTAATTCATAAACCGGGTAAGAATCCACGGTGGAGGTGGAATGAAATGGTTTGGTGGAGAAAAGTCATAAAAATCATTTATTTATGCAAATAGGCCCATTGAGGACACTTTTACACGTCCCAATATAAACCCTACCACAGCTTCGGAACAATTATGATCTTGATCAGCCTCAATAAAGAACTAAATCACAATCACAACTCACCGTCAACAGTCTCGAAGACACCCTTGACTATTAGACTTGAAACTCCAATATAAACCCAACTGAAAGGCTGTGTAGCATTCCAGAACTCTAGTATAGCATCAACCTCATTCTGGTCTTCAGGGTAGAACAACGTGGTCCCTTCCATCGCACAGATATCCTTGGCTTCTTGCCACTTCTTGTGCATCGTGTGAATTTTATAAAAACTCTCAGTGGAATCTATGTACTTGTAGTCTTTGCGAAAATTCCGCTTATCCCGCTGGGCATCTGCAATTGGTGGAATATAAATATTTCAGGCCACAAGTTTAATGACAGAACTCTCTCCATCAATCAAATACCTACAATATATGCTGTGGTGAACTTCAATTCCATGAATTTGATATTTATTAAACATTGACGTCATATTATGATAACTCCTAATCGTTGAACCTCAATTAAAATATAAATCAAAGTAAACAAACAGCACACGACCAAAGCAATTTAAAATAATGTAACCTGCTCAGAGTTTTCATATTAAACTTAGTTCTACTTGTTCCTTCCATTTAAAGTGTGTACTAGGGTGGAGCACCAATGTATGGCGTTTTTTTTTCTCTATTGTTTTGATTTCTAAGTACAAGGGATTTATGCCTTATGTAAAGACATAAGCATATGCTAATTTTAGTAATAATTGGAAATGACTTTCTACCTCCGAATCACCTCTTAAGTTTTGAAATTTTGGAAAAAACTGTCATCTTTGTTAAACTCTATATTAAGTGTAAATTAGGGAGAATTGGATGTAAAATAATACACAATGAATAATCAGACAAGTAAGTATGTAATAAATTCAAGTAGAAATAAATGTAACTTAAAAAAATAATAGTAAGAACACCTTTAGTTTGGTTTAAATTGACATTTTGTATCAAATTTTGGCATTTTGGCTCTTGATTCTAATTTTGCCTTTATGGCACCTAGCCGCGATTTTTTCGTACATTGAGACATAGCTGCTTCTGTTGTAATCTTCACAGCTCGCTCTACAGCCTGGGTATGGCACGGAAGACGCGAAAAAAAAAAAACGAAACGAAAAAAATGAAAGCTGACCCTCGCCACCAGACTGAACAATATCGGAAATTTCTTCTGTCGACAAGTTTTTAAAAATTGGTGGTTCAGTTATCTCGTTTTGCCAATTTATTACGTCGATATAATTTGAAGCATTAAAATTAATTTCTGGTACGTCAAAAAGCCTTGAAGTTTGTACGGCATTGCTACGAGCCTTTAAAATACGCCGGGTAGCTAACTCACGTATGTGTTTTCGTTCATCTGTAATCATAGCCACTAATAAGTTCTCAGCATGCGCGAAATATCCATTCCTTTCAATTACAGTGTCTACGATACCTTTTAAATCATCTGGTAAGTATCGTGACGAAAATATAATCTTGAATAAGTGGCGGGAACCATCTTTACAAGAAGGTTTATTCTTAATTTCGAACCACGATGGCGCATATACTTTAACAATAAACGTAGCTAAAGTAACCAAAGCAGGTGTTGGGTTTTCGGTAGCGACGTAAAGGCGTAAAAGTCTATTAGCACGCGTGAGCCAGCGCGCATGAGACAATTTCCCTGGAGACTTGTCGCCGCCCCCCGAGAATAAAATGATAACTGCCAATATCTTTGTTTTAGTGTTATGCCATTTTTGAAATCTGTGGTTGGTGATACACCTGCCAAATTTTTTTGGTATTTTTATAGCGTTAATTTACGAAGTTACAAAATGTTACAATATTATTCAAAGTTTTGACACACGTCGTAAAATACGAGAATAAAAATTTAATGTAACATTATCGAAATATTTTCTCTCTTGTTAGAATGATAATACGCAATACAATTATATTCTCGTAAACTCAACAAATACTGGAAGGAAAAAATAGAATCATCAAAAGAATAAAGATAGAGTACGGCATATTATAAAAGAAAAAAAAGAATCTGTTAATCCTTCCGAAACAACTGTAGCAATTTTTGATTAGGAAAAAGTTTTGAGCATCGCACAATCTGAGGATGAATCGTTCCACTACAAAATAAAGTATCCTATGTATAATTTTACTGTTTATAATGCTACTCAGACCACAGGTTATTTTTATGTTTGGCATGCTCTGATTGCTTAAAGGGGGCTTATGAAATTGGAAGTTGCTTATGGTTATCTCTTCTTAATGAAAAACAAAGAGGCATCCAAAACGTATCATTTTATTTTGACGGTTGCTGCGGCCAAAATAAAATTAGATTTATTTTCGCTCTATATATTTATGCTGCACAGAAGCTTCAAATGAATATCACTCACAGAATTTTTGAAACTTGTCACGGTCAGGTTAAAAGATAAGGAGAATCAAAAAGAATCATGGACTCAAATTATTGAAGTAAATGTTTCCTATTCAAACCCATCGATTTTGGAATACAGATATAACATTGATTCCGATTTTTTTCCAAATAAATACATAACCTATGAGAAGAATAAGAAGCTGGCGGGCTATGGGACAGGTACCAAGTCCTAGCTATGTACCTGAACTCCAAAGGTTGTACACTGAATCTATTACAAGCTACTATCATGGTTTATACGAGACCTTGACTTAAGACTGTTCTAGTAGTAGCAAAAATGATAATGAGGAAGATCATGACAGTTAATCATATCATTGACTAAATAATATTGTGATTTCAAGACTGATATCATTAATACCTAATACCTAGGTAGTAAGTTAATCAAGAATTATGCTGTTTTTTTTTCGCTGGTATTTTGATTATTTTTACTTCACCGTAAAATATTTTTTAATTTTTTTTAAGGCTAAAGACCTATTTTATTTTTTATTCTATTAAGGGAAGGAAACGGCATCTATGTTAATGGCGAATAATCACACAGCTCCAATTTGCCGATGATATAGTCGTTGTGGCATAGACGCTGGATGATCTTGGCACTATGCTTGAAGACCTTGATCGAGTATCCCAACAAGTGGGTCTTAAAATGAACATGGAAATTACGAAAATTATGTCGAGCTCCCTTGTTTTACCCACTCCAGTATTAGTTAGGAACTCTCGAAGTTGTCGACGAGTATGTCTACCTGGGACAAGTGATCCAATTGTGTAGGTCCAACTTTCTTTCTTTATTCTCATTTCAACTACCTCAGTGTCTGAAGACGAAAGTATTCAACCAGTGTGTGTTACCAGTGATAACACACGGATCCGAAACATGGTCTTTAACTATGGGCCTTATAAAGAAGCTCAAATTACACAACGAGCGATGGAGGGTCTATGCTGGGTGTTTCTCTACCGGATCGAATCAGAAATGAGGAGATACGTAGAAGAACTAAGGTAACGGACATAGCCTTGACAATCAGTAAGCTTAAGTGCCAGTGGGCAGGGCACGTAGCGCGAAGAACTGATGGCCGTTGGGGCAGGAAAGTTCTATATTGGAGACCCTTTGTCCAAAGACGCAGGGTAGGACGTCCACCGGAAAGATGAACAGATGACCTTATAAAGATCGCAGGATCAAACGGGATGCAGACCGCTAGTGATCGGTCGCTCTGGAAAGCCGTGGGGGAGGCCTATGTTTAGCAGTGGATGTTATTTGGCTGATAATGATGATGAAAAACCTATTTTATTTGTTATGTAGCTTTTTTAAGACATTGATTGCAATTATGATTTTTCAATAGCTTGATTGAATAAAGCTGATGTTGATTACCATACCATTGTTTTATAGGCAATTGATTCATTGTTTGATTGGTTCATAATATAAACAAAGGTACACAAATTTACGAGAATAAAAGAATATCAAAGCATTACCATCGTTACTTGCACCCTAAAAACTCGTAGAATAAAAAGATAGGTAACTAGTACCATATTCGAACCAGGTCGGCTTGAACGGAGAATAAAATGATAATGGATATAACGTAACTAAAACAATGACTGATTTTTGACTATTATTAAATTTCTTCGATAATTCTTCTATTTTAATATTTAATTATGTTTCAATTAAACATTTCAAACACACGAAAAATAACCTTTTTGGATAGCTATCAATCGTATGCCTGCGCCCTGTGGTTAAGGAGCAGAAGACAAAAACATGTTTTTTATTTTTCCTGAAAAGTAGTTTTTTTGCAATTATCATTTTATTCTCCGGGGGCGGCGTTGTGTCCTAAATCGTCAGGAAAAATGCCTGTAATGATTGCTGAAACCATTCTATGCAAGTACTTTTGGTCTGTGCTTAGATCGTCGGGCATTTCAGGTAGCATATCTCCTTCAATTCCTTTAAATGTTATCACCGGGAGTTCTTCGCAATTTCCTAATGCTTTGCCTAGCGGACCATTGTAAGACTTGGGTCCTGAAGTTGAACCATCAAGATGAAGAAATAAATGGCGTAAAGGTAACTCATTCATGTGTAGTGAACAAATTATCCACTGAAGTGGTTTATTAAGCTGTTTTTCGAGTAGCCTTATAATACCTCCATTCTTTCCAGTATTTACATTAGTTCCGTCACAACCAATTGCCATTAGACCGATCTGGGAAATACTTTACTGTTCTAAAAATGCGGTGATAGTAAATACTATTCCTTTTGCTGTTCCAATGTGAGGTACTACGTAACCCAAGTAAGTAGATCCTGGCTCCTGAATAAGCGAAATATGTTCCTCGACCACTATTTTCCTGTAATTTCTGTTGCCTTTTTTAATAATTTTTAAAGTTTTATCTTTTCTGCCATCAAAATATAATGCAGAAATTTCACTATGGTTTACCTGTTTCAGAAACTCCTGTCTAGTCTTGTTTCTTTCTCTTCGTAGCTTACTTCTATCTATAACTTCTACCTTAGACCCAATGTCATGTAATACTGATGACACAATCGCAGCAGCAGCCCTGTCAGACACTCCGTATCTATCACATGTTTTCGATACCGTAGGCAAATCAATAGACGACACTTTTTTCTCTTTCTTTACGGGAACAACAGATTTAATTTTCTTACTGCAGGCATCGTTTCCTATAGGCTCATCGGTCTCGGAAGAAAAAGAAGAGGTGCTGATATCTAAATTAATTGACAACGTACTTGCACTCGCAGAGTTAACGGAGCGATATTGTCGTTTTAGCTTCCTTTCCTGATTTATTATATTTTTTTTACTTACAGTAACATCGACTCTGCCTATTATCATTTTGCACGCCATTCGTTGGTCAATTAAAAAGGCTTGTTCACGTTTTGGTACCTTCTTTTCTCTTGGACAGGTGCAATTGTTGAAATCTATGCATTTGCAAGCCGATATATCAAAAAGTATTTTTTTGTTTTGCATAAAACTTTCTAATGTTTGCTGGGAATTCTTTTTCATCGACTTAAGGAGATTTTTTCGCTTCTCGTGATAAGCTTTTAACATTTGTATAATTCTGGTACTAGTCACTGTTGGTAAAGATGCCGCTTGCCATACGCTTTCGATTTCAGGCACAATTTTATCGGTTATTTCTGAAAATTTGGGCTCCTTTTTACTTGTCTGCATACTTTGCCTCGTCCATTCGTAATGTTTTACAATGTCTTCGTAAGTAGGTAGAACATTTCTCTTTAACTCACAACATTCACCAAATATCGGGCACTTAGAAGCACTACGTATTTTTTCCATGTTTAACAAAACAATGTTTTAGGTTATGTCATTAAGATAAATGCGCGCGACAGTTCACCACGAAAGACAAAAGTGCACTGACCCGCGCGGCCCACGTGCGCTAAATGCCCGATTTACACCCCCTCCCAATCCTTGTTGGTACTATTGCGCCCTGTTTTTATTTATTTTTACGATAATGCAGTATATTTCCAATAAATTGATATAATAAAAAGAAAAACTTTATCAAAATTTTATATTAAAAAAAAATTACCAACTCCTGCCTAAATTCTGAGTTGTGTAAAAGTTGAATGACCTTTCGGAGGTAGTTATACTTATTTCTATCAAATAATATTTTACAGGTGCATTATTGAGCTTAAAAGGCATAAACTTTTAACTCTTAGAAGTTCTTAATGTGCAAAAAAAAAACGCTCTACCCTAGTGTGTACCTGTAATTTTATACCCTAGTCATTTTCATAATGATGTCATAATGATTCATGTGATTCATGTTACTAATAATGATATCATGATGATTCATGTTAATTATATTTTACTAATATAAAATAGTAATTATCTTTAATTAATTTTAATAACTGCTACTTTTTTAACGTTTTAGGCCTGATTTTCCCAACGTCAGATAAGGAAAATTCGCCGAATAAAATACAATACTCTTCATTTGAAAACATCACCTCTTTGTCATTTATTATTTATGTAAATTTCATTTTAAAAGTGTCGATTTTACCAATGTCAGATAAGGACTATTCGTCGAATATAATACAAAACGCCTAATTTGAAAACTTCACCTAATTTGTCAGCAATCATTTATGTGAGTATTTTTAAAAAGCAGTCGTTTTATGGTTATTCTGTTGGTAAACTCGACTCTCAGATGGATAAGTCTTATCTGAAGTCGGTAAAATCGACCCTTGATCGGTGTCTGGGGGCAGATTCTCTCGCGTTAATCGAGCTTTCTCCATATGGTAATTCGATTACGAGTTTCACCGTTTTAACTATAAAAACAAGTAATTTCCACACGTAAAAAACTAGCATACGAAAGAAATCGAAATACATATATATCGTGACCCTGATAAAGCAAAAACTGTGGTCTTTGTAAAAGAAAAATCGATAATAGTTCATGCGAGCATTGACACCCTGGGCACAGAATCTCGCATCAATCGAACTTTATTTCTTGTGGTAGTTCGATTGTGTACTTAACCGTTTTATCTTAAAAATTAAGTAATACTTATATCTACACGTAAAAAACTTCCACACGAAATAAATCGAAATGCTTTAAGAGTGTCACCCAGAGAAATCAAACACATTTTTTTCTTTTACAAAGAAAAACTTCTGCAAACTTTTTTGTATACCAAACTGCACGAGAATGGGCACTGTACTTCGTAATCAAAGTTCGTTTTGTGTTACTACCAATAGTAAAACAAGGAAAAAATCCTTACTTAAAAAACCAAGCGATTAAAGTATTGTCTTGCGCATATCCATATTAAAATACTAAGATAAATTACAGTCAGTAGATATTATGTATTAAAAGTACTCACAAGAACTCGTCACGAATACGAGCACGAAGAAAACAAACCATTTATTCGCCATACTTAACACACAACCGGCGCGAGCGCACTTTACAACGTGATGCAGAACTGTGATGCCCAGCAGATAGATGGAAGCTCACTTTGCCAGTCTTGGGGTGTCCAAAAGCTTGCAATGAAGATCAGGACTTTAGTTTTTTTTATATATTTTTAGATATTGTCAAAAAAATTTACATACGTTGTAAATACAGTAACATACATAGGTATTCCTAAACCTAAATATACCTTCTAATGTATTCTGTTTTCTTCTCCGTCCGGAGAAGAAAACAAATGAAGAAATTTTGTCTATGGTTAGGGAAAAAAGGAGATTGATGGAAACAATCGAGTGTAAGAGGGGACGAATGTTGGGCCACCTGATTCGACACGACAATTTTATTAAAACGATAATTGAAGGAAGAATAGAAGGAAAAAGGAAGCGAGGAAGACCAAGAATAAGCTACATGCAGCAAATAAAGGAAAAGATAAATGTCGGGTCGTATCAGGAGGTTAAGAGAAAGGCGGAAAGCAGAGAGGAATGGAAAAAACTCCACCGACAAGAGCCTAGCTCTTAAATTGGATGAATGTATTCTGTGGCTATTATGGAAATCAGAAATGACTAGACTACCAGAGACAGTTACAATAATCTGCTCCGGTCATTAATTGAAGACTTGTCGTACCTACACGATACCCTAATTTGATAATTGATATTGAGAAAGATATAGGTGAAGAAGTTTGGGGAAGACCTATGCCCAGCAGTGGGATATAAGTGTAAATAAATGAATGATATATTAATTAGAAATTTTGTCTTTCAAACAACATTATACAGTTACTATTTTCAGTTTTTGTCATATCATACCCTAGCTACAAAACATAAAGAACATATGGTTACCCTTCATAAAATACCTACCTACACATCGTAACAGGAAAATGGATCTGCCAAGAGGTCAGTATCTCGTACATGACGCTTCGTAATTAAAACTTGTTATTTTACTCAATTTAAATAATTTTAGATTGATATGAAAACTTGTTTGTACCAAACTTAGGTAGAGACCTTTTAGATCTTTTAGGTTTAAGGTTACAAAATGTATTTAGTTAGGTATACCTATGTAGGAAGGTACTCAATCTACGTGGTATTTTGCCACCTAAATGCTGCCTTTCTTTTATATGATTGTTTGTGGAAAGTACAATCATATTTTTGTTTTTATAGTGTTTTGTCTTACTAACTTATAATTTAAAAGGCACTTGAAAAAAGCAAATTTGTCAGACGAGGAATAGAACCCGGTGTCTAACGCTAAAAGATTTAAGTAGGTGCCTATTTGATTGGGAGGTTTTAGTCAAGAAAAATAAAAGACAATATATTTTTTTATAATTTTATCTTGAGGTGTAAGTTTATTCGCATAACAATGTTTCATACAAATTTCCTCATTTTGTACACACCTTTTCACGGTTTATTTTGTAGTTATTATCTTTTATAAAAGTTGGCTCTCTAAAATTTTAACATATCGTCATGTCTGTTCCCTATATCTAATTCGCTTCACCGCTGTTGTTAAATTAATTAATAACACAGGATTTACTAAGGCAAAGTATTAGAAAGAAAATAATAGTTATTGCAGACTAAGCTTTACGAAATAATATAAAAAATGTGTTCTTGAAACACGGAATGGGCTCTTAGAGCGTAAATCAGCCTTCCTATATCGTTCGTGGCACTAGAAATGATTGAGAAACTTGGCCTTAATTTTCCACTGCGTTCGGTGAGTGCTTAGTGCAAGTTCATACAGAAACTACATGACGGAGGTTAGAAGCGCCTGCGCCACTCCACGCGAGATAGTTTTGCTAGTCTGGCCTTGGCCACCTTTTTAAGTAGGTATAGTGCGACAGGTTCGACTTGTATGTAGGAAAATGTCTTGGACAAGTAAATCTCAGCACACCACTGGTGAAAATGAAATCCTGTCGTTGCCTATCTTTTCCTTTGCCCATATTTTGCCTATATTTGTGAGTTCATAAAACTTGTCGCACTATAAGTTACTTAGACCGCAAATTCGAATCGAAAGCTTACAGCGGCGCGTCTAAAGCATAACATTACCCTGTTCCTGTCATGTCAACCATACAATCTTACAGCAGACAAAGTAAGCTTGTTTTTTTCGTTTAACAATTCAAACTTATTGTGTCACGATCAAGTAAGCTTGCTTTATCACCAATATTTTAGAAATCTCGATGTAGCACAAACTGCACGATCGATTCAACGCCCGACTATATGCTTTAGTTACGAGTCCTTAATTTGGGGTCTAAGTAAGAGGATTTTTGCCACTGCTTTCAGGAGCGGCTCAATAAATAGTGTCACGTGGCGTGGCTCGGCGCTAGCGCACGGCCTGCGCGAGCGCATGATATAAACAGACATTGCACAAATCGCACTGGGATCAGTGGACTCGATCGCCAGTCCACAAGGCTGCCAGTTACACCTTATAAGAAAATTCGTTACTAAATAACAACTAAATCACTTTAAAATCAATTCAAAATGTACATTATTCGCCTTATTCGTAAACAAATCTAATCTGCTACAAAAAATTAGCAAATTTAAATACAATAATCACCTAGTCCTCCTATATAAAATTAATCACTTAAGTATTAGAAAAACACAATAGTTAAGAGTGAGTTGCGGCGCACTCTCTTGTGATATAGCTTATTATGCTCTCCACGTGTACTTTCAACGAATGAATAGCGAAATATATTGCGTTGACACATTAAAACTAAAAATTGACTGTACATTTTATATTTATGTAAATATTTGTACATATTGCACTCTGAAGTAACAAAATTATTAAGAAAATTGTCGAAACGAAGAATATATACGCAGAACAAATTATTCCAGTAAATACAAATTCAATGATATTAGAAATCACAATGTTCATAGCTCGTACACTATACTAAGTCCCTATGGCTTACAAAGCTTACAAAAGATAAATACAGAGGTCATTTACAAAAAATATACTTCTACCCAAATAATATAAAAATAACAACAGCCATCTGTACTTCTCTAGATGAATAAAATTAATGTGCATATGTTAGACATATGACAATAGATTCTAGGGTTATCTATATACAAATGGACAATCGGACATAGAGCGGACTAGTCCAGATGTCCACCGTTTGTTATATTAGACTGGACGTGCCACGTTTGGTCACTACAATACTAAAGTAAAATGTATAGATTTAAAAAAAGGCAATCAAAGAAGTACAACTGGTTGTAACAGTCGAACCATCGTGCTTTCCTTAGCCAGTCTTGTCGTAACATTTTATGTCGTCTCTTTCTACACTTCGACCAACTTCTGAATCCAAAAGTGCCGTCTCCTTACATCATTATCCAAATAAGCGATATAAACTTATCATCTTACTAATGTTCCATTATCAGCTAAGACACAAATTATATAGGGTATCTCATTACTTATTACTTTCTCATGTGAGATTATTACATACTTAATAAATCTATTACAATTTCGAAATTGAATAATATGTATCAAATACGACCGGCTGTGCACTCGCGGGCTCCGGAAACTATGAAGCTATGTATGAGACTACGCGTCAAATGATGTATAAATTACTTATCGAATGGCAGTTATATTTGTCACAAACCTCAGATGTGGACCGGGAAGCAGGCGGTGTTACGAATGGCCGCTTAGTAGCGGGCCGCTTCCGATCACATCTCAGATATAAGGCATCGTATCATAGCGACAATCATTTTCGTAGACCACATCTAGTAACTATGGGTTCACGTGCGCAGGCGCAGGGTTACTTGGGCACGCAGGTGACGGCCAGTCTCGATTGCGTTTAGTAACCCTCAAATGATAATTGCAACACTTTACTTTTCAGTAAATTAATATTAACAGGCCACGGGGGAATACTCAATCGTATAGATGTGCCGCATGAGAACGTTGGCGGCAAAATTCCTGTGAAAGTCATCGTTTAAGTTGCCGGCAACTTAATCAATTTAAGGGAACATTATTTTTTTATTATTCTTTAATTGAAAAGTGAATATTTATGATTAATATTTTTATACAAACTTTGTATAATGTTTACTAATATTGCATTTGCAGGCTGTTTAAGCTGTGTTTTTGAAATATTCCTTTCTATGGTACGGTAATGTTGCCGGCAATGGGAAATTTATAATCGTAAGACAGCAACCGATACTGGCAGTAACCACGTGCTAAAAGCGTTCGTCCAGCGCCTCCACCAACAGATAAGAATATCGTCACTATTCATGCTTTATGGCGATGCGCTTTTCAGTAATGGTAGCGATGAACTGACGCTCATACGAGTTTAACTCATGACTTCGTCGATGTAAAATAATTTTAAGTTGTACCCTAATTGACGGTACTGAGCAAATTAATTACACATTCGAATATCTTCTACTCATCCAATTTTATCACATAAGCATTAGGCGGCCGATATTAAAATTAAAGCAACATCGCGCCAGCACACGTTTGCCCGAGACTATGAAAAGAAACAAAATTTCTATTTGAACATTCGCTATGATCGCACGCATACAAGATCGCACCATGTAATTTACGTTATAATGGCAGTGTGTTCGTTATTAATACGCCCCTATCGGAGCGCCTAAGACACTCCAGTGACATTTTGTGCTTCGTTTTCTATTTTAGAATCGCCTACTGCTAGAATAAAATTAATATTAGTCGAAAAGATGTATTCAAAGCGAACTAGCGCGGTCCGCGGTGCAAGCCCGATCGTTTCACTCTGACTGTTATACGTATATTAAGAAATGCATTTCCAAAACCCCAAACATACGTTATTATGTAAATATACAACACACATAATGGCATGTAAAGAAGACATTCAACACATCACTCAGACCTAACATACACCTTAAACGCGTAGAATGGATGGTGACACGAGGCTGGCGTCAAGATGAAGATGTAACGATAAAATTGGTGTTCTAATTTACTAAGAGTTCAGACATAGAAGGCTTGCGACGGCCACTGTACAACAGATGAGTCCGAAGTATGAACCGAAAATATTGCCCGCGAATACGAAAGCCAAGCGAGAGCTTACACTCACGCTATCGAAAAGTAAACGCATCTTTGTAACGATAAATTAGTTTCGGTAAGATGACACCAGGCGGCGCCACCAGTATACGAACTCGCGTAAACTTTTTATAACAAAAGCGTTGGAGTAAAAACTAGCACTAGGCTTTCTAACGCCTTATCGTATCAACAACGCTTAGTGGTACTTGAGATCGATTAATTTTAGTTTCTATATAACTATGATTTTCCGCTCAACAATGTAGGTACACAATACAGGTAACGCGAAATAAGGCATATCGTATGTGAATCGTTTATAGCTTTAGTGGGCAGTTTCGAGTGTTGAACATTGTTCATTTACTATATTACGTCGCTCGTAGTAACAAGTAGGAGGCAGGTTTGGTTAAGTTTAGAGCAGGACGCACTGCGCGCATGTCATCTATCAACATTTTACTGTGTCTACTACACCAATATTGTTCCCATAGAATAAGCTCGGCCAAAGAGAGTTAAGTAGATCTATTTTTAATTGTAGCGAGATAAGTTAACATAAATAGCTGCCATTTTGAACTTTATATACAATTTGATAAGGGAATCACGAGTATCAAGTTTAAACCGAACTAGAGAGGTTAAAGAGATAAAGATTTTTGGGAATTCCATTCAAATGCTATCCTTCTAATTCATACTACATAACAGCTGCCTTACAACATGCGCGCAATGCCACGATACAATCAGAATAGCTTTAACGTCTACGACACACTGCAACATAGTATATACTGAATTAGTATATGATGTTTAGCCAAACCTGCCCCAGAATTTCTTACATTGTAAAACATTTATGTGACACGTACACCAAGTCTATATTGCTGCGTCTAATTATAATGCTTACGGAATAAATTGCACTGACTCTCACAATCATTCGGCCTGAATAAGTGTTAGAACTATACAATCAACGGAACAGCATAGTCAAATATTATGACTCAATTATTCTCAAACGACTGACAGACACATCTAATGTAACACAAGAACCGTGTTACTGCATTACATGTAGTGTAAAATGCGAATAGTGTATTTGATTCTAACAGAGAGGAAAATCTATTGATGCTCGTGTGAAAGCTACCGATAGAATCTTTAATGTAGTAAGACACACTTATCTCAGCCTAAGTAAGACAATTCATTGTGTTATAAATGTAATCACAGCAATAATAAATTATAATTACTCGTTAACTCGAAGGACGCGGGCACGGGACAATGGAACACGGATCCGAACAAAAGTCGACAGAACACGATAACACGTCTGAGATAAACTATATACAAACAAACAGTGCATCTGGCGGCGGCGCAACGCGGCGACTGACCATCCAAGTCAATATACTCGTAAGAACCGGTCACTCAACATATAGTTAATTTTGGTAAATAAACATCATCAACATTTCACCCAATAGAAACATCTCATATATTACTTTTTTTTTGCTATAACTCTCGTAGTTTATGTACGTATTTGTAATTTAGGAGGTGTACTTATCGAACGTAGTCTTATCATACGGTCGTATCCGAGCGACCAACTCATAATCCAGTCGTAAACGAAACAATGCGCGCACCGCGTCGGCCAAAACGAGGCGAGGTCGTTCCGACCGGCGGGCGCTCTAAACGATCAACACTAAATATATTCTCCGAACGTTCAACAACACATATATTCACTAATCTCTCGCACATCGGTCACCGAATACGTACGCTCGAGGTCGTCGACCTCTTAAGTGGTAAAATTTGCACAATCCTTATAAATAGTGATCACGTCCGACGCAGTGTCCGTGCACTTCACTAAAACTAGCCAGTCTATTGCGTTCTCTCCTGGGGGCCTCGGGCGCTAGGGCGGGGCGGACGCCGGCTAGAGCGTCGCGGCGTCCAGTACGGGCGCGGCCGTCGTGGACACGTCCGCCACGTCCCAGATCTCCTCGAGGAACGGCGGCAGCTTCCTGTTCTTCAGCTTGAGCGAGATGCACATGTTCGAGTTCTGCATGCCCAGCGTCCGCAGCTCCGTCAGCACGGAGAGGATCTTCCCGTAGAGGACCGCGCAGCGCGGCGACGCGCTGTGCTGGTTCATTATGTACACCCGTAATGTGTTCAGGTAGTATCGCTGGATCTCCTCGACGAGCTGCGGCTGTTCTAGACCCGGCCGATCTGGAATGAGGTAAGTGTTTTGTAAATTAACTATATATTTATTTTAAAAAGTAGTCCTATAGTCTGATGATGAGACTGGATGTCGGTTTCATCATCAGGTGTCCTAGCATATCCATATATTCTATTATTATTTATTATTTCTATTATTTTCAAAATATTCCTTTTAAGCGAAGAAGTGTTAAAGATTAAAGAGGAGCTTCAATCTTTAACACTTCTTCGCTTGTTTTTGTTGTCTGTCCAGCTCATCCTTTCCTTTCTCCTCCAACCACATCTCAAATGCTTCTTACGTCTGTTTCTCTCTCTCTGCGTTAATGTCCATTCTTCCATATAAGGCTTTACTCCATCTGGAGTAAGTAGTTTAGTAGAGTAAGTTTTAACAAGTCTTCCCCTGATTTTTTGGAGATATTTGCTCTTAGTAAATGCTTCTTGTTGTTGAATCAATTATAGTGTTTTTCTTAACTTTTAAAATTACGAGCCGGGCCGGGGCGGGACGGTGCTAGGGGCGAAGCAAAGTTCGCTGGGTCCGCTAGTATATATATATATATATATTTATTTATTTATGCTATATTTATAATCCTTCTATCTCAGTAGTCTAATCCTGAGTCTTTCAGTATCTTCATCTCTTCCCAATTTATTTTAAGGAACGCTTATCCTAAGTCAACAAACACAATAAATATGTCTAAACCTACATCCATGCGATCTAATAACAATCTCGACGCCAAAATAGCTTCTCTTGTTCCTTTCTTCTCACGAAATCCGAATTGATCATCGTTGGTAGATGTCAATTCGGTGTTGTGCTTCTTCTGTGATTTGTTTAAATCTGTTTTGTAAAATTTTAAGCAATATTTTTGATACATGTGAAATAAGACTAAGTATTCTGTGTTCTTCGCATTTCTAGGTACTCAGTTTTTCCAGTAGATTTATTAGTTTGCTGATTTTAAAGTTTGTGGCACTATTCCTGTCTTGTGTATTTTATTTATTATATTAAACAATTCTTCTAAAATAGTGTATACAATTTGTGTATATAATTTGTGAAAAAAGTCATAGTAGCATATAGTTACAAAAATATAAGTTTCAATATCCGATATCGGATATCTATACATAGTTTCGATTCGACATCCTTAAAACCCGATGGTATGTTACGATGGAATAAAATATTTACCTGAGAATATAACAACAGCAGTGAGCAGCGCATAGTGCACGTTGTCCATCGACATGGAGTACATGCATCGGCAGAAGTGCAGCAGGTCCTCGATGACGTACGCCATGCCCGCCTTGCGGTAGTTGTCGCGGGTGTACGCCTGGTTGTTCGCGAAGAGGACGCTGTCCGTCGCCGCGTCGTACCGCCTCGCCACTCGCAACATCATCACTTCGCTTGAGCATGCCTGTAAGGGAGAAAAGAACTTAAGTACGTCAGAAATAGGGTTATTTGCCTTTTGCAGGCACACTGTCAAATATAGGTGCATTATGGTGTGTCAAGATTGGCAGGTTATTTTTTTTACTTCGGGCTTCCTCCACATCAGGCTTGTTTCATTTATGTACTATGTACTATTAGGATTAGTTCATTTATGTGAACGAGAACGAATTATTCGGTTATGGTCTTTTAAATCGGTATTTAGTACAGTTCATAATATAAGCAAATCTTGTATGTCTATAGTGCGAAAGCCGATTAAGAAATAATAATTACGAGTGTTAGAGTGAGTTGAAAGATTACAGACGCGTATGCGTAAGCGTGATGGAAGATGTGCTAGATCGAGCGAAAACGGGACAGACGCGTGTGCATTAGTGTGACGGAAGATGAACTAGTAAAGGGAGAAAGAGACAGGCGCGTGTGCCAGAGCGTGATAGAAGATGTACTAAATTGAACGACACAAGAGTACGACCATATTCGCTGTGTACGACGGACGATTGAAATCAGAGTAATCGGTGAACTATTGAACTCATAGAACTAGAAGACCGAACTAGTTCCTTTGAACGATTGTACTAGTTCGAAGCGCTCCGTTGAGTGTCCGAATAAGAACAAGACTACTCCAAGCGTAAAGTATGATTTCATAGGTATCCTAAATCTTGTGTGAATTTGTTAGCCACATGCACTTGACCGTTCGGAAAATTAATGATATTTAGAATGTTAACGATATGACCAGATTCTTCAATGCCGACTGAGTAACTTATTGTTGGTATGCATGTTCACGTTCTCTCAATCACATCCGCAGTCATTAATTAATCTGTCAATGGACTGCCGCTGAATTATCACAGCCAGTTAATTCTATGTGTATGTTTTCAATTACAAGGCACTGACGAGTATGGTCGCGGACATTGTTGCATTACCGCTTCCGAACGAAAATCGCTTGCATAAACTTCAGAAATATGGGTGTACTTCATACATGATTCTTGCTGTTAAAGTGGTAAGGCGAATCTTGAGGAACCAAACTTACATTAAAAGTTAACATTGATATTGGGCACCAATCACATACATTGCTCTGATCTCAAAGTAAGAAGCCAATGCACTTCTGAAATCAGCCACAACGGTGGTACCACAACACCCAGACCCGAGACAACTTAGAACATTATGATTTCTACATAGACCCAACCGGGAATCGAAACCAGAACGTCGGAGCGGCAAAGATTTGAAACCCAGCGTGCTTCTCCACTACAAGGCTAATCCCAATCCCAGAGTGGAATTTAAAGCGTCGCCGCTACAATACGAGGTCATCAAAATTGTCGAATGGATAGTATACAACTTATAAGCTTAAAATGAATATTAGTTTAAGAACGTACCTTTAATAATGTGATCTGGTCGGGTTGTGAGATCTTTGAGAAACCAGGTAGGCCTTTGGCGAACTCCACTATTAGCTGAACGGTGAGGATGGTCATCTCTGTGATCTGGCGGAACGGCATGTCGGAGTCTTCGTCCTCTTCATCCGCTGACTGCCAAGTCTGGAAACGAGTGAAATTAGATTCATTTAAATAGTTGAGTTCGAATTTTTAACCAGGCTTTTAGTTTAAGCGTGTTTGAAAATTCTTATTAGCACAGTAGTAAACAATGTAAGCCTTAAAGTGTAAAAATAAAGTATTTTGTATACTTTACACAAAATATTGTGTGTATTTCAAGTCAACTACTTATTAAAGTTAACGAACTAAATTGAAACCCAAAATAATAACTAGTACGAGACAGGGACTCTGCATCTTTTACTATCCGAACACATTCCATAACCTCTTCGGGCTGGGATTCTCAGGTCAATCCAACTAGTTTCGGACTTTTTATGTATTTATTGTTAAATAAACAGTAAAAAACACTACAATCACTTCTTCCAAACTGTTGTTCTCGCCTAAATTTACATTCATTAATAATAACTTAAAACTATTTAGTATACAGAGTTCATTTTTTAGATCTTATAAGACCATACAAACAGTATCTTGATAGTTAAAAATAAAAAAAAATAGCAATGGTATGGTGGCAAATTAAATAGGCTCTACCAATATAACCTATGGATCACGGTTTAAATTAAGTCAAAAGTAGTTAAGTAGTAAGATAAAAGTTATCTACCTGTGTCACCCTCTTGAGATCCTCCTCCGATGGCTGCTCGTACCCGTCCTGGTACCACACCAGCCTCGCGATAAGGAACTGCTGGTTGGCCGTGAGGGGAGGGATGTTCTTCAGCCGGTTCTGCTCCATCAGCTTCTCCGACAGGAACCGCGGGACCACTTCGTGCTGCAAACATTCCAGCTTCACGTAGGAAACCGTGCAATTACTATCTCGCTTCAGAGATGAAACGAAAAGATGAGATGGCGATGAGAACTGAATTCGAACTGACCGAACAAATAATAATTGCATAGTATTCGATTAATAACTTAAAGCTAACAAAATAAATAAAACGATAAACAATGTGTTTTGATGATGGAGTTACAAAATAGTGATAACTTACAATCCTCGCTGCCTCAGGAGGTGGTGGATCACACTGCATTATTGGAGGCATGTGATCGTCTACTGTCGTTGTGCTCACTGGTAGTTTGTCTTTTTCTCTTTGCGCTTTCTTCTCTTTCCGTTTCTGCGCGCACTGGGTCTCTGGCACGACGCATTCGGGCCTCATGCCCACCGCCAGACACTTCTTCAACCGGCACTCCTGACATTTCCGCCGCATATACATATCCATCTCGCAAGCATGTCCAAACTTGCAAATGTACACAGCATTTTTGGTCACACTCCGCCTGAAGAAACCTGAAAACAATTACGAAATCAGTCGTCAAGAGGACTATCGCAAAATCGCAGTGATATAGCATAAACAATAAAAATGACGAAACGTATACTTTTGCGAAACTCGTTATAATGATAAGATAATGTAGTCATGTACGTGAAGGTTGGCTGAAAGGCGCAGGTCATTGACAGTGAGCGACGAGTTAGGTGGTATACTAATGTCGATTTTTATTATACAAAACAAAGATAGATAGCGCATAAATTGTCTGAATTGGACGTAATTGTGGAGTGCGCTACATTTGGTTTATGGCTGACGAGATCGGCTGCGTTGGTTGGGGGGGTTTAAGCACGATGCAGTGAATGTACTGAATGTTTATTGAGGTCGTCGGTGAAGGTCGGAGGCGATGTCCGATAGGTGTCGGTGAATCTAACTAAATGGGGAGTAGACGCGCTGCAGACAGCCATTGTGACGTTCCGTCTCGAGTCGAGCCACTATGTGCACGCGCAGCTCATAACAGCCTCGTACGGCACAATGCGCTAATTCAACGCTGAATTGGCACGATCGTGTGGGCGATCTGCATGTAAGGGTCATAGCGTAACAACGACCTAGTTCTGATGTGGAGTAGTACGAGTAATAATTGAACTTGAGCTCAGCGTTGCTTTGACACATTGCCGAATTCTCGAGACGCGGAATTTGGCAACCAAGTCGGTAGATATTGAAACACTGAGTCTTGCAATAATATGTACCTTTGCATCCTTCACACGTAAGCGCGTTGTAGTGGTATCCGGAGGCTCTGTCGCCACAGACGAGACATAGCTCCTCTTGCTGACGAGGCGCCGGGCCCTTTTTCTGCCGTCTCGCCTCGCCATCTGTACTGCAACCATTCACGCTAGAAGCCGGCGACAATTCCTCTCGGCCTGGAACAAAAGACAAGGAATATCAAAGACGTGTTTTCGAAAGTGCAACTGCGCAATTTATTGCGAGCCGTGCCGGTGGCCAGAGGCGCCGAGTGCCGAGAACATCTAAAATCGGACGCTATAAAATTTGCATACATTTCATGATCCATTTGTCGGGACGGCGAACGGGTGAGACTCGTTTTATTTTTCATTTTTACATTCGTCGGTTCGTCGAAGAGATGTTTTCGTTGGTCGTAAGTGATTTTCGGCAGTAGCGTGGCCGTTTCCTGCCAAACAAAAGGTGGCTAGAGCGGCTGTCCGCATACTAATGAGAGTTTGATATTCCAGTCGCTCGCGGGAGCAGGGTGTGCGATGCGCCGTGGAAGAGTAATCGGCAATTGTCAATCACGCAGTAGGAACCCCATAAGAAGCTGAACATATTGCTTCAGATGAATCTAACAATGTTTGAGAGTTGATTTTCGGCTTAAAATTGGTAAATCATTAATAAGCAAATAATACATTAATATGTTCAGGATTGTTCTGCAAATTAAAAGTAGCAGACTTTTTAATAATTAGACGTAGCATAAGGGGTAAAGCCTAAAGAGTATACACAAATAAATACAGTCGATCATAGAACCTCCTCCTCTTTGAAATTGGTAAATGATGTGTGTTCAGAGCGTCAAGGAATCACGTTAGGATCCACTCAAGCCGTTGTCATTAAAATTATTAACATTTTTATTGTATCCATTAGAGTGGTGCGGGTCGGTGTCCGAGCGGAGAGTACCTGCGTTACGCAATCGGCCGAAATAGATGCCAAAAAACTGGTTTCACGTGGGATAAGACGTTGGCATCATACTTTTTCTTCTATGATGTTCTAGACCGTTGATCATATAAAGCTGCCTAGTACATAACCAAAAAAGAACACATTCCAGATATCATTTATCATAAAGTTAAATTTTCTTTTCCATGAGTATTTAGCTGGTTTCAAAGTCTTTGTGTACCAGACATAATAAAAAGGCACCCAGAAAAATTAAAATAAATCTAGAAATCCCTGCGACAATCTACTAAAATAAGTTTATCTTGAAGTGAAATCGTCCCAACTTCGTCACGATTCCGTGAATTTCAATGGAATACGACCTTGTTTACTTGAGTTTAGCAATAATTCGGAGCGTTTTTAATAAAGATTCAGTTGTCTGCAGGACGGGTTGTTATTGAGTCGATAAAATTGTACCAATAAAGAGGTCAAGTGCGTTGTATCGAGGCTGTTTACATTGAGCATCATCTAGCTTACAGGACGGCAACATTGCACTGACCTGTACACAGCGATGCGAATATTTTTATCGCTGTTTCAATTTATTTTTAAAGCGTGAACGTTGTTATGGTAGGCAATGTTTTGTGGAATTGAATAACGCCTTTGTGAAGTTATTTGAGTCAGCGCTTATTTTTGAGACTCTAAATAAAATTATTCAAGAATGCTAAAGCAAATATGGTCGTAACTTAAAGGCCTATGCAAATTAGATTGAATCGAAAGGCCCCTGCTTTGGCCATAAGATGCCTAGCGGTGTGATTACTTCTAAAACCGGTAAATTACGTAACAAAATAGATGAATGGTGAAAGTGTCATATTCATAATAAACCGGATGAACTTCGTGTAACGAAGATTATTTGAATTCATTTTTGACAAATTATTGTAGAATTATTTAAGTTTGTAATTTAAGCAACTTGTATACCTAATATACATATAATGAAGGGTGACAGATAGGATGAGGATGACCTTGGTACCTGTTTTATGATATTAATTAATCAATAGAGTGGAGAAAG
Source organism: Pyrausta purpuralis (assembly GCA_963924145.1). Lineage (NCBI taxonomy): Eukaryota > Metazoa > Arthropoda > Insecta > Lepidoptera > Crambidae > Pyrausta > Pyrausta purpuralis. The sequence continues at coordinate 17,082,225 of OZ001649.1, forward strand.
ATTCGATATGTGCAAAATATGACCAGATACCTGGGTTATTTATTCCCAACTTTAAAAAACGGAGGTAATCAATTCAATGTGCATGTTTGTGATATTGTAAGAATTTGATAATATTGAGTAGGTACCTTTGTTGATCTATAAATGCCTCTAAACACGTGTGCAAAATTTCGTAAATATATTTTTGTTTGTCCAAGGATTTCTCGGACAAGAAGTCATAGCGATATGATTATTTTTCAGTTGGATTAGGTTACATATTTCAATTCAGGGTACAGTGTAAGTGTCACCAAAATTGGTCCAGTAACTTTGAGACGTGGGTAAATAATAAAAAATCCTGAAACTTTTTTTTTATTAAACCGCCTTCAAAAGGCTGACAAGAAATCTTAAAATATTAAAAAACTAAGTCTGAATGATCGATGACTTTATTAGGTAACAAATCAAGGGTGCGTTCCGTATTGCGCCAATATCACTGTTAGCACTGTGAGCGTCAAAAGCCGTTCCGATTTGATTAGCGTGCTGACAGCGCTGTTGACGCGATTTCATTTCGGAACGGCTTTAGATCACATTTGCTGTTCTTTGAAGCAAAAAGACGTCAAATGCGTCAATGTGACAGGCCGCTCTTAGACGCTCACGGTGCTAACGCAGCAAAACGATTGCACTGTGAACGCAAGATGGCGGTGATAGTGACGTCAGCCGTGACGTTACTACAGCTATCGTTGACTCGCTAACGCCAAATCGGAACGGTTTGTAAGCGCGCTAACAGTGATATTTTCGCTGTCAGCGCAATACGGAACGCAGCGCAAACCGATGCCCGTGAAAAAGAAAGCTAATCAAAAGTTGAATGCACGGATGACCGAGTCAGTGTGTTATGTTATTACGTCTCAGCTGTTCAGTGTGTTGCGCGCGCGCATTGGAAGGTCTAGTTCGTGCCGGTTCGGTGGCGCTCGGGCCGCGTCGGGTGTGCGAGCGAGAGGCGCTCAAGAGCGACAAGTGGGGCGCGAGCGTCGACCGGGGGCAGCGTGCGGCCTTGACTCTTAAGTCCGCCCCCCCCCCCCCCCCCCATACCACCTCGCCACGCTCGACGCGCAGCCACATTATTTATGATAGCATCAGAGCTACACCAAGCGAGCTCGCGATTCTTTACCAACTAATAATAACTCGTTTTTCCTCTCACGCGACTACTTTTTTTTTTGCTCGGATTTGTAATTTCATTTCAACACTGTAGAGGTAGACATTCAAAAGAATCCAAAATTGACTTTGATGGTGCTCGTTAAGATAATCTTACTCAGACAGGATGTGAATTTGTTAACAAGAGTTTGGCAAAGGTTTCATAAGTCAAACAAGAGGTAGCAAATCAGCGAATCAGCGAACGCATACTTTCACTGTGACCTCAGAAAAGTCGACGCAATAATTTCGCAGGCGGTCCGCGCAGCTAGTGAAAGTTGGCCAAAAGTAGGTATTGCACAAGTCTACACATACGCAGCACACGTAATTGTATTTCGGGTGTGGCGAAAGTGAGCCCATGACGTGTAACGCCAACCTACCATTCAGCATTACAATGGAACTAGTAAGAATAAAAATCGCCTTTCCGTTTTTTTATTTTTTTATTACAGGCCAAGGTAGATTTCAAACACTTTCGAGTTCGAAGCTTAAATGTAGAGCAAGGAAATAATGTTAACATCTTTGACATGATTTAGTTCGACCAAACGCACAAATCATAAATGCTATTCTAAAATCATAGAGACAAACAGTGTTGAAATAACGTTCGAAATTGATGACTGAAGAAAATAAAGAAAACAAGACCGCGGCATTACTGCGCAAACGCAGTCGCTTTTCTCGGCGGCCATCTTAGCGCGGAGAAAAACTGATGCACAAAAAGTTGCGTGCGAGTGATCGATGCATCGCTGAGCTGAGATCGGTCCACGATGTTACTTTCTACGACACTTTCTAGCAAGAGATGTGGGACGGAGCGCCGCAACTAGAGCGATTGCATTGGTTTCTCTACGCGTTGGGAAAATTGGATTGAAATAGAAATCGCGCGGTGAAAATTCGCATTTTCACGTCACACCGCACCGCCCGTGGAAACTCCGGCGGTGAAGTCACGGATAAATTATCGGTGATCAACGTTTAGAAAATCAAACTTGATCGAGCATACCATAAAAGTGTGCCCGTCAATAATAACTGTAGACATTTACGGCCGTTCCCTATATCCATTCTAACTGTGGTTTTGCCCTACTAGAGTTAGAAATGGTTATCTACCTTTAGATTTTTTGTTTCTATAAACCTACTGGCAGTAGGGTAAACTATCTCTGGATGCATCTTATCGATGGGAGGACGGATAGCTTACTTGGGATAGGCATTTGTATGAAATTGACATTTATTGCGTTCCTATAATGTTTTTCATCTGACTGTCAGTCAGTTTGACTATCTCTAGTAACCCCAGAATTCAATCCTAGGATTTTGGAGGATAACGCTCTTTTACACCCTGGCAAATTACTAGTTTTAAATGTTTCATTGATTTATTTATGTAAAAGTCCTGCTGCTCACAAGGTTAAGATAGAAACTTTCTCCCTAGTGGCGAAGATGTTCCTTTACTCTAAGAAACTGACACTAGCCATAACCCCGCCTAACAAAAGATACTTAGATATAATAAGGATGATGTGGTAGGAGAGCTGCGTTCAGGTCATCCAGGGCAGCAGCGTTAAGATGGTAGGTAGGTGGTGGGACCCGCTACCAGTCTGACAGACTGCCCAAACTGATCATAGGGACGGATAAAGGTGTCTGCTGCAGTGAAGGGAAATGAGAACAACAAGGACGGATAATATCTGATTTATTGGTAGTAAATTAGTTTATTTAAAATATTAACAGATACATTAATAGGTGGGCCGCCAGTGTGAGTTCCGACGGTGCTGGATTCTGCTATGTAGGTCACTGACGTGTTCGTAGTTGTAGAATGTAAGGTGCTACCTCATACAATTTATGAAAAACATATAAGTTTCGGGTGGCGAACAATATTGAATCCAAGTTCAAGCAGTCAACTTTTTCTCTGGGAACAGCTGAGTGACTGGGAAGGTACCCGATGCTTTGCATAGCATTCGATGAGCCTGAAATAATTCCACCAGCATCATCATCTATGCCTTTGTCAAGGGAAGGTGGACTTTTTGCTGTGGCTGAAAGAAGTAAATAAAACAAATCAGTATAACATGAAAACAACTGGTATTTAAGCAAAGGATATTGACCAAAACTCTATAGAAAACTCTGCACACTTTGCAGCAGCATGCGTCTTTACAAAATGTTTGGATAAAATATATACCTAAATATTTGAAAGAATACACACAAAAAATATTTTTGATAAATAATCAGGTTTACAAGGAATTCAACGGCAGATTAGGCATTTTGAGGTTATGTTTTGGATTGCAGAGTTAATGCACCTCACCTACATTCATTTTGATACATTCAGAAGGTAGGTAATTGTTATATACTAAGTCATAAGTGCAATTGTCTAGCATAAAACCTGCTATATGTATGTAACACTTAGTTGGCAAATAAATGAATATGAATATGAATATTTTACTGAAGTAATTCAATACTTAATAACTTAGTTACCCTTAAAATACCAGTACAATTATAATTCAAACAAGATTTTTAAAATATAAACTACAAAGACGCAATCTGGACCCGGCTTTGGTCAATATCCTTTAAAAACCGTAAACGACTTGTTGGTGAAAGTACAATTGATACTCACTCACTGCACTTATTTTATGGAAATAAAGTCGTCCTTGAATACATTGTTTACCAGCTGGACACATTGTTTTTTCTAAGCAACCGGACTGATAGCATTCTGAAACGTTTGCGAAAATAAACTGGAACTATAACTTTCTATTTCTTTTCAATCGGTCGTTTTGAATTGTAAAATTTATAAATACTTTTTACGTTAAAAAGTATTAATTTTCAATCAATTGACGTAGGTATGATATGATGTCAATCAATCAGCTGTCTGTCAGAGCTCAAAAACGTTCCATTTTACGTAAAGTCTATGCATGCTTCTCATAATATTTTTACCCAAAATAGAATATATATATAATTAGGTACATAGCAATAAAAATAAATATTATTTTAAACGTATCATATAAATATTATCCTTGGTGTATCATAATGACCACAAATATCTCGAAAACGTTGACGCGACGTAATTGAGAGGGTTTTGTACAACTGCGTAATTCGAAACGTAAGGGAGGGCTTGGATAATGTGGCCTATCTTCTGCTAACTGGAGATAAGCAACACCTATCTGTAATATAGAAACTGTTTATTATGGTCGATAGCTGGTGACAACAGTTCAAGGATAGCTATCTATCTTTGATCTTAGTTTGCATATAGGGAACGGCCGTTAGTGTAGCAACGAAAATAATGTACAGGCAACAGCACGTCCAGGTAAACACTGCGGTATCTTATGCAGTAGAAATAAGGGATAGTTTGCAACAAAATTGGCTAACCCGATGTGCTGGCGACCTAAATCTCCCTACTTGGTATGAATATGCGTGAAAGAAAAAGAATTTAAAAAACGCGGAGGTCGAGGTCAATTAATTTTATCTGTCTGGGTTTTAAGATAGACCGAACAGATTAGTAGATGTTGGACATATTTGCTCCGATTCTTTCATAGACACTTTCATTACAATGTGTGGCGAAACGCCAATGTGCCAGGGTTGTGACTTTTTTAAGTTTATGGTACGGCAGTGCGTCGATGGTGCTGCTGCCTAGGGGTTGGTTGGGAAGTGCCATTATTCCTTCCCATGACCATATTAAATTCAGGCATTCTTCTGACATACATCAGACTTACGGATAAAATTAAGCATTACTCCTGAAAGAAAGGAGATCTGTGTTAGTCGACTCACAATACAGCAATTCACTAAACTGATTTATACACATTAAGGGTGCATCAATTTCAGTTGCATAGGAAACAGACAGGCGTCTGTTCGGGGATGCACGTGGAAGTGTTTATATCCGCTGCGTGTGCGCATCCGGCGCGCATTCCCTTGAACTGTGCCTCTCATTATCATGCCTGTTTTAGGGAAAAGCAGATTCCTTTGCAATATTCCCACGAATATGGATTTTGTCAGATGAGGGATATAAATTGCTAAGTTAAGAGCTGCATTGTTTGTTGGTTGGTTGTTTTAACTACGGTTTATGTAATATGAATCAATTTCATTAATATGTATACGGATAGTTACATCCGATAAGCTTTTGATTAAATTGTCAAAGGTTAACGTTTCATTTTGTTGATGGAATCTGTATCGCAACTTGTTTATGTTTTAACAAAACATTATCATTCTATTTAGTTCCATGTGAGCTATATTGGATACATTTATCAAGTAAGCAAGGAATAAGATAACAGGTCAATAAGCCATATGCATCCACTAGAAGTAAGTAATAAACAAAACGTTAAATGTGGAATGTTTTTCATATCAGCATCATAAATAACTTTTAATGCATTCAGTTGCAGTTAAATCATCGTGAGTTTCCTTCAGATCAATAAAGATACGAGCATTCCTCTGTAATTTGAGCCATCTAAGCTGTGTTAGAAAGCGTAACGTTATTGTTTTAAGACACAATGTTATAACAAAGTAAACATAAAACAAATGAAGGTATACTATCGAAACGAAAAAATGTCGTGGGTATTTCTTTAATAGAGGCCCGTAAATTAGAAAGTGGTCTCTGGTTATCACGGAGGTAGCACTACGAGTTACGGGGTAATGGGAGTACATAGTAATGGATACCACAGCCCAACCAACAGTTCGCTTTATTGACAAAATGTTGGTTAACGCAACTTCTCTCTCTTTCCCTCATGGTAAAATAAGTGCTTGCCATGAGCTTTTCTCTCTATCGGCTCCCCAATTTAGATGCGCACCCACGCTCATACGCGCCTTTTGAGTAAACATGGGAATAGGCAAATAGAAAAGGGAGAAAGATATAATTAGAATAAATGCAGCGTGGAGCATTGCGACGCCATATGGAACATGTTGGCTGTATTTATCAACGTTTTAAAATATCTGTGTTATTATTTTTGAAATGCCGACAGGTGACGTAAAAGCAACGAAGCGAGGCGCACCGCACTATCAATGCCCTTGTCCTGCTCAAGCTCAAAGCGTGACCTCAGTTTCAATGCAAATCATTACACGGTTGTCTACACAGACGAAACCAAACAATCCGAAACAAAACCAGCAAAAATGTGGGTGTTTCGCACCGCGAAATTTTCGTACCGCGGTACGAATCGCCAAAATGCTGTTTCAGAATGGAGTCATTCGCACCGCATGTAGTTTGACAATTCGTGACCCATTTCATCGACAACTGTGGTGCAATAACTAAATTCTGAAATAGCACTTGGTCAATTCGCCACGCGGTCCGAAAATTCGTCTCGTGGTGCAAAACGTTTCTGATACACAACAATGGGTTAATTTTCCCTGTTTTATTATTATTGCGATTCAAAGGTTTTAAAAAGATTTGTTTATTAACCTCATTACATAGACAATATTGTAACGAAAACTAGGCCAAGGCACACTTAGATGACGTAAAAATTATCGCTAACCCAGCGTCATAAGGGCTAATTAAAATCGGTCAGCAATTAGGTCAACGACTTTGTTCTCCGAAACTGATAAACTGTTTTAGGTTTAATTAATAGTCTAAGATAGAAGGTTGATTAATCGGAGTTCACCTATTTTCTGAAATATTGACAACCATATTGAATATCATTTAATTGTGTGTGACGAACCAGCCGCGACCTATGTTGATTCCTTATAGCTTTGTGGTTCGTCAGTTATGTGGGTCATTAACATTGGCTTTCCGAGGAACGGCCGAACGTAAACGAGGAAAATCGAGTCGAAATCTCGAAGTGGGTCGCGCGTCTCGCCTGTCGGGGAATCGAGGCTGAAACAACAATTGCTGGGACAGTGAAGTAACGTAATGCAATGGCATGCGGTGAAGTAATACCAGATGCTCAAATTAAACAATCTTATTTATATACACATGCGGTCAACCACTCGGATTAAGCGTATTCAAGATTTATTTTATTATTTTAATCGTTTTAGGTACACTGACATTGTTGAGGCAAAAACTAACTGTCTAGTTGCCAAAAAAAAAATATGGATCCTTGTTAATTACAAATGTAAGGCTGCATTTAATGAAGAAGAGGCTATGCAACATTGTGTAGTTTAATGTGTCGTCCGGGAACTTAGGGGTCGTTGACCGTGTATCAGGTCCAGATAAGCCAACGTCGAAACTGTTATCATCACCCGACAAAGACTGTGTTGTTTACGACCAATTTGACACCAAACAAATGCTCTGATTAGATTATTATTATGAATCTTCAGTTAAGATATTAGAAGTGACTTAATTTTATCAAAAGTTGTTATTCAATACCGTAACAAAACGTCTATTGATGCCAAAGTCTTAAAGATGCTCAATAGAGAGGGTACATCTTAAAGCGATCATTACAACAAAAGAAGTATCGGCAAAGAGTAAAGTGCTATATATTTTAGTCTATAAGTGTATGCGATAAAAGCTGTACAAAGAAACTGGTCTTACCAGCAGGGCCTCTTCGCCGCGTGACCAGATCTGAGTAACGAGCAAAAACTAAACGACATCCGACTGAGCGGAGTAGGAAAAAACCGACCATACCAAAACACTGGCTTAACAACAAACTTGCCAATTGCGAAGGCAACTACGTTTTAAATACAAAAAAACAATAGCGTTAATAGAAACGCTTCTTCTTGGCGACGTATCGTCATAATCAGTAGAGCCAAAATCGCTTTATCAACAGAGTTATATTCACTACCGATAATGCTTATTGGAATTTTCTAGTTCATAAATATCTCTAAGCCCGGTTGAAAGAGTCTACCACAGCGTCATCCAAGTTAACAACTGAGCCAACATAGAAGCAATCAAAATTACAACGACTATGAGTACTTACATAGGCATTTCGTTACGGTGCCTGTGTAGCTATTATGGTGTTACGTCAGCCAATTGCAATCTCCAATGGCATAGAAGCCGGCTGCAACTTGCATTGCACGTGAAAACGATGTGACAGAAATAATCGTCCGGCACATCTCGTGAACTGTGTCATGGGCTCGGCCCACGCTCGGTGGAAGGTCGCCCGCCCTCCGCACCGGAGTAACTCATTACTCAATAAAGCCACGTCTGCACCGTGGAATTGAAACGTCAACTCCAATTCAGAAAGCTGATCGTTTGGATCCGTATCCTTTTACACGGACAACTACAAAACACATCGTGTACTTTTGATCAACGCTATCCTCTATCATGGGATTGAATGTACACGTTTACGCAACTAGCCATCTAAGGGACTGATCCCCTTTCTAACCCTCCACGAATTTCTGTGTAAGACCCGCACAAGCACATCGCTAGCGGGTAATAATAATCGGAGCTGTCGGCTTGATTGATGGGCCGACGATGACGAGGCACCGCAGACATACGATTCCCTTCCCTTTCCCAACCACGCCATCCATTCAATCCCGTTAGTGCTACACCAAAAACTCGCTAATCACCGCTCAGCAAAACGCTCTATCAAAACCTCGGAATTTGTAACCCTGAACCTCGTCACAATAGCTTCCTTAAATGTTTAATAAAAGCATTTGTCTATGAGCTGAGGCACTTGAGACAGAGAAACTTTTTACTTTGACAACGCGCGACTGTTTCAAACATAATCTACTAGGAATCTTAAAGTGAGAAAATAGAATTTAAGACCAATCCAATTTCGTGGAGCGCCTGAATTCTGTTGCTTTCGAGTTTCGATACTCTTAAAATAAAGTTAGGAAATCGTCGCGACAAGTGCACAATTGAAATTTAACTTTATTTAGTTTTCAGCAGCTGTCGTTTCCCAAACATGGTTCACTTTTACTTAGGGGCAGAGGATCGCCCGTGAACCTTAATGGAAGTTGAAAGGTTCAATAAGCTCGTGAGAATGATATAAAATCAATCACTTGCCAAGCGACGAAAATCGTTGGATTTAAAATGAGAGTTGTAGTTAATAAAGTCACATACGTAGAATGGTTAACGCAATTTTCACAAATCTACTGAAAGACATCATAAGACGTTTAATAATGAAAATCATTATAGAAATAAGGAACAAATGATTGGAAGTAAATACAATTTTACCGATGATGATAGATATGAAACATCAACATTCACCCACACTTCTCGTCTTGTGTGGGCTATACGGAAAACTAATTATTCATACAGAGGACGTAGAATGCTTTGAACACTATAATAATATTTAATGCCAAGCACACACTCACAAGTCCGATCTGTCAGGAAGTGAAAATCAGATACGCTGAGAGAAATTTTAAGAAATGCGAGATTATGTCTAATGTAACAATAAATACCCTTCGTTTGGTTCCGAGCATAAAGCGTTCCTTTGAAAGATAAAGAGATTGTATCGATAAAATTGTGCTTACTGTCTCTGGTACGTACTAAGACAAACACATTGTTAGTTTTGCGAACGTGTGTAGCGATAGCTGCCACAGTTAGCGAGAGCAGAGCATTCCTCTGAGCTGGGCCGACCGGTTCCAGAGGCTGTTTATGGCCGGGCTCGCACCAGATATAAATAGACGTGCTGCAAACCATCCGTCTTCGTAATGTTTTACTTTTAAAACTACACTTATGTTGACTTCAAATAATTTGTGTAGCGGCCAACATCACAAGACATGCCAGTCTTTACAAGTTTACATACAACTCAAACAATCCAAGAGCGAGTTCTCAAAATAGGTCTGAACCAAAGATAAAATTCTCGTTGACATATCTTGTTGTTAGCAGAATTTATGCGCTCATAGGCGGCTGTCTAGACAATAGGCTTGTTAAGAGCTGCCTCCAGTTGCTACCAGTTGACAGTCATAAAGCAAACTAATCAATGCAGCCAGATATGCCGTGACAGACCGCCTTTAGGCTAGGGCAAAATATGCAACAAAACATTAGTGTAGTTTAGTATCAGATCAATATCTTACTTAAGTAGCCTATCTTACTCGCGCGTTAGTTGTTACTATTGGTTGTAGCTGGAAATAATTATTACTTATAAAATCAGTTAGAATTTAGATTTTACTAGTTACTCTCTTCAGAATACATGCAGTTTCACTTTCGCTCTAGCTAGGTTATGATTATGCGCTACCATTGGCAGCACTATCCTGCAGTACTCGAGAGATTAAACCACTCCAATGAAAAGTAAAATTGCTTTTCGGTGATATGATTTGTTACTATCGCAAAATAACTCAATGAATAATGTCAGGATGAGTGCTTTTACATAATTTCAACCACGTGGTGTCAAGGGTATTGACCCCACTAATGTGACGCTGATAGTACGACACCGGTCGTGTAGATAAAACCGAGCGATTCGGTGATAAGGTTATTCAAAATAGTGATAGGTACTTGTGCAATCCATCTAGTGTGAGCACCAAACGGTTGCATTTAAAGACGGCCTTACTCAATCATCTCTACATTCAGCGTCTGCGCTGGAGTCCTACTTAAGTGGTATGTTGCCAATTCGTTGCATAAACAACCTAGTAATGTCAAAGGGGGTCATTGCCGCGTTGCGCGGACACCGATCGCCGCTACGCTAGTTGCAGGTGAAATAATTACATCGATTGAACCTCAGTCTCCTTCAGCATGTCTGTGACCCCGATGTAAATAACCTGAGGCGGTTGTACTGTAAACAACTGACGCCGCTTGCGTCAATCGCTTGCACGGCACGGCAACGACGCGAGGCCGCCTCGCCTCGCCCAGCCATTGATGTGTTCGCTTCGGACTTAGAACCGTACTATTTTAGAAGCGCAGATCAAACATGGGGAAGTAATGGAAAACTGACGCTGCCGAGTAAACATGCTATGCAGCTTGTCATAGACAGTAACTTTTAAACGATAATAAAGATCAAGATGCTCAGAAAGGTCTTTGTTCGGTAAAGATTTCCGTAAGCGATGCACTCATTTAACTCAAAGAATATCCACATTTGTAAGCGCTGACGCTACATTTGATTAAATCCGTAACTATCCGTGTAACCGTGTTAGTGTATTCCAAAGTGTGTTAGTTCATTTGTCAAGAACAGAGAGATTAAGTCGGTCATCTAAAACAGAATCGTTGGAGTATTTCTAAATAGCTTCGACATAACAAGCCACATTGTGATCGTTAACGTCTCCAAGGCGTTGAAGGCATAATTTGTGTTCCGCGGCCGTGAACACATGAATCGTAAATTCAATAAAACTAGTCACACAATCTCATTGGTCCGAACGAAGCTAGTCCATTTCGCTTTGAATTATATTTAAACAACTTATAAAAGAAACCATTAGCATTAGCAATACAATCAGAGTTGGGATTAAATCTTTCAACTGTGACAAATATAACATGCTGATACATAACTATTAATTTATACAAGTGCATCGGCTACGCATTTGAGTGTGTAATCTACAAAGTAAGGTGACCCAAATGATAAGATTATACCAATGAGAACACTGCACACATACAAATGATGCGTGTTAGTGTGTGAATTTGCGTCGGGTTCGTACAATGACATTGTCGACCTTGACTACTTGCCTCGTATATCAAGAAACGCACACATTTATAGCTGGTGGCGGTAGGAATGCGTTCGTCATGCATGTATTTAAAGTTGGCAAATATTATTCGACCGAATTAAGAGGATCCGTCGAGAACGCTGCGTTTCTACGCATTCAAAAATATTCCGCGTAGTTATTTATAGTCAGTTTATAGTACAACATCGCTGGATATACCCCCAATGTCTGTCGGAGTTGATATAGAGCAGTTCAACACACGATAAGGTGAATGCCAACGCGCCATGCAGTGATGCACAACAGCCAAGGCCAACGGCGAGTTATCACAAGTGTACATATCAAAATGCAAACAAATAAGTAGGTACCATGCACTTTTCACAGACTTAATGCATCGTGTTTCAAATGCAAAAGATTTTAAATTAAACGACATGGATTGTATGGAGGAAAGTATCAAAATGCACTAGTTAATACCAGTACTAAAATAAACATTGAGTTTGATTACGATTATGTAATTTTGTATATACATAATATGGGGACAGTAAATAAATATCCAACATTTTCCAATATTTCTTTGTACTGGGAATCCGCAATCATCTTGATTGAATAATAAAGCGATGTAATATATCTCCGTAATAACCGTAAATTGGTCTAATAATTGACGAAAATATTCGTATATTAAATCTACAGACAGATTCAAAGGAGAGCTCGCAATTTCGCATCTTTGTCGCTTTGTTAAAGGAACAGGCTCATTTATTTTTGAAAAACATTCTTTGATGTTATGAATGTTAGCTCATTAGTACGCTCATATATTTGACAAAGTTATTTTCGCAGACTATAATATAAATGGGTGAGCAAGTGTCAATTAGGTATTTTTACAAGTGTAACATAAAATGAAGAAAATAAATATACACAGACATAATTCTGCAGACTTTGTAACATTTGTGAGGCGAACACGAAACTGGTTTTAAGTTTTAATAGGCCCTGGTGCCACTTGTATAAAACAATTACCAAGTTTTAACTGTGAGAACAAACTTTGCCATTACTTATAATCTTGACGGCCATCGCACTTAATGTTTCACCGTAACCTTTGGATGAGATTATGGTCATGACATTGAGTTAGCGAACAAAATGTACTTATCGGGTCCAAAGATTACTATATTAACAACGTCAACGCTTGAGTATACGAATACTTGTACGCCCAAGCAGAGGCAATAAAACATATTAGAAGATGAGAGAAAAAACAAAGTTGTTGCTAAAGAATAGTAGCCAAAAATATTTAAAGCTAAATTAACGCGAAAAAAATAAGAATGTAAGTGGAGTTAGGCGAAAAAAATAATATAACAGAAGCAGCCAAGGACAGTAAAGATCAAGCTGTAGATAGAGCGTAATTTAAAAAGCTCTTGGCGAATAACCAAACTGATTCACTTTACATGAAATCCAACAATCAAAATCTTTTCGTAATTGAAACAAAGAAAAAGAGAGTTCAGAAAACCAACAGGATCATGGTGCTGGAGGAGGATGGCGGAAAAGACAGTGGAGATAGAGAGGAATAGAAAGAATTTAGCCGAGTGAACAAACGCAATAAGAGAGTGTAACTCAAATAAAATCTTCGCAGTGTGACTAGTGCTGTTGCATTTTCCCGCATAACAGTTCGTTTTTATTAGCGACAGCGAAGCACCATGCGATCCTGGCGATGTAATGCCATTATTTAAGCCGCGTGTAGGTTGACAGAGCACAATAAAACGAGGGACGGCCGTGTGGAGGCGGCAACACCGTCCGCTGAATCCTGAGATAAACGAATTCTACAATAGTATACCACTTACAACCAAGAGTCACGTAGACATCCAAGTTCCGTGTTGGAGCCGGCCCCATTGATACGCGACACGGCATCCACCTTACACAATAAGTTTGTCGGCTAACGTGTAATCGAGGTACTTCACATTTTCACTGCGTCAAAAATGTCTTCCTGTTTTTCAATGCCTTTTCTAAAATGTAATTAATAACTCCCTTCTTGTATGTCTGTGGTTTTGTTTTTTTAACGACCTCGTCAACCTTAAGTAAATCATGAAACACACACGCTATGACTACACACAGCAGTGAAACCTGGTAATGCGCTCTGAGCACGTTTCATGCCCCTTCAACTAGAACGATTTTATTACAACAAAGTAAATAATTGCTTGTTTTATATCAAACACTTGTTATGTTTACATAACGAGCGACAAAACAGTCGGTAATGAAATACGTGCACGTCCAAAACCTATTCTACGGACAGAATTTCATTAGGATTGGACGCATTTGTATTATTTAGAGCCTTGTGTCTATTTTTTAAATCAATTGGTAAAAAATATTATCCGTTTTATATTTGTGAAACTTTTGTAATAGTAACATTAAAAGGAGGACAACAGAGGAGGATTTATTGCCCCGTTAGCCCCTTCGACTTTAGACAATACAACTGGTCAGATCATCGCCACTCGTGACTTTGACTGACAACTTTAAGAGAACAGTAACGACGAAGCACAACTATTTGCGTTGCGCGTACACAACAGATTAGAAGTCATTTTGCAAGACAGTTATCATCGATTATATCAATACGCTGCGAGTTCCGGCAGGTAAACTTACCAGCTAGTACCACTGTTGAAATATATTACAGATTGTTGATAAAAATACCAAATCCGTTTAACTTGACCTTATACAATAACCATTGTTACGTTATCATCAAACCGGTATCTCTAATCTAAGTTTTAATATTTTCAATTTGTTGCCGAACAATCAATACTGCTTGTTTAACATTACTAAAACAAAAAATGGTCAAGACAAAGTACTTTTGTTCTTGATCTCAAATTTATAGTTTGCTTTATAAATTAAGTATAATATATTTTTATATTAAAAATTGAAACCCCAGTGATATCGCCTGAGATACTCAATCTGCGAGTTGTTAGAGCGACTCTTGTAGAGATAATAGAGGTAACAAGCGACGCGATGGCAGCGCTTGCGCAGCCAACCGCGACGCGCGTTCGACCGCACATCCGCCCCTATATTCTTCCTAGACCCACAACACTGACTAAGAAAACCATTCACGCTCTTTCACTAGCCTCTTAAATTCACTTTTTATTACGCAAACTCTTATTTCAATTTAATAAATCATATCAAAGCGCAAACATGACCTAAGGCGCAAATCTCGGAGACGATGACCTTAGAAAAGGTTAGCTAAAAGATAATTTTTAAATCATGTGCAAGATTCTGTGGCATTATACTATCAAATTGTGGTGAGCACCTCTCAGTATGATGACGTAGGTGATCCGTATTTTTTAACAAGTGTCACCGATGCCAACGAACTCTGTGAACCAGATCGAAGACCCTTGCTTTTTGTTTGACCTGAAAGGAGAATTTAAAATCAATAGTATCGATCCCTCTGGCTTCGATTTAATTTGGTTACACGTTACCGATTGACGCGTTTCAACAGCGGACGGAACTGATTAGGGCTGTCTTGCTAAAAATGAAATTAGAGGGTTGTCGCACAATGTAATGGGCACTGCTTTTATGCTTAGAAAATGAGGGGGTCAGACCATTAGATTACGTAGTCAAAGGGTTGCCAAAATGCTTTTATTGGCGAAAAATAGGGCCGTTCGGGCAGCAGCTGTTCTGTAGATTAATATTATTCTAACACCATGACCAGCTTAGGTTCACTGCGGCATAATAGTTGCCGTGCTGATCCGATTTGTATGCTAATGCATGACCAAGTCCGACTTACATAAACGGAAACCACTAACGACCTGAGAACGAGTTAAAGAATCACGATGTAATCATTAATTGCCCCCGTTGGTATGACTGTTACATAATACGTTTGCTTAAGGCAGATGGAGTCGCGAAGCTATCTCTGTCTCAGAGTAGCGGGGAAGGTGAGCGACCTCTTTGATTAAGGAATCATCAATCATGCATGACTCCGCTTACCCACAGAGAGGGTATCACATTTCACACGTATTGAAATCGGTCGCTCCAGCGTTTATTACACCCATACACAAGTAATTTAGGTTTCATTTAACACGAATGTATCTGTGTTGTGGTCGTTATGTTGTATTATGTTATTCGGTAAATTTAAAATGCTCGTGTTGATTTGAGTTTGGTTAGTTACATGTTTATAGCAAAGTTTAATCAAAGTTCATATCGATCTGACTTTGCTTGCGAGCACGACTCGACTATAAAAGCTGATTAGACCGCTTAAGATTCTCGAAAAAGAAATCTTTTTCTTAAAAAAAGACATTCATAAAGTTATATTATTTAGCTGTGTAAACGGTGCTAAAAAGTAAAATGAATCTTATAAAAGTGAGCATCGAGGATGATCGAAGCTTTTAATACATAAACGCAGTTTTTAGTTTCACAGTGCAGAACGTCCAAGACGTGTTGTTAGCCATGTTATCCAACGCAGTCCTTCAACGAGGTCCATAACCCTCTCGTTGCCGCAGTCTAAATTAATTCAAAAAACCAGAAACAAATAATTTCCGGCTAAGCGTACCGCGGAATAATTAGCCAGTGGCGGTACACGTTGGCTTTGCGCCTATTTACAGCGTGTCAAAAAACGCTTGCGTCCTTGATGCCCCCGCGCGGTCGTCGATACGTTCACCTCACTGAGGCCCGTGGGGCGGTCGCGGGCCTAGTGCAAGCGAATATGACTAACAAGTAGACGTAATCGATGCAGTGACGGTTGTTGCAAAAAAGACGTGGGCTATAAATTCAATGAGGCAGCAGGGATCAATGGCTGTTTGGAAAGTATGTGGTGATCGTACGGACATACAGCAGCATGTTTAGGTTATAGGATGACAGGTGTGACAATTTAGAAAAATATAGAGCTATACGATTATTAAGCTAGTATAAAAAAATGCGTCTTCGCTTCACCAAGCCCAGTGATTTCTGACACGCAACTGTTCTTGGCCTAAAATCATATACAAATGTATAATACTGTTTGTCCTGTAAGAAAGAAAACTGCTGAATAATGCAATAAAATTAAGCTAATACACCCACTGGCAACATTGCCTTCCAGTTGGTTTGTATTCCTTCCACAACAAAGCGTTTCTATAAAAGTTAAAAAATCAATGTAACGCAAATAACAAGAAAAATGGCTAGGTTACTTTACAAATAACAAACTCATGTAATCAAAACGATTTGATTTTTTTAAAAAACAAATTGAAAAGAGAAAAAATAGCAATCGGCCAAGTCAATTCCAAAAGTCGACAAAATAATTCCTACTAATTTTATATCAACGAAGTTTTTCCACTCAGCGTGATAGATTACGTGCCGTTGGCGTTGAGAGGAAGTATTCCATAAAAAGAATTAATGGAAAAATAAAATATTGTGACTTGAGGTTTACCTTATACTTCTATTTTCAGTAACAGCCAACGATAAGATTGAAAATAGTTAAGGTATAAAACCTAAACTAAAAAAAACATAAATATAGTTAAAAATAATAAGAAAGCGTCAGTAGACAAAAGGACAAGTGAAATCATAACAGCAAACAAACGAAACTAGTCCATTTGCAGAATTAAATGGTCCACAAGTCGTGAACAGAAACGCTGAGATTTCCACTTTCTTCAACGGGCGACCACGCGATGAATTCGCACGATTGATTATCATAGTAATTGACATGTTTCATTCTTGGCCAGAATAAGCTTTCCAATGGAATCGCTGTAATGTGACGTTTCACAGAAGGAAAATAAGTTAAAATGCGACATTTAACGCTCTTACTTTGCGGATGAGTAAGTAAATCTAGAAAATATTAAGATTCTTAACGCAGACGCTCACCAATTGCTCAATCGTTGAGGTTACCTCACTACCACGTCATTTTACGAAGTAACATTGTGTTTGCTTTACTATTTTTGGCGTTTCAGGGTTGCTTCCTAGTCTCTTCGGTCGTTCAATGCCGAGAGTTATTTGTTCTTCAATACCCGACAATAGCATCACTACACTAGCTGCTAAATTGACATTTAGACCAGTTTACCAAGGAAGGTTTCTTCCGCGTTTGTTTTTCTCATGCGCTACGGAAGTTTTTAGGGCCAATTCTAAGCTTTTAAATGTGATCCAAGCGACCCGCATGTACTGTTGCTAGGCGTATGCGTCATTTTAAAACTTGACGTGGCTTAGAAATGAGTTTAGTTACAGCATTCAGTCCAAATAGCGCGTTATGCGGGCCATTTTATGATCGCATGACGTTTCGACTATTTGCGTTGCAGCTCTTGTAGAGAAGGAATTTATTTCTGTGTTGTTTGTAACATGATAACGTGCTAAGGCATGGAGAAAACAGTAAATCATTGAACACTATCAACTAATTAAAGAATATCGGATATAAACAGAGAGATCATTTTTAGATTACGTAGGTTGGAAAAAATGTAAAGAATTCAAACGCTTAAATGGTTTATTTATCAAGAGACAAGACGTACACTCTGTTCCTTGGAGTCTCTGGAACCAGTAATTTTAATAAGGTAACTTGCTGGAGCGCGTGCAAAAATAAAACTGAACTTCATTCCCGTCTCTGAATCATTACTAAGATTTCACATGAAGCTAAGGTAACTAAGTACATATGATGCACATACGTGGATTGTCAGACGATGCGATTTACCATCAGAAGTAGCCTCTAAACCGGTCGGACCGGCGCGGTCGCAGCTTCGTCGAATCCCCGCTGCATCGCTCTCAAATTGTTTATATTGCATTACTTCGCAAATTGAAACTGTCTTAAATGGAAGGAGTTACTTTAATAAGGTCTCGAGGCACGTTCAAAGGTTTCTTACAAAAAAATTGCATATTAAAACTTAAGCGTCAATATCATCATGTTAAGATTTAGTTTAGTTCGATAATCGAATTATTTTACCAATAAATAATGAAATTCGAATTATAGTTACAGCTACTGATGTAATTCATTCTTGAACTATTCCATCTTTGTTTCAAATTAAGGCGTGGGTGGGGTGGGAAGAAAATCAACAGAAACTGGAAAGGAATTATGAAAAATGCTGTAATTAATTTACAATAAAGAATCTTCACATTGAAATCTTTGCTTATTTCTAACTAAATTGCGAGATCGACGTTACTTTTGCTGTCTGTTTTCTATGAAATATTTTTTACATTGGATGTAAAATGAAAAGTTAATTTTCGAGATATATGAAACCCTAACAAGTATCTGTTGAAAAGATAATATGCAGTGCTTTTATGAAAGCAGAAATAGCCGTCTTAGTATTCCAGTATCGAGGGAAGAATCAAGGAGGGGAGTCCTCTATAACCCTCCCTTGCCTCTTGACGATAGATTAAGTATTGTGTTCGTGAAATGCACACCGCTCATTTTAACGGAACTTTCTTTCTATTACACGCGAAAGGTGTTTTATTGATTTTTGTGGTTTCATGAGCAATATTTCTTGCTTGAAACGGTATGTGTAGGAAACTAAAGCATTTTTAACTGACCAGTGGTTATGATAAGGCGATAATTGAATCATATAAGGTTAGGTAGGTACCTGTTCCATGACTATTACTTCAAGTGTCATTAACAAGAAGGCTTAGAATTAGAAATTATCAAGTCCAAAGTTCACACAATCAGTTTCGCTCTGTTCCGCACAACATGACACATGAACAAATTTTCCATTGTAACCTTGAAGGACCCAGCGTGGTTAGTACGCACTGATGACAATTACTCATTTAATGATCCTCATACACCATTAATCAGCAAGCAAGCCTATATCTTGTTAAGTAAATGATGTATTTTTACAGCTTCTAAAGCCACATTTTGAACCATGTAATTCTAATAGGAAACTAGTATCTAATTAAACCGATAAACTGCTTTCAGTTCATAATTTATTGAACTCTGCCATGACTAACTCTAAATAAGATACAGTGGCCAGCACATCAAGTTACCCACTTTTGTTGCAAACTAGTCCCTATTACAACTTGATAAGATACCGCAGTGTTAACCTTGACGTGCTGTTGTCCGTACATATTAAGGAAGCTTCCTTTACAACCCAAAATATTTTAAATTAGATTGAAACCTTGAACGATTGTAAGTTACCTACAAAAGAGTTTATAGTTAAATAAACAGTCTTAAGTTCCTTTTGACTTTATTATCAAAGACTATTCATTGAAACGTGACTCTATGTGGGGAGAAGTATTACTGGGTATGAATGGGAATGATCTAAAAATAGGTTATCAAAAGCACACAGCTGCTACTTTAAATATTTCTTGTACTATTTTTATGTTAGTACCAATGTAAGAACTAAGAAGGTTCTTTCTCACTATAAAGTCCGTTCTTTTTTCCGTGTCGAATTTTGTAAACAATTTTGACATTCCATTTTACCAAAGTAATTTGTTTTAAAATAAGATAATAATTAATTAATATTACATAATTCTTTGTTTAGCACTAAGATCTTTTTAATCATCTAATGAATTTTATTTACTAGTATTATAATAGTTGTAAAATGATTGTTTTAATTATCCGACTGGCAAAGGAAAACAGACTTTACCTTCTTACATTCAGTATAACTTATTAGAATTTATTCTTGTTGGATTTGACTTAATCAAAGTTCGCGACGCGCTATACTCGTATTACATGATTAGTCTCCGTCTTCGGCATAATAATATATCAAAGGATATTTTTATCTGTCTCGCCCACGGGCAATCCGTCATACCGATGCTCCATGCTAGGTAATGGCGTTACCTAGTCTCACGAGCGATTTAAATAGACTGAGGCAAGATAATCACAACTGTAATTAAAATTAAACCGCAAAAAATCCCTTTAGTTAATTAAACAGTAAATAATAAAATATCAACCGGCTTTTGTTCAGATATCTCACGAATTAGGTAGCTAGCTGTCCGACACAACAATGAAAATAAATAAGTTTGGCGGTTACAACATTGAACCAGAATGTAGGTAAACAAAACGTTTGTGATGAACGGGGCAAGGAGACATCGGCTCGGCCGCCCGGTCAAGGTATCCGGGGCAAAGGTCGATGACAGCGCGGTGGCCTCTCGAGATACGCTTGCCGCCAAATCTTAGCATACAAATCGCAATTTCAACTCGAGTACTAAAAGGTGCTGACCTGATGACATTGACTCGTTTTCCGATTTAGGCGTCGTGGGTGGCATCGGTAAGGGCATAGAAGGCAGCGGCTGTGTGGGCGGCTGCTGCTGCATCGTGCAAGCGTTGCCCAGCAGCGACTGCGCCGTGCTGTACGCGATGCCATCTTCATACGACCACAGCTCGAGGTTGGAGTACTCGGGCGATGCGAGCGACTCCGGTGACATAACCATGGCCGGCGGCAAACCGAGAGCGGAGGACGACGTCACTTCCGACGAGCTCTCCTCCAGCATGCGCAGCGTCTGGAAGCCCCCGTTGTTCGACCAGCGGCGTCTCATGGCGAGCGTGTCATACGCTCCGGTATCCACAATCGCCGACGGACATCCTCCGACGTAGGCTTTCACTTCACTTTTTCCCCGCACTAAACTATCTAAACGCGACTCTATAGACGTGCACCAGGCGTCTATGCCGCTTTGGAACTGAAGCGAATCCACTGTCTTGATTTTATTGCACTCCAATAAGACGAGACGGTTCGGTAGTGAGCCGATAACTTTTTCTAGCCAAAACACAATCCACGCAACAGGTGAGAAGAGCACGCGAGTCTCACGAGTCGAGTTCGTCCGGCTTTTGAAGATAGAGAGGTTACCGCGATGAGCCGTAAAAAGTGGCACGTTGCGCGCGCGCGACGGTCGTCAACGGAGTACGTAGAGCGAGCGAGCGACCGAGGAGCGGCGAGCGACGCGGCCCGCTCTCACTACTCACTGCCACGGTCGAGCGTGACGTCACGCGGCGCCCCTCGCGCCCACGGCCCCCTCGTCCCGCGGCGCGCAGCCGTGGCACAGAAAGTCAACTCACCGGCGACAGAATGTAGCGCGCCGATAAAACACCCTCGATTTATGAAGCAACTCGTTCTATCAAAACAACTCTCCGCGTTCGTTACGTAACTTTCAAACTTGAGGAAAGGGAATGAATGATAGATGAAATAACTTATTAATATCTTTTTGGGGTTATATATAATAGCTTTGTGTTAATGATTGTTAATTGCTG
The DNA here is from genome assembly GCA_963924145.1 of Pyrausta purpuralis. NCBI lineage: Eukaryota > Metazoa > Arthropoda > Insecta > Lepidoptera > Crambidae > Pyrausta > Pyrausta purpuralis. The sequence continues at coordinate 17,103,877 of OZ001649.1, forward strand.
ACTGAGCAAGCAAGTCGATTTGTTTTAAAGATATTTGTAATTTTTATGTGAGTGAGTACCTTCACCTTCAAGTTTAAAACTCATCCACCTTTACCTATTTGCAAAGTGAAATGGATGGATGGGTGTATTGATTGATGGATATTATCTACCTATCATTTCACCTTCCAAATAGGTAACCAGCAAATTCGCCAAGCTAAGCTACCTACTTGATGGGCGACACTGACAGTAAGCAACTATCTTAGAATATAAATGTTTATATTCTCAAACAACTATAAACTTAAATAACCTAAATAAGTATAAAAAACTAGGTAGGTAGGCAGGTAGCCTACGTAGGTACCTACCTACTTATTAAAAAGGTGAGCTATGTAAAAACGGAATACACAACAAACATCATAATAACAGGTACCTACCTACCTTTTTCTTAAGGATGAGTTAGTTAAGTAGGTATACACTAAATACTACTAAGGTTACTACTTTTTAGTTGTTATTATTTTTAAAGTGTCTCTAACTCTAGCTAAAGTAGGTAAGAACCTAGTCTAGCTAGGAGTTGACGCTAAACTGTTTGTTTAAAATAGCAACGGCACCATGATGAGTGAATTTATCTATATAGGTATGATATGAGCTTATGAGAGTGATATGAAATGAATACAACGCGGTTTCCTCCAAATGTGAAATTACCTAGCTCAACGACCTAAATAAACAACAAACTAGCTGAGGTTATCTCATCCTTTAGCATGGTAATGTTATCTATGCCTTCAGTTTCGCAAAATTCCGAAGGTGTGTCGATTACTTTATCTACCATTAATATAAAAGATGCGGGCGATATCGATATGTTCGCAATACAGGGCGACGGTTGATTGTGAGGTAAATTTGGTGTATTTGTCCATGCAGCGATGTATGTCGAAAGAAAAAAGGAGTACCCACGTAATTTGGTTAGATATGATTAGAAATAGTGATGGCGTCCGCCATGATTGCTAAGTTCACGTCATCTCATCACGTGTTCGCGCGGTGCGTTGACCTCTGTGTTTTGGAAATACATCACTTCGGTTCGCCATCTCCGTGCTGAACGAGAATCAGTCATGCAATCGTTAATTTTGTGGACGGAAAAACTGTCTGCTTTTTGAAAAATTACAGCATTTATCGAACTAAAACCCTCTTACGAAATTAATATGCAGAATCGGTGGGGGCAAATAACTTGGAGATTCATGAGTTTCATGACGGTAAGTAGAGCACCCGCCATATTAATTAATGATGTGCCAAAAAATGCAGCTAGGTAATAATTTTCATGAAAATGTGACTAGGAGGAATACCAGAAATTAAACTCACTATTTCAAAACATCAGATTAAAGTCTCGTCTATGGTTTGTTATCATCAGAGTCTTTTTAATCATTCGAATTCAATAAAAAGGGTCTAGCTAGAAAATAAAACTAAATCCAACGTAGCTTGAAATCGCAATCTATTTAGTGGTCATTCGATATAAAACATTTCGTAATGATTCTCTTCAAGTAATGGTACACTTACAAACAAAAGAGATTATTGAATTGAAGCAGTCTAACACTCAGATAAGACCTATTTTCAGTTTAATACCTCTTATTTTTAAAATAAATTATAGGTATAAGAATTTTAAAACCATTTAGAGACTTAGCGATTCAAAACACATTAAATAGGTATTTCTATCGATTCTGTCGACTTTGTTGTTAATGTTAAATGAAAAATACTGAAAGAACGTGGAAGTAGGCATTTCACAGGTTACGCCTTTGCAGTGACATCTTATGCAGAAAAACATTTACGAGCTTGCTCTCAGCTGTCACTTTTACATTTAGCGTTGTTGTTGGTTCCGGCGTTATGGAAGTCGATTCTCGCGATAATCGATTTTTTTCGTGTGGTAATTCAATTGCGAATTTAACCGTTTTACCTGTAAAATCAAGTAAAATATCTACACGTAAAAAAACTTTCTCTTTGACAAATAAAATTCGATCGGTGAACTCTTTTCGTATACGAATTGCATGAGAATTGGACCCATGGACATTATCGATAATTTGCGGTTAGAACAGAGATACAGTTTAAAACAGAGTTGCAGAACTCTTTTATTGTCAGCAGTGCTATATCGATTTTCAACAGTTGCAGAACACTTGTGTCGTCGGCTGTACCGCAAATTGTGTACAGTCGTGATACTGGTCAGTCGTGCGTGCAGTAAACTGCTCGATTGGTTCCCGTACCCCTCCCCCCACCACTGTGTTTGTCCTTCCTTGGCCAAATTGCGTCCGGAGAGTACCACTGTACTGTACCTCATCTTAATCTAGTGTTCTAGACAGATTATCTTCTTTTCGACGGGATGTTTTCTTTTTTTACCGACTTTAATAAAATGAGGTAATCAATTCGACCTGTATGTATGTGATTTCGTCAGGATTGGATACAATTTTAGTATGGCTTCCAAACACGTGTGCAAAATTTCGTGAGTTTATGTATGTTTGTCTCAGGATTTCTCAAACACGAGAAGTCATTTCGAGAGATGATTATTTCTTTTAGGGTAAAGTGTAAATTTCATAAAAATTGACTATTAGTTTTTGTGACATCATCAAGATTTTCATTCATCATAAAAAAATCATTAGGAATTTCAGTAATTTACTCCTATCACACAATTATTTAGAAATGAAACCGTCTTTAAAAAACTGACTAAAATACTTAAAATAACGCATTTCTCTTTTATATACACCAAAAGTCTAAATACATCATGCACCGACTCCAAAATAATTTGTTTCTCCTAAAGACGAAGACGAATGCGTTATCTAAAGCTTTTTAGTCAGTTTATTGAAGGCGGTTTATTTTTTTTCAATACTTTTTCTTAGTAGCAAATTAGCGATATGAGCGTCATACCCTGGTTTTCGCGCGCGGGTGATATATGTACCTAGTTTATTTATTGCTGTCACCTAGGTATTAGTTATAATCATTTTTTGACTCTTGAAAGAGAATTTCCAATATCTTTTTTGTAGATAGGTAGTTCTAGAAATACTATTTTTTTTATAATGCAAGAAAAGTTGAATAATACTTGAATGTCAGCATCAGAAACCTTACAATAACTTACAACATTAGTATGTTTTGACCATCGATTTTAATTTCTGTGTAGAATTATTATCCGCGACAAAATCGTAGAAGAACTCTGTTGACAGATTGTCGAGTATGACTCTTTTATAGTGTAAATCGTAATCAATGACTAAAACACAATGCCAATGGTGTGTTCATCGCCAGCCTACGCATATAAACCTGGTTAATTCATCCAAGATATAAATTTATGGAATAACTACGTAAATAAGACCGAATTACCTAGATACGCAAAGAAAAAATAACTGACCGACAGAAAAAACAAGACAAATGATGATTTCACAATTCGTATGAAATTATGACGTATTTAAAATCATGCATGTGTGTGTGAGTGTCATAGAACTCACTTAACGATTTCCGAATGTTCTAATAAATCAGTAAATAAACCAATCCACGGTATTTCTTTCAAATATGCAAACCTCTAACGTTAACTTACCATTGGTTCCCAAGAACATGCAAATCATTCGACACAATAACGCCTGTCAATACCGCCTCGGTGGATAGATAAATTAAACTTTTTGCTTCCCAGGTTTCCATTAAATGCAAATTACAGATGAAATTGATCGATCTACCAGACCACGCTAGTCAAGGTTAGATTATACAATTGGTATCTACTTGTGTCTGATGTCATTCCAAGATTTGCTTTTCATCGACACTCAACAATGCCTTTATTCGTCTTCGTTTTCTAGATATCATTAGTGTTTTTTTTACTTAAAATTTAATTTGTCTGTTTTGGAACTCTACCTTTTGGGATCATTATAAATATAGTACTAATAGCAGCAATAAATTCTGTCGATATTACCATACATTATTAATTGACGGCCATTAATATGCTACATTTTGTTTCCTATTATGGTATAACTTAAAAAATATTATTTGTCTGGGCACCATCAACTGCGTCTCGTTCCTTGTAAAGGTTTTTATTACATTCAACATACAGCGAATGATTAATGTTATGAAAAGTTGGCTTAGTGCCATATACTTTAATATTGTGGTTTTGGAAAAGATTTTTCACAAATATGGCGGCTACCTACATACTTACCTGACTGATATTACGTTGGTGGTTTTTTAACGTTCGGTTCTGCTAAATCATCCAATTCCTTACCTAAAACAAAAAGAGAATTTCCATGAGAACCTCACTATATCGCAGGTTTTATGTCTTATTTATAGCTTAGTAATAATTTAACTCGTTACACCTGTAAAACATTAGTAATATTGTGGTTCGATCTGCGCAAACCCAGCATGAAGTGGGTATTTTCTCAGTTTAAGCGCACTTGATGCAAACTAGCGACTGGGACGCTGGTGACCGGTTTGATTTTTTCCTGAGTTATTGCACCATTTAGAGCCGGCTGGGTCCAAGTTGTCGTGTTTATACTAGCGATGTGCAGGCGCATAAAAAGTGGACGAGGCAGAATGGTCCGCGCAAGCGCAATTAAGACCAAGGTCTTCAGGTTATCAAACCCATGTCGGCGACTCGCGATGCCGGCCGCGCCTCGTTGCCGGCGCAAAAAAATGTAGCGAATAATGAAGTCGATGGTATTAAAAGATAATAGCAGGTTAACACGACGGTTGCATAGCCTTAACTGCCCACGTCGCACCGGACATTCCTTTTGCCTAGGGACCATAATAAGACGAGAACAAGCGCTGCGACATCTCATTTCCATTAATCAAGTACCTACGTACCTCTACCTTTTATATTTTTTGTCATGGGTATATTTTTGCAATATGTTCTGAAGTTCTTTTCATCAGTCATTATGAAACCACACGGGAAATTCCCAAGACGCATTGTAGGTCAGTGAATGGTTCTGGCGGTGAGCCCAGGTACAGGGGAAGTCAAGGCTAAGGCGCATCGACTGCATACACAATGTTAATCCTGTTCGTTGACTCCACTCCGCATGCACTTGACAACCACTGATGTCATTCGCACTAATGTGACCTGCTAAGGAACCATGTTACCGTTCTTTGCAGTCACACGAACACTTACATAATGCAACCTAGACAATGTTATAGCAGCTCTAGCTGAAAGTAGCTTCTCTGTGGAGAGCAAAGGCTTTACTTTCGCTCGGTCGCGCTCCGCATACCACCTTTCAACCACTTGCTATTCTAAGACGTTAGAACTTGTTGGCTAGTTCGAATTGAAGTCTTACAACCGGTCTCGCAAAGTTTATTTTCAAAGTCAGGGTATTTAATGTAAGTCATTTTCAAAGCTTTGTCCTCAATAGTATCATTTACGTGATGCAACTATCGAGTCCGAGCTGTGATATGGAATTGCGACTTCTTGAAGGCTGCCTCGGGCAGGCACTGTAAGTACGAGTATTGTTGTCTGGGAATTGTGAAGAATTGAAGCGTGGCTTGCGCCGATTGCTTCTCAGGTGAGGCTTAAAAACATAAAAATAACTGTTTTCAGATTCCGAGGTTCGTGATCACGCGCCTTCATGACCTTTACAAATACTTGCTGTTGTAAATGTACCAACAATCGTTATGAAGATAAATATACGCACACATTTGGACAATGTCCTCGTTAATACCGCAACGCCCCTGAACGGATATTAATCATGATTAAAGTCAGCGAAATGTAATAATTGGGGCCGGCAGTGCTTTACGATCTTCGTAAATATATTTACGAGTTTCCCAGGGAGAGCAAGTAATTTTTTGGAAGAAAACAAAGTTCTCGTAAAATATCGATGTTTGTTTTAGGTGTTTATGCAGTCTTTATTACGCGTGTGCGCAAACAGCCGCGGGTCGTCAGGAAATTAACGCGATATTAGGCTTCCGAGTAAAGTGAACGTAAATCTTTGTTAAATTAATGATTCAAGATATTTGTTTCTCTACATAAGTGGTAGTTTAGTAAACGGGAGACTTTGAAAATTAATTACAGTACCAAACAACTTCTTGAACGTGGAAAAGGAATAGTAGCGGCAAGCTTGTTTGATTTGATTTGCGACCAAGTACTACGTACGAGCACAACGTCAAATTTAATCGAATCAAACCTTGATAGTCAAAACTTTTGTATGGCACCAGTCAAATGAAGCACACACAAGAACCTATTATACTATTAACTGGAATCAAACTGCAAATAGGTCAGAGCGCCTATGATGCGCCGTCGCCGGCGACCGTTGCACGATGCGCGTGCGACGCCTACAAATGGATTGCATTCGTTGCGTAACGCATTGTCCCCACTTGCATTAGGTGCGATGACATAAGAATAAATGCAGGATACGACGGTTTGTTACCAGGGAACTTCGCAAAGGTCGATTACATTTTGTTAAACATTTTGTAACAACAGCCTTATGAAAACAAAAACTTTTTGCTGTCGTAATGCTGATGAAAGGCTCATTATAAGAGTAATAATAATGGACGTTAGCTTTTAACCCCTTTTGTGATTTGTGCTGAAATTATTGAGTGTTTTTTTTTAAATAGTGTGATTTTTGAGTTATTTTATGTTTTGAGTTATTTCTGAATTCCGTGGATCTCAATTCCGTGGATCTCAATTCCGTGGAAAAGTGGGCACCGAATTGAGAAAACTTACACGTATATATGCTCAAAGTTTCACAAGGTAAATGGAGCTTAAATCATATGAATTCTAACAAAATGCTGAACTGGTAAGGTCTCGCGCAAGTAAAATCAATTCAGGCTTATGACTATTTTTAGCTATCGTTTAATTCTTGGTAAGAAAATCAAGGTGAGATAAACGTGTAAGGTTGCCCAAAAACGCAACTAGTTGGATGTCGCATGGTTCAAATTAACTTATTGGCAAAGTCACGTGAAAATTATCTTGCGGAAATAAGTCTGAACAGCATTATTCACGATCAGCTTGAATAGAGACAATATTTTGTGAAACATCATTTATTTTAAGACACTTTTCACAGTATATTAATTGGTTTCTATTCATTTCTTCGACGTGAGCCGTGTCGTCTGTCAGAGGATTCGTTGACTCCAGAACTTAGGAAAATTTGCCAAAAAACCGCAGTGTAGCTATATTAAGAATAGGTTGACAAGCCACGTCGTCTCTCGCTTCCTTGCCAACTTTGCAATTAGACACAATATGTTTTTTATTATTCAAAACCGCACATGTGTTTTTAAGACCTGCTGTTTTTGAGATCATATTTATATTTGTTTAACGCAGCACAGATGCGTATAGTATTCGGTAGCCTATGAGCTATATCGTGTGAATTAACTTATTTAATGGCTAATGCCAGTTAGAACCTATGGCATACACCTAGAATGACATTGCTATAATCGATTTTGAAATTAGTTACGATCACTGGAGAAGCAATTATAGAACCATAATCAAATAAACTTCCGCAGATACTAAACAATAGCTAACGAGTCGAAGTTTCATTTGCAAAGGAACAATAATTGCATAACTAGAGTTAGACATCAAGCCAGACCGCCGCGAATAACATTGGTAGCAGCACAAATTGAAGGTAATTATATCTAATTGCGAGTCACGGTCATGGTCAATAAGCACCAATAAGCAGAAGCATAGGAAGGTGGGCTGAAGGTTCATGCCTACCTTCAAGATGAATTATCAACTCAACGAATTCTTAAGCACCGAGTACGAAGTCGAATATTTCTGGAAAAGATTTTCAAAACTTATTGGTGCTCTTACAAATTGAGAACTCAAATGTAATTGCGAAACGTGATAAGCAATATAAATTACCTTTGATGTCTTTCGGGAACAATTGTTAATCCGAGCATACTACCAGATTGCTTGTCATATGATAAAATCAAATATTTAAGAAATAACCGCGTTAAGATGAACGTTACATATTTTCTTCGAATATATTCATTTCATTTGAAAAAATGGTAACTTGAGATTTTCGATTAAGTTCCGTAACTGATGGATTTATTTTTCTTAGGATAAAAAAATAATTATTGAAACTGAACCCGAGTGTACAAAAAGAATTACATAAACCGATAAGGTAAACACTCGTATTAAGATTAAGCCTCATTGAAGAAACAAAGCTTAATTTAGATTCATTCATAAGTCCATATACCTATAATTCACAGTGTAATTTATACTGGAATTCCAATACATACTATTATGGCGATTGCCAGCAAACGGTCCGCGTTAGACACCTACGATCTCGCCCTACTTACTCTGGACAATAGCCAAGGCTGATGATCTAGGCGCAGATCTAGGTATTTTCAGATATCTAGAAACTATTTTGTTAAACACTTCAACTGACGTTCAATCAATTTGAGCAGAACTTGCAAGTAAATTCGAAGATGCATTTACCCGCGATTTCATATTTGAATGCGATGTTAACTCAATAACAATGTATTCTCTCAATCTAATTTCTAGAAATCAATCTCGTGATCGAAATCAAATCAGATACCATTTGATATAACCAAACCCATGTAAGAGAAATACCTTAATAGTATTTATTTATTCATAAAGACATATGTATCCGATTTTAGCCATCAACGTTTGGATATGAAATGAATGATCAGAGTGGATCCGTCCAGTGGGATGATTTGAAATTTTAGCGTCGTACATACAGATTTATGACCATCCTTATTCGCATGGAAGTCTTCTCGAATGAAATAAATAAACTGATAGCCGAAGACGGGATTGGCACGAACAGTCGCCATTAATGCGATGACATCCTGTTCATAATCGATTCGAGCGCTAACGTCTGCACCGAACGCGGAAAGGGAAACCTAATCGTTTTTACAGTCACGTACGAAACAGAACCAACAGCTTTGGCCTTTGATTTAGCAACCAACACCATTGCGAATAGCATGGAAAACCGTGGAATAGTTGAATTGTAATACGAGAATGGTATTACTCAGGTTGGTTCAATAATTCTCGCGTCGCTCGGGTCATGGGCACGTCTTGCTCAGTATTTATAGCATCGTAACTTGTAACTGCCATTTGAGGGAGGTGGAAACCGGCTGCGTTACCGTCAACACCACGAGACCTATTGTTCAAGCTAGGAATAAAAGTAAAATGGTCGCAAGCCACGTATTGCTATGTGTATATGCTGTACGTTCCAACAATCTCATATTTATACCAATAAGTTTACAGCCGCATTGTTTTCGATCAGGAATTCTATAACAACTTAGCTTCTGAGCTATTTTTTTATGATATTTCTATATCAAATTAGAATCCCTAGTAGTCGAAAGTCTCAAACAAAAAAAAGCTCACGTTTTTTTCAATCAGATCCATATGCCACCTAGGTGATCTGACTGGTGGTAGTGTCTCTTGACTTACGAAGATTTTGGAGTCTTATCTCAAAGTCCATCGTTAAATAAATACGAGGGATTGAAGGAAGAGGTCGTTGATGTGATTTACTCCCTGATATAAATGTAAAATACGGAATCGCAATTACGGTATGCTATAAACAAGGCTTGATGGTGAAACCTCTTGACTTTTAATTATATTGCGTTTAATACAATAGCTCAGTTGATCGACTGGTGGCCGAGGTTCTGCCCTTTAATCAAGATCTGTAAATCATCAACACCGCGATCCAGTACAATCGTGATAAAAATAATTATTACATGTCCGAAAATTAATGTGTGGGTACGCGTTCTTGCTTGCAACTCTTTTTTGTGCATAACTTGTATGAATCATGGTAGATGCATTGATAGATAGCATTTGTTACAAGACGATTCCCGATCCTAGTCAGCCCCACATATTTACTTAGTTCTGTAATGTTATACTTCAGCACTAAACCACATACTTACTGTGTGTGACTTATGTTACCTCATTGTATTCACTGAATTACACATGCTCTTTGTTCAATACATCATAATTAATATCTCTATCTAGACAAACGTTTGATGGAAATGCCGGAAGTGTCCACCATGTTGAATGTAATTCGGCTATGACATAAGAATAACTTTGACTAATATTTAGATTATTTAATTATTATAATTAGATTTTATTAATTGTAAATTGATTATTTAAAGATTATTGGGACACTTATTAGATTTTTATGTTTGCCGTATAACGAATGTTCATTTTGGCGCCAAAAGGAAGTTGTATCTGATTGGTTGGTTGAGGATATTTTCTGTGGTTGAGGTTAGATTTATTTTAATTGTTGTAAATATTAAAATAATAATCTAAAAGGCTAACTAAATTAAGTACGATTAATAACTTCAGTATTAATGAATTTACATATTTAATTAGCAGATTGTTTATCCCTACAAATAAATATTTTAGTAAATGTTCAGATATGGAAACGGATGTCGTCCCCACTGTTTTCTACCGTTGTTCAGGGTTTTGATTTGTATAAAAGCGAGTTTCATGCCAGAATATGCTCTCATTTTTGTACTTTCTCACACTTTGTGCCCTATCTTTGTGCTGTTTTGTTGAAATAAACCTATTAGAGAAGAACCTGAAGATGTATACTACGTGTTTATTATTCAAGCACCCCACACGCGGTCACACATTGGAATCGAAGAACGTTTCATACCTAACGATTACTTTTTTTTCAGTCCAGTTTAACTTAATATTTATGTGAAGAGTTTGAAATAAGTTACTTTCATTATCTGACTAATGCTCTATATCGTAGAGCCACATGTGCTAAATTTTTTAACAGATCTTCATAAACATTTAAGTCTGAAATTTCAACAACTATCTCTATAATTACAGTAGCTTTACCCTCTGTCCTTGTCTAGTCCTTCAACTTTTATCTGCCGTCCTGCTCTAAAGAAATAATGATAAATAATTACGTGCAGCAAATACTCGTATATGCCTGTTGGTTAGTTAGGTGTAGCAGTTTAAACATCGAAGTCCTAAAAACCACGATCGTGCAGGAAAAGTGATATTAGCTCGTTCACTCGGAACATAAAATTTAATTAACACCCAGTTTGATAGGTTGGGGTGATAATCCACCATGACTAGAGAATGAATATTCTTTGGTCACACGTAATGACTGACTGTTTCTAACTGCGAATTTTTATTCAGAATTTCATTAAATTTACATATAGGGATCAAACTTTAATTAAAATATAGACTTCTAAAGTTGATTTATCTCAAGAAGCAACAAAAATAGAATAAATTGTACAGGCTGACGGAAACCATCAGCTGTAATATTTATCACTCGTCGAGACTCGTCGTGTTTTTCAGGAATGCGGCTTGTAATTTCATTTTGATCTTTATTCTAACCACGTAAGGAAAACAATAATGCAAGTTAAAGTTACTACACGTAGAGATGTGGCCTAGCATTGTCCATTGTAAAATAGGATTTAGTGTTTCCTAGATTGTAAATTAAAGTATATTCCAACTTGTTATGGGAATTATGTATCTAGAGTAAACACTACCGTGCATTATGGTTGTTTGTTGAAAATGTAATTCAACTTGTGTTCTAGAATGCTTCGTAATAATCTGTCAAATGCAGAAGTTTGTTTGCATCAGAGAAAAGTAAAAATTTATGTTTTCTATTTTTCACTTCAAGATTGTGCATGATATTGTTTAGAAATACCTACATAAATGCGTTATTGAGATTCAGAAATCTACTATTATTGAAAACTTGTAAGTATATTACGTTGTAAATGATTAAAAATGTGTAATAAATATGCAAGAACAATCTATTGTAGCCAACAAATTGTAGGCGGGCCGCTGATTCCTATGATATACTGCGTTCATTAGATTCAATTTAGTAGGCAGTAGGAGTTAACTGTTTATAATTGGAATGTTTTTAAACTGGTTGCATCTATTAGTAAAATTGGATTACAATAATATTGAGATAGAAATCAATTCAGCCGCAATCCGATTGCACAAAACGTATCTGCAAATTTTAATTATATGCATAGAAAAGTGTTAGAATTCTCTCTCAGAATTCAAAGATTGTAGTGTGTAATATAGATACTACCGTACTACCTAATGGTACTGTATAAAGTACGGTCAAATGGGTTACAGACACTGTTGCAGTGTATTGTGTGAGGTTCTGTCTGTCCCCAATTAATGCTTTGACGATGATCCTGGCAGTTAAAATGTTCCACGTTCCAAACGACAAGACATTTTTTATCTATGGAATGCAAGGCACAGTGTATAATCTGTAGCCGCGTCACAAACTCATGCACAGCTCATTAACGACTTGTGGACATGGCACTCACGGCTGGATCCTTGAGAATGCGATAACAGTTGTGTTTGGTCACGTCATGTCACATGCACACGTTTAAAACTTCTGATATAAAAAATATACATGTAAAGGTTTTAATAGGAAATTCCGTTTATTTTAAGATATTTTATATGTAGATGCCCAGTTAAACGTAAAAATTTGCCTGGCAAATAATTCACAAAAACAATAATTCAGATAAAAAGAAGATTCTTAATAAAATAAAACAATTAAAAACAAAAGTTAGCTTGTAAACATTCCACTGCTGGGCTAAGGTGAGGACCTTACGTATGAGGCAGAACGAGTCATACTCCACACTCTACCATGCGGGCTCAGTGTGGATTGGCGGAGGGGTGTTCGCAGCCTTAGCCTTACGAGTATTTTAGCAAATAAAGTATAGTATAGGGTAATACAAACTTCGATTGGATTGTCGTATGAACTTTTTCGACTAGTTTCATCATGTTGAGCCGTGAATAGCCATGGCAAAATAGATAACAGAAACTCATTTTCTCTAGACATTTTAATCCTTTTAAATTAAGTAAAACAGCAGTCATAAAAATATATATGTAAAACCTAAACAAAATTCAGAAGCCCAAAAAGTTAAATTTACTTGAAATTAAACATCACTAGACAGATATTATACTATAAGTAAGAATAGTCTTCTAGAACACATTGAATTACATATTTCGCACATTTACTATTGACAAAAGCAAATTAACGGCAAATATGCATACAAAGTTGAAGATTAATTAAACGAGAAATATAAAAATCAACAGAAAAAGAAGAACATGAAACAAGTGGATTGAGCATGAGCATCGTTTACCTAAAGGCTTTTGAACATCTTTTTCATCTTTGAGCATATAACGCCACATATTTTCTTGCTTTGTAGAGTTTAAATGATCTACATTTTTCACCTAGCCTTGCTTCTAATAAATTTGGGTAAAATTTTGATGAGATGTAATCAACATTACGTTTCATTCCATGGCGCTCAGTTACTCGAGCTTTGTAACCGACTAACCTACTTGCATGTATTTCATCATGTTGCGTCAACAGCCGACTGCTCATTTGATTTGAAAGATAGACAGTCAGTATATGACTGTTACTCACACTTAAAATATTCTAAACATTGGTCTAAAGTCTAATTGAAATTTACATTTTAAATGGAAACATTTTTAGGCTGATGGTCTATATATAAAATTGAAAAGATCTTTAGGTGTCATAGATTCTTTTGAAGAATCTATTATGAAGTTAGAAGTCTTGGAAGAAGACACAACTAGTTATATATATTAAACTGTAAAGAATGTTATTACAACACAATAGCATTTCAATCCAATAGCATTGCACTCTGGTGACCTTTGACAACACCTAACCCTGAACCGCAGCGTCTAGCTTAGCATCATTTTACACCTGACCACTAGGAATCGTAAACTTTACAGTACCTATTATGCCTGACCTTTAACATTAAACCTAGGTCTAACAAAACCTATGCGTAAGCTAAGCAAGCGTCATTCAACCAGCACTCGCAGAAATCGTTAACCCTCCCTCCAATCGTCAACCTCAGTGAGTTGAACTTCGTGGAAGCGGGCCAAACGCTGCGTTCGCGCATCCTTGACCCCGCGCGTGCTCACTGACTCAGCGCCCATGCTGTCTGTCACAATGCGCACAATGCAATGAAAACGACACTTTGGTAGAATGAGGTAAATGAGAGCACGCTTATCTGCGTTGTCGAGCTGAATGTGAAGCGAGATTTAGCACCCGCGGAAATCTGATCCTAAACACATTTACGAGTACACAAGTGTCGAATAAAGTATCTGCTCTATTCTGCATTTAGTTCCAAATCAAATGACCACCATTAGAGAAGATAAAATTAATTAGGACTTTAACATTTTTGTATGTGACTGTCGTTTGAAATTTATGAGTGTTATTTAATTTATTTACCAATAAATGATTCTATTCAAATTTAATTGCGATGATACACAATAAATCACAGTGAGCATTTCTGAATGTATTTATAATATCTGATTGCTAATTAGGTGCAGTTGCAGCATCAATGTCCTCTTATAAAAATAAATAACCTTTTGAGACTTAACAATCTCAGGCGCCAATGTTCTTCGTTTTGTCATTGACGTACCCGCATTGTGTATTTTTCATTATTTGGCTGATGTAATTATTAGCCTACCAATTATATAAAAAGTATTTTTTTTACTTTTACCTACTATGTACTACTATCTGTCCGAGGTCATTCACACAAAACATTAACTTTACAAGCCGTATCACTGTCACTATGCTATCATTTTATGAATGGTTTGGCTGTGCTTGTGATCGTCACTGTCGGTTGATTAGAGATTACGGTGGGAATCAGGAATCTGACGAATCTGATTCAATGTTATAAAAATAAAAGCTGTCGTTAGAACTTCTCAGCAAATAAATGGGTCAATGGGTAATAGAAACTGTCTATACTAAGTAATGTCAAGTCGATCTTTAAAAAGAGCATCCTGCTCCGGACAAACTGGGCCGTGTAACGAGGGCAAGGCTGTCGAGGACATATTATTCTATCAAGCACTCTCCACACCGCTATTTCTGGCTTAGGTTGCCCTCGCTTTAATTTATGGTCTTCTAACCACTCTGATATACGCTTCCAGCAAAGGAAGCGCCAACGGTGAAATTATACGTTAAGTAACATCAATCCACCTTTTATCCAACTAATCACTAAGTTATCATGTGAACAACTGCCGGTGCCGAAAATATCCTTATTCGAACAGTCATAAAAATATTCCCCTAATTATCATGTCTTATCTCCGAGGCCAACCTTGAAGTTCCTTCGTCGACGGCATATTTACCAGACACATTAACCGACAAAAAACGATTTACACACGAAACCGATGACAGACTACGCTTTTACATGCAACGATATTCGGCAATGTTAAGTCGAACTGATTTCTTCCGCATCAACCGAGGTCGCGATAGCTCTTATCATATTCGACCTCTATTTGATAAAAACAAGATGCACTTTATCACGTAGCCTTCCTGTTTTTAGGTTGGTCGGATTAAAATATCGCTGTTTGTGCTATTGAGCCAGATTCGATCATATAAGCTTCATCATAATGAGGTCGATTATATCTTATAAATATAGAAAGAAAGAAACAAAAAGTATTTATTTGTACACATCAAATTACAAAAATACCTAGTAATAAAATTACGATGTGTATCCAAATTGGTCTCTACTCACCTTTTTGCTATGGTAAGCCATTGGCGCTGGTTTTCTGTGGAAACCGCTATGCTTCGGTTAAGAAAGGGGGTCGCCAGCGACTAATTAACGAATATGCTAAAGTAACAGGTGATACAATACAAGCGAAAGCGATCAGGGCTGAAAATGCCTACTCCATATTAAAAGCAAAGGTTATCGTTGTTTATTTCAAGCCTATGGCATTTACAACTTTCAACCTTTAACCAAAAACAATACATTCGATCAATGACAACAACACACCGGCTTCAGTTCGAAAGCGAATGTAAATGCCTATGTTGCCATGAAGCATTCACTGTTGTCCTTTACGCGAGAATAATAGTTGTCAGTCAAGTATACTAGTACTGATTTAAGTCTGTTTCCACTTTGATACAATTGTTGAGCGAGCCCAACTAATTATTTAGATACAACGTTTTTATAAAATAAACACCGGCCAAGTGCGAGTCGGACTCGCGCACTGAAGGGTTTCTTGCCAACTTTGACTGAGGGAATCCACTTACTTCCACTTAGCTAAAATACCACAATATTTTGTTGACAGCATTATATAACTTTGTTTTTCATAGAGTTTGTTTGAAGAATAAAATTATGTTTTGCGGTTGTTGAAAATGTGATATATCTCAAAAACTACTAGTTCGATCCCGTCCAAACACTCGCTTAGTTTTAACTACTTTGGAAGCGTCTGTCTATCAAACGTTAGACTTACGAAGAAAATGGAGCCCCCCCCCCCCCCTTAAATATCATTATTTTTTGCATAAGAGTCGTAGAGCGGTTAACAGGATACATCTTTTTACTAAATTTCAACAGGTGAGGCTTATAGTTACAAATTAAAATGACTGTAACATACGGACGGACAGACAGACGGACTTGACGAAACTATAAGGGTTCCGATTTTGCCCTTCAGCTACGGAACCCACAAATTTCACTTGAAAAAAGCAACTGTGTCAGACGAGGAAACGAACCCCGTGTCTTACGCTATCCGAGCTTATGCCTATACCTTTCGGCCACCGACACAATGGCAAGCCTTTTGAATTTTTCAAGTGTTTTCTTTAACGCGTAGGCTGCGTAACCTCATCATTGTTGCGATATTGCTTTAAAAAAAATTTCGAGTACATTTTATATTATTAAGTTTGCATAGTGGCAAAACACTATAAAAAAATACAATTACAAGTTTTTTTAAACTTCAATGTAACTCCACAAACTTCCTCGTTGCCTTTGTCATTGTCATCGGCGAGACAAGCAATTATCTTTTTAATTCTGTCGATTCGGATGGAGACCTTAAAATAAATGGACGACCCATTAATTCGCACATCGGTGAGTGTAATTGAAGTTGTGGCGATTATTTAATTGAACGAATGGAAGTGGTAGCCAGCACTGTGGTTTATGTTATCGTTAATAATAAGGCAACAGACATGATACACATGTTAAAATTACGGGTAACTTAAATGGGCTGAAATTGCAATTTCAATTGCTACTATTTTCAGTTCTGAAAATTACGTTGATAGTTCATCTTTACACAAAGAGCGATACAAAAATTATTCTGAATTCAAACGCGTCACTACTGACCCATCAGAATTGAAACAACCTACTTGTTAGGAATTAGCACAAGCGCAGGTAGATGGAACTGTCATCAGGCGGGCTGCATATAACCTTGCGTTATCTGCGAGCGCCCTTGGTCCACTTACCGTGTCGCTATCTCGGGCACATCGCGTATGATAAACGTGCCTGTTTGTATCGCAGATTGTTCGTTATTAGATGCATGAGTTGAATTTGCAATATAATAATTCAACCTGAATACATAAAAACATTTGTGGTACATATTCTATGGAGCATATATGAAAAATGAGACCGGATATAGGGATATTTTTTGATAATTCTGCGTAGTTTTGCAAATTCACTGCGCGGAATAATATGGTACAAAAGTACAAGACGGTTTTCTCAAGTTTAACAATCAAGATAATCTAATGGAAGCATCTCTGCAATTCTAACAAAACGTGCCTCTTAATTCTGAAACTAAATGATACTTAAATAATTGATAAAAGCAAATCTATCAAATTCACCACAAAAATAACAGCTGCAAAAATATTCGCTTATCAAAAAAACAATCGCAACAACGGACAACGACGTGATTCGATTCCGAATCTTAATGTTGTTTTTTGGATCTTGACTGTAGATGTGGCATCCGATATGACTGCCGAAATTCGCGACTCGCAAAAAACGGCTACACAATAGATATAAATCCAGCCACAGATAAAATTATAGATGATTATACTTTTTTCGATAATAATAGAGTTAAGCTGAAGCTAGCGGTATCGCTTACACTATGAACAATGAAATGTTTAATTAATATGTAAGTTTCGTACTGACTATGCGAATTTGGAAATCTTTGGGTTGGCAAAAACTAGTTATTGTAGGTGTGTAACAAGTCTAAAAAGATTATTTTTTCTATTATGCCATAGTATTTTAATATCATGGAGATTGTATCCTATATGGCTTTGTGTTGAACTCGAATCAAAGTTGTTTTGAGGGCTTAGCTTTTATCAAGCAAGACAAAGGCACACATGAAGAATATACCTAAGCGGAGAAGTTTTTATGCAATGTTCATACAACGCAGTTGACAATGATACACCTGCGCCGCCCCTTGCACCTGTATAGAATTTATAAATAGTACCGGAGACCACCTATTACACGGACATGCAACAAGGAGGTGATAACAAAATTAAAAAATACGGCAGCTGTTCCCTTTGGCTAATGACCGGAGTTAGCATTTTCTTTTAAAACCGTTAAGGTCAGAATAGCCACCGGTGTTTTAATGATTATAGTAAGGCCCTTCTAGGAAGACTACAATTGGCAAGGGTTCGAAGACACAATAAGACTAATATCGGCATATATGCGTCATTTCATTACCAGCCATCACGAGACCTCAAACATAATATTGTAAAGGGTTACTTCGGAACATTTGTTTTAAAATTACGGACACTGGATATTATTGCAATGGAAATTTTATAGCTAGTTTTACTTGTATTGTGCTAAGTCAACTCTGTTATTGCTACTGGACCGGTCAGAGGGTTGTCGACATTGCTCTTATATCATTCAGACTTTTCCATTACTGATATCTAATAAATGTTGTTATTGTTATTCATATAAATACTTTGTTTCATTATTATCATAGAATATGTAAGTAAAAGTATTGATTCCAATTAATGTTCTCAGAGAAAACGTTAAGTAAACGAAGCATTATTAAAATCATTAATTTTGTTTCATTTCCCGGGAAGTTTAAAGAGTTCAATAAAAATGGATTGCTTACTGCCGGGTAGGGTAAGGAATGCTTGGGATATTGTTCTACAGTTCAAACGTCTAACAGTCTATAATTACTGAGATTGATGCACTTAATGACTCCCATACAGCGACGGATAATGAACGAATCAAGTGTAACGACAGAGTAACACGCCTCTTGCTGAATAGTGATATCAAGCTTGCTGAAGATAATAAGGGTGAAGGAATATAATAATTAAGGGGGGTCACATCTATTACGTCTCCATCATTATATGTTATCGAGAGAAATTAATGCCGTAACAGAATTCCGACAAAAAGAATCGTTGCCGCTGCAATCAATGAACAGATCGTCAGACGCTTGAAAAACATTCAAAGATTTCAATCAACATAATTGTCTTTGTTACACATATGATAATGGATATTAAAAAAAATATTACGCGATTCCCCTTATAATGTTGCAGCTGTCGTAAAGGTCACAGTTCCAAATATATTACTTAAAACAGAAACGGCTAACGTAATATCGATTTTGAATGTTAACAATATTTAAAAAAACGTCCTATTTTAACGTCAAAGTTTAATTTATTCTGTTTGCAAAGTATGTTCATTTTTTGAATAGTTATGTTAACAATCTATTGTTAAATCCTATGAAATCAGTACCAACTGCTTCCATAGTTTTTGTATATTTGATTTTCGGTAAAGTTCGAGATTTTAAATAACGGTTTTGATGATTATTTGGACAACAAAGTATAATTTATGTCTTGATCATTACAATTCGACTAGTTTGCACAAAGATGACTTTATGACTATCTGACTATCAAGATGTTAAACATTGTTGAATAAAAGACAAGACGTCTGACTGAATTTTTTTATCAAAAGAGGGAAATGTACAGGTTATCAACTAAAATAAAAACCATTAGGCAAAATAGAGGAACAAACAAAAAAACTATGCGCATGGTACAATTTTGTGTTGAAATAAAAACTACAACACATTGAAGTTTTAAAATACGATGAGGTGGCGGTTTCTAAGAGTTATGTTACGTTTTCATTAACATTGGAACTTGAATATGCTCGTTACTCAAGATTTTTAACGGTAAACACGGTAACATCGGTGCTGGTATAACGGAGTCATATCTAAATTGTAAACAACACCGAATTGGGTGACTATTACTCCGAAAGCTTGCGTGCTGGATTACGAAATTCTTATGATAGATAGATCGATTCAACTGGTTTTGATAGAGATGAAGATTAATGTAATAAAGCATAAAAATTATATTAATGACGCCTGCATATTTAAATCGGTTTATAATAAAAGCATATAATATGGGAGGGACATTGGACTCTACTTCTCAGTAAAATGAATGTGTTTAATAAACATTAACAGTAGGTAATACAATTTTTTTTAAGACTAAAAGGTCTGTCAAGTCTGACATTCATAAATTGTTAATAAACGATGAAAAATGAGCAACCTTATCTACCTACGTAAAAAGGTTCCCCATAAATAAATTGAGTGGAGGATAAAATAATAGAGACAGAGTTTAAGATAAGAAAAACCGAGAAAACACGTGCGTTTGTGGAGCGGATAACCTCGGTTGCCTTTAAAATATATTTATAGGTACATTTTATCTATCGTGTTTATAAGTTAGCAAAAAAACAGTTTCAAGAGCGGGTTCATTAGCACATCACATTCGTCATTGAGAGTTGACTCAGTGTCAACAAAACCTGCCATTTATAAGGAAAAAGGTTCTCCGCAAAGCCTTAAAATATTGTTGTGCAATAAATCCAACACGACTCCAAGAATACTCAAATCTCATCTCAATACGTATAAAAACCCCTCATCGTCTGCTTTGCAAAGAAAACAACTTGACTATAAATCTTTATTCGTTATAATTAACACTCCTAATAAATTATGATTTAAATGAATTGTCAAAGGGTATCAGACATATACATATACTAATATTATAAAGCTGAAGAGTTTGTTTGTTTGTTTGTTTGAACGCGCTAATCTCAAAAACTACTGGCCCGATTTGAAAAAATATTTTTACGTTGGATAGTCCATTTATCGAGGAAGGCTTTAGGCTATATAACATAAAGATACGACTCATAAGACCACAGCAGAAATGAAAAATGTTGCGAAAACGGGCGAAAGATATTCCTTTTGAGAGCTTCCGCTGCATACGCTGCGGAAACCGCTTAAGTTACATAAAAATCATGTATGACAGGATTGTTCAGCATTAAGAGTGCTATAATAAAGTCCGCGACAGCATATGTCTATCTTTTATGGTTGACTTACTACAACCTTTTTTATGTTAATAAATTTGTAAAAAAATAATGCATTATTTTTAGAGGCGTATTATACACACAGGTATTTATTCTTATCAAAATAAATACATTCATCATCACGAGCATTTCATTTAGAACCAAGTTGCCCTTTATATCATTTGATTTCAATGAATATCTTAGGAGCTATCACAGTTTTAACATAACTCCGCACCAAAATAATGTTCGCAACTTAAGTACAACCAGGGGGGTGTCACTCCGAAGTTTAGGTACGTTCGAGCGACTCTGTACGCCGAGCATAAATGAGCGCGGGGCTGCCGCTCGCGGACCGCGCCACGCGCCTGTCACTGTGTTTATTTTCTAAGACTGTGACTGACTTCGTTACCACGAAATAACTATTAATAATTTGAGATATGTGTTCCTAATTATGACATTATTTATCAAAACAAATTTTCTAGGTAGGTTTTCAACATTTCTTGTTCAAAGAAATAGGTTTGAGTCTACCCAGTTACTTACGTCAATCTAACTTAAAATAAATGTAAACAGGTCAATAAACTTACTTTAAATTTAGCAAAATATTTATAAGTACCTACCAAATTACTTAAGTAATTTTGTGTTAGGATTTTACGTAGTCCAAAATGTAATAGTCCAAGAGCTACAGTTCATTATTTTACTTTAGCTATATAATATCATCCTTAATTTTTGGGCATTCCAATAAAATTAATCTCTATTTTGATAGCATTTATAAACAAAAGTCTCTTTTTGTAGTTAAGTCCGGACAGAAGTGTGTTTTTTTATAAAAAAAAAATTGATATAAAATTTCAATATTTATTGAAATTATTTATAATAAAATATTTTTTAAATAATATAAATTTTATTACGGCGGTGCGCCCGCGCAACATACTCACCGCCCTAACCGGGCTGAGGCCGAGCTATGATTTATGACCCTCAAACTGCACGGAGAAAATAATTCTACTATACAATTTTATTTAGTTAAGTGTGATGTACAGTCGACAGCACATCAGGTTATCCACTTTTGTTGCAAACTAACCCTTACTACAACTGCATAAGATACCGCAGTGTTTACCTTGATGTGCTGTTGTCATACATGTGTGTTTGGTTTGTACATACTTTCATTTCTCCGAATTCAGTAATTTTGTACCAAATAATTAAATTAGACAGAGTAAACACTTATTTTAAAATTGAACGAACGCTGACAATATCAATTACTTTCTCCGATACAACACAGTCAAGAAATGTGCTAGGTCCTCTAGACTATTTATTTTATTTGAGTAGCGCGTTGTGTACCAACGCGTATGTTCGTGCCACGCACCGCTCGCATCCCTGACACATTCAAGGCCGCGAAACAGGGAAAGCGTTACGTGTTAGAAAGAGACAGGTATAGATAGGTAGATGAAACAACCTTGAATTAAAATCGTGCGAAGTGAATTGCACTTCTTTGCGTTGAAGCGAAAGTTGTTTTTACTTTATCATTCTTAGCACAGTGATCCTTCTGTACGTAGTACTATTATATTTTCTGTGGTACAACGTGCGCTTGCGCTAATATATTATAAAACTGAAGAGTTTGTTTGTTTGAACGCGCTTATCTCAGGAACTGCTGGACCGATTTGAAAAAAAAAACTGTGTTAGATAGCTTATTTATCGAGAAAGGCTTTAGGATATATAACATGACGCTGCGACGGGAGGGGAGGGAGCAAACTCAAAACGCGCGGACGAAGTCGCGGGGACCGCTATATACATATAAAATAAGAACCAATACCTTCATCGATATTTTAAATTTAGTTAAGTAGTACTATACAAATAAATTGTTTTACAATAAAAAAAATACGCATATTGAAAACGAGTAGTCTAAAATTGGTGAAAATTGAAGAAAAAAAAACATGTTGTAAATAAAAAACTGCTAACAATTTAAGTATATAACCGTAAAGAGTATTTTAAAAGAAATTACAAGTAATCGTGAACGAGGCTTCAAGAAAAATACTGGAACTGTAAAATTGTTCTTAACGAAGGCAGTTGCGCAAGCGCCGCTGCTGACCCGCTCCGGCGCATCGACGTCTCGCTTCAGCGCGGCACGTGGCTTTCTCATATTTAAAAAAATGCTCTGACCTCAATTTTTGGGAATTTTAGTCAGATGGAAAATACTATTAAATAGAAGCTTGGTGTGACTAGATTTTTAAATTAATAGGCCAAATGCTACCTACAAACAAGTAAACTAAAAACGTGGATCAAGATTTACGAGTAGGTAGGATAGGATATCCACAATGAAATTAAGGAAAAAAGACATATTATCATTAAAACGTTAATAGATTTTCGAAAACCTGAAGCTCTCATCTGTGTGTAAGGGAATATAGTAATAAGGTAACACTTTACCTTTTTCTCTGGGATGGGGTTAACTTATGTTATCCGTGTGTGTATCATACATGACTGTTCTACATCGTGACGTATATTTTTTTGCAATTTCACGATATGTGAAAATAATTAAGCAAGTGCTACACTACACAGTACTCAGACGATTGAAAAGATAGCACGCAAGGGCAATGAATTATAATACCAGTTTTTATCCATCATTATAATCCATTTTGCAGTAGTGTATATGGATAGACAAACCCACACATCGACACGGTGATTGTGTGCGTTTGATATTAAAGTAACATTTGTATGTGCTGATGTATTATCTATGTATTTATTGCAGATATCGCGTCCGTTGCCCTCTCGGCTACTCGGTGACATTGACGAAGCAAATAATGATAAGCACATTATAAATAAAGAAGTGGTTAGGTATATACAAAAATGTATGTGGGTTATTATGTATCATTCTTCTTAGATGTCGAAATAATCATACACAAATAGAGGAGAAGCAGCAGAAGAACCTGAAAATATTAATTTCTAACATCTGAGTAAGAAATATGGGAGGAAGAAACATAGACTGAAAACAGAGAAAATAAATTTACAAATAATAAGAGCTTGGCTAATAATTTGATAAATATTTCCTATGAAATACATCAAAAAGAATTAGCAACAAAAATCGTGTAAGCTAATTGTTTATTGCAGTTATTATTTTAATCGTCCCCAGTAAAACCGTGCCATGTTACTAGTCTATCACTTACTTATATGGATTGTCCATATTACTCACGACGTGTGGGTATCTGATTAAGGCAGTTGTGTTGTGATCTTCGTTTTTTTTTTGGTTATGTGCACATAAGTCACTGTGTGAGTGTCGTCAACATTTCGATCACAATCGTTACATCCGATAGGGCTGACAACGAATTTAGAAAATGTCTGAAATTTTGCGACCAACCTGTTTTAATGTCTTACAGTTTAACGATGGTACACTCAAAAAACCTAAGCAATGTATAAGAAATTTGGACGGATGCACCAAATAGGTACCGAAACTTGATGCTGCGGTTGATACTGAGTTTTGAAAAAAAATTCAAATCTTCAGTGGATCTTCTATAAGTTCTCAATTACCAGCCCTATTCTTTGATCATCACGCGTGGGTGTAATGTAAACTTAAATTTACACGACCTTATCGTATGAATAATACGTTTTAGCATGGTGGTGCAACGATCTCACGGTTCGCTACCGACGCCTTCCTTGTTCCAATCATCTAAGACCCCTTACACACTGCGACTTTTAGCATCGATGCAGTCGCGCGTTTTGAAAATGCGCTTCAGCATCGCGACTCACGCAATGAACAGATTTGATTTAGCATCGATGCTAACGCAATGCAGTCGCCAAAATTCAGTACATAATTTTTCAATTTCCAGCTTCTGCATCGCGACTGCATCGCTGCTAAAAGTCGCAGTGTGTAAAGGGTCTAAGATTACCTCAAGAAAACCCCGTGAGTTGTTTCGTAATAGTAAACACAAGTAGGTAAGATCGTAGAACCCTCGGAGGCTATTCATCTGAGCTACCAAAATATAGAATGACGTAACGACAAAGTTTAGTGAACGCGCAGTGGCTGCTCGCGCCGTTCTCAAGGTCTGCGCGATCAAGGCCAAGCGACAAGCCGTGAGACTCCAAGCAGGGAAACCTCAATTTGCTATCGCTATGCCGGGTTTCTCAATTCACGATTATAAGCGTGGAACTGTAATCATATCTTCTTATCCGATTGGCTTGGTTTTTTGAACTATTTCTGTTTTGAATATTGAATTTATTTTCAGCAAGGCCTGCTTTTAAATATGGTAACTTACTTAGTCATCGCGAAGCCTAAACTCGGGCGCAGACGAAGGGACACAAAAACCAATATGTATTTATCAATGTTCAGCAATACTAACACGCATGTTGACATTGCGGTTTAGCCGACTAAGGAAGTAACAGATGGTTCAGTTTAGATGGGGTCTGCGTTATCCAATGTCTCAATATATATATTTAACAAATAAATTAAACAGACAAAGAGTACGTATAACATGGAGGCGATAGATTAAGTCGTAAGGAAGTGTAAGGTTACCGGTTGAATTTTTGAATAAGAATAATCAGCATGAAATTACCACCTTATTGTCGAAATTCGGGAAATTACATATTGACCAAGTCATGGTCAAAGCAAGGAGACATTATAAATTAAAATAATTACATTTGATTAACTGTAACGAGAGAAAAATAATACCAACAAAACACCTTCTAAAGTTAGACTTGAATTTTTAAATACATTATTCCTGTGAATCATGTAATGAAATATATGTGGTATAGTTATTAACGCGAAGTTTTAGACCTTTCATTGGCCTCACGTATTATTGCGTCATGCAAAGACTTCATATTTAAGAGGTGCCAAAAAACTTGGCGGAATGTTGTTATTTAATGTTTTAAAGTGCTTTGGACTCTGTTGTTTTTACACTTTAAATATGCGTAACGCGTTCTTGCTTGTAAGAATCAGAGAATTTTAAGAATCTGTAGTAGCGTTTGCTCTATTACAATTGCTTGTTTTTGTAGTTGTGACATTATTAAATATTTATTCCTATGCTGCAATGGAATTGATGTCCTTCGTTGCTATATCTGTATCAAATGAACCAAGAGGACTTTAACAAAGGATTGTAAAGGATGAGGTTACGTTATTATATTTTTTATCAGTACAAGGTGAAAGGTGCCAACAGCTATCCATATTCCGTGCTGCTGCCACAAACGGGTTATTCGACAGAAATTCTAACGTGCACTATAATTTGTCTTCTGCAATTATGTTTTATGCTAAAAATACTGGTTTTGTTAGAGAAACAACACGATCTTGACATTAAGTATACAAATGATCTTGCAGAACGTGAATAGAACGGAAACTTTTCCTTTAGTGAAAGCACCCATAGCTGGTGGAAGATTCGCTCCAACGTTTTGAGCAGTATCAGGAACTTAAGCTGGAAGTATAACAAAGAATAACGTTATTTATACAAAACACATATTATACGTTAATGTGCGATTGTGTCAATTGGGATTCTAACCATTAGTGAAAGTTGGTTATCAGTAAGTAGATAACCTACATTCAGACAGAAGACCTCGATCAATCATTCATACGGACGTAATTTTATGTAAAATGTATTTCAAATTAAAATAATTAACTCACGCAATTTTTACCGAGCAAAACAATTTACCCTTCATTAGGAACGGAAATTTGATGTCACAAATTATTCAATACTGATTTTCTAAAATCTCTTTGAAAACTGTCTCACGAAGAGTATCAACGTATACCCATTTCCACCTTTAATAGGGGAACATTGAGGGATTTTAATTGAAAAGCAGTTTAATTAGTACCTACCGAATGCGAACTTGGGGATCGGAATTGTAAATTGGATTAATTAAAAAGGTAACTTCGATTCGGAAACAATTTCCTTTCAGAATACTTATTGCTCCCAATGAACTTTATGTTTTTTTATAAATTCGTTGGGAATTTATTTTTTTAAGTTTGGTAATAGTGTTCTGATAAGGCTGAAAATGATTATCTAATAAATAGTTTGGCATATTCAGTTTGAATTTTCAAAATCCACATCAATCATCTTTAACTTGACGAGTATTATTTTATTTTCAATCCAATCAGACGTACAATGTTGTTTTTTACATTGGGCTTAACATCGTTTTATAAATCACGTAGCACCCACATCAATGCTTAATCTCTTAAAACTTAGTGACTCTACCAGCGAAGCCTTTCGATGCAAAACAAAATAATTCATTAACCGAGTCATGGGAATGATTTTGTTTTTTTTCGTGCACAAGCATAATGTTAATGACTGTGGCAAGCGCGGATCCGTGATGCTTTTTTGTTTTTGTCTTTCCATTGGAACTGATATTACAGCAGCTAGAACGTGATAACATTAATAATTCCTAGGTATATTCATCTTTAAAAAACCAAAAGGAGTATAATTTATACACTTCGTCCGCAGATTTCTTAAGCTTCAATTCATAGCTTTATTTTTTCCTTTTATACCCTCGGCCGATAAAATTAAACACCAATAAGTACGTATCGAATGAGCCATCATTATTTTTGCATTTCTGTAACCCTTAAAGCGATCGCTTGTATTAAAGTACCCACCATAAATTATACTATACTATAATACACATCCGCATGAATAATGAATTTGAGGATAAAAGAAGATGAAGATTGATAGCGCACAAAATATTTAAAAAAGAGTGGTTTCCTTAAAAGTAAAGCGATTCATTCAGATTTCTTCTCCATTGTTGGGTAATGGAAATTTATTGAAAAGAATAACGCTAACTCGTTAAGATAATAAGAAAAGAATATGTATAGACAAAGTGATTAAAGATGAAGATATGGATACTGGTATAACTCAAGCAAACTTTTTTTATGGTTTCGCGAGAAATATAACTTAACAGTACTCGTACAATTAACGAGCGCCACAATGTTCCAATATTGAGAGAAATTTATTTTCGGAACAACAACGGCTCTCGACTCCTCCTCTTTAAGTACCGTACTCCTCTTATCTTTGCATTAAGTTACCAAACCGTTACTTCTCACCGCAGAACACCATACGAGCATGTGAACAAACAAAAATAAATACCCGTGAAAAATCGCTGAACGTCTAAGAACACAGTACAACACAAGCAACCGGCGAGCTAAGATTGAATTCACTTAAACTGTTACTTTCAGATAAAAATCACAGCCGCAATAGTTATTCGCTGGAAAGACCAAGTCTATATAAAGCAAAAGTTTCCTTAAAATGAGTTCTCAGAACTAAAGGAAGGCTTTCCTTCAACGGTAACGTCTGATTCATGGTTTCCTGACCTAAATTCCTGAGGATTTACTCAGATAAAAGCACGAGTAAATTATATAATTAATTTGCTTGTAATATCTTAGTACTCTAAACATAAAATAAAATGGATACCATTTCAATCGTACAATGGACATAGGCTTACTCTTTATTATCGACAGTCGACAGATGAAAACGACATATTTACCTGCAACAAAATAAAACATAGTATTATTCATAACGGTCTACTAGTTAAATGATCATAAGTCTAAAGCGACATTTTGAAGGTTAGCTTAAACTTCCCATCACCTTCACAAATCAACAGCAAATCTGACATATCAATTTTCTACATCCATCCGCGACTTAAGCCGATTAACATTTTTGTCTTTTGATTGAGGCGAACCGACTCGTTGATGCTGAAACCAGATATATTTTTTGTATACTGCCACATCTACACGCTCGTATCATCCACATTTGTATTCATTTTAGAGGGATCACACTTAGTTCTAAATATAAATCATGGTCTTTTAAACCATTATTTGAATTATGTCGCTACGCGTAACTTTCATAAACATAAAAAGTTTTTGGTGTCCAACTGAAGCCTTAAACATAATTTGATACGCCCGAAACTGGATAGGGGGTTTTCACGGTCAACCGAAGATACTTTGGGACCTTGAGAGGCATCGTTCCAGCAAATATGTGGTTTATGTTAGCGTGCTGAGCAGAGCACCTGATCAAACATTTTAGGAGATAAGCGGGACACTTGATGTGAGACTCGGCAGATAACGAACGCCTTCCTGGCTGACGATACTTGAGCGAACACTCGAAAGCAATTTTCAATCAAAGGCTTCCCAGTCTTGTAGTCCTTGTAAAAATATTCGTGAAAGACTTTAACGTACACATCTTACTTGTATAGTAATGCCTCAAGGCAAGGTATGACAACGAGAAGATATTATGGATCATAAAGAAAATGTTCACTGCAGTGCAGTAAAAATCAAAACATTGAAAGTATCTTTTCATATGCAAATGACCCGATGCTTGATACATACGTGCATATCGGATAGGACGCTAGTCTTGTGTCAATAAAAGTGTACTGATGGAATGATAAAAATAACAGTCAGAATTTGTACAATGATGAAGTTAGCAATGTTGTGGTATTTTGTTTTAGTAAGTTAAGCTACTATTGAAAATGTCTGCACTTTTTGTATGACTGGTAAGCTTACTCAACTCTGCGGCTATGTGTCGATGCGTCAGGACAGTTTGCTTTTTATAGCAGCTATTGTAAGTTATTCTGAGGCTGCTTATTATGCAGCGTGTGTCTGGAGCTGCGATGGTGATACAATGTGGACAGGTAAATAGGTATACGGTGACTGAGATTAATGAACGTCGGTTAGATGCAAGAAGCATCAGCCTGAAGTGCTCATAAATTTGGATTGCTAGCCGATACCTTTACTTGTGATTGAACATTTAAACGACTATAAAATCATGGTCACGGACATTCGATGGATTATACACGGGCATAACAGTTTACTATTCTATGCATCACAAAAAAATAAGGTGTAGAAGACGGTGAATTAAAAATAGAAAAACACATTTCAATGGGAAGGGATCTACTAAGGGAATCACATACATATCTAATTCAGTGCGACCAGACGGAATTGATGTTCCATTATATGCAAGCCGGGTCGCCTGGCCATGGTCAAAATTTCAATAGCCCAGAGCGATCGAGGAGGCCGGCACGTGTAACTTTTTGTGCCAACTCCTTGGAATTTTTTGATACTACTTCGGAAAGATTGGGTTGAATAGCTTATTATGCAATATTTTAATAGGTTTTGTGCCATTAACATGTTTTTGTCGAACCGATGCCAATAACATGTGAGGAATTATAGCGTCAGTTATACTTAAATTCGTAAGACAACATTGCTTGACATAGTACCGAAAACATTTGAATTGGGTATATCATTCACTATAAGCTTTGAGCGTGAATGGAATAAAGTGCATGACAATGGAGGGCGCTGGTGTAAAAGCGAATGTTTCTTGGTTACCGGTAGCGATGTCTCTTGGAGCAGCGACAGCGAGTAGCAGGCACGGCAGCAACTTTCTATGTGACCTCGAAATGCTGCATTCACTTTCCTCACGGCTCAACACCGGTTACGCAACCGACACCACGGCCGACATATCGTCACAGCGGAGGCTCCTCGCCGCCCGATCACATGTCCCAACGGCTTTGTTTGACTTCACTCGTTAAACCGCTCTAAACCATCACAAATATTGTCTCCCAACGACGACCATTACATCACACGCAGTACAAAGACAACTCCGGAATGCCGCTCGACGCGAAGACGTGGAGGAGTTAAAAAATAAGTTTGCAATTTATTCGAAGGGCAGATAAAAACGCCAGGTGCCATGCCTCTTGCCTCCAAGGTCAGCGTTTCCTAGAGCTGCATATAGGTTTCTTTTTATTCGTTGCGTGTTCCTTCCCAGGCGGACTCGCGTGCGGTCAAACCAGTTTTGATGCTATTCTCCATTCCGCCCGTAAGGCAGTACGCCCATTACGATATGAGTTTTTATTTCTCAGTTTTAATGGAATCTTTGTGGCCGGTAATTGGATCTACACTTGATTCTACCATATAGCAATATAATGCGACTTTAAACGTTTACTTTTGAACGAATGATAGATAATGATAAATCTCCGAATCGTTGTTATAGTGCATTGTTCTGACTCAATTTAATTTTCAGTCAATACCGAAAACTGTTTTTATATCATGCCTTCAATTATTGCCGTAACAGGCCAATAAGCCGATGATAAAATTTCTTTCGTAAGCGCTTAGCTTAAAATTGCACGAGTGGAAAAATAATACGATCAAAACAAGGGGAACCGAGCATCAAATTTGGCTGTTTCTTAGAAACCTTCGACAACTGCAAACCGAGCTAGCAGGAAGTGGGGACGGACTTAGTTTATGTAACTCAATCACCTGCCTCGCTCAAGGCCAGCCTGAGCGATTTGGAAAAAATCAAGGCCACACCAGCTCGAATGCGGGCTTGGCCTATACTTATTATATCTAACCCTCTCCAAAGCGGACTCCTGCGGCAGGATGTTGCATAAGCTTTGTTGTTTTGTTATTCTTCGTGCAGAGCGTCTTATTTTAGATTAGTTTTTTACTGCACATGCAGACTTGTTCTTATTTTACCCCAAAATAAAAACGACCATCATCAGCGAAACCGTGGAAATGCTTCTTTCATATTCTAAGTTATTCACTTCTAAGTTAGTCACGAACTCTCAAAGTTTGTTGAGATCATCAAACTATTGATGTTCCCACGTCGTCGCCTCGCGTTGGGCGAGATATACTTAATAATCTTAAAAGTGTGAAAGCGCGTCGTTTTTCATGAGAACTTTACCGATTTTCGGTGTCTCTTTTAAAATTTTTCGTACTTTTCGCCGTACGAGCACCGAGGGAAGGAAACTTTTAGACTAAATGACCTGGATAGAAATTGAGACGCCGCACATCGAGGATCTAAAGATGTCTCGACTAACACCACGGCGGACTTAAAAATATCTTTGCGCATTTCTTTGGAAATTCTAGTGAATTTTTCTCCGACTGAACTGTCAAAGGAGAGCAAACAGATTTGTACGAATATAAATAGTGCAAAAAAATCTTTGGAATTGGAGAAGCGTCAAAGGTGAATTAATAATGACGACAAATGTGAGGTGATTAAAAAAACTTCACCGGGGGAATCCCGATGGGCAGAATTTTTGTGGGTGCACCAAAAAGGGCACGTCCCCTGCATCGCGGGACTACGGTTGCCATTAGCAACGTGTACTATCTTTGTATCTATGAATACATCGTACCCTACGGATGATGCTTTTACAATAGAAAATAGACAATATCAACTGAGTCGAATTGTGTTGATGTTGACATTATTTGAATGATTTGGGGCTCGAGTTTGATTTATATTCTATAGTCAGCTGCGGGTCTCGCATGGTAGAATAATTATTAAAAATACCCTTAATTCTAAAGCTATTATTTCAAAGAACTGAACGATGAGTGTCGGAAGTGAATATGGGATGTTATTTATTCAAGTGTTAGTCTTTATGAGACGTAAACTCGAAGTTTTTATGTCTAGCGTTATTTAAAGCATCGTTAAACACAAAAGGGAGGTAACTGAAAATGTCTAAGCTGAAATTTACGCAGTGAATAGCAAATATGAGAGTTCAGTAAAAAGCTTGAAGTTATCTCAATATCAAACAGGATAATTAATTGAAGTAGGTACGCTGAAAGTCAGTTCTCTTAGATAGAAGTTTAACGACCGTTTGTGTCAAAACAATACAGTTACTTGTCTATCTATTACATCGATCCTATCAACAAGAATTTTGAACATTATTTATTAGCACAAGAAGTCTGCAGTCCGCAGGTGCTATCGGCGCGTGCGCCGTAAACAATGACAATATTTTGGAAATAACTTTTTGCTCTATGATCTTGAAAAGCAAACTTCTCTGCAAGATTTATGCCTGAACCTACAATAGAAACCAAATGGACTGCACTTATTGGCTATAATAGACTATTTAAATTTCTCTGTCCTTCTACAGTACGAGGTAGTCGTTATTTCAGTACCATAAAGGTCAGCGTTAGTTTTTTTCCTTTCGTCGACAACGAGGATCGAACAAGGCGCTGGGTAACTTTAATGCCGTCATCTACAAGTATAATACGCCTGCGCCGTCGACCATAATATTTTTCAAAAGATGTCTATGAATTATTTATTTCTCACGTAGACACCATTACAATTATTTCTTTTCTACTCGAAGGAAACAACTTGTGAATAATAAGAGCGTTAGCGCTTAACATGGAAAAATGTGCGGTAGAGTCCTGCAGACCGGATTTAAAAAACATATATACTTACCTATATTTTTTTGGTAGTAAACATAGACCGATATACATATTCAATTTACTGTTTTTGTTTACAATATATTTTTAGCATAACCGTAGTCGATATTTAGGGAAGTCCCAAATATCAATAAAATTGTCCGAATTCTGAGTAACACATTAATTAAAATAGTCAAAAAGTAATTAAAGCCAAGAGTCAATATCGTGCTGATTTTTAATTGCGAGTTCACCTTGAATATCGGTCTTTTGTCACCGCGACGCGTTTGTAAAGGGTCGCTTTACATTACACGCGAGACAAAACGCGGCCTTTTGCGAGGTACCTACGTAAATAGCGGGGTGAACGACCCGAGTTCAACTTGACACATTTTTGGTTGCCCCAATTGTGCGGGATCGGCGGCCTCGGTTGCGCAACGGGAAGTCGCCCATGCCAATCGTTGATCCCGATTGCCAAGTTGACACTTTCGAGGTTCCGTAGAATGCCAAATGCATGCAATGCTATAATAATAACGCATATACATAGAGAGATAAGGTCTGCCAAATTGGTATAGTAGATAATCTAAAGTGTGCATTGAATACAATGTGTAGTACTACACAAAAATAGAGAGTTATCTTGAGATTGCATTGATACTTTGAGCCTGATAAAATTCCTACTTCTGACAAAGTATAATGGAATAAGAATGAATGTTGATAACGATTTTGAAAATATGGTAGACACAACAAAACACAGTCAACCCGTTAAGAACAACGGGCAGGAGCAGGTCCGCACCACATCTCAACACCGAGATAAAAACGTGAAAGCATAAAAAGATAGTGACTCAAAACGGTGCCGAATCTGTTGTTCTGTGTACAAGGAATTGTCCCTTGGATTCCCTTGCGTCACGGGCAGGGTGCAATAAAAAATGCAGGTAGGGGCCGGTGCGTCGACCCCGCTTTTGGGAATGACGCCATCATAAACATTCACCGATGCGCATTCAATACCACCATTGTGCAGATGGATTGATGAGATGAACACGAATCTTGAAATTGGAATTGCGGTCTCGATGAGTATATGATGTAGAGACAACGATTGCTGTGCAAATAAATTGACATCAACAGCTAGTTTCATAGCCTACTGTAATGAGACTGATGAATAAACTGCATAGAAAATTACTGAGAGAGCGAGAGACGTAATAGATTCTGATCAAATGTTAATTTTACCTACCAGTAATACAAAAAAAAAAACATATGATGCTTTTAAAATGTATTAAGATTTCGAATAACGCAAACTAATATCTCTTTTATGGCTCCTTGTGATGAAGGAAACAGCGTTCAAAAAATAAACAAAACATGCGTGTTTTTGACTGAGCACAACATTCTCGGAATATTTGGAAGAATACGCATGTCAGTTCGTAAACAAAATGGATGTTTTTTCTCGCTTTCCCGATGTGTAACTATACAATTTGCACTAGCACGGTGTCGTTGACCTCTCGCCAGCTGTTTGCCTATGGAAGTGTTCGGCGCAAGCGCAAGGTAAGGCGGGTTACCGTGGAATCATACCGGTACAACTCTTTTATTCGAACCGTGACAAAAGAGGCGTGAATAATGACATCATTATTTTCTTTAAAGCCAGTTGCTATAATGAGGACGACAGTCCAAACAATGCTGACGAAAATAAGTACACATTTGGACATTATAACGATTCGGTTCTTGTTTTGAAATAATAAGGAAACATCCGAGTCATTAACTTGGCACGAACGCAAACGATAGACGATTTAACGATTGTAGTTTGAATAGTTAAGACGTCCACTGTCGCATAGAGTTTAAGTAGTTTCAAGTCACGATTTTATGTCTGTGTGCTCTATAGTTAAAACAGGGCGGCGGGTCATGAGGAAGCATACATTTAGAGGAGTCGATAGCGGCGATGTGGCTCCAAAGCCACAACAGCTGTAGACAAAATGCCAGATACGAACACATGCCCGCACCCCTGCCACATGCACACAGACAAACGCATAGCGTAAACAGACACAGGTTTATGTATACCAGATGCCCTGCAGAAAGGGACAAGGATACATTTATACTAATGCCCGACCGAGAGACGCTAGCGAGGGAGGTTTGACAACGCCGAGAGCCGTCTAATTAAATGTAGTTGAAGGTCAAAAACATAAATGTATGAAACATTACGACAGGCGTGCACATTCAACTGATGCTTGAGAAACAAAAAACAGACTTGCAGCGAATGCAGCTGTAGTAGGAATAACTAAAACTTGTACTTACATATCAAATGGTAATGCCTTAAACAGCAGCACGTTAGGAACTGGCTAATAGAAAAATAAACAGTCGAGGCAGGCCGAGGCGAGGCCGTTGTTAATTAACGTGCAGATAGTTTAATAAAAGGCAGGAAACAGGCAGCGAGGGGAGTAGGCAATGAAGCGGTAAAAATAGAAGCGGGGGGACGGGGAAGGGACAGAATCGATCCTACGAAGTTACGAACAATGCGGCGATGCATCGTCGTGCCAATCAATAATAGATGCCACGCCATGTCGCCGCGCGCTCAATCCATTACATTTTGGGAATGGTGACTAGGAAAATCAATACTTGTGCAGTAAGTACTCACGCGGCAAGTTATATTTAGCCGGCCTACTTGACGGAATCGGATACTTACTCTTAAATTTAGCGTGGGTTTGCGTTTCCTGTTTGTCTTTATTTATTGAGTTGAAATTGTTGTGCCTATTATTAATTAAACCAGCGTAAAGTTTACTACACTCAAATATGTATTTAAAGTTATAAAAAAACAACAGTGATACTGCTTTTGTAGTGCTATATAAAAGTAGTGGAGTGAGAAGAGTTCTTTGATGTAATAACTTCAATGAACGCCGCTACTCTTCTACGGATGAGTTAAGCAGATTACAGTTTCCTTTAGGTTTCAAGTTTCATTATCTACATTATGGCTTGAACATTTAACCTATATATTAATGTTAATTAATACGTTAATGTTAAAATCTTCATATTTTAATATAATAAGATTAGTAACACAAGTAAAGACCATTACCTGGGCAGTTTTTTTTAAATATCAAAGTGATGATAATGAGCGCTACTTTGTGTTCTTTCATTCTGCCTTCCTAGACTAGGTAATGTATGAAACTAAATAATTACATTTTACCTAGATCTATGACTTTTAACTGTACCTTTTGAAGTTCGTCCAAAGAATTTCCGAATATGTGTCTGATTGATGTGTTGAATGAGGCGTGCTTGAAGTCGAAAGTTAACCATAAAATTAAATTACACTCCCAAAAGCGTGTGCGGAAGTGGGTTCACGCAAAACCGCACATGTCCCGCCATCCCTGGTGACTCGCAAGGCCGAGTTGGGGCAGGTCAGGCCCAGGCACTCGATGCAAGCACTAAGTACTGGGGGAGCAATGTAGGTCATTAAGGGAACACTGCGAATGTTTGCCGTGCGGAAAGTGCGCTCATTTCGACCGTTCAGCGCGGGAAGCTCGCTCCGCAGAGCTCCGCAGTCAACCTTATCAGCAACAACTTGTGGCAGGTCGAGCTCTTTATCAATTTCTTTATCCTTCTTTTTGATACGATCACTGTTCCACATTTTTTCAGATCTCAAACTCGCGTGTTTTAGTCTCGCTTTTTCTCTCTAATGCAATGGCTTCTTGATTACAGAAACAAAAAAATACACGTTTTTTTATTTAATAACCGCTTGGCTCGGTGGGAACCCAGCAGGAGTCTCACCGCAAGTCTGCACGAGCGCATCTCCGCTCAGCCAAGCAAAACCAAGTCTAGACGCCATTCTGTGCATTAACACTCCCATTATAAGAGCTGTAATATTCTCCCAGACGTACCTATAACAGGCCACTACCAGGGCCTTTTAGAGCTTTTTATGTCGATAGCAGATTAATGCCTACGTTTGCTTTACTTTTTGATTTCTTTTGGGCATTATTTTCAAATTCGGTATTTGTGCACCCAGGGTGGTCTCTAAAACCTTTTACGAGGATTCTTTTATGCGAACGAACGAAACATGTCATCATGATGTGCTTATGTCAAGTGAATCATCGCTATATTGGTAATGGTCGGGTTAATTGCATCTTCTGCAGTCGGGCTGGGCAGTTAAACACGCAGCCTTTACTCAATCTCGGCTAGACGTGAGTCAGTGCGGTAGGTATTTAGCGAACCTTTTGTTATCGCGGTGTAAACGACCAGCCGTACAAAGGCGGCCGGGCGAGGCGCCCGCGCCCTTCAGCCAACAAGACCTTGGCTGGATTTAGACGCAGTTCGATGGACTTCACTGCGCCATTCCTTTTAGTTTGACGTCGGATTTGGACCTTTTATTGCACCCGTCCCTGGAATGCAGCAACACGCAATCTTAATTGGGCTCGCTCTTTTTTTTCCAATTCGAATCTTTGGGAGTGTTTCGTCGAATTAGACTTTTTCGTTTGCGAGGCGAAAGGTCGGTAACCGCAGCGACCTTGGCCGATTTTAAACGCAGGTTCGTCGATCTGTCCGAACTCAGAACCAGGAACGTTTTATAACTTTCGCCCGGTAATAAAGTTCTTGTTTGAACTTCGTTTCCTCGTGCTCGTTCGGTTTATAAATAAGTTTCGCCAGATGCTGCGTGAAACGAACATAAATTCTCAACAAAAATATTTTGACATGCGAAATACCTATATGGCTACATTTTTGAGATGATTAATTTTTCATATTCAACTAAACATATTTTATTAATTTATATTATTTCGGCGAGGTAAAATCATATTACTGAGTGTGGAATAATTTCACGTTAACGAGCGTAATTATAATTGGTAAATTCAATGATGTGTAATTTTAATTGAACTCGTTGATTAAGCTGTGTTATTAAATTTTTACTGAATATATGTTTTCATGTTTTATTTATAGCAAAATGAAGGATCGCCTGATCAAGTTAAGTAATACCTACGATCATTAATTTCTAGGTTTCTTGGAAGCACACATTTTGTAGGCTGATTATTATGTAATTGAAGAGAGGTAAGAAAATAAAACAAATTACGGGCCGAAAATACAGATGTCATTTTTTTAGGTAACCAACAGCTTTAAAAGTTTGACGTCGATTTGAATTGCAACCTAAGATGTTTTTACATTGATTGCAACGGTTTATTCATCGAACGAATTCGTGGCCAGCTCTACCACTGGCCATCTCACGGTGTTTTAAGCAAGTCGAAAACTACATGAGCCACAGCTTCTATTACAATGCAGATGAGCGCGCCCAATGTCGCGGCGCAGACCTTGGCCGAATTCAGCTGGGTCGTCGGCCGCACAGGTCGCTGCAGGTCGCTTTCACCGCGCGCATGCGCACAGTTGCGATGCCATAGACAAACGCATCACGCTGTGGTGCGGCCATGTTGGGATAAACACGGAGTCACAGTCTTGGATAGTTGTAATAAGAGCTGTTTTGCCAAGAGATACACGCATCTTAGGTGTGGGCAGCACATCAAGTTGAATACTGCGGGCGCTGTGACATTTTAGGCGGTTGTGACAAGAGCTACTTTGCAGAAGTCTGACGTGACTCCGACCGATGTGAGTCCGAGGACTGTTTCCTAGGCTCTACCTCTATTTCTTTGTAAACTAGCTATAGGCTGTTTAACCTTGCCGTTGAAGATTTGGCCCCGTTGCCTCGGTTTGTGTCAGACTTTATCAGCCGCCTATCTAATAGGCATCTGATAGAAATGATTATTCGAGGAGGCAATCTTCGGGCTAGTAGCGTGCCACTCTATGCCGCAATTAGGTCATCTTATATTAAACCAGTTAGATTCAAAATTTTATCCTACCTTAGCAAATTAACAGTTAATTTTCCGTTTGTCTAAAGTAACCAAGGAATTAGGTCAGTTCATTTAACGTCAAGATTATTGTTATTTTTAGTAAACTACAGTTTAGTAAATCGTAACTTTATTTTGTGTTTTTGAGCATCATCGGCATCATGTAAGCATGTCGCTTAATATGGCCCCGACACTAAGACTATGGCATTGTCTCAAGTTGTATTGTATGCTGTGAACTTTGGCTAACATCGCATTGTTACGATCACAACATTCTTCAATGGAGGTGCAAATGAAGGTTAGGCCATAATTATGTTAATGACATACATCTCTACTGCTGTTTCGGTAGAAAAGAAATGATATGGCGGTTTCAAAAATATCTGTAAAATTTTAACTTGTCGAATGTTTGATGTAGTTTGAAAGCTACATGAAGTGGAAATGGAGTGTATTTTGTTATACTCTTCATGACAAAGCTATCTTAGAAGATGTAGCTTTTGATCCGTAATTGCTAAACCGATATAATTTCCTAAAAGAACTGGGAGACTTAAAAGGATCACTTTTCCTTGTAACTCTTTTTTGATGAGTACGATTGCGAGTTCTGATTGCATCTACAAAATATTGAACAGTATCAATGCCATCACTTATAAAAAGGATTTAAACCCTCCCTTCCATCGTAATCAGATAGTGCCGTACAATCTTGGCTTAAATGTGCACTCGATATCCGAACGGTAACTTGATATTTGCGAAACCAATTGGCTGGAAGCAAACATTGGATGGTTGTAGTGAGATACAAGTGTTTGATCACTTGAACCTGACCCCAGGCACTGGTCTGCTCAGGCTCCCCACTTCAAGGATGCTTGGTGGAATATAGCTTGTGATGAGTACCAGAATTTAGAGGATCAATTTAAAAAAAAGCAGAAGCCATCAATTTCGCAATGACGCAGTCGATCATCGTTTTATGTAATATCCCTTTGTCTATTTGTCTGTTGCGTGATAAGGTACTGATTAAAATACTAATGAATATAAAACATTGTCAAACAAAACTCACTAAAAATCTTGTTTCTCTAAATAATATCGTCAATTTCGCCATCCAGCTCCACTCCAGTCATATAATAGTAATACCTACTTAAATGAAAAAATAGTAAGAATTCAATCAGGGTTAAAAGATATTATAATTAAATTATAAACTTAGATGATTCAAAAGTATTTACTTAGCAACGACATTGTAGATAGTACGTAATCAGTCTATGCGAAAAAAGTAAATGGTTTGCGTTACACAAGCAAGATAGAAGATACCATAATCATGGAAGATTACGAACGCGTAGAGAGAACTACGTCAGCACAATACGAAAATTCTTCCTTTTTAGTACAATTGATACTAAGAAAAAAATAACAAACGATATTCTCGCTTGCCAGGATAGAAGGGTTTGAACGTGAGGCATTTTTGACAAAAGCAATACTGGTTAATCCCAGAAATGACCTCCGAAGTGGGTCCAAATTCCTCAGCAACACTTTAAATCGATACAGACCCAATCGAAAAGCTCTCAAAGGATAGGGACGTTAAGCAAACAGCCTGTTTATTCAAGCTATCAATGTTTGCACTGTAGAGTGGCTCGACCTTGAAAACGGTTCGAGTGTAAATGGACTTTGCTGAATTTAATTTAATTTCCATCCATCAATATAAAATAAAAACAACCGCATCAATACAAAATATCACTCCGATCTCGACCAAAACAAATGCATAACTCATTCTGCAATTTAAAGTAAATTTATGAAGGTT
This sequence comes from Pyrausta purpuralis, assembly GCA_963924145.1. Taxonomy (NCBI): domain Eukaryota; kingdom Metazoa; phylum Arthropoda; class Insecta; order Lepidoptera; family Crambidae; genus Pyrausta; species Pyrausta purpuralis. The sequence continues at coordinate 17,144,489 of OZ001649.1, forward strand.
TTAACAAAAGAGTTCTTTGCATTTTATAAAAATCTTAAGTCGTTGGAAAAAAGTTTTAATCATTCTTATTACTGGCTGGCACTATATCTGTATCTTTTTTTTTAAACTACTTCAGTCCTATCTGTTCCGTGGAGTTTATACCTTGTTGAGAGTTTTTTTTTTATTATTTTAAAAATAAACTGCACGCATACACTGGCTGAAGATACAAAGTAGCAGATAAATACAATGTAACCGACGAAGTGCATATTTTCAAGAAGATCACTAAAATGTCAAGGGCCCAAACTGGTTTCTTGCCTGATGGTCCTGTGTGACTGTGTTATGGGGTTTTTAATGGCTCAAACGCCACCATGTCGGTCCGAGTACAGGAACAGAATACGAGGGCGATTCCATTGCGAAGAGGTGTAAGACAGGGCGATGTTATATCTCCGAAACTGTTTACAGCGGCATTGGAAGACGCCTTCAAGCTCCTGGAATGGGAAGGATTCGGCATCTCCGTCAATGGCGAATACATAACACACCTTCGGTTTGCCGATGATATAGTCGTTGTGGCAAAGACGCTGGATGATCTAGGCACTATGCTCGAAGACCTCGACCGAGTATCCCAACAAGTGGGTCTTAAAATGAACATGGAGAAGACGAAAATTATGTCGAGTTCCCTTGTTGTACCCACTCCAGTATCCATTGGGAACTCAACTCTCGAAGTTGTCGACGAGTACGTCTACCTGGGACAAGTGATCCAATTGGGTAGGTCCAACTTCGAGAAAGAGGTCAATCGACGAATCCAACTCGGCTGGGCAGCGTTCGGGAAACTGCGCAAGAGCGTCTTCTCGTCTCAATTACCTCAGTGTCTGAAGACGAAAGTCTTCAATCAGTGTGTGTTACCAGTGATGACATACGGATCCGAAACGTGGTCTCTTACTATGGGCCTTATAATGAAGCTCAAAATTACACAACGAGCGATGGAGCGGGCTATGCTCGGTGTTTCTCTACGAGATCGAATCAGAAACGAAGAGATACGTAGAAGAACCAAGGTAACGGACATAGCCTTGAGAATCAGTAAGCTTAAGTGGCAGTGGGCAGGGCACATAGCGCGAAGAACTGATGGCCGTTGGGGCAGGAAAGTTCTAGATTGGAGACCCTTCGACCAAAGACGCAGCGTAGGACGTCCACCAACAAGATGGACAGACGACCTTAAAAAGATCGCAGGATCAAACTGGATGCAGACCGCTAGTGATCGGTCGCTGTGGAAAGCCGTGGGGGAGGCCTATGTTCAGCAGTGGACGTCCTTTGGCTGATTATGATGATGATGAATGGCTCAAATGGACAGACATTAAACAGCTTTATGAACTAAGGCAGGTCCGATCAACTTAAAGGTATTTTAATCTTTTTAACCAATGGAATGTTTATGTAAGTTGTCTACAAAAGTTTTTTTAAGCAAAATTGACAACAATGTATGGTACAAAAATAGGAAATAAAATGTAAAAAAAAGATGAGTTTAGGAAACAAGATATGTTGGCCTTAAATCAAACAAACACTAACAAGGCCTTTTCTGTTACCAGTTTTACATACAATGTTATAGGTAGCAAGGCAAAGCAAGTTCGCTTTCTGCTATTTTTGTCATTTAAAATTAACAGAGGAGTTCACAAGCAGCTGCCAATAGTAACGTGGCAGATTGGCATAATAAGATCATTAAAATTACAGGAAGAGCCGAGTTTTCTCACTAATCTATTTGCGGATGGATACCTACTCATTTCAAACAGTCTGAAAGTGCTCATCAGGTGTAATTATTACTAAGACTTTAATAACAAGTGTCTGCTTCAAAGCATGTATAATGTTATGTCATAAAATAAATACTGGTCATTGCACTCTATGTTCAGTCTTACAGGATAAACTAAGTTACTTTTTTTAATAATAATTTGTACACAAGCGTTTACCCACAGATATAGCCTATTAAAATTCAACAATTAAAGCTGCAATAAATTGTGAATATTCATCATAGGCTAGTCAAATAAGTATTGTTAAATCTTGTATAGGGTTTTTCAAGAAACATGATTTTTGACTTCGTAACTTTGTTTGGAGTAGTAAGGAGGTCAACATATCGAAAATCCCAGCCCGTAGCTTAAGCGACATGAGACCTCCTACAAAAATATAGCTGATAAAATTTGCTACAAAATAACTTATTCAAAGTTTTAAACCGACTTCATAAAAAGGAGGTTATCAATTCGACATGCATTTATGTGATGTCTTCGCTTTTATCTAATTACGCTAGGACGCATGGTTTCCGATAGATGCGAAATACCTAAAAATAACCTTCAAACGCTCCTTCCGGCTCAAGAGGTACGGCTGAGACTTTTGATATAATAATAAATATCCTTTGGACATTCCCACACATCGCCATTTCGTCCCAAAGTAAGCTACTCAAAGCTTGTGTTATGGGTGCCAGACAACGGACATAATACTTAAATACTTTTTGTTTGTAAATACAAACATGATATACATACATAGAAAATACCCAGACCAATACAAACAGACATGTTGTATTGTGCGGGGATCGAACCCGCAACCCGCTGCGTTGTAGGCGATTTCTCGACCACTACACCAGACGGGTCGTCTATATGTTTACCTCCTACCTATGCCAAACAAAGTTACGAAGTCATAAATTCCTTATACAATCCTTAATTTCTACATCTACAAACATGAGTAGGTACTAGGTAGGTAGGTACTTTATTATGTAACTAAATTACGTTACAATATGGACTTGTTGTGACTCTATGAAAATTTTTAAAAACACTGCAGATGTTATCATCTTGTAAATGCAAAACAAATATGAATACGGACCCGCTAACAAGACGCCCAAGGCAAAAAAATCTGTATTAAAACTGTTGTACCAGACATGAGCGTCTCTATTATTTTTGTTCCATTATGTTTTACTTAAACAAAGAACTTTTGTTCTGAATGCGCTTCATTATAATTGAATTTTTAATAACTCTTATTTTCTTGGTTCATTTATTTAACGCAACTTTGTCTGGTAGCATTATTAAAACGAAGACGTCTGAATATTCATTTTCGTGCTAACTTTGACATTGATGTATAATTTATTAATTAGGTATCCGCGAAAGAAGTTGGTTTGGTAATTAATTAAATTAGTAGGTACACATTAATATTGTCTGAGCATTTGTTACATTTATAAATGGGCAGAAGAAGACGTCACGTCACGCGTAATGACGTATCCTTAGGAGACTAGAATTTTCACACGGTCGTGTCGACCGACAGCACGATAGTTCAATTGGAAGAGCATTTCGCCCGGTTAGCCAGAAGCTGCAGATTCAAGTCCCACCCATACGCAATTATTGACTTCTTTTTTCGTCTTTCAGAATATAAAACAGAAGTTGCTTATTTATTGCAAAGTTATCTTGTTTTTTGTAGTTAACTTTATGAATTGAGTGATTAAATGAATAAGTCGTTGTTTTGTTTTTGGAAACCTATTTATTAAGATAAATCCTAATCAAGTCTGTCTCGTCTGTAACAATTTTTCCATCAAAGGCCTTAAATTGCTCAATTCATGTGACTCAAGAAAATTGGCCAATTCATTCAATTACTTACAGATCACTAGATACAGCTGAAGACAGCTACAATCAATCACAATGTTCTAAATATGTCTGTCTGTATTGTGAGATCACATGAAATGTTTGATACACAAATGATTATAGAGTAACCGGCAGGGTCAAGCTTCTCAAATGAAGAGTTTAGCTTTAAATACCAACACATTTTCAGTTTATAAAATTTTAATAAATACATATACAAATATTTCTTACCAACTTGGCTGTCATACTTGTCAGGCCAAATTGTGAAAGCATTTTCTGTACCAGGCACGCATAAATTCTTATACCGGCTTCAAAAAAGGAGGAATGGAATACCTCCTTTTTTACTATACTATACTATACTTATATGTGATATCGTTAAAATTTGGTAATAATTGAGTATGATTTGTTAAGGCTTCCAAACACGTCTTAATTCCTTAATTGTATGTATGTTTATATATTTGTATGTTTCTTCACGCAAGCCATAGCGATTTGATTATTCTTTAGTTTTATCATCAGGTATATTTCAGCCAGTGTAAGTTTCATCAAAATCGGTCCAGTAATAACTAAAATCTTGAAATAAAACAACAAAAACAAACCAAAACAAATGGTTATTTTGAGCGTTTTAGTCAGTTTTATGAAGGCATAAGGTATAATTATTTTAATTAAAACTGTTGTATTGTTTCAATTTTGATCTTCCTCTAAATGTATGGAAGAAAGTGTATACGATGAAGCATGATTGAATTCATCTATTATTCTCATTTACAAGTACCTAAAATATTAATTGATAGTCATAAACGCTCCCTTCAGACCAGCCCGCATGAAATTACTAATTAAATTAAAAATGATTATATTGCCAACGACACATTTTATTACTTTTATCTGCTTATGACGAGCGGACTGGTCCTTGAGAAACTAATTGGTGTAATTAAGGGAATAATAATTGGGGATTTAAATTGCTTACTCAAATTGTTATGTTTAATTGAGGTATAGGATTACTTACATATTTATATCACCAGGAGTGACGTCTATTGCACGGTAATGTTACTATACAGTATTGTAACTCGGCCGACTCTATGAAATAAATAACTACAGCAGCCGCGCGGTACCTACACGTGCGATAGGGCTGCCTGCCCGCCGCCTTTTATAATACAATTGCTAACTTTGTGTTTCCATTTAGTTTTGTGATGGTTAATATATTTTTTTTACATAAACAAATAAATTATTTTGTGGATGCAATAGGAAGTATTCAATAGAAATGCGTGTTGTTCTTTGAAAGAAAGAAAGAAAAAGTATTTATTGGAAGGAATCTTTGATTGGTAGATTTAATTAAAAATCACTTTTATGTTTAAATGATAAATCGTCTTATAAATTTGCTACCGAAAAATATTTGCACCTCGACTGAAACGTACGCTTTATGATAAAATTTTAAATTATAAAAAAACCGCATTCTAATATGAAGCTTTATTAAAAATTCATACAACAAAAACAGTATATCCTATTTGTCATTAAAATGTACTTGAACTTATTTTTCAAAAAAGAAATCGCGCGGCTATTGTTTAAAAAAACAAAACACCGTCCGTTCGTCACTGTGGCACAGTTGCGACCGTCTGCGTGCCGAACTCGTGCCGAAATCGAGGCGCGTAGGTATATACATAGTTCGCGTTTCCTCCGTTTGTATGAAGCTGGAATACTGTAAAGATAACATTACCGTGTCTATTGTCATGAACAGTACATTGTGAACGGAAGTTGGTAGTTCTAAAACTATGAAATCGACTTCTAAAAAAAAAGAAACCGCCTTCCAGAAACTGACTAAAACTGTGTACCTACAGGTCGAATTGATTACCTCCTTTTTAAAGTGGGTAAAACGTCTTATGATATAAAGCACTTAAATCCTCTGTTGAGCGTTTATAAGAGGGAAAATATCGTTGATTTAGAGTCAGATTTATAATAACAAAATCAAACATAATAATATTCGCACCTGGCAATAAAATGGAAACTTTTTATCGGTATTAGGACCGTCTAGATTGCATCCGGGGCATATACGATTTATGGCCCATAAAGCCAATTATTGCCAATTCGATTTCTTGCGGCAATTTACTAACCCCCCTTAGTATGGAAAACTATATTATATTAATAAAGAAAGTATACTATCTACTCTACCCCAAGTTACTTGAAAACCTTAATTAATCTCTGCTATCGCTATTCATATTATAAAGCTGAAGAGTTCGTTTGGTTGTTTGTTTGAACGCGCTAATCTCAGAAACTACTCAACCGATTTAAAAAAAAATTGCAGAGCAACAATAAAAAAATGTTTCAAAAATGGGGGAAAATATTCCTTTTGAGAGTTTCCGTTTCGTAAGCAGCGTAAACCGTTTAGAATCCGTGACAGCATAATATATATATATATCTTATATGGTTTACTCACTACAATTTTTTATGTTCATAATTTTGATTAAAAAATATTGTTATATTTTCAATGGTCATTTGATTCAGACGGGTATTTATTCTTATCAAAATAAACACTTCATTTTGCACCAAATTGCCCTTTAAATTATTTGATTTAAATAAATACATTAGAAGCTATCACAGTTTTAAAATAATCCGCCACAAAAATAATGCTTGCAGCTTAAGGCGCTACCTGGATTTATTACGCGCACACTAGCGCCACTTTAGTAGAAAAATCATAACTCGTTAAATAAAATACCAATCTAAAATCTGATTGCTGCGATTGTAGCTCTGGTTATGTGGTTCAGATACAATGTTTAAGTTTAATAAAACAGAGTTATCTGCAGTTACAGTTAAAAATAGTACAGAAAAAATTCTAAAAGTGGCCATATTTAGCAGTTTTTCTAACTCCAACTACAGTAAACTCCTTTAGAAACAATTTAAACGTATTAAATAAACTATAGAACCTGTACTGCAATCGTGTCTACCAGATTTTTGATTCGTCTTTTATTTAACGAGTTATGATTTTTCTAATAAAGTGGCGCTAGTGTGCGCGTTAAAAATCCGAGTAGCCCCTTAAGTACAACGCGAGCTTGCACTAACCGCTATGGTTCCTCGGGATGTCATTTCCATATGTAGTAGTATGGTTCAATGGTTCCCCTAGCCGATTTCGACTACGGTGGCCAGTCACAATGACTAACCGACTGCGCGCGGCATATTATAGTGCACAAGTGTGTGCGCAAACACATGTGCATGCACTGTCTATTCCTTTCACGCTCATAGTCCGATGGGACAGAAATCTGACACGCTTGAAGAGAGATCAGGCGCAGTACCAACGGCTTTACGTGCTTTTCCGAAGCACGGGGGTGAAACACCGCCAACTTCCAAACTCCGGGCTACCCTGAGAATTTATGTACAGAAAACCCGGGGATCGAACCTGGGACCTCTGGCGCAGCCGTCGCTTTAAAGTGCGACCCTTTAACCGCTGCGCCACCGAGGCAGTGAAAACCAATCAATAACGTAAGAGTCTAATTGCACATTCAGTGCATTTTTTAAGCAACCGCATCCTCCTTCTAAGGACTATTTCAGCGACTGAGCTTATTTTGTAATCCATGACAAAATTAAAAATAAACACAATAAACAGAGCAAATTCTAAAAGTGCGACGTGGCCACCAATTTTGTCCGCGTCAAAACAAATCCTCAAAAACATCCAAACAAGAAATGAGGAAAAAATGCTTGACAAAATGGAATTAGACCTTCGTCCCACATTTTACGACTGCATGTCCAGCAAGCGTGTAAATACAAAAATTCTTGACGCTTCAACTTCTTAGGAGTCCGTAGGTAACAAAAAAAAAAACATATTGCCTACTCAGTTATTGAAAATGTTCCGCCACTGATTCAACTTTCTGCATTTCAAAGCGGTTTACTGGTAGAGGGTACTAGAGAATATCCTAATGCACTATGGCCCAATTTCTTTAGCAATTGTAATGTTCAAATCCGTTACCAGCGAATATTCACAAATGGGTGTGTTTTGAAGTAAATAATTTAACATTCTTTCATTTTCTTAAGGTAGTTTTTATTTCAACACACACAATCGTAAATATTCAATCGCTGATAACGACACTTTACTACCGATGAAGAAATTGGGCCTAAAAAGGCCAATAGTAAAATTCACAATTAAAATAAAAATAAAAAAATGAGTCAACTATATGACGACAACCTTTTTTATCGGATACTGTAGGTAGAATATTAAAGAAAACATTCAAATATCGATTTTAGTACTTGTCTCTGAGGGCAGATAGCGCATCAAATTACAAAAGGTCTATTTAGTTTCTTTGCCATTCCGTGTCATGTTGGTGTCATGCCTTCAACATTTTTTGTAACGATACCTATTGGGTGTTTTGATTTACCAAATTAACTGTTCTATGAACAAAATGTATGAACACAAATGGACAGGATTTCATTCAAATTTATTTTGTCTTCAAACGTCACAAATCGTCATTTCTTATATAGAAAGGATAAAATCAAAGTTATGAAGGTAAAATGTACTTTTAGATAATATAGTTTCGGTTTTGTAAAGGTACTATTTACTATTACTGACCTATTTTTTGTGCGGAACCCTCCGAATAACAGTGAACTTGCGCTTAGCTTCTTTTCTTTCTTTTTATTTTAACGACCCAATGTCGTTTAGGACGAAAGTGCATTGTCATTATTTGTATGCGCCGGTGCAACGCAGAAGTTTTTGATTTTCCTTTGAGTGAATAAATCACAAACATCTTCAAAGAAATATGAATTTAGAAAATTATTTCTTCATTTTAAAAAGCATGCTATTAATGAAACAATTATTGTGGTGAATGTTAAATATTTTTTGAAATTAGTTTGAAAAATATGCCTATGCGAAAGAAGTGCATCTGCACTTATGTGCAGTTTATTTACTTCATATGCAGCTGTTAGTTAGAGCATTGCACTAACACCTTTATGTTAGTCACGTTTGTTCCGATAATTAACATGTTTTTCATAATGAAACCTTTTTACGAGCCCCGTCATCCATGCAAGAAATCTATGGAACTGTGTAGATATCATGTAAATTCATTTTTTGCCTCTACATATGGGTAAGTACTTAAGTATATGTAGCTAAGTAAAATCTATCGCAATCATTTATTCCTGATTGTGCCAAAGTTAAATCATTAAAAAAAAAACAGCAATATAATGCAATTCAAAATTAAGATCTATTCCATTCTATTCCCAAAAACTAATATCAACGAATTTTGATTACACCTTGTTATTGCGATCCAACTTTAGCCGTTCAATTTCCAGGCAGCTCAATTCTGACTCAGTGTAAACGAATATTATCGATATAATAATATTACAATAATTCTACAATGGTACGAATAATAATTTGTATGTTGTTTTATTATAATAATATTATAAATATCATGCGAAATCGCAATACGAATTGATAATTTGACAGTAAAGCTGAGCCGCTTACCTACCTATGAAAACTGCATAGCAATACGCGCTCTGGAGCTCTATTTTTGAATCACTCGCTTGAATATGGCGTGTGAAAATCGTTTGAAAACAAATTAAAAATCAACGAAAATCACGCAAAATATTAGCGTTGGTAATCACAAAATTCATTTATCTTTTATCAAATCACGTCCACGTGTTATTATACTAATTTTCATTGGAAAATCGGACATTAAACAATGAATATCACACGCCACCTTGACGCGAGTGATTCAAAAATAAGGGCCCTGTTTACAACGGGAACCCATCACTTAATCGCAATTTTCTTCAACGATTTTTATTCCCCATAAAACAATTCGCAGATGTTTCTCAACGGTATTCATAAACATGTTCTAGAATCATGTTAGGTCACAATTTCATTTGGTCGAATGCATATTATATACAAATTTACTTCATCGTTACTTTTTATTTATTCATTATTATTACATTTTTTATTATTTACATATACGTATATGTGTATATTTATTATTATAAAAGGTTAAGATTCTCAACGAATACCAATTTATAAGTTTAGGTACTGTCACAGAAACCGCACTTTGCTTTGTAATTTCTTCTTTAAGCAGTTTAAAATTTAGCTTCGAAAATTGAGAATAATTGCAATGTTTGAAAGATATTTTCATAGACCTAGGAGTGCAGAAATTTATAGGATATTGAAGATTTCGTAAAAAACGCGCTAAAAAATCACATAATCATATACTATTTTATTTTCAATACTGACTGTAGTTCATCTATCTATACTAATATTATAAAGCTGAAGAGTTTGTTTGTTTGTTTGTTTGTTTGTTTGTTTGAACGCGCTAATCTCAAAAACTACTGGCCCGATTTGAAAAATTATTTTTACGTTGGATAGTCCATTAATCGAGGAAGGCTTTAGGCTATATAACATAAAGATACGACTCATAAGACCAGCAATGAAAAATGTTGCGAAAACGGGAGAAAGATATTCCTTTTGAGAGCTTCCGCTGCGTACGCTGCAAAAACCGCTTAAGTTACACAAAAATCATGTATGACAGGATTGTTCAGCATTAAGAGTTCTATAATAAAGTCCGCTAAATCTTTTATGGTTGACTTACTACAACCTTTTTTATGTTAATAAATTTGTAAAAAAATAATGCATTATTTTTAGAGGTGTATTATACACACAGGTATTTATTCTTATCAAAATAAATACATTCATCATCACGTGCATTTCATTTAGAACCAAGTTGCCCTTTATATCATTTGATTTCAATAAATATCTTAGGAGCTATCACAGTTTTAACATAACTCCGCACCAAAATAATGTTCGCAGCTGAAGTACAACGTGCGCTTGCGCTAATCTATACTATAATATTATAAAGCTGAAGAGTTTGTTTGTTTGTTTGTTTGTTTGTTTGTTTGTTTGTTTGTTTGAACGCGCTAATCTCAGAAACTACTGGCCCGATTTGAAAAAATCTTTTTATGTTGGATAGTCCATTTATCGAGGAAGGCTTTAAGCTATATGACATAAAGATACGACTCACAAGACCACAGCAGCAATGAAAAATGTTGCGAAAACGGGAGAAAGATATTCCTTTTGAGAGCTTCCGCTGCGTACGCTGCGGAAACCGCTAAAGTTACACAAAAATCATGTATGACAGGATTGTTCAGCATTAAGAGTTCTATAATAAAGTCCGCGACAGCGTAAGTCTATCTTTTATGGTTGACTTACTACAACCTTTTTTATGTTAATAAATTTGTAAAAAAATAATGCATTATTTTTAGAGGTGTATTATACACACAGGTATTTATTCTAATCAAAATAAATACATTCATCATCACGAGCATTTCATTTAGAACCAAGTTGCCCTTTATATCATTTGATTTCAATAAATATCTTAGGAGCTATCACAGTTTTAACATAACTCCGCACCAAAATAATGTTCGCAGCTTAAGTACAACTTGCGCTTGCGCTAATATTTTATAAAACTGAAGAGTTTGTTTGTTTGAACGCGTTTATCTCAGGAACTGCTGGACCGATTTGAAAATCTCAGGAACTGCTGGACCGATTTGAAATTCTGTGTTGGATAGCTTATTTATCGAGAAAGGCTTTAGGATATAAAACATGACGCTGCGACGGGAGGGGAGGGAGCAAACTCAAAACGCGCGGACGAAGTCGCGGGGGACCGCTAGTATATTATAAAGCTGAAGAGTTTGTTTGTTTAAACGCGCTTATCTCAGGAACTGCTGGACCGATTTGAAAAAATATTTCTGTGTTGGATAGCTTATTTATCGAGAAAGGCTTTAGGATATAAAACATGACGCTGCGACGGGAGGGGAGGGAGCAAACTCAAAACACGCGGACGAAGTCGCGGGGGACCGCTAGTCAAACATACTTGGTAGTTTACGAGTAGCATATTTTGAGATATGTTTAAAAATGGTACTAGTAAGAAAAGTATCAATTTTTATGACTGTAAGACCCTTTACAAACTGCGACTTTTAGCAGCGATGCAGTCGCGATGCTTACGCGCGATAGCATCGATGCATTCGCAAAATGTCAACCTTTACACACTGCGCTACTATTAGCATCGATGCAGTCGCGATGCTAACGCGCGTTAGTATCGATGCTAAATTAAATCTGTTCATTGCGTGAGTCGCGATGCTAAAGCGCGTTTTGAAAACGCGCGACTGCATCGATGCTAAAAGTCGCAGTGTGTAAGGGGTCTAATCAAATACCGCTGGTATTCGTTTTTGGGATTAGAGTGGAATAGATTAAAATTCAAACATGCATGTGCATGCATGCATGTCGAATCAAAACGTTTCAAGTTACCACTAACGCCATCTATGCGCGCTTATCAAAAAGACATTGCCCGTTAACCCTTTTGTTGAACTTTTAAAAAAGCTATGAAATGATGATTAACAAAAACAAATCAATTTAATGTCATCATACCCATTCAAAGTAAGGCTCAATGCTTAAAAAATACCTTTTATTTACTTAATTATATTTTATTGATGTTTAAAGTGACAAAGGGTCAATGCTCTTCAAACCAAAATAATGATGTCATTCGCAAAAAAACTTAAATAATATTAATCTAGTTCGTGAAATGAGTTGCTTGCTTTTGCGTTTATTTACAGTATGTAATAAACCCGATAAGATTATTCAAAAACAATAATTTAAAATTGTATAAAATTTGTTGTGGCATTATTACGAATGTTACGTGCGAGCTCAACGGCTATCACAGTGTTGTGTTGATCACCGATCAACTGTTGTGTCTGTTGTATCATGTCATGCCACGGCCAGTCAAGAACGTTCGTTAACCGCGAGGCGTCACCTCGCGTGTACCAGTGCCCCCATCTATCGGTCAATGTCGGCATGACGTTGCTCCGCAAGTTCGACGTACTTGCGATAGATGGCGCTGCAAGTAGCTCGCGGAAAACCGCGTGAGCTGGAAGGTTTACGACTTGGGCGGGAAACTGGTTTTACTTGCGTTAGAAGTTAAATTAGTCGTATTTGCAGTAATTTTTTCAGTTGTTCTGATGATGATCGATAAAAACGGTGGCTGAATAAAGCGTATTGTTCTATGATTGAATTGAAATATGTATTTCAGGCTGTGTGTAATAAATAACTTTACACTACATATTCGACAAATCAATAAAAAACTATTAAAGATAAGTCGTATCAATATCCACATTTTAAACCAGTTTGAAACAATCAGTTGTGGTTTTAATTTTTCATGAGTTGAGTTGAATGTATTCTAACTTTTTGCTGCCAAATACCGTCTTTGAATAGTTCAAGAAATCCGTCGATTGATCTGCAATTTACATTCTTACTTCACGACACGCAAATGCTCCCCACAGAGCTAACAATGTCATATTTTACCTCATCTGTTCGTGTGGTTTACGGCAGCAATTTTCTAATGTGCCCGTTTCTGCCAAGTGTCTGAGGGCGGGGCGAGACTGATCCGAATTAGTGCTATTTGAAAATGATCTCATTCACCGGCCATTAATGCCGTAAGCCGTTACTCATTGGAGTGTCTATCTATTTGGATAGACGTTAGTTATGATGGCCGTTTTATTCAGGCATCAAATATCACGCAGGCACTAGCATCCTTTGGTGTAAGTACGATTATTTTGTAGCAACTGTCTACTGCAATCTATTTGTGTAAACATGATTTCCTATTCTCCTGGGTGCTAAGCTTATAATATACCTCAGTAATACAATTATAAATATTTCGTAATTAAGGTTGTTACGGAAAGGAAAAAAAGAAAATTGCTTAGCTAAGCTTGTAAACGAGAAGTGTTCATACACTTTCGCAGAAGTCGTGGGGAAACACTTTTTTTTTAAATATCGTAGTCGAGATCTGAGAGTTGACCCATTACCTGTCTCAAACATTGTAAGACCGATTAGAACCATCTTATTATGAATAAAAAAAAAAGATCTCGGTCAAGCATAGCATGACATGAAGTTATTTAAACACACCATTAGCATCGAGACCGATGATGCGAGTTCAAAATTGCTTCTTTATCTCAGTGCCTGAGTGCACATTTGCGTGACGATGATATTGGCAGTCGAAATGCAAGTAAAGGCCAGTGCACAATGGGGGGCGAGTCGTATCCATTGTGTAGACCGCGCCTTAGAATCGGCGGAGCGAGGATCGATGCAATTAGTCACTTTTGTAATAGCATAGTAGTAACGAATGACATTGTAAGAAGGACATCCAAGGTAAGAATAGTGAAAAACTTTAATTTTTGTTTCCCCTCTGCTGTTATAAAGGGTGTGCGAAATATCTTTTTAACTGAAGGGGGTAAGAAAATGTTATATTTTAGTATACAGGGTAGCCGAGGAGTTGACGATCGAAGCTTACACACATTCAATTGGTAGAGCGTTTGGCCCGGTTAGTCAGAAAGTGCTGGTTCAAGTCCCGCCCGTGCGCAAATTTTTGCTTTCTTATTTAATCTTTATGAATATAAAATATGAAACTGTGTGTGTTAAAAATATTCTAAACCGTGCTATTTGTCTTATTTAGCTATTTTATTCGATCACTTGCTTTTTCAACCGTAATTCTGCTGCTGCCTGCTTGTTCGACTCCTGCTTTAGTTATTGGACTCCTGTCACCAAAAAAATTAACTTTAAGTGCTCGCTAGGTTATGAAAAAAATAAAAAGCAATGATAGGTGTAAGGTTGAAAAAAGTAATAAATATAATTCTATCTCTTAAACTAAGCCAAATCGTACAACATACATGGAGGTGATTTGGGTACACCTTGATGTAAGGCATAAAATTTAACGTCAACTCCCCGGCCACCCTGTATATATTTTTTGACAGATTTTCTAGGCTGTCTGGTAGTTTAGGAACTTGTTGAGTTTTCCATAGCTAAATTGACTTTAAATAAATTTAAGTAAAACCGCGGATTCTAAAACGCAACACAACCATAAATAACAAATTACTGAACCCCAATTGCACAAAACAAGAAAAGGCAATTGAATTTGAAAGTAATAAGGAGTTAGCAGATGCCTAGTTTAAATAAGAGGGCGGGCAGCGGCTAACCGCGACACTTTCTAGCGATTTCACTGCGCCCGCGCCGACGCCGACCCAGACTTTTATTATAACAACCCTTCATACTACGCATTTACGTAAAAGTTGCAATAATTGTGCCGTTTTCGCAATAAAACCATACATAATATACAGTCGACCGTAGAAGCTCCTTTTGAAGTGATACGAAATCAAAGGAATCGTTCTGATTAATCGGATCGAGTAGGTTTTACATTCGGTACAACTATTTTTTGGTAGAGGCAGTAAGCAGCAGTGAGCTTGTGAAATAAATACCTTTTCGCAATAATTGCAGACATGTTGCTATAGCTTTGTTTTGCAAAATACGCAATAGTCCTGCCAAAATGGCATGAAAGGAGCATTTCACATCAAGCAACGGTTTTGGTTAGGTTATTAAATAAATGGATGACACACAAATACATACATAGCGGGCACTATTTCCAATTGAAAATCATTACCTGAAACAAACGAAATATACTATTTACATACATATTTCAAAATTGGAACTAGTATGTACTTATATTGAAATAAAAATAGCTTGGTGATAAAATACCTCGACGCATTATATTTATTTATTTTGCACATCACATTTCATCATTAAACATTACATACATAAAGTGTTCGTACTGCCATGATGCACAGTTGGTATTTTAATCGAAACTCTGTAAAACCTAAGTTGGTAAAACAAATGAAAATCAGAATGTCTGGTGGTGACGAGATGTCCATAAGATGTTACTTAATATTATTATTGACATTGACACGTACAAAATCAATATACAAGTTAACTTAGCTACTTTGTACATGTTCGTAGCAAATATTAGCAGAATCAATACTAATGAACGAGATGAAATTATCATATTATTTTGTTTGAGCAGTGTTTGTCATGATGTCACTAACCCCGTATCTGTGATCGAAGAAAGAGTTATACCTACCTATAGATTTATCGCAATAATGATCCTCATTAGTTGTGTTTTTGAAACACATATAATATTTTTTTGTTGAGATAGAAAAACAAGACGATACGATATTGTTGCCATTTTTACCACACGAAATTATCCGGGTATTTCACCAACTGGACAAAAGAGACTGGACACGTGTGTCCAGTTGATGAAATTTAATGATATTACCGCTTATTAATTTGTCATCTGGACACGCCAAGATTTTTACGCGTGTTCGCTTAGAGAAATCCCTTTTATTGTTTTATGTTAAAAAATTTGGCATCTCCAGATGGCGAAATAAGTGATAATAATATTTTTGAGTTTCATCAACTGGACACAGGTGTGTCCAGTATCTTGTGTCCAGTCAGTGAATAACTCTATTATTCGAGGAGACACTAAAAATATATTCCATATTGTGTGCTATTCAGATAAATCAGTTACAAAATTTGTAGGTACCTATCTAAATTTTAGAAGAGTGTAGAAGTATGTACCTAAAATTACGTGGAAGTACCTACCTTTGTGCTCAGAAAGCGAATTGCATATCTTTCTTAATCCGTCCACCTTCCAAGCAGTTCAATTCCCACTCAGTTTAAACGAACATTACGAATATAATAATATTATAATACATTTACAATAGTAATAACATTAATATTTATTTATGTTATTATATCGTAATAATATTATCAACAAAATGCGAAACCGCAATACTAACTGCTAATCGGTTCAAAAGCAGAGCTGTTTAACTGTAAAAGCGACGTTGCAATACGCATTCAGAAAAAAAACAAATTAGGATTTTTAATGCTTAATTTAACTTATTATGCTCAATATTTGTAATTTAATTATAAAATCCAACATAACTTCTAATACTAGCTGGTATCCCAATAACAATAAACTGCGTCTGAATTGTCTCTACCACGCGTTACGTTAGGCTCTATAACTTAACAGTCAACATAGAGTACAGATTATAGAGCGGGCAGAACAATGGAGCTCTCCACGGATCAGTAAGCTGCAGCTCTACGGCTCCCAGAGGCATCAGTATTACTCTATACAGGGTTGTTTATTCGCTAATAAACAATATCTATTGTTGTAAGCGCAGGAATTGAATTTGGTTCGCCATCTATCAAGGTTTAATGATGGATTGTTGGCCCAACATTAACTCACTGTATAACTGGTTCTATTTGGCTAGTTTGATTCTTGAGTTCTTTACTAGAATTCACACTAAAATGTTCACATAAAAATAATGAACAACATTGAACATACTTTTGTACAAACATGGCCATGGTATCTTGGATAAGAAGTCAAGAAATATCACAATCACATAAAATATTACTCTGTCCCCAAACTAAGTAGCTAATGCACTTGTGATAAGGAAAACAGACCAAAGGTAGTACCACAACAGCCAGACCCGAGACGTTTTGTATAAGACCACATTTTTAGGATTAAAGCATATAATTTATCTTCATAATAAGTATAAACAAGTTTGTGTGCGTGCAACGCTTCGCAAAAGCAAAGTCGTAAACTGCCAGTATTATGCTATCTACTTTATACACTAACTTTTGATAGTAACCCTGTATTAAGCACAGAATAGAGGTGGTCAGATCCCAAGCGAGCAGTCTGCAAGCGAACAAAGGACCAGGTACCTATCGTAACTCGCAAGGACTTTAAAAATGGCTCCCAGAGTTCTGGGCACCGAGAATTTGCCGGCGACAGATAAATTCAGCACTATATTTGGAGTCTCGCGAGCTATAACAATATACTTCTCATTGGCTTTGTACTCACGATAATATAACTACAGCTTTTTCTTTGTATATTTTGCTGAACGATACAAAATATGGCCAGAGTTGGTGCCCACAAAAGTAAAATGGAATAGAGTTCTGGTTAGCAAACATACCATTTTATTACAAATCTTTGTCTGTGCGTAGTTATAACTCAGAAACAGTACTCCCTACGTGTGTTACATGGTTGGTATGCTACATGGTTTATAATTGAATTAAATTTTACTTTGCTAAATAAGCAAAATTCTTAAATAAGCAAAACCTCATAAACGCTCACTCGAGTTTTATCAGATTTTAAAGTGCTCAAAAAATCCAAAGTTTATTTACATAATTTATACGGATAATAGTACCTAACAAGCAATTAAAATAACGCTATAGCAATTAAAATAACGCTATATATTTGAAATCCAGTATTTCTAAGAATCTAATCAACTTAATGTTTCAGTTGCAATTCGCCAGTTTTGCTCTCTGATTCAATTAAATTACAAGTTAATTGTAGTAAATTTTGCTTTGAATTTATTCTAAACTAACTACCTGAAAGTTCTACTCGAGTAGAAATTGTGTTCAAAATTAATATCAAATCTATTAAAAGTTTCAAGAGAGATCGGCATTAGTTTTTATTTAATCTACGAAGAGTTTAAATTCGCAAGAGTCACAGTCAGAATGGAAATTAAGTTTCCAAGTTATCCCAGTTAGAATAAGCAATTGAGCTAATTGTGCTCGTGTAAGCGAGTAAGAGATGCAATTAACTTCTATCAACTTTGCATTTCTGGGAACCGTATGGCATCAAGATTCAAGAACGGTGGCTTTATACAAAATAGCTATAGTTTGACTTTATTGGTAAGTAATACATAAATGTTAATAAAATATTCGAGAACAAAACAGTCTAGGAGTGACTCTGAGGTGAAATTGTTTAAAGCAATCGTATTTATTTGACAGTTCAAAACGTACGGTATGATCTTCTAAACGTATGCCGTTCTGCCGTTTGACAGATTATACCGTACGTTTTGAACTGTCAAAAATACGATTACTGAAAAAAAAACCACCTTTGATCGGAATTCATTATCATTCACGTGAAATCAAGCCGCGTATTCACTAAGCATGGCGCGCAACACGTAACTCTCAACATGTTGGCTGGTGTTGTTTGTTTCCGTGGAAATGTTTTTGAGAATCAAATGTAGTCTAGTGTAGACGTGACTCGCAACGATGTTTATCGATTTTATTAAACAAATTATTATTACTATAGTTCCTCTGGTGACATGTTACTGACGACTGGTCACGTATGGACAGACAACGTTGCTAAACAAAGTTCTGAGTTGCTTTTCAACAATGAAGAGCATCAAGTTGTGCGACATGCCGCGCGGCAAATGTTGCCTGGTGGATACGAGGCTCTAATCTTCGTTTGAAACATGAATAGTTGCATATTTTATATATTAATTTCAACTTACATGGTCAGTCACTAACATTAGAATAATTTTAACGGGATTGCTACCATGTACCTTTTTTTTTTTGATATTTCGGCACTGTACTATGTGTCATGGTCACGGCGTAACTGAAGTGAGCTGCTGCTGCAGTTACGCAACTGAAGTTGTTGCGGGTAAGCTGTTATTAGCAGACAAATCGGTCTACCCTGCTTTGAAGTCTTTTATTGCAATCACTAGCAGTTCACTTCAGTTACGCCGTGATATGGCACTTGCAACAGTGCCGACATATTGAAAAAATAATAATAATAAGGTACATGGTAGCAATCCCGTTACAATTCATCTTATAGTATTATATTTTGTAAAATAGTTCTAGGTACCAAAAATCTTTTAATTGGGTATTTTTGTGACTGAAAGAGTATTTATAACTTCCATAAACGAAGAAATAAACCACATTTTATTATTAATAATTAATTCAGTAAAGTTTGAACTAAACGATGCGTTAAGTAAAGCAGCGTAGGAGTTTTTAGACGTACCCAAGGTTCCTCTTGCCCTTTGAATTAGAATGGCCTCGATCTAACGCGGTCGTTAGCAGTCCTCTTTATTTTATGGGTAGTTAATCCCAGTACAGTAGAGTACAAACACGATATAAAAGTAAAAATAAAACAAGAGTAAAATGTGGACATATTGTGATAGTATTTTGACTGGAGACCAAAGGCGAAGCGTATATCGTTTAGGTGTCCACCGACAAAGTGGACTGAAGGCATTGGAAATCGCAGGAAGACACAGGATGCAGATGCTGGAGAGCTTGCAACTGGTGTGTACAAACCGTAGACGTCCTTCGGCTGATAAATAAATTAATATTGAACACCAATCACATACATTGCTCTAATCCTAAAGTAAGTAGCTAATCCATTTGTGTGATGGGAATCAAACACAACGGTGGTACTACAACACCCAGACCCCCGAGACAATATAGAAAATTATTATTTCTGCATTGTACCCGACCAGGAATTGAACCACGGAGCGGCAACGTCTTGAAACCCAGCGTGCTTAGCCATTACCACCACGGAGGTCGTAACAAAAATGATGGTGATTTTTTCTTGTCTAATTTTTTAAGAACATGTGTTCGAGGATATGTAAAGGCAGAAAACAATGAAGATGCAACGCAATCTTTGGCAGTTTCCTTTGACATCCTGAGGCTGTTCTCAAACTTACATAAATATTATTATGTTTTTTGTTGCAGTAGTCTTTTGTCACTGTACAAATATAAGATTATTAATTGCACTTCTAAATAACCTCCTCCTTTTTTTTAAGTCGGTAACAACTTACGTCGTAATAAAACGTCAGTAAACAACTTACAATTAATAAACTTAAGACGCTTTGCACGCTGCGACTTTTAACAGCGATGCAGTCGCAATATGTCAACCTTTACACACTGCGCTACTTTTAGCATCGATAAAGTCGCGATGCTAACGCACGTTAGTATCGATACAGTTGCGATGCAGAAGCTGGAAATGGAAATTATATACTGAATTTTGGCAACTGCATCGATACAAACGTGCGACTGCATCGCGTTTTGAAAACGATGCTAAAAGTCGCAGTCTGTAAGGGGCCCTGGGTACGCTATCCGGGCGAATGCCTATACCACTCGGCCACCGATACATCGGCAAGCCTGTTGAATGTTGCAAGTGCTTTCTTTAGCGCGTAGGCGCCCGGATAGCAAAAGACAGGGTTTAATTCCTTGTCTGACGCAGTGGCTTTTACAAGTGCAATTTAAAATACTTTCAGATAGAATAACTGCATATAATTGTTGTATAAGAGTTTCTTGATAACAGACATGCGGAAATGTGTCTGCAAGAACAGTTTTACATAATATCTATCGATATATGTATATTTAACCAAACTGTACATCGCGAAAACGAATACACGAGTAGATCGGTGCTCTTGAAATTTGCATTTCAAATAGCGCGATTTGCAAAATACGAGGTTTTAACATAATTTTAGTGACATTTCAAAACTTAGTTAGCACTTAACCTGTCTACGTTTTGTTTCTAAGAAATTTATGATAATTCAATGCAGAGCACGGTGTTTATCTGAACTATTATTTTAGAAATCTGCGAGACAAATATAATCGAGGGGAAAATGCAATGCATTATAAATTCGTAATCACAATTCAGTTTATAAATTAGTACTCTGGGGGACATGGGGGACGCCCATTTTACCACTTTGGAAGCCTATCAAACGTTAGACTTTAAAGGAAAATAGTTTTAGGAACCTCTATGCCATTTTAAAAGACTTGTCCATAGGCACCTCATACGCATACGTTTAACTAAAATATTTTTTTCGGTTTTAGTTTCATGTATGGAATGGCCTTTAAATATCATTATTTTGCCTTTTTTGTATGAGAATCGTGAAGCGGTTAACAGGATACATTTTCCTACCAAATATCAACAGTGTGATGCTTATAGTTACAGAATAAAGTGGCTGTGACATACGGACGGACGGACAGACAGACCGACAGACTTGACGAAACTAACAGGGTTCCGTTTTTTACCATTCGGCTAGGGAACCCTAAAAATTTTGAGAACAATTACTCATCAGCATGAAAGGCCAGTCATTTCAGACTCTGCAAACTTTACATAGGTATTATAAAACCCAAAAGTATGCACATAACAAGAAACTGCAAAAACAAACTTTCCTTTTGATTGAGCTAAACTCTGCAGCTCACAAGCAAACACAAGCCGAAAATTCGCCGTTTAAATATTGTTTTAACGTCGGATTACGTAAGTGCATCTAGAACGTTCCGGTGCGCATTGCCGATGCAGCGGGCCGGCCCGCCCTTGAATACGGATGAGCTGAGAGTTGCTGGGATATCGATGACTTAAATGTCATTTACAAATATAAAATTAAACTCGCTTACCTACAGCAACAGTCTACACTCATCATGCACTGACTCCATATTTTTTTTTTCTCCCAAGTAGCGGGCAAATGCGTAATTTTAAGTTTTTGAAGGCGGTCTATTTTTTTTAAAATATTTAATTATTTACCAATATCTCAAAAAATGATCGACGGATTTGAATGAAACTTACACTGTACTCTAAGTTGAAATACACCTAATCGAACTAAAAAAAGAATCATCCCGCTATGACTACTTGTTTTCAGGAAATCCGTGGATGAACATACACACGTGTTTGGAAGCCTTAATAGATCAATATACTCAAATATTATCAAATTCTAACGATATAACATACAAACACATTGAATTGATAACCTCCTTACTTTTGAAGTCGGTAAAAAAAACAGAGCTGGTCGAATGCAATGCCTTCGTCTAAATGGTTGTGTCTAAATTATGATAAGTCCATGGCATAAATAAACACGTAGAATCAATATTACTACGAGTACAGAGAACAAGATTAATTCGAGATCATTTCTTGGAAATCTTGAAGACTGAAATTTTTTGGAGGAAAATTGACAATTAAATCGAGTTTCAATAAACATTGACCTTTATTGAAGTGATGTTGTGCGATGTCTGTTATTCATTTTCGACATTATCAATTTTGTGGCGATCGGATCGAATGATATTCCACGCTATCGATGAAATGTATCGATGGTTGTTTTTTTATTTGAATCTCTTTTGATAATCAATCGGCAGCACTACGCGGGGTTTAGCTTATGCCTTATGTACGAGTATGCAGTTTGATGCGATCTGCTTTCGGAATTTAATTGGGGCCGAGCCGTTTTGCTTAATAAATGTAGCTGTGAAATAGTAAGTACCTTGATATATTCCGCAAATGTCCCGGATCCATAATGTAATAAATCCATTCCATATTCTATTTGAATATGGAATCGAAATTGTAGTCGGTTAATGCAACTGTTTTAGAAACAATTCCAAAGCGATTAATACAAAGAATACGTAGGTATATGTATTTTTAAATATCTTGAGTGAATCAGAGAACAGAAATTGATATTTATAAATATCACCATCCGCATCCAACTGACTTTCATTTATAAGCAAAAACATTTTTTATGAACTCGACGTCAAATAATTGTCTCAAAAATGCTGTGCACATTATTATGTACTTTGAAGACGTCATTTCAGTTGAGTACTTTTCTCAATAACTCATCAGAGCATATTTTGCCGGTAGATTGGCAATCAAGCTTGAAGATCTCTCTAAATGCCTTTGATAGATTACTAAACTACCGTCTAATGGGTACTAGTCTTGGTTTATTAAGTAGAATTACTGCTCCTAATAAGCAGTTGTGAGGTAGGCAGTATTCTTTACGGCCGGAAGTAATACTCCTGTCAAATTGAAGGTTGCGAACGCGCACTCGTTACTGCAAATGTGCCAGTATGGAACATCTGTCAAGGAATGGTTTACTGTTTGATGACTGCATTAGTTTGACTGTAGGGGTGTCAAGTTTAATTAAAGTAACGACTGTACGCTTCAGTACAATCGGGTGCTTACACGATTAAAGTAAATGTACCTGCCTCCGTAAAGAATCTTTGTTTGTTCCGTAAAGAAACGGAGAAATGATGAATTATTCTGTGAGACTCCACTGACACTGAAAGCATTTTGTGTAGTTATGATTCTGTTTTGACATTTGGAAATTATGATTAAAAATTTATGCTTTAACGGAACGATCAGTTGACTAAGACCCTTTACACACTGCGACTATTGGAAGCGATGCTAATGCACGTTAGCATGGATGCAATCGCAAAATGTCCACCTTTACACACTGCGCTACTTTTAGTATCGATACAGTCTCGATGTAGAAGCTGGAAATCGACAAATTATGTACTGAATTTTGGCGATTACATCGATACTAACGCGCGTTAGCATCAATGCAGTTGTGCTTCTGCATCGATACTAACGCGCGACTGCATCGATGCTAAATTAAATCTGTTCATTGCGTAAGTCGCGATGCTGGAGCGCGTTTTTGAAACGCACGACTCCATCTATGCTAAAAGTCGCAGTGTATGGGGTCTAAGAGACGATACATTAGATAATCTAGTAGATACATTTCTCTTGATTCAATTTCCAATATGAGATAGTGTTATTTATTTCTCATCCAAAGGCGAGGGTCAATCCAGGGTTACACAGAAACAGATAATTTACAGCATCATTAAAGCTGACGCAATGCGAGATCGGATCAGCGCAGTTGTAATTGACAATAAAAGCTAATGGGCGATAGGTACGGCACATAAAAGGATCACAATCCACGCAGAAATACTGTAACAAATACATGAAGCAGAGAAAATGATTCACAATGCAATGTTAGTGTATTTAAAGTTAACTAATGTAGTAAGGAAAAATTAAACTAGTAAATTTGATGTTTGTTTTTCAAAGGAAAAGTAAGCAAGAAAATAATTTTATTCCTCTCAAATTACAATTAACATCATTGCAATAATTATTAACATGCAAAAAGCGGAATACTTGAGTCAAAAAGGCTCAGTATAATAATGGCTCTAAAAAATAAAGATTTTATCGAATCTTCTGCGAATATAGTTATATCTAAGTACTCCTACTTACAAAAATAGAACCTGGGTTTAGATATTCCATGAAGCCGATTTTATGGAAATCTTTTCCCCTTTCTACGAGTTCCGTAAATGCGATCTTATTACACAACATTTTATTTTTAAATCTCCTTCAAAACATCCAAGAGTTATTTCTGAGCCACCTGTGGAACCGGGCTTTGACCCGGTTTGCTATGGTTGCCATGGCGACGGCATACTGACCCGGGATGTCCCGAATCGGAACGTGAACGGCTTTGATGTGGCCTGTAGGACATGGCAAACTTTTATGGGTTAATCAATAGTTTAGTGTGTACACATACAGTGTCTAAGTTGGACACTTCGTATATTTGTGATGTGATGAGAAAGTGAAAGATCCCCAATTTAATGAGCTAGAGTTTACTGGCTCAGTAAAGTTACTTTGGGGATAATAATTGTCGGAGGTGCTAGTGATTGCGAGTTCCAAAATTTGAGTAAGTCCTAACCCTTATATTTGTTGGAAATATATAAACAGAGAATTCGAGAAAGAAATTTCTATTCTGAAAGATCGCATACTGCACACTGCATTTCTGTATACATACGTGTACTGTTACAAAAAACTCTGCTTATGTGTGTAACAATAACACAAAAAAACTAGTAATAGTTTCATCAAATGGCTGTCTTAAACCTATGTTTAATATGTCATTGAAAGAGAAAGTGTTACACGTTTATATCATAATGATTCAAATGAAAATAACAACAAACGTGACTGAAGTAATTCTACACTGACAGAATTTGGTTGCAATTTTGCTTTTGGGCATCACGCTACAAATTGAAGTAGGTAACTCAGATGTATGGTTATGGTTTTCGCAGCAACTTCCTCTATACCAGACCAGACCAGAAATTTTTAAGAGGCGACGGGGAAGCTTATTTGCGACATTTTTGAACCTAGAAGGCCCACTTGCGCGTGATGATTTAACCTAGGATTACGCTGATCTTGGATTAAATCATTATTCTGTCATGGTCAGTTTATTTGACGTTGACAGAGACAGAATGAAGATTTAATCCAGCGTTAGCGTAACCCTGGGTTAAATAATCGTATGCAAGTCCACCTAAATGTACTATCCAAAAGTCCATCATATTGGAGCTACTTGCTTTTTAATCATTTTTAGAAAATGTATGCAGTGCCTTCATTCTGGCGGTGTGGTTACTTTTGCTAACAAACCTAGCAATCTTCCCAAACTAGTTACCAAATGAATCTCAGCAAAGGACTCCAACCTGCAAAAATGCCAGGTGCTGACAGTGCCAGTCCTAATTGAACGATGTACAATCACGTAGACAAGTGTTAGTCGCGTACCCCGAGCAAAACTAGGGCACGCGAGTGCGGGTGCCCCAGATCCCCGGGGCAGAGTGACCTGCCTCACGACCTAATTGTTATAATACCATACGCCATTTCGCCAAAATTCTGGATGTTATCGACACTGGAGTTTCTTTTTAATTTTCTGCCTATGGACGTCAGTTTGAGTTAAGATTTTTTGTTGGACTTGAAGGTCTCTTACACACTGCGAATTTTTAGCATCGATGCAGTGCAGACAGCATCGAAACTTACGCAATGAACAGATTTAATTTGGCATCGATGGTGTCGCGCGTTACTATCGATGCAGAAGCGCGACTGCATCGATGCTAACGCGCGTTAGTATCGATGCAGCCGTACATAATTTGTAAATGTCCAGCTTTTGCATAGCGACTATACTATACGACTATAGCACCGATACGCTAAAAGTAGCGCGAGTGTGTAAAAGTTGACATTTTGTGACAGCAACAATGCTACATCGCGACTGCAGCACTGCTAAAAATCAGATGATTGATAAATAATCTTGCTTGAATCTCGCCCTTGATCGAATTTGGTTATATTTTAACTTTGATTATTATTAATTCATCGTTCTTTCTGTATAAAATGTCTATTTCAATTGAATTAAATAGCTTGTTATATACGATGGAAAGTGAAAATAATAATTAATTTGGAATGGCGGGGTTAGCTTTCAAATCATTTAAATACAGAAAGCCTTTATAAATAAGAAATTAAGCATGCAATAATTAAGTACATATAGATATGCAGGGATACCCAATAAAATGGTTATGTGTATCATTAGTATTCTCCATACATTCGGGTCTTATGCCGCATAGTTCTAGTCCCATCCGTTCCAGCATAAACATTGTCCACCCCAACACTATTACTAAACTAAACGGAGCTAATTTCACGGCTGGCTTCCCCAAGACAAAGCACTAGAACGACTAAGCATTATATTATTTTCGTTATTGATACATGCGGACTATACAATCGCACAATAATGGTCTTTGGAATTGCAATAATGATGTTTAACGTAACAAAAAAAGACATTTACTCGAATATATTTATTTTGAGCGAGCGTTAAAGCGGATATACTTTGCCGTAGTTAAAAAGCGAGATAAAATTTCTCTTAACTTTGTGTCCAGCCAAGACAAAACAAAACAAAGAAATAACTGAAGCAATTAGAGTATATCTTGTTGGTTCAGGGCTTGTAATGAAGTACATGGCTGACCGCATTTAAGTTGGAAGCCCACGTAACTTAGTTATAAGTGGATGTGGCGGTAATCCTGCAGATATTAAACAACAGAACATTTCTTTACTTTATTTCTTAAAATGAAATAGTAATCACAATTGTGTACTTAAAGCTGGCATTCAAGGGAATTCAAGCATGTCTAGGACAAAAACCGTGCTGTAAAATTATATTATTGACACATACTGGCAGTGACTGTACCTTTTTTAGTGTGCGCATCGCGCATTTACTTGCACCATGAAATATACGTTGCTTAGAAGCTATAAGCATATTTAAAGGTGGAAATCTGATATGTAATTTTGAGAGAAGTCCACGCAGATGTTTTTTTTTTAATTCAATGGAAATTATCGTCAAAGGTTTAGACGAAACTTTTAAAAAAAAACCAGCATTCAGCAACCTCGCTATTAGCACATTCAAGGCACACAATATGAATACTATGTCATGATGACCCACGCAATTGTAACAAGGAAGTTCTCACGTTAACGGCCCCACAGGCAATTTGCGCAGCCAAACATTGTGGAAACATGGTTAGTTATCAACGCCATTTTGAATTTGAGCACTTGAATGGTAACCCGTTCAGGTGTCTTTACAAATTGGAAGAGATCAAAAAAATTTTTTGGTATTTTTATTAATAAATCAAATAAGAACACAAGAAGATATCAATCGAATTTAGAAAAAATCTTTGCCCATTTTTCCACTTTCGAAGCGTATATCTCTCAAACGTTAGACTTTTAGAGAAAATGGTTTTAGAAACCTCAATGTCAATTTTAAAGACACAGCTATAGACACCCTACACGTATAGGTTTGACAAAAAATATTTTAGGTTTTAGTTTTATGCATGGGAGCCCAACTCTGTAATACTTTACTAGTCTTTCAACTGTGTAATACTAATAGTTTCAGAATAAAGTGGCTGTGACATACGGACGGACAGACAGGCAGACTTGACGAAACTATAAGGGTTCCGTTTTTGCCACTCGGCTACGGAACCCTAAAAATGGAAAGAAAAAAAAACCTGAGTAAATCGATTATGAGAAACTAAAGACTCGGTTTTCGAGAAAGTTACAGGTAAAAGCATTTGAATAATAACTCTCCATTTGAACAAGACTTAGGTACTGATTTCCTAGCATAATAATCATTACAGCAGCCATCATTTTCACCATTAAGAACCCGACCTGTAAGCTAATAGTACTAAAACCTTAATGGCTTTGGCTAATTAGAAGTATTATAATAAAATACAGTGCTTTTACATTTTCTAAACTGACTATGATTTAAGATAAGGTAAATACTAGTACTATATTAGCATTAATTATAAATATACCAACGCTCATTAATAAAATTTAAGAGGTTTAAGCACTTAATAATATGAATGTGAAGTAAGATTTAAACTAATCTAGTTACACAATAAAAAAGAAAGCTTTTCCAATTCGTTTTATATTTATAATGACATTGAACACATATTGGAAGTGTCAGGTTAATTTTTTATACATATTCCTAGATTATCTAAGAGAATTGAAACTTCTGATGACGTATTGGACCAGTTAATAGTGGAAGGAGGAAGGAATGAGATTTCGTTAAACAAAACAATCTGCGTACATATATCGACTGTCACAGTGACTAACAGGCTAGTATGAGCTTTCTCGAGACATATTTTTGCTAACCCATAAGCACAGATTTTGTCTTTTGGGCCGTTTTCAACTTTTTTAGGAAATTAATGAGGAGGTAGTTCAGTACTAGCCGTTTTGCGGCCGATCTCAGGACGATGTCATATTTGCGTTTTTTTTCAATGTTTACTTTAGGCCCTATAATGCTGTCCCTGGGCACGATGAGCTCATTAAGGCACAAACCGTACGTGTAATGTACCGTGCATCCTCGGCGCAAGGTCGCCCGTGCCGTGTCGCGATCGTTTCGATTACTCTGTTGTCTGTAGGTACTACACGCCATTGTCAGCGCCATTCATTATTTCATGGAGACACCAACTACATACTAATAAAATATTGTTACACAAACAGTAAATTTTAACCAAATGGGTACAAATTTAAACCGTAAAGGTCTCGTGGTTGTTACCTTAGACATTTCTTAAATATGAAACGTCATTGAAGAACTTGCTATAATTAACTTAAGACCCTTTGCACACTGCGACTTTTAACAGCGATGCAGTCGCGATGCAGCAGCGATTCAGTCGCAAAATGTCAACCTTTACACACTTGCGCTACTTTAAGCATTGATGCAATCGCGATGCAGTAGCTGGACATTGACAAATTATGTACTGTATATGGATAATATATGGAGACTGCATCAATGCTAAAAGTTGCAGTGTGTAAGGGGTCTAATTGTTTTTCGAACTTTATGTAAAAGTTTAGAGTCGATTTCATAATAATTCATACAAAATGCCAAATTCAAAAACGTCACTTATTTGTCAGCAAAAATTTACGTAAATGTAATTTTATAATCAGTCGTATTATATATTCTTGAAGATGAAAGAAGAAACCAAAAAATGCGCACGGGCGGGACTCAAACCAACATCTTCTTGGCTAACCGGGCCAAACGCTCTGCCAATTGAGACCTTCCGTGCTGTCGGACCAACTGTGCGAAATTTCTGGTCTCTTTTGGATACGAACAGTTGCATAAACAGACGGGTAGATGGCGATTGTTGCTGGTTTGAGTCCCGCCCGTGCGCAATTTTTAGTTTTTTATTTTATCTTTACGCATATAAAATATGTGTCATATTGTGAGTGTTAAAAACATTAAATCACCGGTCGTATTTTAATTATTCGGTAGGATAAGTCCTGTCTGACGTTGGTAAATCGACACTTAGTAAGCAAAACAAAGAAATGGAAATTGAATCTAAATAGTTTTATAACGAAACAAGTTACAGTTTTCAAACATATTACAGGTACTAACTGGTATTGTTCTCAAGCACACAAGACTGAAAACTTTTGCCGAAAGTGCACCATCTCTGTACTTATTAGGTTTCTGTACGTGATGGTTTTCCACACAAAAGAAATAAAATAAATAACATACTCAATAGCTATTGTTGAAAATATGCTTTTGTATGCAAAATAGTTTTCAAAAGTTTACGAACGCGGTTCAAGCATATATGGCGCCACATCAGGGTTGGCAGGTATCAAAAACTTTTGCTACTTTGTATAAGGTTTAAAATTTACAAAAGTAACATTTCTTTCAGTTTATGTATGTAGAGGTATGGCCAATTTAAATATACTTTTTTCAGTTAAATTTTAATTAAGTACAGATTAACCATATTATGAATGAATTATGTACATTATTATTGTAAGTAATTAATTGGATTTCAAAAAATCAACATCTACCAAATCCTTCTTACATAATTGTTAGCAATTATACAAAATGTACAACCAAAGACTCGTGTTAAATTTTTTGACACTAATAGTCAAGATAGAATCCCGCTTTGCTTCTGAGAGAAGTGAAAACTTTCACACTCATTCCACGTACTTATACTTAGGCCAAGCTGTTGCTGGCTACATAGGAGTTTAGGGAAGGCTTAGTGTGGTCGAAAATTTCCAATTTATTGCGTTTTAACCACATAATAAATCTAGCTTCTTCTGCGGGCGTAGTGTAAAGCAATTTTTTTTAGATTTCGCGTAGACAATGCAGAGACAAAATTGGTGTTTTCGGGATTTATTGGTTAAGAAGAATTTTTGAATGAGCTTAAAAAAATACAAATATTTTTAAAGATTTATTAAACATAAAGCGACGTAAGTTAAAGGGATATTTGATTCAGCAGAAATCAGCAAAGTGGGATTGTCTACGCGAAATGTCAAAAATTTTGCTTCAGACTAAGCCCCCTGGGTACTTTATACTATATACTGGGTATATCAGCGATGACAGAAGATTAACGATAAGGGTGCTTAAGTATGTCTTCCGCCTAAAAAGTTAATGGAACGCTGTCAGCCTACACGTGGGAAAATAATACGTTGAGCCGTGCAAGAAGTGCTGCAACACAGCATCGCACTTTCCCCAGATTTCGCAATCTTTTTGTTTACCTACCGGGGCCAAGGCCGCCGATATCGCACGCCTGAACCCGTGTGAACTGGTGTTGCAATCGGCACGGTATCGCTTGATCTCGCTCGTTACTCTGATTGTACCCCTATATTGCAAGTAAGGTTTTGTAACTCTCGATGGGTTGAAAAGTCAATGTGGGGCTATGTACGGACAACAGCACGTCAAGGTAAACACTGCGGGGTCTTATTCCTTCGTAATAAGGGCTAGTTTGCAACACATGTGGGTAACCTGATGTGCCGGTGACTGTACACGGAATTTGTAATTAGAGGTTGAGTTTATGCTAAGTTTGACTGTTTGTAGAGTTAACCTCCGTGTCTGGTTAGGGCTAAGAAGTTGGGTCCTTGTAGTAAATTATTTCTCTGGGTATTCACTATCTTTATCATAAAAATGTTTTTGAAGACTAAGTTAAGAATACGGTAACAGCAATATAATTAGCAAGAGCACTAAAGCTTGATTGTAGTGAACACAAAACAGGTCTGATGAAATAAATTACTTAATTTGAATTCCTTGCGCGTTCGTTAATTTGAAATAAAACATCTTTTATTAAGATTTATCTACTTGTAAATGAGTATAAAATTAACAGCAAGTGAAGGCCTACTATAATTACTCAGCATATAATTGCGAAAAAGATTTATGTAACGAAAAACCTATTGCGTATTCGCTGCTTACATTTGTCTTAATATGTACAGTTTTTTAATAATATTGTATAAGATTTGCATTTTAACTAATTATTTGTTACAAAGTTGTGCAAAAATAGCTACTACTTTGCAGATTACAGAAACAGCCGTAAAAATTAATTTCAGTAAGAAAATACAAAACTATACCACCGAAATATAACACTACTGCAGCGCAAGTAAGTACCTACCTGCGGTGGAATTGTCGACATGGTTACACCTTTTTAACACCAGATGGTGCTCGAAAAATTTGAAGTCAAAATTTAAATGATTTTACTCGTATTACAGATATACTTATAAAAAACTTCGCTTATTTGTGATGACATTCACATAAGGTTTATGTATATTCGCAAACAAACGCAGTAATGAATCATACACGATGACGTCACGCCCGGAGTGGGGTCGCGTGAAGAGGGTGATATACGGCGATGCATTCCATTAATGACGTCATTGAGCCAGTTGCAGAAGAGAATTTATTGCAAGCGTTGAATTTAAAAACAGAAATTCGTTGGTCATTTTGGTAATAAGCAATTAATGATTTCGCTCTCGATTCATCCACCCAATGAATAATGTTGGGCTCAAAATCAGATGTCAGCTGTATGGGCTATACAGCTGACATCATTTTCCTCACAAACGAAATGACTACGTATTTTGAGAGTTTTATCGCAAAATGCAGCTCAATTTTCGTGTAGCGGAAAACATATCCGCTTCTTTCATCTCGTCTCGGATGTGAAAGATAAACAACTTTGTCAAAACGCGAGTGTGAATAATAGAGTGCTCCGAATGTTATAACGGCTATTTATTTTATTCGTTGTCATGTAATAAAGCAGCTCAATGGACGATAGCTGCCAAGTACTCGTACGAGTTGGCACTGCGCACTGCAGTAGCATAGTTCTTAGCATTTCGACCTATTCTCGGGGCCCTTTGAATCATGGTGCTTTTTATAAGTCGAGACTTTGGCTGGTTTGTCTCGTCTATTTGCGTTGCAATCGTCTTTTTTCTTGCAAGACTTGACCATAAGAGTAAACAAATATTGTTTAAGTTTTCAACAATGTTTAGTGCATTATAACTTAAAACTTATAACTGCGGGTCTATACGCGACGCATATTATGTAGTAGTATTGTTACTACTTACACCCTCGACGTTTCAACGGTGTTGTTGTAGTTATAAGTTACAATGCAACGTGAATGTTTAAAAAAATATAATGTTTAGTGTAACTTCAAATTAATTAAACACACTACGATTTTATTGAAACCTTTACAACATAAAAGATAATCTGTTTAGAAAAAAAATACCCAGTAAAATGCAATTGAAATAAACTAAGAAGCAGAATAAAATTTTCAAAGAATAGATGCAGTAATAATATTCCTAGAATTCATAACAGCTCTCAAGAGAAAAGCGAACGGTCCTTGATGCAAAATTGTTAATAGAATCGAACTCCACTTGCATGCTAACAATATGAGCACTGTGGGAGCAGAAAATGTCATAAGAGGAACATTATTGGAAACCTTGTGCTCAAACGATATTTTACGATTGGATGATATAGTATGTTATATATGGTCCATTTCAATATAGGAGAAAGGGAATTGTGAATAGAGTTTTCCGAATTTCACTGGTCCGTTTCTATGTTAAAAATTATAAACACACAACGAAAACATCAAAAATATTGCTCTGCTGACCACATTCTGAGTAGCATTTACGAAAAAGAAATGAAGTGTTTTGATTGGTACACTAAATACACCTACAACTCGTTGGCATGAAACAAACCCGTAAAATTTTATATAGCTCCTACTAATCACAAACCAGCCAGTAACGTCCCAGTAAATACTAAATAAATATAATGCACACGAAGAGCAATGTACCATCTGCATAAGGCAACACTGCGACGCTGTAAAATAGAACCGCTGAAATATTTTATCTGCGGTGTAAAGGCAAGGAAAGTTATGGCTATTGGAAATTTGTCTCGTGTATCGGTTTGATTTTATGCGGCTCGTCGATGTCAGCTCTGCACTTGCACTGCAAGATTTATAAGAAAGTGTATTTTTGTTTGATGCGGCCAATAGTTTACGTCGCATCGCAGCTGGGTCTATAATTTGGACTTCCATTTCAAGTAAGACGAAGAATGCAAGACCCTCATGCCATAAAAATTAGGACTTACAAGTGCTGTTAAGCATTGATGTAAAAGAAAAGTTTTTTATTGTATTTTTAAACATTTCAATGTTCTCATTAGACAGCGTTCAGACAGAATAAGTACTGCACATTCATTTGACTGTAAGCAATCAGAAAACCATTAAGACGCAGCTTCAAACCTACTGTATGAGAAAGTAAAATTAGGTATGATGTAGGAGGAAAAATTTTACGACTGCAGTTTCAAAGTTCGCCAGTCACTCGACATGCAAACGCTTATCCGCTGCATATTTACGAGCGCAATCAACATTTCCTCAGCGCAAATAAATTAAGAAAAAATCTTATTGTGATACTTTAAAACGTATTCTCAAGACACAAAACGTAAATCAGGGGTTCGGTGCATCCCACGCTCCGATTCGTTTGTCGTGTCCATTTTAAAAATCAAATTAGAATTCTTTAAATACCCGATTGCGCTCCAAAATGACCTGTGAGATACTGTTCTTGTTGTTTTTCTCATTTTGTGGTTGGCTTGGGCGAGCTCTCCGCAAAAAGAAACCGGTGTTATTAGCAGAGGATCGCTTGGCTTGTTGCGCTAATCAGCGAAGTTTACACCGGATTCGAGAACTACGTCAATTAAGACTTTTTGTGACCATATTTTATGTGTAGGTTCGTGCTATTTGTCAAAGTCGGAATGGAACTGCAGTTTGGAGTTTTCGTTTTCTAACATTTTATTGCAGCCAGTATCTCGCTTTTATTTTTATTTTCTGTCTACATAATACTGATTTTACTTTACGATAGGCGATAAATGTATTAATAAAATTCACTTTTTTCTCCATTATCATTTTGAACAGTAGATAAAAACGTTTTCCGGCATTTTATACAAAACAACTCTTTTCTAGTTTGTTTTATATGTGCAACGGAAATTCCTTATAATAAAAAATATATGAAAACGAGTGAATAATAGGGGACATGGTAAGAGGGAGTGCCTTGTTTGTGTGTGGTCCAATTTAGGGATCTAATGGGTCGTTAATGGTACGACCCGTTTTATCGTTAACCGGCCCGATTACTTCTTAACTATCATATAAAATTGAGGCTCTAGCTGATATCGTGAATTATTATCAAGATTGATGGGTGAATCATCAGTGACAAATTATTGGCTCATCATTTATGGACTGATAAATATTATTTGTGTGATGTACAAAAAGTATCGACCAGTAAAAGTATTCTTAAGATGACAATAAGAAACTAAAATTTCGCACGGGCGGGTAATACTGTGACTGTTGACTTGTAAAAGAATGATGACTTTGTGTTTCTATGTAAAGTCATCCTCATCGTTCATTAAGCGATTTTACTAATGGCATCAAAACAAAATAGACGACGCGATACGACGACGCGACACGATACGACGCTTTTGAGGGGATATGTTCGGAATCCGCAGTTTTTTTTTGGTTGTTTAAGATTATCGGTTCGGGGCTTACTTTGGGATGCAACTTGTGTCGATACTTTGGCCCCCTCCCATCTCAGAGAATCAGCCCTTAAAGGTGGAGCAGCAGCGGAGTTGGCTGAAAACGCCAAGCGTCGCAAGTACGTCTCACTTGCAAGTGATTATGTGTTTGCGACGTTTGGTGTTGAAACATTTGGATCGTGGGGACCCTCTGCTAAATTGTTGTTTGGTAAAATTGCGCCAAAATTAAATTCTGTAACAGCCAATAATAAAGCTGGCTGGTTCCTAGCTCAAAGGATTAGCATAGCTATTCAAGGCGGCAACACAGCCAGCATCATAGCCTCCTTGCCTCAAGGAAATGGTTTCGTTTTTGAATAGGTAGACTTTAAGTTATTTTTTTTATGTTGCATGTCGTAGTTTTATTTTTTCATGTGTGTTATTAATAAAGTTTATATGAGACTAAAAAAAATAAGATTATTTATTCACAAATTAGTTCTTGGATTTTTATCGGGAGATATGACGGTTCTGATGACGTATGATTATATTTTTCTCGCTAAACCTTACACAATGATTCCACAAATAAAAGTGTTTTAAATTTATTTATCGACTAAAAGTTTCGCTGTTTTATTTTATAAAATAAAAAAATATTTTTTTTTAAAGATTCTTTTGTCAACATTTCTAACCAGTTTTATCTTATTGCATACGCTGGATACGTCATGTCAAATGACATGTTCTAAAAAAAATCATAGTCTAAGTCAGAAATGGCTTCATACGAGCATAAACCTTAGCTACATCTATTTTGCATTAGCCATTGCCGGTCAGACGTCGAGTTACGTATTTTCCATGTTTTGTTAGCAGAGGCACGCGAACTTTAACTGTACTAGGGCTGCCATTAAATTTGAAAAGAAGTTTTGGACCCAATCCAATGAACTAAAACAAAACAAATTCAATCTATGACGCAGTTGTGCTTAAGTGATCAGCAAAATATGCTTTACCTTTTAGGCATCCTCTATTTGTGATGTTTCTTTTGGCGTTCTTATGATTAGTAGAGTTTTCAATAGAATGGGTATCGGTCATTTAATAACAATGAAAACATGCAGCACCGCCTAACTTCTATGTAAGCATCAGTTTTAATATGAAATTAATTATGAGGCACTAGGAAATAATCCGGTATCTGTTACCGGTATGTGTGGACACCAATCACATACATCTGTTCTGATCCCAAAGTAAGTAGCCAATGCACTTGTGTTATGGAAATCAGACACAACACCCAGACCCGAGACAATATAGAAAAGATCGTTTTCTACATTGACCAACCGGGAATCGAACCCGGAACCTCACGAGATGGCGACGCTTGAAACCAGCGTGCTAGTCACTTGACCACGGAGGTCGTCAGACACCTTATAAAGAAGCGCAAAATCACACAACGAGCGATGGAGAGGGCTATACTGGGTGTTTTTTCTACGAGATCGAATAAGAATAGAAGAGATACGTAGAAGAACGAAGGTAACGGACATAGCCTTAAAAGCTCAAGTGTCAACGGGCAAGGCACATATCGCAAAGAACTGATGACAGTTGAGCAGGAAAGTTCTAGATTCGAGACCCTTCGACCAAAGACGCAGCGTGTCCACCGACAAGATGGACAGATGCCCACCGACATGATGTAAAGATTGCAGGATCAAACTTGATGCGGGCCGCTAGTGATCGTTCGCTGTGGAAAGCCGTGGGCCTATGTTCAGCAGTGGACGTCCTTTGCCTGATAATGATGATGAAGAGGAGTTAAATATCTCTAGGTTGGCAACCCTGTTGAACTAACCTTACTAATTTGACTCGCACATAGCTATGGAAAATGTCGGCTTTGACGTTAACGATATACGGACTGTAATAGAAGCCAACGAACTTTGAAGGTTAACGTTATTTTAAACCCGAAATTCTCAGAACGCATCCAATCGGTTAGAAACCGAGTTTTTATAAGCGTTACATCACTATTTAAGCGCCAGCCAGTAGTCTCTTACACGTGTAAGAAAAGTGGGACGAAGACGTAATCCAAAAGTAAACACAGGCTATCCTACAAACTCTTCAGGACGCGAAAAATTCAGGTAAGTAAGTATATTTTTCGACAGTCTAGGGACTTTTTGGCAGGTACAGAATCGCGTTTCGTCTCTATAATCTCAATCGCGGTGGTGAATGTTCCTAAATCACGCAATAGCTGGGTCGACGTCCTCATTATCACTTTGCACGATAAGGTGTAACACGGAAAAATTCATCCAGATAAGACTAACCAGTGAAACGTGGCCTTCCGAAATGTGATTACGTTTGCTAATTAGGCCAGGATTTGGAAACCGTCAGGCCAATTTCCGCTGGTCATGTTATTATTGCACGAATTACTCTGACAAAACATTTAGCGTCCTTGGCTTCCATCATAAGTACTGCGGCGAGGTCGACAGAGGTCGCTACTTGTAAACATTATTAAACAGGTTACCTACCTAAAGTATTAACAATTGTGGCGTCATGTTTTCTACCTGACTACCATGAAATGTTTTGTTTTATTTATATTGTGATGCACCGGGGAACTTGTTTGTTTGTGTAGTGTAGAATTTTGAGTTTTCCTGTCAGTAAGATTACTATCATAGGGCAGAAGCACTATATCTAGAGAACTTATCTTGATGTTTATCGAAAACTTATAACATATCTCCTAAAGAAAAGTTTTTTACCCGACTATGCTTCGTTTTGTCCCCCACTTCATAAATTATAAGTGAGCATTGCATTTCCATATTTCCCATGCAATCCTGCAATTCGCTAAGCAATACGTGTTCCATTGTTTATCGAATCGCTAATATCATGGATCCCGCTTACTTGAAGGCTAAGTGAAGGTTAGGAAATGTACCTATGTAGTTCTTTTGTCAGCATGTGGGTCACGTGGTACCCCCTACTGTACTGGTAATCACTTGATTATGTGGCATTGTGTTAATGCAATGTCGATCTGGATAAGTGGGTAGGAACCCTTTATTGTTTTGTTTCTTGAAGGTTCTCGGGTCGAGGTTGTAATCTGTGGTAATAGTGTATAGCGCGAAGATAACAAAAGAAAACACGATAACACTATTATTATTTACAGAAAATAAAGAAATTTCTGTTAAATTGCTGTTCAGAAAAATTGCGCCAAAACTAAATTCTGTAACAGCAAATAATAAAGCTGGCTGGTTAGCTATCCAACGCGGCAACGCAGCCAGCATCATAGCCTCCTTGCCGCAAGGAAATGGTTTTGCTTTTGAATAGGTAGATTTTAAGTTTATTTTTTATATTGCACGTCTTAGTTTTTTTTTGTTTGTTATTTAATAATAAAATATAATAATAATTACTAAGACTAGCGGGCGTAGTCTGATGCAAAATTTTTGACATTTCGCGTAGACAAATTTAATTTTATGATTTTTACATTCATTAAATATCATTTAAACTTTGGTAGCTTGTATGTTTAATAAATCTTAAAAAATATTTGTGATTTTTAAGCTACATTCGAAAATTCTTCTCAATCAATAAATATACGAAAACACTAATTTTGTTTCAGCATTTTTCGAGCGCCACCTGGTGGTTTTACAGGGAACTATGTCGAAACTTCCGACACAGGTCCAAAATTAACAAAAATCACGTAAGCAGAAAATAGTTTCAGGCTCGGTATTATAACATCATCAAATTTCGCACAACCTGCGTATGTAATAATCTCAGGCTGTAGAGTACTTAATTAATCTTGACGTCCAAGATTGTATTACGGCTTAAGGCGCGTTTTGATTAAGCAATGTGTTAACATGTCAATCCCACGCTTGATTAGAGTACTTACTGCCTCAACATCTCCGTTATTAGTACTTTAATAAATCCTAGCCCTAAAACTTCCATCTCTTTGATGTTATACCTACATACGTGAAATTCTTAGGTTGATGTGTTAACATTATTGTTAAAAAACAGTAACTGAGCGCTAGGTAGTATAGCGAGATATTTACTGATTGAGGGAAGAGGCATACGCATTTCTTCTGATGATGATATTAGTTTCGACTTGACATTTTCAGGCTCTTTCGATTGGACAAAGACGTTTACAGGTCATGGCACCCCTCACGGATGTGTTTATTTATCACCATTTTTTGTATTTTTACTTGTTAACGCGACCGCCGGCGGCCTATCGATCTGTGAGCCTCTACTACATCTACGCCTAGGTCGAACCATACTATGTAAGATCACACCCGTGTTTTTGACTCTAGCCAAACCTGTTTCACGAAATAAGGTCTCATAAGACCTGACAAATGCAATCAACAATCAAACTCACCTATTTTCCCGTTCGGACTGTACGGCCCGTAGCTGCTGGACGACAGCGGGGACGAGTAGCCGTTGTTGGGCTGCGGCTGCACGGCAGCGCCGGGGGACGGCGACCCACCGCCGGTGGCGCCCGCCATCCACTCGCGCACGTGCCCGTTCGCCGGGTGCCCGTTGTGGCTGACCCCTGGTTCGGCCTTCACCTGGCTGGGCAGGCCTCGGTATGCCACCTCGTGCTTCAGGTCCATCCCGCCGCTACCGCATGCTGAAGCACCGCCGGCCCCGCCGCCCGCGCTCCACACTTCTGTTGGCAAGGAGAAGGAGACGTCACCAAGGAATAAAGTTTCACTGAATTTGAGGTAGAAAGCAGAAAATGAGATAAACATTTGAAGGCAATGAAGTATCGTGATAGAAGCTTTAATTATAGAGGTGAAAAAAAATATTAAAAATAAGTAAATGGACTTACAAAGGACAAGGTCTAAGAGATTATGGTATTTATTACTGATAATATCAATGAAGTCTTGTATACAAAATATGCAAAGAAAGTTAGTTGTACAATAAATGAAAGCTAACATTATATTTTGTGATAACCGCACTGTCTATTATTGATCGGAAAGCTGTCATCAATATACCAATAACTTATGAATGAGACTTCAATATCAAGCTCACGTTGTAAAATGATATCAATTGAAAGGCAAAAAGAATAGAAATAACCAGACAAAAGGCGAATCACCACAAGCGCTTTTATTTCGACGGTATTGAAGTTGGATACAATTGGCACACGACCAAAGAAAGTGGTATTAAAGGGCATCTTATATTTAGCTAACTGGAAAAGGAGGATAAAGTTTTCGAGCGAAAAATGCGGCCTGGATATTTTTATGTCTGTTTTGTGGAGTCGATAGGTGTTGTCTTACTTTGCAACATTCTGTTGTAGATCTTCTGTTTCTGAACGAACATTGATGTTGCTAAAAGGATGATTTCACTGCGCTTGAATACAATTTGATTTTGGTTGGGATCAAGTGCCGACTGTTGCCAATTTTGAAGGAAAAATAGATTGCGAAGGTGTGGCTAAATAGCTTATCTTTTTGAAATTCATCAAAGTATTAAAAAACTCACGATTTATCCGTTTGCGTACTTTGCGTTTTAGAAAATTTCAATTATTTGAATAACATGTAACAGGCGTTCAGTAAAATGATCGTATTGTTATAGCATCACTCAGCCAGCTGGTCGAACAAAGAACAAATTCTCATGGGTTTGTATAATCTATAATTCCATAATCTGATTATAAACAATCAGTTCAATTGTGTGCTTTTGTAATTGAAGAACAAAGGGTCTAGGAACGTCTTATTGATCAACGACGAAATGGAAGAAGACTGGGCAATGATTGTGATGTGATATCAAATTTTGGAAATGTGTGATATGAGAAACTGACCAGGTTAATAACATTGATAAGGATAGATACTAACTCAGTATCTATATTAAATTTTCCTCGCTAAATGCAGTTACCAACTTGTTTTTTTTATTGCATATTTGCGTGTCAAACATCATATCTTTCTCTAGCGGTCCCCGCGCCTTCGTCAGCGCGTTATGATTGAGCTTCTTTACCTCCCATCGTAGCGCGATGTTCTAGCCATAAGCCTTCCTCGATAAATAAGCTATTTAATACAAAAATATTTTTTCCAATCGGGATTGTAGTTCCTGAGATAAGCACGTTCAAACAAAAAACAAACTGTTCAGCTTTATAATATTAAGTGTAGATTTTACAAGCACGCAAGTTTCAATGTCAACGTTAAAATCCCGGAGGAGTACGACGGTCGTAAAGAAGCGTCGCGGGATTAACAGAGATCTCATACCGGGATCCGGGATAGCGCCAAGATAACTGCGAGCTGGGATGTTAGCAATTGGCTCAGCATTGTTTGTCCCTCGTAAAGCGAGATACATTGCTTTGGACAGCCATTTTAAGACGTAGATACTGTGGGTACTCGTGTGAACAAAGGTTTGTCAACCCTATGTACTGTACGTATGTAAGTACTTAGGTATATAGTACGAATATTACGTTGAAAGAAGATATGTGTCAATAAAAACTTCATATTTATTAACAAAACAAAATATAGGTATTGCATCTGTACCATACTTTGGGAGATAGTAAAAAAACATTGCATAATATTTTTCTTAGCTTGTTGAAAGTATCTATTGTTGTTGCATGTAATGAGGATAAATTTTCTTCAATACCTTTGCATTGTTTTATCATTTTATATCTTTGCCGTTTTTAACCACCTTCAAATATTACCAATAGGAATTTCCAAACGATTTACTGTTGACTTTTCTGCATCATACACGTTCAACTAATTAATATAGTACGTGTATGTTTGCGGAGTTTTATGAACTACACAATAAACTTTGTTACTTTAAACATTTTATGAGGAGCGTTAAATATAAATATGCAAAACATGCGATTTCGTACTACGGTCCGCCACGGAACGGTAATGGTGTTACATGCTTTTGCTTTTTGGTCACTTTTATAAGCTTTTCTCCTTTACACAATGGACGTTTACCGGTAAGTTCTTAACATATTAATACAGTTAATTACATTCAAATGTATGCTAACCATACACATGAAAGGGGGTGTAAACATACTTATTAATTCAAGAATTCTGATAAACAAGGATATTTACATCTTACTTACTATCAAAATAACTGATTGTAACTATAGATCCAGACTATAGAAAAATTTGTATAGGTATTTTAGTTGGAAAGCTGAATTGCCAAACCCACATTGGTGCATCAGAAAGGAGAAATCGGAAAAATTGTGTCTGTAAAAGTGGAAGTGAGTTTACTGTATTTCCGTTTCATGTTAACAATGTGTGGGCCAACGGAATACCCTAATCAGCTTTTCAATCAAGACCCTTTCAAATACTTTTTGTGATACAAGAAAAATACTTTACTGGATCAAGATGGTAATTGTGAGTAAAACTGAACTGGTATACCTAAAACTAGTGAATGCTCTATTTTATATATTTATAAAATCCCATTTATATGAACCAAAATGTCAAATAGCGTTACACCTACTAAAGGTTAACTACAACCTTAGCCTTTGGTGACGTGGGTAGAGCCTTATTGTATTAGGTGACTGCCGAAAGTAGCTGAAAAGGTAATTTAGTTTAGTTTTGTACAGTATATTCTGGGTCCTGAACAAAAAAATTAATTATTCTGTGAAGGTAAGAGGGCCAAAACATCTAATCCAAACTCTAGATTACTTACAATCGAATAAAGCTTACTCGAACGTCTTGTACGTTTATTTACAAAAAAAAGGAAAGTTTTCACAGTCAGACGGCCTACCATCAGCGGAACATAAAACAACAACGAACTAATCACAGTTAATTATAATAAGATGAACGAAAACTCGGACTCCAACTCGTATCAAAGATAACCAATCGATCATAGTCATAGCTGCCGATGAATCAGCTATTCCATAACGAACACGGCCGGCTGCGTTGCGCGAGCGCAGAGAAAGCGCGTGACGTCACGACCTCGACACGCTCACCTAGTTGCGCCGCCAACCCACTCCCGGTGCACGGGCTTTCTCTGTTCTGTATTGTACTGTACCTCTGTCTTCTTCTATTAAGGGAGATGTGGAACCATAATTTCAGAATGTAAAGGCCACTGACCTGATGCTTGGCCTGCCTGACCTTAATACAGGGTGTCTTGAGGGGAATTAGAATACATTTGGACGCTATATTTCTCCGTCGAGAGGTTTTCAAGACTCTTAGCTTCATTGTCTTAAGATAAATGAAGATATATACTTTAGATCTTGGTCACGTGGAATAGACTATGTTAAGTTGAAATCAAATAAAAATGGTTGACTCATGTTTTTAACAGTCACCGTGTCATATTTTACATTCATAAAGATGCACGACAGACATAGCCTGACAGCACGGTAGCACAATTGGAAGAGCGTTTAGCCCGGTTAGCCAGAAAGTTGCCAGTTCGAGTCCCGCCCGTGCGCAATTTTTGGTTTCTTATTTTCATCATGGTAGAGTGTCTGACGTAGTAATCTTTAGGGCAAAGGATCAGTAAGAAACAGACATATTAAAATAATAAATCTTAAAATGATGGGTATAGATACGAGCATTTTGAGATTTGTTAAAATAATACATCGTATTCCTATCGTAGATTCTATTTAAAATCAAGCTAAGAGCCGATTTAAAGTAGAACCTTTAAATTACTTACACATCCCAGATTTGTATGCATATATTCCCATAAAAAGGTATATTGAATCAAACGTTCAGCTGGCCAACGATGTGTGTGGTATGTTTGTATGTGTTGTTGACGTTTATCAGACTTTCTCTGCGAACGTGCAGTTCTACACGG
The DNA here is from genome assembly GCA_963924145.1 of Pyrausta purpuralis. Classification (NCBI taxonomy): domain Eukaryota; kingdom Metazoa; phylum Arthropoda; class Insecta; order Lepidoptera; family Crambidae; genus Pyrausta; species Pyrausta purpuralis. The sequence goes on from OZ001649.1 coordinate 17,188,237, forward strand.
ATCGTCTAGATTGATGTAAAAGGCAGGTCAGTGTTGTTTGTGAGCGTGGGTTTGGCCTTTCGTTATTGTCAGTCCATAATATTCCATTCAGTTAAAAATAGACGCAAGTTCTTACACATTAGAAAAAACACAGCAAATTCTCAATCGTTATTGAGTACATCACCCATAATTAAGCAATAGTACCTGGATCTATTTACGAATGATTCCCTCATATAATTTTCGATGATTTTTCTGCTAAAATATAAAAAACACGATCCATTGAGTTACGTAACTTTACCATATATTATTTTTAAGATTTGGACATTATGTCGGATGAATCGATTATAATATTTCATAGCTAGCATTTGTAGCCTTACTTGGGCTCAATGTCGTCCAGCTTTCTCCGCCTTTGTGTAGGCTTGGAATGTTCGAAATGGTAAGTCGAGGCCAAAAAGGTTCATTTTAAAACACGTGTATTACTGCAGTTATACTCGTATATACCACTTACTGTATTTCGATGTAACCTTTGACTGTTTGCGGGAATGCATGTTTGTTGGTTAAACTATGTTTTGACAATATCTTACTATGTTGTGTAAAATTCATTAATGATTGTGCATTTTCATATTCGCAGGTACATGAAACGAACTTTACGATCAGCGCGCTCATAGATATTTAACGACATGCTCGATTGTAATATTACAAGTTTCTCTCAAGGCTGAATACGAAACTTCATATAAATGCTACCGCTTCAACGACTTTCGCTTGTATTTACTTTAATGCACATGACATCATTATCGCATCTGTAGCTTTCAACTCTCCAACATTCTCGGAAGTGTTCCTAAATTCGCAGTTAGTCTTTAAAGGTGTACAAACTACTAGGTTTGGACATAACAATGAGACGGCATGAAGTGCTGGCGCTGTCTATAAAATGTAATGCGCTCTTTAGTTTTTACTTGCGACATCCGAATTTCAGACGATTGGTTTCAGCGCCAACAATAGTTGCAATCCTCTACGTCGCATCGTCCACATTACCGCCTCGTCTCGATCCTCCACCTCCGCAACCAAACCGAGGATTCGCTTTTACGACGCGAGCCATAAACTTTTATTACTCATTACGATAACGTTAGAGTAAAATACGCGGAGAGCAATCGAAAGAATGGAAGTGCCGGCTCGTTTCGCCAGCATCGTCTTGTTTCCAGAAATATTCAAAGCGATTGCGATCGCCTGATTTATGCTCGCCTTGCATGGGGATATTCAGTGAAATAAATCCGGTGAGGTTCGCGTAGAATGCGCGTATAAAGTATCTCTGCGGTCAGTATTTGTTGAGGTCGTGTAGAGTATTATAGAACGTGTCGGTGTCCTGGGAATGTTCCGGAATGCATAAAGCGTCGTCGGTGGTGATGTAGTGGCAGCCGGCGTGTCGCCAGAGTCCGTTGCAGGTTTGTCGCAATCTAAATGCAAAGCTCGGTCCTCGACATCGACATTAAGAATTGTCGATGACGCGGAAACAGAATTTACGAGTGTCGCGATCTTCGGAATGCATGGGATTGAGACGACTTCGCTCGTGCGGTATTGTTGGTTGCGTCATCGGACGCTGGCTTTGTAGTTTACATGGACAGGTACTATCTAGGTTCGATAACCGTTAGAGGTGGGAATAGACCTATTGTGCCGTAATTACAGAGTTGTATAGGGCCTGGACGTCCAGACAGCATGGCTCATGCATTATTGAGTTAAACCGTAACGCGGCCGACTCAGGTGATTGCCGGCAAATAGTTATAGTTCCCACGGGAGTTACGTCATGTCTATGGACATTCGTTTTAAATTAATAAGCATAATGCGGAATACTCAAAATACTTTGGAACATGGTGCATGATCAAATTTAAGTGCAATAACATTACAAGTAGTACATACGAGTAGTTATTGTTTCTGAATTGTAATGAACAGATGTGTTTTCCATTAGGATAATTAAAATACAGTATACATTCATTGAGCTAATGCATCACTAGAGGTTATTATATCAGTATTCACGATACTGAGTCCATCATGTTTATTGTCTTGTGTGTATTTTTTAAATTACAATACAAATAATGAAGTTTATCAACACATTGAAGAGCAACCTTAAATCTTTATTTTAAAAATAAAATACTCAGCACTACTCAGTTAGCTAAAACTCTACCAATTTTCACAAACCTTCAAAAGATTCAAGAAAACCTTTCACACATTGCGCAGCTTACGAATTGGAATATTCTTTATCAATATCAAGGTTAAAGAAAATCCGTTGCAGACGCTCCCGATGCATGCTCTCTCGGGAATGCTTCAATAATGCGATTTCAAAACTGGATCCGAATGTTAAGTCCTTGGCTATTTCCTCCAGATGACAGCTCGTGTTTACTGCATCTAGAATCCTAGACACTGGTTCTAAAAGATTTTGGATTGGTCAATAGGTTTTCATGTAAAGATTAAGAGAAGCTTAAGGAAGGAAACCTGGGAAATGCCCTAACTAAATCGGGCTCCAAAGCCTGGAGTCCCACATAACCCCCAACTGCCCCCACGGTTGGTGGGTATGCATAAGAGCATTCTCCTAACGCAAAAAAGGCCCTAACTAAATAGATGAGAAAATTTTACCTAACAATAATGTTATGTAATTGTACATGTTTTCTGGATCTGGACATAATTTTAGCCATGGCATTAAGTAATATTTCCAACCGTACTGAACGCGGAGCTTTAGTCCTACGCTTACAAAAAAAAAAACTACATTACCAAAAAATACTAGTTAGAAGATTATGTTCTCTTACTTTCATTTTTTAATCTGCAAACCTAAAATATCTTATTTCGTCGACAACCACGACTTTTGGGAATAACTGTCCTAGTTCTTTCAGATCGGAATGAGGGGAGATGAAAAGATTGCTGGAATCCGCGAGGGGAAATCACGTAGTTATTTTATAGCAACTCTGAGTCTTGATGGGCGCTGGGTCCGCGTGGGTTGACGATTCCGAGTCTTGGGACGTGTGTGCTTCTTTCCATCTCATTGATAAAGAAAGTGTTTTTTGTGAAATCAGTCCATTTTCGCAGTCCTTTGGGAGAGTCATAGTTTGGTAACATCACCAGCGAAAATGATTTGTATTTGATTGTATTTGTACCTTTATAATATGAGTCATGTGATATGACTAGCGATTATTTCTTTAGACAGGATATTATTTTTTGCGCAATGACAATTTGCTCAACAGTAAGTGGCACTTAAAAGTGTCGACCATACATGGACACGATTTATAACCGGGGACCAGTTTGATTATGTCGAATGTCGCTTCGTTAAGAATTACGAAATTATGGTTTTGTTGACGATGCCGTCTCATGCTCATGGCGTTTCGTGTATTGTTAATCGGATTGTGTCGAAATAGGACTATAAACAGATATTCGTGTCACAATGATGATCTGAATGTTACGTTGCATCATGGCAATAATACGGTTCTAATGATAGACAGATTTAAATGTCAATCTTAAAAATTTTGTTTATTCAGTAAGTATGGCTTTGGTTAGTTACTCTTGGCAAAACCCCTTACTTACAGGAAATAAACTATCACAACAATTTTGCATAACATTAAAAAGTTCTAATAGACCTCAAACAGAAATGTCTAAACCCATTTCATATCAGCTCCGGTCAGGAAACATTCGGCTACCCACAAAGGGTTAAAATCCTTTCGTGAAATTCACAGTTCGCACAGGAAGATAACAGAGAAATGTTAGGGGATTCCGATATCATGTATTACCTCGAATATTACTAACTCGACATCGAATAGCGCAGTTTTCCTCTCGCAAAATGTAAAATGGCACCGGGAAAACTGAGAGTAATAAAGTTTTATTATTTACATGTTTGGAGTAGATATTCTTAAGTTACGGTCCATGCTTACTTCCTTTGGCTGTGATACTAAAATATGAGGTCGTAGTCGTAAATTGTGCTTTTCTTTTTATTGCACCAGCGCAACGTAACTCATTCTTTCAACCCTTTTAAAATGGTTTACGTTTGCGGTTTGCGTTATAATTTATGTCACGAGACTAGAACTTCCATAACAGACCCACAAAAGAAAATAACGAATGGAATCATCAAAAATAAGAAACATGATTCACGCTTGATCGTCCTCATCTGAGTGTACTCTAGACTGACAAAGGAAATACCGTGCATAAGACACAAAATGCTAACATACCTATTGACAATGACAACGTCATGTTCTACAGACGGCTAGGTAAACTTATTGTTCCGTTTCTGAGTACGTTCCGGAACGCAGCAAGACCTTTAGACGCCCGGGCACGGTCACCTTGCCGATTCTCTGGACATTGACTTGCTGCGCGCGCGCACGATGTGGGCAATGATAGCGTACACCACCGTGTAACTAATTTGGCACTGACATCGAAATTATGAACTATTCCACAGATTGTAGATGAGATAATACAACAGACAAAAGAGATCGCAAATTCTGCAGAGATCAAAGCTTATCGCAAAGATAATCCAAACTTGGAGAATCTCAATCTCAAGATTTAATGTAATCTAGATCTGAATAGAAACGGATATTGACTCAATTTACTCTGGAAATGTAGTCGTTTGTTTTTCAAACGACTTTTATATCATTCCATTCCTTTTTGTTTCTTAGAAATCCATGTTTAGTGATTCATGTTTAATAGACGTAAGCTTACGAAAACAAGGCCATTGGGTAACCTTGTCGTAACAGTAGCCTAGGTTATGGACAGGGGAATACACCATTGTAACCCGTATTGTGTATATCAAAGGCGAAATCATGAAGCCTGCGATACTTATTACATAGTTGAAACACGCGATACGTACAGTGTACAGAAATATTTTACCAGTTTTACTGTCTAGGGGTTGAATAAAAAGTTACCTGCATATTTGTGCCTGGGGATTCCATTATCCGACATTAGTTAAAATTTTTGAAGAAGAAAGTGAAGAAATCCACAATTTAGTTCATACAATACGTTTATTTTAGTGACGCACACACATTTTGTGTAATAATTCTCCATTCATGTTCCTTTCTGAACTATTATTTCCGAGTCTTCTCTGTCCCTTACAATTTTTAGTGTTAACGATTTGCGTTCGGTTGGTTATTCTCTAAACCCTTTTGCAGTTGTGATTTTTTATTAAGGCATCTCATATCAAAGATATTGGCTAATTCAATTCTTATTTATTTATTCAATAAATAAAATCTTATTTTTTATTTAAGTTGTACTTCTAATATATAATACGTTAAACGATAGGTCAAATTGCACTGCTGCATTTAACGACATATGATTCTTCTTACCCATGAATTGGAATAAACGCTACCCCGAGTTTTAAAAGTTTGTAAACTATTCGTAGTTCGAAGTTTTAAATGCAGTTTGCTGTAGCGCGACTTACACTGTTCAGTTAATGGTTTTATTTGAATTTTACCGATCTCCAATATCTTATGCTCTCATATAAATATTATGTGCTTTACGAGTAGAAGAATGAAAACATATCTAGTTATCATGGCAGTGATATTTACAATTTATTCTTTTTATCTGATCTGACTAAGTGTTAGTCATATAAATGCATTTAATTTGGAATATACGGAAACTTGATATGGTTGTTGCTATGTTAAATAAATTGATGAACAAGTGACCCACGTTCGTGAATAGGTAGAGCAAGATTTGCATACGAATGCAACTGGTACTTGTTCAACTCATTGCGAAATGAAATATGCAAATACCTAGAGTTGATTGCATCGCAAATGTATGTGTCGAAGGTTTACAATTAGGTAACTAGAATCTAGGAGGAGTAGTTTACACGTAAGAGTTGATGAGATCTATTCCACTATCATTCCAAAAACTAATACCAAAGGTATTTAATCACACCAATATAAATATTTTTTTTAAACTTATACCATAGCAAAAATATTAAGAAATATTAAAATATAATCATTTTTTTTGATTTGATTTAAAATCACATACAAAAAGATATTTAACTGACTGTAACTCATTCACTCATCACACATGAATGGTAGTTTACCATATTTTGGGATTACTTTATGAATGGTACTCGTTAGGAATAGAACGATGAATTTAATCAAATACCGCTGTTTTTTTGGGTTTAGAGTGAATAGGTCTTTGGGAATCATGCAGGTGTAGGTCATTAGGTACCTTTATAAGGGTTTGCATTTCCGATGTTATCGTAGTAATGCCATTTAAAACTACAATTGTAATGTCTACGAAATTTAAAGCATTTGATAGCAAGATGTCCTTCTCCCTTTCCTATTACAGATGAGGCTAAACGACCTATTAAACGAACTAACTGGCCCATTAATGGACCCCAGAATCGGTTCGGGTTATATGAAAATTTACGACATCATTTCTGTTGTGAAATAAAAGTCAATTATCTTAAACAAATGTAGCGAATATCTTATTCGATAGTCTAAGAAAGATAATCAGGAGGTATGTAATCTTATCAGTTGAACCTTCAAGAGGCGACGTAACAGTTATTGTAAATGGGGACTATGAGAGAAAATTATAACAACGGGCCATTTAATGTATAACGTAAAAAGTGAATTGATTGCAGTTATTGGATTTGAAGTTAAAACAACTATTGGTGAGTCCTTCGTTACAAAAATTTTTTTATACAAAGTGTCATTTGGAAAACAAACTTTGATATTATTACTCATAATATAAATGCAATCAGATGGTTGGTGTTATCTCCATTCGTCCTTTGTGTTATTTTATTGGCTCATAAACAACCACCCACGAATCTCAAAGTGGATTTACTGTAGTAAGAAATTTAATTACAATAGTATAACTGACTGAACATGAGTAAGACCCACGTCATATTCTACAGGGCAAAGCATCAAAGCAAAGCCAGTAATAAAACAATAAACTTAAGAAATTTATCGAATAATATCAAGGTATTAAAATTCCACGGATTTGGGATATCCGTCAACAATGTCAATGTTTCCACCAACATACACGACCACACCAATAAGCCTCTCATGAAACAGAATAAGTGTGTTTCGACACCTTAAAATAATCGTGGCGTCTCCGTTTTGAGTACATCGTATATTCCATACAACAAACTCCTTATCTAACACTGCAAGGTGAATTTCACAAAGAGCATCGCGACTCTGTGACGCCGTCCCAAAAGCACCGTTTGCATGCAAATGTGTGTTGTTTAACATTGCCACGTGCGACTTAGATAGTCTCTTGTCTAAATGGGTGGGTCAGCCGTTGCGCAAACAACTGCAGGTTACAGGCTACATGCATTTAGGTTGGCGATCTCTGGAATTTGCCGTTTTCACAGTACTCAGTAGAGTTCTTCAACTTTTATTTGTATTTTTACGAAGACACATCTTCTTTAGAAATAACTTTAGTATTTGCTCACTTCAGAACTTACTGCTATTACCTTTCACTTGTGTAGCTTTAGATGTCGTCAATATCTTTATTTATATTAGTATTCATTTAATATGTGTATTCTATGTATGTAATGTATATCTTATTATTATATGTTTGTGTAATATTAGTAGGTATGTTTATGTTATTGCATAATATTTTTTTGTTACACTCAATTGATCTTAAAATACATAATAAAAAAATAAAAAAAATATTTCAGGCATCTTGGCCCATAAATTACACAAAGACACAAAATAAGAAATTAATAAGTTAGAATTAATAAAATTAAACATGAAATTAAATCGAATAACATTAAATTAAATTAAAAATTTAAATTTAAAAATTACATCAAATAAATAAATTATAACATTGATGATCACTTCAAAAGCCGACCGCCGCCACACCCGCAGCTACGGCATGCCTATTGCAGCAGCATCGGATGTAGGGGCAGTCGACTCTATCAGCTATCATCTTCAGAACCGTATTGGGGCTACCTCGAACTCTGCACACTAACGACCAGCACCGCTTGCGCATGACAGTGTGGAAGCAGCCTGTGCGCGCCACCGCGAACATGGCCGAGGCGCTGCAGTTTCGGGGCAGCCCCAGCACGGCCCTCAGGGCGTTATTGAACTGCACACGAAGGGCATTGTACACTTTCTGCGAGTAGTTAGCCCACAGAGCACAGGTGTATAGTGCAGTACAGTATGCTCGAAATAGAGTGATCTTCACGTCGACAGAACACTTCCTAAACCTGCGAGCCAACATGTTGGCTCTTCGTGACAAGGCCCTTCTCTCCCGATAATAAACGATTTGGGTAACGTCATTTTGTGTACTAAGGAAATTTTATGTTACGGGACTAGATTCTGAGAATTTTATTTTCATTAGGTGCTTTAAAATAATGCCAACATCATACAATCATTTTAATTTATTCTGAATAATATATGCTATTGTTATCGGATAATGATCTTTGCTAATTACTTTGTTAATGCATTAAAATTGGGTAACCAAATATGTTATTGTTGTACGTTTACATTCTAAAATCGAATAATTACGTAGGTGGCATGAATACCTACTTGTAATCACACTTACTCGTAGCTGGCGAATAAATATGTAAATAACGTAGATAAATTAATATTCTTCAAGAAATCAAATTAAAGGGTACCGAATCGCTAAGCAATAACTTAACAGTCGGAAGAAGAGTTTGCTTCGTTAGGTAATTGACTGGGTGAACAGTGAAACTGTTGCTTGGAAAATTACTGAAACACCTTAGCAAACAAATAGTCGACGTGGCCTTCGGAGTCTATTGACCTCAAAAGGCAACACGAGTATGCTGAGGCGACAAGTAACAGTATAAAGGTTGTAGCACATCTATAAATCCATTTCGGGAACATCACCGTATCAACTCGAGGCGTTCAGTATTATTTATATGAAGCTCCATACTTCAACGAACATCTATCAACTTCGTATCGTCACCACCTCGGATCGAGCTGAACTCGGGACCCACTCTTGACCAGCGGCGCATGTCATGAAACGCGCTTACGGCGAGTCGCCCGATGGTTGTCAACTATCCGCCAACCCTGTCAAACGGGCTGTCATTCAAGAAAAACTGCCATAAGTTGTAGCAAACACGATCCGAGGCGAGGCGAGGCGTTCGCTATGCAGTGCCGAACCCATCCGAGGCGATGCTATTCCCTATTCGTAACGTGCTTTCGTATTGTTGACGCCTGTGTCGGAAGTCTCGACATAGTTCCCTGTAAAACCACTAGGTGGCGCTCGAAAAATGCCGTAACAAAATTAGTGTTTTCGTGTATTTATTGATCGAAAAGAATTTTCGAATGAAGCATAAAAATTACAAATATTTTTTAAGATTTATTAAACACACAAGCTTCATAAGTTAAAATGATATTTAATGAATTAGTAAATCATAAAATTGAAGTTGTCTACGCGAAATGTCAAAAATGTTGCATCAGACTACCAGCGCTGGTTGGTGCTGTTTCCGTGGCGGGTGGGTTATTTGCTTCAAACTTTATAGTGCGATGTAAACACTGCCAACGCAGAAATCACAAGATTCGGTTGGAATTAGCTACAGCTTCATTAGCAAGGAAGTGTCTGCTGCCTGCTTCCCTATTTTTGATTAAGGTTTTTATGATGATGTCGTTTAATAGCATATTTTTTTAGACAAAAATCCTTCCGTAAGTATCTTGGACGCTATTACCATGTAAATATCTCGAACCAAGTGGATGTTTTGTAAATATTTAATAGAACAATATCTGATTGGCATCGGCATCGTCTTCTTGGCTTTTTTCATATTGGATAAGCAAAAGTGAGGACTATAAAGGACTAATAAAAATATGGTATACCTATTTTTGTTGATTAATCGTTACTATTTTTACAGTCGTTTAATTTATTGTTTCCCTATTGATAAAATTTATTTCTACCTAAAAATATATCTTATACTTATACTTTTCTACGGTCTTCCAAATTGAAGCCTGCCGTAAAGGGTTCCAAGAATTTTTCGTTTTGTGTCCGCATACCTAGTTCATTATTGGCATTATATTGGGCGTGTGTGACGCTATAATAATTGAACATCGCAAGATTCGCAAGCTACCATGCATTCTTGGTTGCTTCATTGATTTCATGATTTGTTCTTTATGTAGGTCTATATTGTACCTTCTATATATAAAAATGAATCCATATTTTCCTTGGTAACGGCATCACGCGTGAAGGGCTATCACAAATCTGCCGTGAGAATGCTATCAGTGCTACATCCAGTATCAACCTACTATGTTACATACATATTGCTCGCAGTAACTCGCGATCCAACTTATTTTTGTTTGTTTTCTAAGATACCGTCATTTGTAGTATTATTATTTGTAAGCTCACGTCGCTCAGATAAATTAGCTGAAAAAATAATTTCTATAAGTTTCTCGTAAATGTATTTTCGATTGAGGAATAAAGAATCTTCAACCACAATGGCTAGACCGGTTTCGCTTATTCTTTTTGTTGTGTCTGTTATTGCCAGAAGTTTCTTATTTGTCATATTCATCACCGTTCGTCATTCATGTTCTTAATAATCATTATTGGAATTGGGTTTGGTTCGGGACGCAACCGGGGGCGAAACAAAGTCCGCTGGGTCTGCTACTGTTCTATATTTTTTTCGTTCATTTATATCAAACAAAATCAAGCAAATCAATGCCACGTGAAAAGAGGCACGTGGTAAGCGAATATAATGAGATAGCTTGCTAGCTTCAAACAAGTAAATTTGTGAACACAAATTACTTCTTAAACAAGTAACTTCTTCTACAAACTAACTTAAGCGATGTACTTGATGCGAGTGATATTACAGACTTCAGACTTTGTTACACATATGATAATAATCATTCCCAATAATGGCTACCCAGGTTAATATAAGCAGTAGCCTCATAAATATGCACAGGACATTCAGACATCAGGTCTAAATTTAGTCTTGGTGATACAAGAACCAATGAACTATCCAATTGACACAATCAAGGCCGCAATGATTACCAGCCGGGGCATCGAACCTAGGTACCACAAGCTACGTCTAATTTGTTTGGTAAATGGCTGGCTATTTTCGTCTATCGATTTTTTGACTGATTGATGGACATTATCGTAATTTGGGGGAAACTACATACGCGTTGGGAACTTGATGTATGAATTTTATACGAGTAAAGTAAGTTTGTTAATTTCTTCAATAACCATCCAGACAAGCTATTTTAATGCTTATGTTGTAAATCAAAAGATGACCCATATCAGACAGTGATAGGATCTAACTAAAAGGTAAACATGGATAGACAAAGACGGCGATGGAGCGAGATGATCCAGAGGAAACGTGTTTTCACTGACTTCGAAGATCTTTGGGCAAGGATATTTACCACGATAGAAAAAATATCTTACCTAATCCATGTTTCACCTGCTTTATATTTTAAATACCGTGTAAACTTCAATTTCATCAGTTCGTTCCTCATCTGCGAGTCACGTCGCGTCCCTGCACCGAGGCCGTTGCGAATGCGGCCCCGATACACTGCATTGTTGCATTATCAATAACTTGCATTTACCACTACTCGTTTATATTGGGTAAAATATATTTGTCGGTGATTATAAGGGACATTTGGGTCAAGGAGCCGAAATTGATTAATCGAAACACATTTTTCATTCGAGTATTCAACATTTTGTGATGTATGTCTTTGGTCAATTACTTGAGGAGTAATAATTACTTCAATAATATAATCTGTTTGCCTCGTTGGTGTAGCAGTTAGCTCGCTGGCTGCTACCAAGAGATCCCGTCCCCGGTTCGAATCTGGGGTTGGAAAAACCCCGGAACAAAGTACCGTACTTTATATATGGGGTTTTTACACCCCACCCACCCCCACCCCCTGTTTTGAAAATACTCGGAAAGAGCTCTGAATCAGGAAGTGGTGACGACGACGAGAGAGTGAATGAACAGAGAGTGCACTTGTGTATTGCGCTCTCATCTGGGCACTATAATATCTCCTGCGTTTTTCTGGCATATTTCTGTTGTGAGGGCCCGCCATTATCTAAAATCGGTAGTAGAATATTATTCTGGCTAGATAAGAAATTGACCTTATTTGAAATATTAGGTGTATTTCTTATTAAGCTTTTTACTAAGAAAGGATTGGACGCTTCATTTTCAAATTGAATAAAAGAGAATAAACTGCACCAACTGACTCGTACTGAACAAAAATGGGAAATATGTCTCAAAACATTGATAAGGTAACGCGTTCTGAACCGTAAAATAGCCTTTGTAAACAAAGGAAACTGCTAAAGTCTCATGCAGCCGAGACATTTTCTCTGTCTGACACAATAAGTCAAGTTTTTCCATTTAAATTTATAGTATAATTTCGATATTTAACATTGAGGCCTGCGTCGAGTAAGGCAAGGCAATTCAAGGCGTGAATGAGGCACTCTTCGGTGTTGTGTCTGCCAGTCTGGTGGTATCGATCCGGCGCCCTCATTTCGAGCCGACTGCGCCCATTAAAGGACTTACTTGGTTATGGAAGTGTCTTTAAATGCGATAATTAATATTTTAACCAACCAGGTACAACAACAAGAAATATGACTGGTCAATGCGACCAGTCATCATTCATTCATTCATCGCCATTTGCTCGTCATACAACGGAAAAATTAGATGTATCATCTGTTGTCGATTCCATATTTTTTGATTCAGGACAATTCCATAAGTTATATACGTTGTTAAATCGTCTACTCTTTTAACTTTTCAGGAATTTTCTTACGTTACATTGCTTAGAAGATTTCATGTGATTACCGTGAGTAATGGTATCTGACAGTAAGGTTAGTTCTATTATTTACAGACTTATCTGTTAAAACAAAGTGATCCGATGTTACAATAATACTTAAGTATGAGAATCATTAAATAAGCTCTATAATGATAGCCCTTCTGATTTTATCGCCGTGAGAACGTAGGTAATGGCAAAGCGGCGACACTATGATGTTTCGAAATTAATGATCAGGTAAGTGAATCATGTTACAGAACCATTGCAAGATATTATCCCAAAGATACCAATATTTCACTACAAGGTTTGATTAATGCTCTCCTGTCTTAAATACAAACATTGCAAGCGGCCTCCATGTGTGATTCTTCCAACCTTTACAAAGTAATCTGGCCATTTTGCCGGTGGACGTCCTCCGCTGTGCATTTTATCTAACTACAACTACATACGCTCATGTAAAGGTTGTAACCATCTATACACCCGTTACGGGAACAGCGCTGTATCAACTTGAGACGTTCAGTATTCTTTGCATGAATCTCCATACTTCAATGCACATCTATCAACCTCGTAACATCACCAGTCACCACCTAGGATCGTAATCAACTCGGGACCCACTCTCGACCAGCGGCGCATGCGTTATAACGCGCTTACGGCAAGTCGCCTAATGATTGACGTGCTTCAGTATGTTTGACGCCTGGTTGGTGCTGTTCCTGTGCCGGGTGGGTAGATTTGCTTCAAACTTTAATGTACTTTTGCTCATTCCAGAGTACCTAGTTCGGTGGTATCTAGGACACGCGGCGACTCTAGCCAGCCTACTGCAAGACAGACAGTCGATAAACAACGCTCACTGCAGTAAAGCATGCGCATTTTAAGCCTGAATATACTCTTGTTTTATTTTTCATTCCGTTTAATTTTTAATTTTTCATTCACGTACATGCTTAAGGACGGTTTCTTTTTTCGTCTAGAATAGATGCTGATTTTAGAAAGTACCTTACTAAGGTCTAGTAAATTAACATTTTCATAAGGGATTATTACTTTATCAACTGTAATAATGTATATCTTGTTACAGCGTAAAACATAGCTCGTAAGTAATTTTGTAATTATCCCGCAGAAAATCTAATTGAGCCTATGCATATTTTGAGATAATCAAACATGTTAATTACACATGTTTACCGAGACGAACAATCTCAAAATAACATCTTGCTATCGTTTTTCACGATACATATTTCTTTCTAGGTATTAGTGTTGTACCCTACAGGTACTATTTTACCCAAATGACTATGTCGATATAAAGTAAATAATGAGTTTAAGTCGGTCACACTTTTATAAGTGGGTTATGTAACGTTCAACTTTTGTCACAGGCAATTTAAACATTGTAATGGCGAGTGGGGCAGATATTCCACTTTTTGAATTCTGTTGCATTAGGTATTAAGCGATTTTGTTGTATACTTAATTTGATATTTATAATTTACAAACAAAGCACTTAAATATTTGGCTAAGGGATTGCTATATTTGTATTGTCACCGGCATATTGTAAAAACCGAGAAAATACAATCTAACGCATATTAATCCGAAAAATTGTAATCTGACGATTTGTTGTGAACTGTAGCGAACCTCATACATTCTAGCGAAAACTGATTTAATGAATTACTTAGTCATCAAGCAGTGTTAGGTTGACATGTATGTTGTAAGTACCAAAATAGCGTTAATGCTAAACCTTGTCGAGCTTGAACTACACAAGAAATCGACAGATTACAATCAACCGGGTTTAAAACCGAAAGATTGTTATCTCTCGGTTTTTACAATATTACGGTGACATATACATTGAATGATATGAACACAGGAGTATGTATGCATGTATTTATTTTTTTCAGTTTACGTTATACTCATGGTAAATGAACTGTAAATTTTGATAGGAACAAATGTCTTTAAACCTAATAAATTCATTTATACAACACCGCCCAACTTACCTCATTTTAGATCAAACGAGATTCTCAACTCAATACATAAAGAAGCTCCGCGGTTTGAAATCGTTTAAGATGCTGCCTACTTCGGTTTCGTTCACAACAGTTAGGATTCCAATTTCCCCCGGTTTATTTATATTTTCTCGATTTCCAGATAATATCGATATGTTATCCAGTATACTGTGTTTGTTATGAAATGGCAGCTTTAATGGCTTCTACTTCTATTTTGCGAATAGAAAAGTGGTGTATTTTTTAAAAGAATTAAAATTAAAAATAAATGTAGTTATTAGCCGAAGCTCTCAAGGCGTAACAAAGGTTTTGCTTAAGGCGCTACCCGGATTTTCAGCGCGCACACTAGCGCCACTTCAGTAAAAAAATCATAACTCGTTAAATATGGCCACTTTTCGCAATTTCTCTAACTGTAACAGCAGATAACTACTTTAGAAACAATGTAAACGGACTAAATAAACTATAGAACATATACTACAATCTTGTTTACCAGCTTTTTGATTGGGTTTTTATTTAACGAGTTATGATTTTTCTACTAAAGTGGCGCTAGTGTGCGTGTGAAAAATCCGGGTAGCCCCTTAAGATAGCATTCGTTAGGGTAATTTGTAAATATGCATTTTCTCATGTACTAAATGAACTATTACACTATATAACAGAACATCTTGTTCTCTAAACAAATGTTAACATCTGCTGATTGTTCCTTTTCGCTACTATTTATGTTAAACCAATAAATTCCTCCCTTCTGCTTTGCAAAACAGAAACCATTTTCCTAATTGAATTTGTGTTGTTTGTGCTCGTGTGGAAAATTGGCTTTGTGCATTCAAAGCGCAAGCGTGAGAAAGTGCATGCTTAGGGTGGATCTACACTGTCTTAAGGGGCTCCCTGAATCTTTAACGCGCCCACTAGCGCCACTTTAGTAGAAAAATCATAACTCGTTAAATAAAAGACCAATCGAAAATCTGATTGATGCGATTGTAGCTCTAGTTATGTGGTTTAGATACAATGTTTAAGTTCAATAAAACAGAGTTATCTGCAGTTACAGTTAGAAAAATTGCTAAAAATGACCATTTTAGCAGTTTTTCTACCTCTAACTACAGTAAACTACTTTTGAAACAATTTAAACGTACTAAATAAACTATAGAACCTGTACTTCAATCATGTCTATCAGATTTTTGATTGTTTTATTATTTAAGGAGTAATAATAATTTTAAATAGAGTGGCGCTAGTGTGCGCGTCAAAAATTCGGGGAGCCCCATAAACAAACTTCCAGTAATCCTAATAATTTATTAAATTCTTATTATAAATGGGAAAGTTTGTGGAGATGGATGTGTGAGAGTTTGTTACTCTTTCACGCAAAAAGGTACTGAATGGATTTGGTGAAATTTTCCAATAATATAGTTCATAAACTAATATATAACCTATTTACAATTGTATTGAAGCCTTGGGACACTGTTAGTATTTTAAACATTCTAGAACCGTTTTTTAAGGGGTTCCGTAACCGAATGGCAAAAAACGGAACTCTTATAGTTTCGTCAAGTCTGTCCGTCAGTTTCAGTTGAACCTCAGTAGTTGAGTACTAAACGCATTCCATTCTATGTAGAGTCTTGTTATAGTATATACCAGCAACCAGTTACCTAGTATGGCAAAGCGACAAACCAAATAGTGTGACACCAGCTTTATAAAAATATTTACCAGCATCTTATTTATAAAAAGGATATAAATTTTCATAGCGATTGGTCGTGTTGCGTTTTATCCGTAGAGAAAATATCTTTAACTGGGAATTGTTTTCTCAGGAAAAAGGATATTGTAAAAGCGTGTGCTATTTGTTTGTTTTAACGTTTGTTTTGTTTTCGTAAGAATCTCCGACATGTCTCGGTTTTGCTAATTAATATTGGCAGATATGAGTTTTTTATTCACCAATCAAATATCAATATGAAAATGAACAAAGACAGATTCATTTCTTTTCCCCCAATATGTGAGAACACGTAATTTCATATTACGAAACTGAATTAACACGAATTTTACAAATTTAATATCCTGAAGTGTGACCTCTAACCGTCTGTCTGGCTAGGCTTGCCCTACTTTCGGCAAAGAATCTGTTAGCTAGCTTTTTCGTGCGCACACGTATTTCAAAACAATTTGACTCTTACAATTAAACCGTCGCACGTAGCAGGCTAGATTGGACACTTGGGTACACTTCATGTTTTTAATAGTCTTTGCGAAAGGATTTGATCTGGCTGACCCAATGACCTAACGGCGAACCGGTAGGTAAAGCGCGGCCTATTGCAGAGGAAATTCAAAGCGAGGCCCAATGGCCAATCTTCATGTAACTATTATATACCTATCAGGTGTGATAAAATAATATATGTCTCCGAAACCATGACAAGATAGTAGACCAATTCTGTCTAGCCATAACTTTCACGAGGGTTGAAACAAAATGAAGCATCAGGGACACTCAAAATAATGACCTACTCAATTAGTCACCTGCAGTTCATAACAAACTTGTCAACAATACTTACAAAAAATAAAATTAAGCACTTCAGAATGAACCGGCCTGCTCTTTAACATAGTATTTTACGGCCTCACTTTACGAGCCACAGGCAAAAAGAGTAGAGGGCAGGCTAAAGTCGTGTCTCCTTAAAGGGGAGGATCCTCAGACTATTTACGTTGACGACTCTGGGTGACCTACCCGTGACCTTTGACCCGGGTGACCTACATCGAGACGAATCGATACGCACTCCCGGCATTTGTGATAAGGACAGCGTTCATTAAAAGTTTTGATTGGGCTGCGTGGTGCTCGCCCTCTGATAAAGCAGCGATGGAGACCGCGTGTTTCATTTCGCACTGTTCTTTTAATAACCGACCATAAGTTACGTAATTTGTCCGCTTATAGCACGTTCACACGAGGATTTGCGAAACAGTATCGGTGAACGAGCAATCGAACATTCACAAAACAAGTGTGTATTGTCTCATTAAATATTTTTATGTAAAATTCTAAGTGAAGTTTCATATTGCGCAGCTTTGAAAACTTATGTACGAACATTTTCATCTAATTAAGACCTTGCAATACCTTTGCAAAATAACTACTTATTTATACCCTCTGGCCCCTTACGAGTTAATTAAGTTCAGTCCAACCTTTGTTGTTTTTATTTATATAACCAGCAGACTAGAACAAGGTAGAGCTAACTCAGATAACATCTGACGTACCCCGAGAATTAGTAACGTACTTGTTAATGTGTTTTATTTTAAAGCGTATAATTAGCTTTTAAATACAAGCAATTATTTTTTTACGGAGGGACACGAACGGATTATTTCTAGGCGGCTGGTTAGAGTGATAGAGATCTGTGCGTTTTCAGTAAATTGAAATAAAAAACATCAAGTTCTAGGTGGAGAAATACGGGCTCGGAATAATTAAAGCGCTTAATTAAATACATTTAACATTTCATGACTGCGATCAGACAAAATGATGTTTTCGTTTTCCTATTCAGTTAATGAAAGGTCATGATTAGACAAAGAACCATTCATTTATATTAAAAATCAATCCTCCAAACTTGCTTTAACTTTACGGATTTGCAACAAAAAATATCATACGATCATTCAATTCAAACGTGTTATTTTATGTACGGCGGACGGACGACAACACGTCAAGATAAACAATGTGGTATCTTATGCAATTGTGATAAGGGTCAGTTTTCAACACAATGTATAACCTGATGTGCCGGCGTCTGTACAACCAAAATGCTTATAACATTTTCGTACCAGACTATAAGGTGTTTTACTGGTTCGGAAACCACCATTAGTTACTGGGGCCCCATGAGTCACAGTAATGAGAAGCAGTCAGACAAGCTACGGAAGTCTCGAGTTGGTGACCAGGTGGCGCTCGAAAAACGCTGCGACAAAATAGGTGTTATCGTGTCTTATTAAATGAGAAGAATTTTGGAATTAACCTTTATTTTTAAAAAAAAAGAATGTTGAATATTATAGCTAGCGTAAGTAAAAAGGATATTTGATGCAGCAGAAAATCATAAAATTGATATTATCTATGCGAAATATCAAAAAATTTACTTCAGACTACGACCGCATCCACGTTTTCCTCAATACATTTTTCTTGTTGCCATCCAATCAAGTTTCACGGCGGCTTGTGGCTAAAATGCTAATACAGCACGTTTCTTCGGAGAAATGTTATTTGATCGTATTTTACGTTTGAATGTGAGCCAGATTGGTATTGCGTAACTGATTGCCTAATTGATTATGCGTTTTGTCAATCGTTATTAGGGACGTGGAAGGTTATAGAATGTTATTAGAAACCCTTCGATAAACATGTAAACACATGACTCAAGACCTATAAAGTCTGTTTCTCTTTGCTAGTCCAATTATGCAAACAATCTTTTCATAACTTTTAAAATAACATCTTTGAATTAAATTAATCAACTATTTAATTTAAGAAGGTCTCAGTATTCAACGATGAATTGCTGATGTAAGTTGTGAGTTTTGTGTTTATCTTATTTTTAAATTTAATAATTTCGTTAAAAGGGACTGTCAAAATTGCTTACAATATTAGAATAGCAAATAAAAACGGATTGTATATAACAAGACAGTTAAAGATAAGCTAGCAGTTTCTAGTGACTAGATCCGCCCACCTTTCTTGCCTCTTACGCGCACTATTGGGGTGTATTTTTGATTTTGATATGGGAAATAAACATATTTTTTTTACCGCCATCCAAAACTAGAAAAAAAGTTATTTTTAGCTCTTTAGTGAGTTTTGAAGGCTGTCTTACTTTTAAAACTATTATTATAAGATTATAAAGCTTTGTCCTAACGCATTTTAATTCTAAGCTTTATTCTGATCAAGTTTGTAGTCTACGACTAGTGATGGGACACCTCTAGTATTGACGATCCCGCACCAAATCCCGGGGTCGGCCATGCGCAAGACGCACGTCGGGTAGGTCAGGCGTATCGTGGAAACCGAAAGTGCCCGGTTCAAGTGCAAACTACGTGACCCGACAGAGGGAGACCCGGGCGAGCGGGAACCCAGGGATTGCGGGGGATTTCAAGCGTTCTTTTTATTAGAATTTAAGGCTAAGCTGTTTAAGCTACAATTGTAGTAGGTAATAAGATACTGGATTTAGATTCCCGTTTTACTACGAATCTAAATTAGATTTCTACAATTTGATTTGATCACATATTTCCTTTAATTTATGGCTTTTTAAATATAGTGTTATGATAAAAAATCTTCGTTACAACAGTTGTGTGTAAAGTTTGTATTTTTTATCATGATATCTTACTTTACAATCCAGAAGTCATTGTTGAATATTGCTCTTTACATAGGAAAAGAAAATTTGATCGCACTGAGAATAGCGCGAATTCTGGCTAACAAGAAAGTATTTAAGGAACTTTTTCTAGATATTTTCTGCGTGAGTGGCGAGAGGATAATATTTCTTAGATGATATACATCACTACCAAAGTTATATAATTTCTTTGAATGCTTTATTATATGAGGCTTTAATATATTTGATCAGAAGTGCTTTTGATTAATTTGTTTCATTTGAGAAAATGAATATAATATAACAATTTGGTATAGGAGACAACTCTCAAACTTTAATTATTTTGTAATTTGTAATTCAGCTATTTCATTGAGCCTGTCGGTATCCATTAATGAAGAAATCAATTAACGATGATAGTTTTTAGCCAGACAGTAGCATCTGAAATAGCAGTGGATGATTCTAGTATTATGGTAATACATAATTGTTTCTCAAAATTGTCTTCTTTTGTCTCACATTAAATAAGATAACATTAGCTTTTCCAAGGTAATGTATATTTGCCCCCAATTTCGGCAAAAACACATTATCAGCTCATTGTTACGAATTTAGGCACACAATCGCGACGCGTCTGGTGTCACCTGATACGTAACCTCAGGCGGCTTTCGCGTAATTGACACCCGTCACCTGTCACCCCTATTGTCGCCATGTCATGCATCATAAAAGGATCGAGTCAGTGGTTCCCAATGTAAAAGCGAAAACTCATTAGATTAGATATGGAACCCAAAACTGGCGCAAGAGCTGGATTTGACCCAGCTACCTTTTGAAACTACAAACCGGACCAACGCTCATACCATCGAGCTTCCGTGACGTTATTTCACCCGCGCATAATTTCTGGTTCTAACAAGTTATTTTTTAATTTAATCTTATAAGAACAAAACAAGACTGTCAAACTGTATTTACAAACCAGTGTTGAGAAGTTGAGAGCTCATCAATGAGCAGCATTTTGAATTGAATATGTTACACTGTACTGAGAGGTGCAGCCTGTAAGAGCATCTTAACACTTCATAGTACTAAGAAGAATACGTGGGCGTAAATGTTTCAGTTATTTACTTAAAGCGTTATCGGACTATGATGAATTCGCGAGTTCAATACAGTGTTATGTCGACTTGGTCACTAAATTTATCACTGAACAATTATTCATTTTCAGATTTATAATCAAAACAGACATCGGTACTGTCTCAAACAATGAAGGTGCAGGCAAGATCTTTAAAACACGTGCGACGCTACGCTTTTTACTAAGCTTGAGATAATTTCTTTTTGAATTGGTAAAGTTTGGGAAACTTCGCCGCAATGTTGGTGCGAATTTGTCAATCGCGATGTTACACGTGTAACCTCTCCCCAAGCGCTGGTGGTATCGGGTTCCCTGAGGATGTCTGGCTGTTATTCGCATAATGAGAAGAAAACTTAGGACAAAGAGATGCTGTTCCAAAATACGGGCTTTGAAACTACTGAAGTTACTATGAATTGATGGAATGGATTTAATTGTTTCTATAGTCTTTGATATGATTTGATTGAACGTTACCAAGTCGTCTCGTGTAATAAAATTAATGAAAAGAAGTACCTTTCAGGAAAAACTGTAGTAATTTTGTTGTTTATTTTCCATTTTTCTTTTGAAATCAAAATATTAAAAGACAAACTGAAGGAGCTGTCATCAGTTTTAATTTATTCGCCGGAACCTTGTATTTTCATTTTGTTTCCGCTCGGAAAGTTTCATTTCAAACGTTTTAGCATAATTAATTAGCTTGAACTTCAACTGGACGCAAACAATAAAATAGGTAAGACGTGAAAATTTTATTCTGAAAATGATTAAACGTTTCTTGAGCTAACAACCTTTTGATGTTTCTCAAGAATAGGCTAAATTCTTGAGTTATATTAAATATTAATTTTATTTGTGTTTGCTTCTTAGGCAGTGTCGTCAAGGCAGCTTTTTAACTGAATGAAATAATCAGCTTGAAGATACTGGAATTCGGATTCCAAGATACAAGGGATGGTAAATATTTACAAATTTATGAAATGGGGCTTAAATAACAATAAAAATATAAATAATTCTATGCTGTGATTTTAGCGGGATAATCCATTTTAAGAATAACACCGCCAGTCGTCCTCAATAACCTTGGTTGTCCTCAAATCAGTAGGCAAGGTTAATGCATTTTCAGTGTGAATAAAGTCAATTACCTACATAAATTGTGTTGTACGAGTAAATACCGGTATGTTTCATTTACTTGACATTGACAAGGGAACACATGTTCGATATTGCTCATTATTCTCCGGCCAATGCGGTAAGACAAAGAACTTTAAAGTTAACAATGAAACAAAGATTCCGCTTGATACCCGATGTAAATATGCATACAAGATTTGCATTATCGCTGTCATTGACAAACATGAGTGCCCTCAAGAAGGAGTCGCTAATGTGTCATGCGATAACATCGGGGAAGGTGGATTCGCTGAGAGTGCAACTAATGTATTTGCTGTTCAGTCGTTATTCAACGCTGATAACAGTAAGACCCCTTAGACACTGCGACTTTTCGCAGCGATGCAGTCACGATACTAACGCGCGTTAGCGTCGAAGCAGTCGCAAAATGTCAACCTTTACATACTGCGCTTCTTTTAGCATCAATAAAGTCGCGATGCAGAAGCTGGAAATTGTAAAATTATGTAATGAATTTTGGCGGTTGCTTTAATTCTAACGCGCGACTGCATCGATGCTAAATTAAATCTGTTCATTGCGTGAGTCGTGCTAAAGCGCGTTTTCGGAACGCGCAAATCGGGTCTCTATGGGTCGTCTTCCACCATTTTATTAAAGCGGAGACGCAGAACAACCAGGGTTTACAAATAATTAACGAACACAATCCATGATACACGAAAACATATTGATATTTTATGTACCTAATACTGCTTTTAATCACAATCTCGTGTCCCGGGGTTTCAAAAGTGTTCCAGTGCTTAAAGGACATCACTAATAATAACACGCATCATTGTTTCCCTCAAAAATGCAAACATACTTCTGTATGGAAACGGAGGTAAACTCGTATAGCGTTATATAGCTCCACCTATCCATAGTCTCTGCTCTTCCAATAAAGAGTAAACGTGGGGAAGAAACTAAATAGCACAACTCGGTTCCTATTTGTCGTCTCTATGGTGGTTACAGGCCCTTAGATAAGGGGCTCTACTCTCTTTTCCTCGTTGTAGGTATTTGCGAATCCTTCAGTCCTAAATTATCCAGTTTTACAACTTACAACATGAGGCGTTGTTGATCCTCACTATGTTAGTGTTTCATAGTAAGGGCCCTGTCTGTGAACGACATGCTGTTACATAGCCCATACTCGACCGGGAGCTACGTCATTCAGCTGGACGTTTGAATGCACGACTGTTATCCGACAAGCCTGCAATTTAAATGCCTTTGCCACATTAAATAAAAAAAAGGACTGTAGTACTCAGTTCATGGACCAAAATGTTTACTATACGACATTTTTTTTAGATCGTCTTTGTTCTAATTTATGAAACAAAAGGTTCCTTTTTCCTAAATACATAAAAGACAAAGGATATTGTCCAAAGCCGGCCCCAGATTGCGTCTTTGTAGTTTATATTTCAAAAATCTTGTTATAATTGTACTGGTATTTAAGGGTAACTAAGTAAGTAAGTATTGAATTACTTCTATTGAACTTAATAAATAAATAAAATAACAATTACCTTCTGAATGTATCAAAGTGAATGTAGGTGAGATGCATTAACTCTGCAATCACAAAACATAAACTCATAATGCCTAATCTGCCATTGAATTCTTCGTAAACCCCTGATTATTTAAAAAAAAAATTGTTGAGTGTATTCTTAAAAATATTTATACATTTTATCCGAACATTATGTAAAGCGCATGCTGACGCAAAGTGGGCCGAATATCTATAGAGTTTTGGCCTTTTCTAGGATTGTGTTTACAAAGGTTAAGTTTGTCTTAATATTCGGTACTTTTTACGAACTCGACATTTTTTTTTTCGTATATAAGCTGAGCTGTTAACTCTTGTAGCACAGCAAGGTGCCAGCTGTGAATATTATGTTTACGCGGCGGATTGTAAAGAAAATAAATAGAAAGCTGTAACTGTTATATGCGAAGAACTATTTATATTCATTCAGTTACGGAAGTGGGCTGTTCCGAAACAAAACGAGCGTTTAGCGCGCTTTGCGCAAACGCGTAATTTATGTATCGTTTCAGATCTAAATCGGATTTTGCTACAATTGGAAACTAGATTTTATGGAACAGTTTTCATTGTTATTAAAAAAATGTTTTTAGTATTTTGGCCTCACACTATACCTGATATCTGTTGTTTGAGATGTTTTAACGGCAGATTTATCACGCTAGCTTTTGAACGGCTAAGTCAATCAAGTTCGGAAACCATGAACAATAGACAGAGTGTCTAAAACTTATTTATTTTAAATATGTTATATTAAAGAATAAGGAAAGAAGAGAATAAGCTGTTAGTGGCGGAAAGGAAAATTCTTTGAAAGATTCTGGGTCCGAATAACTGGGAGAGGGGAGGCTGAGAGTCAGGAAAAACACGGAGAATTAAGATCTAGTGTCCGAACCTAACATTAAAGGAGCTAGGCTTTGATGGCTCGGACGCTTAGAGAGAATGGAAGAGGATCGTGCCGTGAAGAGGGCGTACCTGGGACGACCAAATGAGAGACGCCCGGATGGACGTCCTAGGTACCGCTGGAAAGACGTTGTGGCTCAAGATCTGCTCCACCTCGGCCATAGCGACTCGCAAGAATTATCGCAAGACCGAGATGCATGGACCGTGATCTGGTGTCAGAGGCAAAGACTCACCTTGGGACGTTGAGTCACCCTAGTAAGTAAGTAAATATATGTTACATTGTTTTTTAGGTATTTTGTCTTGATCTTCATGGTACCTAATTGGTACTTAACACTGTATTTATCATTCTGCAGTAACTTACAATATTATGACAATCCATATCAAAATTACAAGTTAGATGTAGGCGCCGTGTGGGATGGTACGATACGTGCTCTTACCAAGTAACACCTGGATGTTTTCAAAGTCAAATGCGCCTAAAGGATCAAGTTATGAATTATTGAATCTATCAAAGGTCTCTGACGCAGACCGCATAGGATACAGTTTCAATTATTTAACATTATTTTGGGATTCCAATGATGTTCGGACCATTGATTAGAGTCTAACAAGACATGCTTTAAATCAGATAGGAACGTATCGTGTGATTTGAAATTTAAAGTTGCACGAAACGGTTAAATGTAAATCGTCCTATAAATGGACTTGTTATTGAAGAACAAACAGGATATCTATCACATTTCGTTTACTAGATGTATGGTATTGTTTATTTTCTTGTTATGCAACGGTTATCGGATATTATCATTATTTTATTGTTCTTATCTATAGTTGTTGATTCCGTGCTATATAGGGGCAATCAAAGTGATAGGTTATAGTTAGCAACTCAAAGAAGAAGATAAAAATGAATGAAGTATTTACATGTATTAAAAAAATGCTTAATATTAAGCTCAATCAAGGCTCAAGGCTATCAAGTTCAGTTTTTGGTGGTAGTAAGTTGCAGGGTGCCAATAAACTCGTAATCAAATTACCACACGAAAAAAGTTCAATAAATAAGAGAGTCTGTGCCCAGAATCATTTGCTGTTTTAAGAGAGGTATTCTAACCTGATCGTGAACAGTAAATGATTTCTCATAATAAGAGTAGAAGTACCTACTTGATAAACTGAATTTTGACGTTCAGCGTACTTAAATATTATACTTCTTCGAAGATATTTAACGTGACACAGTCCTGAATACTGTAGAAAGTAAAGGCAGACAATAAAGCTGCGTCTCCACTTTCGTTTAATAACCTCGTAGTTGCGATGCTAAACGCGCCGCTAATGAGCCTGCGCTCGCGCAAACCAGTTGCTGATTTCTCTGCCTTGCTAATGGGGTAGCCAAGGGTTAGTGGCAATACAGGTCTATTAAATGGAACAAAATGAAAAATCCGCTTGTTTTAAATCTAGGTTTGGAGTACATAAATAATGTTAGTCCTAATAAGAGGATTTTTACATATCTGGTGGTAATTCAATATGATTGCAATAATCCGCGACTAAATAAAGTAAATAAAAAAAACATTTTGGTTTTATTCTTGGTATTGCTCTACCTAAAACGATCTGATTGCAATAATTGACATGTGCCATGATGATCACTCTTTCTTTCTTTTTGATGATAATGTGAAGAAAAATATCGTTTCTTTTACCCCAAATCGTGACCACACCCTACATGCTCAAGCGTCGTAACAAACGCATTCCGCGCATTTTCCCTGATCTTTGTGTGTTGCGCGGGCGCAGATCGATGCGCTTCGGTCCCTGGGAATGCGATTCCGAAGTACCGGAAATAATGGAGTCAAAAAACACCAATAAGAATAATACCTACTCATTAATATTATTTATTGCACACCATAAACAATTATTAATTCCGGATACATCTTAAATATTAACAAATCTAAATAAGTACGTGGTGGTTCGGTCTACTTTTGGTAGATTACTTCATCTAGGTTTTTTATATAAAGTCCATACGTTATTTTTATTGCATTATAAAAGCCAGATATATCATAGGTAGTTTTAAAAACGCTTCGTTATTTGTATGCACTGTTAAGCGCGACATGATAATATTACCCAACATGATTCTTCCATGTAATTTACAACAAACAAAAAGCAAGAGCGCTTCAAAAATATACTAAGTGGCACAGTATCTCCGTGTAAGATGAAAATATACGCCAGAAACTCTTTTTTAGCGTTGCCATGCAATAACAAAACGTTTCTGCCCTAAAACAAAAGAAAAAAGCCGACTCTACGTGCCATCGCAAAATTATCACTCCTTCAGCCATACCACTGGTGAAATCGGTTCTTAAGCCCTACTCTAAAATAATGATCGTACTCGTATTTCAACTTCTGCTGTCCTGCTCACTGCAGCCAGCATAAGAGTACAAGCGAATGCAACCGCTAGAGTAGCATGGACTATGTCTTGGACAGCAGGGGAACGACATTGTTTTAATCCTTGGAAATAAATAAATTAAAAGATGTAATTATTCGTAATTGGCAAAACAGTAATGTTGTTTATTCGATAATGATACGCTATCTTGGTCTTACCGTCTGGCTAAGCGTGAGATAACCTTTGTGGCCAGTCTACTGGGGATTCTCTAGTCAAGTAGAATTTCTAATTATTTATTGATTATTAACTGCTCAGTAAACACTATTGTTTGTTTTAACAATTGCACTTTATTTTGAAGTTTTTGCTATCATTAATTCTTACTAAATTGATAGAGTTAAAGGTTAGAGGTTAAAAGTTGAAGCAAATCTACCCACATGGCACGGGAACAGCACCAAACCAACCAGACGTCCATCATACGTAAGCACGGTACATGAAGGGAACAGCAACGCCTCGGCATGGGATCGGTACCGGATAGCAAACGCCTAGCCTCGGATCGTGTTTGCAACTTCTGACAGTTCTTCTTGTGAATGACAGCCCGTTTGACAGGGTGGGCGGAAAGTTGACAAACATCGAGCGACTCATTGTAAGCGAGTTATAACCAATGTTATTGTATTTAGAAGTAGATGACGCCTCGCGAACTAAAAGAGTACACAAATATTTATTTATTTTATTTATTTAAAACACTTCATGCACAAACAAAAGGTACATATGGCGGACTTAATGCTAAAAGCATTCTCTACCAGTCAACCATAGGTCTATACAGAGAAATTGCTGGCGGCGCGAAGAAAGTGATAGAAGAGCAAAATATGGCACCGTCTGATTAATGGATGTCACTGGATTGACAACCATCTCATCAAAGTAATAATAGAGTAGCTTTCTTAACATAAATATTTGTTAAAGTATGTAGAGGTACATTAAGGTACATTAAAATAGACTCGTTGAACTAATTTTAAAAACGAGTTCATCACACGTTAGCTCGGTAGTATATTAACCAACAAAAACATTTTATTTTTAAATTATTTAACATTTATAAGATGAACGATATTGAATAATGATCTAATAAATGCAATTTGAATGTGTCACGTGATTGCTTGAAATGTCATGGCTCCAATATGACGTCACGTTGACTTTTAGGCATTCACGATCACGTGACCGCATGGATATTTTTTTTACAAATTAAATTAATGAAAATATTTACAGTCCTTATTTAAATAAATAAATAAATATTTTTTAATTCACCATAGTAATCTGGCATCATGTAAACGCGCTGATTCCTTCAAATAACATGCTAATAGTTAGCGTACATATTTTCTCTACAATGGTGAGTATTATCTTTCACGGATGTGTTTATCAACAGTCCTTTGTTATACTTTTGTTAACGCGACCGCCGGCGACCTTTCGATCCGTGAGCGTCTACGCTGATGCTTTAAAGAAGTTAAAAATGTACCACAGAGAAGGATAATAACATACATGTCCATAGACATATGTGTTAGGATCGTGCGGGCGGGATTCGAGCCCGCGACTGCTTATCTTTGTAGTCTGGAACGTAAACCACCACACTATGACGGTCGTTAAATTATTGTTTAAAAAATTATAGTACCAAACTACTCCTTGTATGGCACTGTCTTAGAAAATCGACTTTTGACGACAAAATATCGACCATGTTGGTGCGTGGGTTGGCTAAGAAACAAAACTCGCTAATTTTATTGAAAATACTTCAATCATGAATGACAGGCATCATTAAATACAATTTTCTTAATGAAAATATGATATTCGGAATGAAACATTTTCATTTAGTTAATTGTTGCTGCAGTTTTTATAGGCGCTCTGAGGCATTGAGACGCGTATGAACGCTGACGCCATCAAAAACTGACTAAGTCAAAGTTAAGACCTCACTTTGACATGAGGTGGTGTTTGCTTAACTATCTTTTAGCGTCTCACCGGTGATCTAGTTTTTAATACAATCATTGGTTACAACGCATGCAAAGCTGGTCGACAGTGGGTCCCGAGTTGTTATAAATTCTTGATGGTTTCGTTACGAAGTTGATAGATGTGCATTGAAGTTGTATGAAGTTTCATTCAAATATTAATTAACGCCTCGATACGACATGTGTTGAAACCTTTAGGCTACACTCAACGAAGAACTCAAAAGAAAAGCCAAACACTCAATTTAAATTAATCACTTTCATGTTTAGTCAAAAGCGAATGTGCTTAAAAAGAAACACGTAAAATAAAGAAGTTATTTATGAAGGTCTGAAATTTCTTTTAAAATTCTTTCTTTCTTTCTTTATTTTGGTATAATATTACAGGGATTGGTAATCTCCTTTTAAGTTTATAAAAAACGTGTATCAGGAGAAGCCCGCTCCTTCGTATTAACGGTTACAGTAAAAATAGTATTTAAATAACAAAATTGTCATACTTTCTGTCTAGCAGGTACCAATGTAATCAGTTATCAGCGAGGATGACGGACAAGATTTCGCAATTCATCATAGACCATTTACACACTGCGCCTTTTATCAGCCATGCAGTCGCAAAATGACAACCTTAACACTGCGCTACTTTCAGCATCGATGCAATCGCGATGCTTACGCGCGTTAGCATAGATACAGTCGCGATGCAAAAGCTGGAAATTCTCAAATCATGTACTGAATTTTGGCAACTGCATTTAAACTAACGCGCGTAAGCATCGATGCAGTCGCGCTTCTGCATCGATGCTAAATTAAATATGTCATTGCGTGAGCCGCGATGCTAAAGCGAGTTTTCAAAACGCGCGACTGCATCGATGCTAAAAGTCACAGTGTGCAAGGGTCATAGATTTAAGTATCAAATCCTGTCCGAACGTATCGCAATCTATACTGCAACAGAAACCGGCGCGGAAGTATGTAGGCCGGCCGGCGCGATAGCTTATCTTTGTAGGTTAACAACCTATAGCGCATTGGCGGTATCGGGCCAATCACTGCGCTTATCGCGACGCCTCGCATCTTCGAAGGAACGCTCAAGATGGTGTTGTTATGTTTCTTTCTAATTTGGTCTATGGTATGTGTTAGCTAGCATTTTTATATAATAGTCCCCCTAGCCGATTTCAACAACAACTAACCGACTTCGCGGGACATATTATAGTGCACAAGTGTGTGCGCAAACACAGGTGCACTCTCTTTCCTTTCACTCTCATAGCCCGATGGGACAGCAATCTGACACGACCGGAGAGTTTAGGCACAGGACCAACGGCTTTACGTGCTTTTCCGAGGCACGGGGGTAAAACACCGCCAACTTGCAAACTCCGGGCTACCCTAAAATTTCTGAACAGAAAAACTCAGGTATATATTTTTGACCCGACCCGGGGATCGATCCCGGGACCTCTGGCGCAGCCGTCGCTTTAAAGCGCGACCCTCTTACCGCATCGCCACCGAGGCAGTTAGCAGTTTTATATACTGCTACTACAAAGATTGTGAGCCATTGGACTGTTCACTATAAGGAGAACTGGAGGATGTGTATCCTTTAATCGTCATAGTCACTCTTTGGTGTATGGAGAATAGTAATTGAATTACATAAATATAATGTTCTCAATCCAAATAGCCTCTCAAATTGATTACCTCTTTGTTTTTACCGACGTTAAAACAAAGAGGTAATAAATTTGACCAGTGTGTATGTGATATCTAGAGAATTTGATCAGTCAGAAGTTGATCAGTCTTCCTAACACGTGTGCAAAATTTCGTAAGAAAGTCATAGCGAAAGGATTATTTTTTTCTTTAATCAGGTATAGTTCAACTTAGGGTCCGCCTTCAAGAATCTGACTAAAAAGCTTTAAAATAACGCATTCATCTTGTATTGAGGAAACAATTCTTTCAGAGTCGGTGCATGATGTGTGTAGACTTTTAGTGCAGGTAAACTTGACATAATGCTCTGACTCCATAGGAATTTATTTAGTTATGTATCTTTACATCCAGTCGTATCGTATCTCAGATACTAGTGGACCATCTTCTTTCTAATAGTCTTTTGTGAATTTAATTAGTTTTCAAAATATCAGTAGCCACAGAGTTTTTAGCCACAGTGAGTCAATTGGTGAATTAAAATAATTTCTTGCAAAATACAAACTAATTTTATCTTTATCTCCAAGTCAGTAAGACACTAAAACTAGTTTGGAACAACAAGAAAAATGACTCAATTGCGTGTCATCTCGCAATCAAGATTGCATCTCCGTCCTAAATAAAGAAGCAATCATTAATTAGATTAAAATTATAATTGATAATTAATCGGTCTGATACATGGCATTCACGGTTTCGGTGCACCTTTATGTTTGAGTAAAATTATATATGAAATCATTCAGTTATTTTGTATGAATTCATTAAAAGGGTGTTAAATATAGGTCGAATATTTAGCGGAAAGTGAACGGGTATAGGCGTGATCACAATATTTTTTTATTGCATCTGGATTAAATACTATCCACTTAAGAGTTTATGAAGTAGGAACATATAATTATATAATCTATAATATTGGATCATGTACTAAGCCATTTGCCTACAAACATAGGAGGCTTAGATAAGATTACCTAGTCCACATCTGTTTAATATAATGTATAACTCATAAATCTTTTCTTTTGAATCCTAACGATTTACAACCAACATTGTACATCACAAGTAAAAGCATGTAATACTTCATACTGCGACTGTGACACGTTATGCCGTATTTCATCCAGCATTTACATAATATTTTCATACACGACTCCAATATTCTACTTGAACGTTTTGGACAGTCTGATGAATTATTATTACCAATATACAGCTTGAAGCAATACATCAGCTGTGATTGCTCATTCCATAACGCCAGCAATTACAGAATGCCTCAGGAATAGCAGGCAGACTATATTTCAACTAAAAATATAAAATGCTAACTGCAAAGTAAAGGATTGTAAAAATACACTGTGTTTTATTGGACACTAAATATGACTTAATTATCACAATTTGTTTTTTAACCGACTTCAAAAAAAGAAGGAGGTTATCAATTCGACTGTATGTTATTTTTGTATCTATGTTACATCATATCTCAGTCATTTGTCGACCGATTTGAATTTTTTTTCGCCTACTTAGAGGGTATACCTTCTAGTTGATCCCATTTTTGTTAATTCGAGATCTGATGATGGGATTTTGGTGTAATCGAGGGAAACCCTTGAATTTTAAAGGAACATGTGTTTTTTACTAGAATCTTAATGTTGACGTGTTGTTTTGTCTGATAGTAGTGATAGTCAACATCTTGTGTAGCTAAGCTGATGGTGGAACTCCTTAACGCCTAGGAGTTTAGTAATTATAATGACAGAACTTATGAAAGGTAATTTGTAGCTTCTTGAAGAACAGTTTCAAGGTGCAACTCTCTCCTGCAAGCACTAAGAATTAAGAAATAAAATGAAATTTAAAAAAGTAAAACTTCATTCATTCAAGTACGACTTCAAAACCAAAATGCACTTAAAACTATCTCATTCTGTGACTGCGCTTTGCAATGGTGTACAGAGCCCTAGTAATTTGTGTTATTTTGGCAATATTTCACTGATATCTTGCTGTCAAAATGTGCATTTGAACTTGTTAAGGCGAGAAATAAGTATTACAGATGTGGGGCGTGGTACGGACGACGTTATAAAATACGATAGCTTGGGGTAATTCACGACTCCAAGATCAATCGGTCGTGTTCCTATAAATTTAATCGAGGACCTTCTATAGAACCTATTTATTGCTGAGCGTATCAAAGAAGCCGCTGTTTTATGGTTTTGTTTGCAGCATGCATGACCAGATAAGGGTTTTGACGTCATCAGAGGAAAAGTTAGCCAATGAGGTTAAGCCTCTACCTCTTACAATCTTAGTTTTAATTCAGATGGTATCATAAAACCATAAGCAGAAGGAAAATAAGCATTTATTTTTTCTGACGAACAGATTGTACCTTTTTTTGACCTTTTCACAAAACATCCTTATAGTGACTTTAATAATTTCTAAATATTTTGCCTGTGTTTAGAAGAAACTGTATCAACGTCTACCTCCAGATTATTTCTTGTTGAACATATTTGTAAATAAATAAAAAATGAAAGTTATATGCATAAATGGCTAAGCAGGCAAAAACATTTTGATCGAATTTAATTTTATCCGAAAATATTTAACGGCAGCTTCATTTCGATCTAGATAAATAAAAGTGATATTAGCTAACAGCATCTTTCTGGCAATCGTCCAAATGCTAAACACTCGTTCAAAACTTACTGAAGCGATTCGCAACAAAGCTATCAGAAACAAAAGAATGTTTGTATTGTTTACGTAAAATCTATTGGCAGTTAAAAGGTTTCGACGTCTGTCTGGGATTACGACAAATCTCGAGCAATGGGCTGCTATATTTCAGGCCTTGAATAAGCTTTTATAAAACCTTTATCGATTGTTGAAGACTGGAAATAACAGCTCGAACATACGAACATATTATGTTGTGGTGTTTCCGTGATTTCATTTTTCTTTTAGTAGCAATAACATTAGTTGATGTGTCATTGCAATTAACTCATAATTGTAATATTTACGCTAGTAAAAAAAAACTAGTTAATCATGATCATTTTAAAACACCCGTATTTATTTATTTATTTATTTTATCCTTTTAAAAATCTTTACAAAAAAGGTGTAACAAATACCTAATTTCGTTATTGAAAGGTGTAAAAAATACTTAATTCTAAAAGATTTTATCACAAAAGTCTGTTTTAAGTTAAGTGCGGATCGTTGCCTTCCTTGTAATTAAGATTTTGAGAAATTTTGTGCCTTCAGCCACCCTATAAATTATCTAATTTGTAAATTCAGTGGGCATTATGATAACGTTAGATTAATTATGATACAACATCGAAAGTGAATGACCGCTAACTACGTGGAAGACTTTGAAACGAGTTAACCATAAAATTATAATCTTGATGATTCATTCATAATAACTAGGAATTTAAACAAAATATTCATTTTTTTTCTAGGCTTGTTGCTTTGCGATTTTTCCTGTCTAGACTATTATATTTTGTGTATACTCCACATTTATTAAACAGGAAGTACAAATAGTTATAGTTTCCCATAACAAAGAAAGCTCTAAACAAAATTACAAATCATGCATACATGTTACCGTGACGCTGAAAGTAAAATCAGTATTTTAAGAACCCTACCCTGCATTTAAGCTAATACGAGTGTGTAAACATGTAAAATAACGAATATTGACGGCATTAATTAATAATTCATTAATATTGAAAGGCGTTTCATAATATTTCTTACCACTGGAGGCGTTTTCCGAGGCGAACAGCGGGGCGGCGTTGTAATCTGGAACAACGAGTTTACATTTATAATAACAGCTTTATTTATAACTTAGATTTAATGTAGCTTCTACCTATAATTAAGCGGTAACGATTAGGAAGACGGTGATGGTCTTTTTTGATAAATAAATTAAAAAGTGTGATATTTAGAAATCTGCTTAGAATCTGTAACTATTTATTATGTTATTCGATGTAGATATAGATCTTTCTTGAGTATTAAAACGTCCAAACTAACTTTCTTTGAGTAACACATTATTTCCATGTAAATATTTACAAATAAGACACAAATAGAACGGATTACTGGCACATGTCGCGTGTATTGCAGATACCTATACTATTCTATGTTGAATAGTTATCATTTCATCCCGCCTTATTAGGTTAGAAATAGAGTTCAAGATTGCATCAAATGCGTTTTAACTAGAACGGATGGTATTACTTGTTAGGGATGTGACAGCGGGAAGGAAATGATGATTTATGATTGGAATGGTCTAGCAACAGATTTCTAGATGTTGCATAAATATAGCAAGAACAAAAAAGGGCTCCTAGCTATTCAATTAATAAAATATAATTAAGCATATAGGTATTGGCGAATATACAAATTATCTTTTACTTCTTCAATTTTATTAAGCTTTGGTTAGCCATTTGACACAAAATGTAAGAAACAATTATTTCCTTTTTGAAAGTTTTCTCTATTATTTTACTTGCAATACTTTAACTGAGGTCCTAGACATTAGATACCTACTTGTTAATACTCACTCATAAAATACAATTTTACGCATGCATTTTTTTTATTTTACGCACTTTGTCAAAATCATGCTAATAGTGAAGATTATGGACTGCGTTTACTTTTAACATTTGAAAGGCAGGGTCACTGTTTTTTTAATATATGGCGGCCATTTTAGTATTTTTTGATTGATAGAAAAAATACCCGTGTTGCCACGACCAAGGTTTCGTACTAGGCAATCATTTTTTTAACTTTATTTTTTAATTTCAAATTATTGAAACAGTCAAACTATCTGAATATTTATGATATCACATGTCTT
The DNA here is from genome assembly GCA_963924145.1 of Pyrausta purpuralis. Taxonomy (NCBI): domain Eukaryota; kingdom Metazoa; phylum Arthropoda; class Insecta; order Lepidoptera; family Crambidae; genus Pyrausta; species Pyrausta purpuralis. The sequence goes on from OZ001649.1 coordinate 17,223,517, forward strand.
CACTAACACTACATACACGTCCCTGCCAAGCGCTGTCAAGCGGGAAGCATTACGAGTGCGAAGGCCGCGGGGTAAACGACACTATTTACGCAATACGCTAGACAAACGCCAGCGTAAGACGACACGTGTCGCCAACGCCCTCACACAGAACCAGGGGTCAACTTTCGCGACCGATGACGCATGATAATGGCGTCGCCAGCACCCGCCAATTTGCTTGACATAATCTGTGTTTTTGCTACAAGCAGTTCCTATACCACTGTTTATGGCTTGTGGTGCTCGCAGCAATAATTGTGAAAAACATTATTTGTCGAGCTAAAAATCACATACCTGGGTAAATGGTTACAATGATCAAAATTTGAAACCATCTACCAAAATGAATATTGTATTTTTTTAATTTACAACTCAGTTTTTTTTTGGTCATAATATTATCTTCCATTCCAAAAAGGACAGGAACATTGTTTTACATGTCATCGCTATTATTATTGCACATACAGGCTGTTATTTTAATCAGTGACTAAATTTTGTGTAAAGACTCCACTAATGAATATGAACAATTTGTACTATGATTGGCGTGCAGTCAAAATGTATGGAACAGCTGTTTTTTTTTTCGAATTTACTATTGCCCTCGTAGTAAAGAATGTTTACATCCATCATCAGGAGTCTACACACAAAATTTGATCACTTAAATTTAAAATTTAAGCTTGTATTAGAAAAGTGTTCAATTTGACGAATAAAAGAACTTGACGTCACATACACCACAAATAAAACTACTGATGTAACTGAAAGATTGAAACAAATATGCGAGCAGTCGAAATAAAGGTTACGCTATTTGCAGTGTGGACGTCCTACTAGCTTTTATTACGCGACTAATGACAAACTAAATACGATGATGTTCAAGAGTTGTTCATTATGTTTTTTTTCTAATAGAAATAAATAACTACGAGGAAAATAAACCTAAGATACGACTACAAATAAGTGCTGTAAAAATTGCGAATCAGCAAAATGTAAATTGTAACGCAAAGATAAGACCTAAGTACGAGTAGAAGGTAGCAGGTCGTGAGGATACGCGGGCTCGTACGTTCTAATCAGAAAAAATACTTACACATAGCCATTTTAATTGTAAATTTAGTATACATACTCGTAAAACATAATTGACGACCCGTCTGGTGTAGTGGTCGAGAAATCGCCTACTACGCAGCGGGTTGCGGGTTCGATCCCCGCACAATACAAACATTTGTGTGCATGAACATATCTGTTTGTTGATCTGGGTGTTTTCTATGTATATCATGTTAAATCAAATGTATCATGTATGTACAAACAAAAAGTATTTAAGTACCTATTATATTCGTTGTCTGGCACCCATAACACAAGCTTTGAGTAGCTTACTTTGGGACTAGATGGCGATGTGTGGGAATGTCCAAAGGATATTTATTTATAATCTGTAATCACTGCCTAAATAAATAACAAACATTTAATTTTAGAATAAGCATACCACCACGATCGCACCTGATGTCAGGCGTGGATAAGGGCTAGGGCGGCGCATACCACCACCCTAGACCTCATCCACATGATCTCAAGCTACCGTACATCAATAGCCTACGCACAACTTGCACTGACTCCAAATGTATTAGTTTCTCCTAAATAGAGGGCAAATCCGTTATTTTGAAGCTTTTTAGTCAGTTTTTAACGGCGGTTTCTTAATAATATTATTCTGGAATTCTTCTGTTGCAGATCAGAAATGAAAGGGGTCAATGACACAGAAAATTGTCACACGAAAGAGAGCTGTCACATCAATCATCTGTCAGTGTTGTTTAACAAAGGGGAATCTTGATTCTTGTTGCATTGCGCTAAATATAATCTGAGAAGCATTTAACGAAGGTGTTCACCTTTGGATGGACGAGTGACATTTTGGCATTGAAAAGATTTAATTTACGGACAGCAAGACGTGAAGTGTTTTTAAGAAAGATGTAAAACTGTCAACGTAGTTGGTAAACAAACTTTCGTTCTAATAACACCTTTTATGTTAAAAGTTTTGTAACATTTTGACTTTGGCCGTGTAAATAATACATAAATTAAAGATTAGGGATTTCAGGACTGCCATGTCTGTCTAAGTTTCCAAATTTGCAATCTCAGCTCGAGTTCATTAAAATTTCAGACACATTCGTATCTCTGCTAATTTCGGTCAGCCATGTTCGAAAACTATAACATCGGATCTACATAGCGAGGCAGAAACTGGCCGATTCCAACTTTATATTGAATCAAAGTGACATACTGATCGAGTATTCAGTGGCTCGCTGCCTGCCTACATCGCGCATGCAAATTCTTGTGTGAGACGCACACATCCACACCGATCGTCGATTCAAACTCACACATTCACAATCAGCCGTTTCTTTCGTCCACACACTCTACTGCAGGCACACACATAAAACGCACCACACACATAAAAACGCAGCCTACCTAGTGTATGTGCGAGCAAGAGGCCTCTATTTTTAAACCTCGCTATGTACACTTTCAGGACTTGTGTTACCAAAAAAACTAGCGCTTTAAAATGTTACTCAGTTCATTGACAGCAAATCCACTAATTAACATCATTCTTGCGTAACAGTTGTAAAGAAATCTGTTCTAGAATTACTACGAAAAATAAAATTAAATGTTATTGCTGTTGGGCATTGCTCTCGGTTTGAGATAAGAACTTAATTACGTGTGTGCAATTAAAATGACAAATGACTGTTTTTGTGATAAGTTTTCTTAATTTACGATTGCATTTTTACAAGAAAGTAATCAGGTATTTCGTCGGAGCAATATTGTGTTGTAAAAAGATACTGAAAACCTGAATAACAAATATAAGGAACGAAATAAATATGATTAATTGTGAGCTGTGCCGGATAATGTAAAAGAGATCATCTGTCATTCATGACATGAATTTCCGACTGTAAAACAGTTATCTTGACCTAATAAGAAAAAACAGATTTTCTTAATTTCTTTTCAGTTTCAGAAAAACCTCGTAAAATAACATTAATCCTTTTCAAACTTAAAATAACATTCTGTCAAAGATTTTATTCGCTGCAGACTCCGCTGTCTGTGATCTCCAAGCTAAAACTTTATTTTTAAAGTAAAAACAAAACGACGCTGAATCTGAAACCTGTCACCGATGTGATGACTTTTTACGTGTTAAAAACTAACGAATGTCAGTCAGTTCGGTCTGGCAAAAATAATGCACAAGGTGAATGCCCGATATAGCCCAGCCATGTCTGCTCAGAAAAGGATCTGAGGTCAAAATGGGTAGCATTGGCATATTACGTTTAGATTAATAAAGGATGTGCCATTTAATCCTGCAGTCTAGACATTTGCAATGGAATACCAGGATGAAAAAAAAACTGGCCGTTTATAAATCTGTCCATTAAAGAACGAGTGGAGGGTAAATATTAGAAAATATTGTAGGCTTTAAATAGTCTAGAAGATGCATAGCTGTTATTTAGACGAGTTGCTCATAAAGAGGTAGTATTTTTGGGTACTTCCCTCAGAATGTCGTAATTCTATAGTCAAGTACTTAGTTTCCATAAAAGCGAGGATGGTGGTGTGATAGGTGTCCAATTGTCGGTCATATAACGAGGCGACACGTCCCCACTAAAGTCAGTTATTTACGGGAAAATAAAATTTTATTGAGCTCAGACAAAAGCGGTTTGACCAAGGTTGAAAACACCGCAGTTATTATTATACAGTGATGAACGATTCGTTGCAAGTACTTACCTACGCTTTGTCAAAGTATTTTTAGAGTTCGGAGACTGACATTGGTCGTAGATATTTCTTGACCATTAAAATATCATTTCGGTTTGAATATAATCCTCCGAGTCTTTGTTTATTCCAATAAATGCTAGAGGCATAAAATATACTAGCTTTCGAAGATCTGATTGATTCCTAAGTTGCATACCCGAAGTTTTAATATGGTCGAGGACGTCGCAATATTTTGTCTGGTGTGGAAGACAAAACCAAACTTAACTATGGACATTTTCAAAATGACTATAACTTTATTAGTTTGGAAAGCACCAAAAAACAAAAAAGAATAGCAATGCAGTTGCTCAAAATTCATAACCCGTGCATTCAAATTCAAGTACATCTCGCTGCAATGATCCTGACCTACACCAACGAAATATCCTTCGCACAAGCAAGCGACTGTTTGCGCGCATGTGTAGCGTGCAACTGCACCGATGTGCAGCACGCACCCTTATGTAACAGCTCCCCTTATGTACAGCCTTCCATTCGACTGAGAAACCTAGATTAACGTAGACTGAAAGAGCTATGTGGTCCAGGGATGTGCGTTGCTTTGTGAAAAGGTTTAATCTCAAGTTCCTTTGCTTTGTTAAGCAGATTGACACGAGAAAAATGTGGATAAATATAAATTAACATGGGAAGTGAATGTTATGATGATGTGTGATTCATTGAGACGACGTACATATTAATTTGGAAACATTAATTAAATATACGTTAACAAGAGGTGAACATCTGTTTCTTTCTTTAAGAAGGTTTACAGACTGTTAATTTGTAGGTTTTGCGTCTTATTATTACTCAAACCACAAGCCCTTGTGGTTTTGGTAATAAAAAGACACAATGTCTTTTGCTATGTAAATCCCTGCTATTCCAATACAACTTTCCGCCGAGCCCTTTGCTCCAGAAATGTAAATTGGCTGACGCGATGTTATCGATCGGTGGACCTACCTCAACTCTATTCTAGAAAGTACCCGACAGGTGCCCTTCGGAGCTAGGGCTCCTGGCTGTGCATAGGGCTACCTGCGTTTAGGACAGTGTATTTTTAAGATAATGAAAGGACAAAAGGGTAGGCACCGTTTTTTTTCGTCTGGCTGAGGGAGATTGCTGCTAGGGAGGGTCACTAACTTCTGCTGGTGAAAGTTTTGAGGGTCATGGTTAGTCGAAGGTTCAACCCAATACTAAGTTAAAACTATTTACTAGTCGAAGGTTCAACCCAATATTAAGTTAAACCTATTTACTTTATTGTTTATTGAAGTTCAGCAAAAAAAAAAAACTTAATATTCTTGTGACCAAAATCAACAAATGAAAATAACAAAACGCCGCCGATCCAGCATGTGATATTTCAATATGCGTCGGTACAAAACAAACGACCAAAACATGCAAGTCAATGAACGAGTAATTTATATTCTAGATTATTGAACTCTTCGCGTTTTCTAAATTATCTGCATATTCTTAAATATGGTGTATATCAGGTATTCATATAAGTGAGAGTAAAGATTATGCGCGGAGTAGGAATGTTATCACTTTCCTTTAGTAGACATCGCCTCAATTTGCGTATAAGAAAACAGGACTGGTTATGTTAAAACAGAAGATAGCCCTAGACTTGAAGCACTAGGGGAAAAGGCTTTTATGTATTTCGCATCTGTGTTCTACCTGCGCCTATCTTTTGAGTATCATTTACCATTATTGCATATCGTTGACAGCACTCTTAAGTTTTACAAACTTTATATTTTACAGAGGAGTTGATTAAAAAATAATGTAACATAGCTTACAAATATTTTATCGAGCTTGGTTTTTTTTTCACGAACGAAATATCGAAAAAAGATCAATAAAATGTATTTGATTTACCAAAAAACACCTTCTTCTATTTGTTTCTTACTTAACAAGTTACAGTACCTACCGTAATCTCCTTTTATGGAATTTTAACTGTGCTTAGAGATAGCAAGTATTTCTCTACATCAAAGTTCAGGCAGTGATGACCCTTAGGTCTTTTCACAACGCAGCTTTAGCCAGCCCTAGACGCACTAAAGAGGGGGGAAAAGAGGAAGAGAGGGGAGCGAGTCCTGACCACGTACAACGGAGCGCTGCTGCACCACCGGCCTATATTTAGCCATGCTTTGAACGTACGTGATGTTTATTGAGCGAACGCATGCTCCAACTTTGGATATTATCCCCACATTCGCAGAATTGGAATCACAATTTGAGCCTGTTGGGATCCAGATAACCCGTGATTATAATATGCATATGCAAACGGCAAACGATAGTCATTATTTCTGAAGTATCTCCCCCGGTGCGCTGCGGCGAAACTACGTGACCAACAACTCTTGCAAACATCTATGTAACTCGTGATTAAAATAACATGAACTGAACATCATATTATTTTGTTCCCTGCGTTTGACTTAATAAACACAGGATACGTGACCGGACTTCTGCTTGAAAATTGCAAATATTTTGAAAATAAATAACGATAACGACCCGCGTCTGCTCAATTACAGCCAAGTTACAACAAGCATTTATTACACCATAGAACCACACGCCATTTCCATAATAAATGGGTGATGCGCGTATTTTATGTTGCACAAACCCTGTGACCGTAACGTGTAATGTTCTATTTCTGCTCATAAGCTAGAATTAATCATTTTGAAAACATAAAAATTACAGGAGAACGATTTCTTGGCTCGGTGATCCTTTTGTGTCGTTTTGATTACAGTGAGGAATGAGGTCCTTTGTACTCGGTATCGACGGAGTGGTAGACAAATACTCGTGGCGCGTAGCTTTTGTAGGGTTTGGCATTTTTATATCGACCTAGACATTATGTTCCTTTACAACAAAGGGTATTTACTCCGAACACAAAAGAGAGTCAAAAATCCGCAGATCTGTAAGTGTCATTCTTTTGTCCAGAAAACTTGATCGACTATCTTTATTATTTGTTATTAAACATTTAAGTACTACGAGGGTCAAACTGAAAGTTCTTAGAAAATCAAAAACTGATTACATTAGCCAGTTATTAGTTTTATTATATCTTTTCAAAATATTGTCCATTGACGTCAATACACCGCTGCATGCGATGGAACCACTGGGAAAAGCACTTTGCCCACTCGTCCTTAGGGGTCTCTTCAATGGCATCGCGATACGCAGCCACCGCTTCTTCAGCATTCATAAACCGCTTTCCTTTAAGTTTTTCTTTAATTTTTGGAAATAAATAAAAATCACAAGGCGCGAGGTCGGGGCTATACGGCGGGTGACCCAGTAATTCAACGTTTGATGTCGCCAAATATTCGATCGTTCGCTTGGCGGTGTGCGACGAGGCGTTGTCGTGGTGAAGGAGGATCCTACTGCGAGGTCGTTTCTCTCGAACTTTTTCCAAGACAAGTGGCAAACAATTGGTAGTGTACCATTCTGCAGAAACTGTTTTTTGATCCTCTAACACAATTGTTGCGAAATGACCTATCCTTCCAAAGAACGAGGCCACCATTTTTTTTCCCGCACTTCGATCTCATTTCACTTTAGTTGGCAACTCCTCGAAAGGAAACACCCACTGAGCAGATTGTCTTTTGGTTTCAGGATCATAACAGTAAATCCAGCTTTCGTCACCTGTTAGTATGTCGAACACAGCATTTGAGTCACCTCCGTTAAATTTTTCAATCATTTTACGGCACCAATCCACACGATGGAGTTCACGATCCACACTTGAGCCTTAGTCAAATTATGAGGTATCCACCGGGCGCAAAGCTTCCTGACCGCTAAATGTTCGTGGAGGATTTTGTGCACTTGACTCATACCGATGCCTAAGCTTGTCCGAATCTGCTGATAGGTCACTCTTTTGTCAGTCTCTATCATACGCCGCACAACACAGATGTTATTTTCAGTCGTCGCCGTAGAAGGCCGTCCCTCACGTACATCATCAGTGAGATTAGTGCGACCACGTTTAAACTCATTAAACCAGTTGTAAACAGTCGCACGAGATGGGGCTTCATCGTGAAAGGCCAATCGTAGTCTATCATAACTTTCTTGTTGACTTAAATGACATCGAAAGTCATAAAAAATCATTGCACGAAAATTTTCTCGTGTTAAATTCATGTTGACGTGACACAGACAATTTTCAATTTGCCGCCAAATCGTAAAACAAATGACAAATGAATGAAATATATACTCAGTAATATTGGCAAAGAGTTCTATTTTCAAATTTTAAAATATTTTTTTTATTATATTGTTTATAAGTGGCCAGTTCTAAGAACTTTCAGTTTGACCCTCGTACCTACATACTTATCAGGACCTGTTTCTGCTGTTTTCATCCTTAGCAAGGTACTAAACTTGTGAGTATCCGAATATATGAGCTTCCAAAGGCGTCTGAGATAGAACAATCCGCCTATTTTAGCTTTTCTAACCATTGTAGTTCAATTTCAAAGTGGCATCCCTAATTACAGCCGTCAAGAATACAACATAGTTACTGTCACAGTGACATTGAACGGTGAGAACTTACGCCCATTTCCTTTAAGAAATAAACTCTTGAAGCTTATGTGATTGTGTTTCTTGGAACATTCATGGGGTAAAGTCGTGACGCGGTGGTCTTACGAGGCTATTCAGCAAGCCTTTATAATAATGCGCCTGTTTTATGTCGGTATTGACTGGATAAGGAAAATGGTAGCTTCGAAATTGTTTCTGAAATATGTGATTAGCTGGTGGATAACATTTGGTATGGTTCCTTTCTATTTGAGTTTTCGTCAACTGAAGTTACCTATTTCTTTACGTCATTCATCACGTTTCAGTAGGACATTAATGAGTTGCTGTTACACAAATGAGATTCCAAAAAAACACGTTAATTCTGATCCTTTGCACTCACTAAGCAAGTGTGCCAACCATTAAAATTCACGGTTAAGTAATTTTAAAGCAGTAAATTATAGAGATCAGTTTCCCGATTAAGACCTTTAATTTGGTGTTCGCGTTAAAATTCTCGATTTTCTTACAATGTTTTAGTCGTCAATTTTGTGGAGTCGATTCTGTTGAGTTGCATGCACGCTATTACCGTAGGCTGGTCACACGTGGGCGTAACCATTGACCCTGCCCCCCCTCTTTCACCCTTCACCCCTCTTCTTCCATGAAACCTTCCGAGAAGCCTGCAGAGTAATCACCACCATGTATTAAAGTCACGACAATGTAGCTAAGTAATGTAGGTAACTTGCCTAGGAATTTGCGCAGACATTTTAATGGAAAAAGTGACAGCGATTACGATCGTTCTCAGTTTAGGAAGGTACGTTTATAAAAGAAGTCAGGTTTATAGTTTACAGATTTATGATGAAATATTAAATACGTTATGGCAAAAGCAACTTCCTGCGGACAATAAAGAAGTGTTACCTATCAGGTACCTATATGTTAACTCTAATTTGTCTTGATCCAACATAATTATCTAGGTTCAGCAAGCAAAAACATTAATATAAGGTAAGCCCATTCATCCAAAAATGAAATTCATGGCCACATTTCATGTTGTCAACTTGGAAACATAGCCTTTAATGATTCTTATCCATAACCAAGAACACAACCAATCAGTACTACATGCTGGTTTAAATACATGAAAATCAGTCACATCAATAGTATAGTGACATTCTCAGTTGATACAAAAAGTAATTGCTTAATAAGATAAGTGGAACAATACAGTGAAAGCATATTTTCCACCAAGTTTCACCGAGACTTTTCTGAGAAAAAGAAACCGAGCTGCACAGCGGGAATCGGAGAAAAAGTTACATAAAAACGTGTAAAACGCGCCAACCGCATCGCACCGCCAACACAATAACATAAATCGATAGAAGGAAGCCCTCCGACTAGTTCAGCAGTGCGTGAGGGCGACCTAATACACTCTACGATGCATGCGGGCTAAATATACAGGGCCCGCTGCGTTCCTGCGTTGCACCACGCCGAACGGAACTTATGTCGCAACGACAACGTCCACAATTGCTTGTCCGGAGAAAACAACCGGTTTCCACGACCCCACCGCGAGTTCGAAACCTTATTCTGTTATAGATTGGAGCGGTTTTACAATGAGCAGCCGGCGGAAGAAGGCCGTTTCGCAATGCAGTGCCGCGGTAATAACACAGCTAGGTGCATTTTCGCTGCAATTTCGCTCTCGGTCGGGCTGTGTGTTTGTGGCGTGCTGAAGATCAGGGCTAACGATCGGCGAGGTCGTTCGTCTCGCTCGCACTCGAGCCCACGCCGGCGTCTAGCAAAAGAAACGCTACAACTCTATCTGACAGCGACGCGACGCGACGCCCGAGAGGCTTTTGTGCGTTTTCAATGTTTATGTTTATACAAACTCACGTACAAGGGGTGCTTTGAACGGCGGTTGCTGCGTAGTTATAAATTCCGCGACTGTTTTTTGTTTTTTACTCAAGCCTACGTATTTTGCACGGCTAGGATGTGTTGCGTGCGGTAATGTAAATTTTATTGCGCTGACCTTTGAGTACAGCTGATAAATTCATGATAACATTTTACGATACTATTTTAACGACCTCACATAACTTCATTGTGAAAAGCGGCTGGGTATTCAAATATTCCTCCAACATAACCTAATTCATAACCATATCATGTATTCTTCAAAATCTTTCAATCAACTTAGAGTCGTTAGTGTTTGAGAATTATTGCAAATGCTTTTAAAGAGAATCACTTGTCGTTGAGAGTGAATCGCTATTGAAAATAGGGCGATAGTAACTTGTAGAGATAGCCGCAAATAGGTACAAGTGAAAAGTACTTTAGGTCACAGATAAGATGATTTATAGCTGTACTATTTAATAGCCGGGCAGCACCTATACGCGTATTATTTTCTATACCTAGTATTACTTTGTTTTGTTAAAGTGTCTACAGTTATTATATCATTGGTATTATGGATTTTTCTTTACTTATATATTCTTGACTGCAAAAACAAAGTGAAGTACAAATGGCGGGCTTAATTCTTTAAAGCATTATCTACCAGTCAACCATTGGGTGAGGCAAATACAGTTGAGGCGGCGTCAAAGAACAAAATAATTACATAATATATTCACATGCTCTAAGTTTTTTAAAGACCCATCGGACAGAGAATTAAATTATTAGAATAGTACCAGCAAATATACCTCTATTCTGGGAGATATTCCGAAAATAAGGTGAGCTAATCTCAGACCAGAAAAAAAATCTTCGACACAAAATGAACCAAATAAACTTCATAATGGAAGATTGTGGAGGTAATTTAGTTTATAGATAAATATTTAGCTTCTGATCAATCAAACGTAATTTGTTGTTTACAAGGTATGGCAGTCCCATATGTCAAAGCCATCTGTTCGCTGCGTCTCTTTTTTTCCACATCCTTTAATCCAGACTATTGACCTCAAACTCCACAATAGGGGTCGAGGCAATGTACAATTCTTCCCCCAACGAATACGAAGGTCAAGGCAATTTTTAGCCAAATTTCGGAACTACAGGTGTTTTTTGTTAATCAACGTGGTTTCTTTAGATTATGCCCCTAAATTCACTTAATGGAGCTTTAATGAAAAAAAACCTTATTTTTCCATTCACAAAATAATTATATGCCTATATTCATTATTTTATTATTATCTATCAATTATATACTATATACAAGCGAAGTTTGGAGTGAGATAATTTATGTTATATTGTGAGCAATATATTGCTCCAAATAGCCTATCAAATAACGAACCGAAAAAAAAGAATCGCAAACGCCAACGTCTCATAAAAAACAAATAAAAGACAATCGCGAGCGCGAATAATGAAATCGTTTCTCCTCGGCGGTGAATGTGAAACAAATGAATATCGTCGCGCGATCAATACACGAGCTAATTCAAAAGACGACCGCCTATTGTTTTACCGTGGCGGGACGTCAAGTAATGTCAACGATGTGTTTCTTGGCACTTTGGCACCGAATGACACCTAGACACGTAGATACCTTAGGGTTTTATAGCTTGTAGGTATTTCATGTTTCCAATAACTCTTGTCACTAATTAGATCTTAGGGTATTTTATTATAATTGACCAATATTAATATTAAAATTATTTATTTCAAGTGCTTAGTCCCATTAATTTGCTATGTGCATATGAAAAATAAAACAAAATTAATAGTAAGTCATATCAAATAGGCCTATCTCAGATCCACGTTTCATAAGATACCTACCGCCGATTCGCCTCCCGGTAGGTTTCGGGCCAATGCCTGTAAATAGGATTCGAACAATTTATTGATCAAAGAAGATTTGTAATGAAATTGATAAGTTGCTAAAGATTTAATTCAGCGAAATATGACATCAATAGTATTAGTTTTTATTGATAGTATACATTTACTATCAATATAAAAACATTATTATTGTATTTGTAGATTATTCAGAAAGAAACTTTTTAACTGAAAACTACAAGCTACTTTGCTATCGATGCTAGCATGCCATTCAGAGTGTACCCTGACTAGAAAAATGGTTTCATAACAACGCGATGACGCCGAAATCAGGGCGTAACCGCGTATTGCGCGATTACGGCCCATCCCGTAACCGGCGTAACCGAACGAGTACTATATTTACTTTGGGCACGTGTTCCGGCACTGAATGGGCGCTGCCTTGCCCTTGAACCGGGAACGCACGGCACGCACCGCCCGCCCAAACGGCAAGCCCCCTTTTGCCCCCTTCGCCCCCGAAACCCCCTAATCAATAGCGGACAGTGGACTATGACATGACGTCTTGTTAGTGAAACTGTAGTTGTTTGGTAACAATGTGTTTTTTGTGTCATTTTATTTTATTCTAATAGGTTTTGAAAGAATGGAACGAGGTTTAAAATGTACTTAGTTAGATCGAACTAACAACCTTCAATTTATTTTGTTATCGTTACCATGATGTTAAAAATATACGATTTCAAAAAATTAACAGCCTCCCCCTGTTTGAAATAATGATTTTGATACTGCCAAAATAACTATGTGATAGCTCTACCTAAACACAACGTTATGGAAATCTATACAGTCAATTGCTACTACATTTTATACTCATATACTCATAATACAGTGGCCAGCACATCAGACTACCCACTTTTGTTATACAAACTAGCCCTTATAACAACTGAATAAAATACCGCAGTGTTTACTTTGACGAGCTGTTGTCCGTATAATAGACATTTGTAGAAGGTAGTAGTAATGTGGGTGCGCTTATATAACAGCTAAGCCTATTAAAGCTACGCCTATATAAGCTTGTTTTCATAACAAATTATTAAAAACAGGGGATAAAGAAAAAACACTTATTCGGGATTATACTTATTCGGTAATTGCAAGTATATAAAGCCAAAGTTTTGAAGCAGCAGCTAAAAACATTGTTCCTGTTCTTTTACAAGCTTCTCTCGAATTTCTCCGTTCGTTTTTCTTTAAATAAAAGTTGGAGTCCGAAAATAAAGTGGTTACACCACTTTTAAGACTAACTTTTTATTCCATTCATCGTTGTTATGCTACTTAACAATCAAGTTTCAAATCGGATTATTTTCTCACGAACACTGGAATATCTTTAAAAAAGAAAGATATCCGTTTCCGACGGCGAGCGAGCCACGAGGCAAGACATAGTCACGCGAGCACCGCATACTTGCTCATAGGGTTGAAAAGACCGGTATCATTATCGGTATTTTTATTAAAAATGCATTTCTTATTAACGGAATGAAAAAATCCATTTAAGTATTGGTTAATCAATCACAAATCTATACTATATATACTAATATTATCAAGGTGCAGGGTTTGTATGTTTGATCACGCTAATCTCAGGAACTACTGAACCGATTTGAAAAAAATGTTTTGTATTGGATAGCTTATTTATCGAGGAAGGCTTTAGGCTATAAAACTTTACGCTGAGACGGGAGGGGAGGGAGCAAAATCAAAACACGCGGACTAAGCCCAGGGGGGATCGCAATAACTTAATAACTCCCATACATTCTTGTATACTGAAATTTTCTGTCAATCTTTTTTTATGAACGTTCCTATTGGTTTTATTAGAGAAAAAAAAAACAGATCGTTAAAACCAGAAAACTCGGCCAAAATTTTTAGAAACCAGAGTAAATGAATGAATGCCTAAAAAAGAGGTTTCTGTTAAGTAACCACAAAATGTTGTGTATCGTTTAGACGAAGCTATACTTAATGAGCGGTGTAATTCAACTCGGGTAGTGATTTCATGACGCAAAACCGAATTCAAAAATAACAAGGAAGTATCAAAAATATTAAGGATTCAGTTAATTATAAGAACAGTATAAATTGCACTTGTAAAAAGCAACGTTGGCTGTTCGACAGACGAGGACTCGAACCCCGTGTCTTACGCTATCCGGGCGTATGCCTATACCACTCGGCCACCGTCACATTAGTAAGCCTGTTGAATTTGGCAAGCGCTTACTTTAACGCGTAGGCTGCGTGGCATCATCAATGTTGCGAGATTGCTCGTACAATTTTGTGTATTTTTTGATTTATATTATTAAGTTTGTATAGTAACAAAACACTATAAAAACAAAAATGTAATCATAAGAACAGTGTTTGAATAAATAGCTGTAACTTTGTATAATTACGGTATAGTATAGTATAAACCCTGCAATGACTCTATTTGCGTTTCTTTGAAGTGTTTAACGTTATGCATCGTCATCCGTGTGCTTGGTTGCCAAGTGTACAGCCGGTTAGTTGACTGATCAATACTAACGTGTGTTGTATTATTAGTCGTGGTTAGTACGCGGATTAGTCGCTACTACAGACAGCAATTGCTAATTATCTATACCTACATTTATTTCTTGTATTTCTTAGTCAAAAGTTATTATTACCAGACGGAAAAATATTGAATGTTTACAGTTATTTGTTATTCGTAATATTTATATTGGTTTGACTTGTTTAAAAATTTAAAATATAGACCCTTCAAGTAACCAGTCATCAATTCTAAATGGTTTTAAATATATAAAAATATTATTGTTGTTTTCATACACAAGAAATCAAACCGGCACAGTATTGTAATTGTCTAGTTATAAAACTTGATGAGTCTTGACACTGTCATTTACTACAACGAGTTAGCGATTTTGATATAAATTGTTGAAGGTTGAAGCAAATATACCCACCCGGCACGGGAACAGCAGCAACCTGTTAACCATACGGAAGCACGTTACGTTACGTAAAGGAACAGCAGCGACAGGCATTCTATGACAGGTCTTCTTGTGAATGACAGCCCGTTTGACAGGGTGGACGGATAGTCGTCAACCAGTGGGCGGCGCGCCGTAAGCGCGTTACAACGCATGCGCCGCTGGTCGAGAGTGGGTTCCGAGTTGGTCTCGATCCGAGGTGGTGTCATTACGAAGTTGACAGATGTGCGTTGAAGTATAGAGTGCGTTTAATACAAAGAATATTAAACGCGTCGAGTTGATACAGTGCTGTCACCGTGAAGGGTGTATAGATGTGCTACAACATTAGGGATTATAACTTTTGATTTATCTCTGAGTTAAATCGTTTAAGAGCACTATGACAAGATAATTACGTACACTCGGTAGAGCCATTGATTAAAATATTGCTCAGATTGTAGATCACATTCAGTTTATATGCCCTCAGTGGGTCTTTAAGCAGAAGCAAATGATTTTTATTCATACCATGTGAATTAAGTTACTACTGCTATTGCTATGTGTTCCGTGGTCTGTTGACCGGTCGAAAAGTTAGTAACTAGCTGACCTAAATTTAATATGGGTATTTACCGCAGTTAATTTCGAGATAATTATTATTAGTAATATATTTAAAAGTTTAACATAAGATTCCCGTTTTACTACCTGATGAGGATCCACACCTTTACACACTGCACCCTTTACACTTTTACGCACCCTTTAGACACTGCGACTTTTAGCAGCGATGATAACGCGCCGTAGTATCGATGAAGTCGCAAAATGTCAACCTTTACACACTGCGCTACTTTTAGCATCGATACAGTCACAATGCTAACGGCCGTTAGCATTGATACAGTCGTGCTTCTATATCGATGCTAAAGTTAATCTGTTCATTGCGTGAGTCGCGATGCTGAAACGCCTTTTCAAAACGCGCGACTGCATAGATTCTAAAAGTCGCAGTATGTAAAGGTCTTACACTCTGCGTTACTTTTAGCATTGATACAGTCGCGTTGCTAACGCGCGTTAACAACGATACAGTCGCGATGCAGAAGCTGGAAATTGACAAATTATGAACTGAATTTTGGCGACTGCATCGATCCTAACGCGCGACTGCATCGAGGCTATATTAAATCTGTTCGTTGCGTGAGTAGCAGATGCTAAAAGTCGCATTTTGTAAGGGGTCTAAGGGTAATCTTGCAATTTATGTTTGATTTTTTATGAATTTAATCTGTGGAATAAAATTAAGTTAAATATTACGAAAGCGTCGATATTATAAAAAAAAACTTTGAAAACTATTGTAAATTTAAATTACAGACCATGTTGGTATTCAAAACTAGTTTTTAGAATGAATGAATGAGTTACACGTGTAGCAGATTTAGGTTGACACTTCTTTTTAACTAAAAAAGTATTTCAAAGATAAATTACTAATACAAGTTACTAATACAATTATGGAGTGATTAATAATGTTATGAACACATAAATATGAGAAGACTAAACTTTACCATTAAAAATGATTTCCATAAAATAGATAATTTTGTCAGACAAACCTATGAAAATAAAGATTTAAGTATCTGTTTCAAATAAACCCGATCAAAATGAATCTGTAATAAGAATACTTGGAAGAAAATCTGTGGTTTTGCTAATAATCGCCTTAATGCCTTAATAAGGAAGATTAAGCGATTATAAAAAGTACAAAGCCCGTTATATCAGATCTATCTTTAGAATCATGCCCTTTTGTCTTTTACAAATATTTTTTTATATATTAAATTTCACTTCTTTGTTTTTAATTTACAAATGAAGCTTAATGAGTCAATTTTTAGTTATGATGAAACGTAGAAGAAACTTAAAATGTGTGAATATTATTGGGGTTATTACAAGATAAGTCAAGATTTTATAATGTAAGCGTTTGTACAGACTAATTGGTGCACTAATTATGTTCAGATTGTGTGCGTTTGTGGCGCAACAATTTCTACTCAACAGTCTGAAATAAGAAGATCTGCGTAAGCGCACCGTAACATCCCTCTGATAGTTGACTACAAACTAGAGCAAGACATTACTGCCAGGAAACCAGAGAGAAAATATCCGACTCTAACCTAAAATCACCTTGACCGGTTTTACATCTGCCGGTGGCCGGTCCGGTGGGCAAGTAGGCCGCGCTGTCCATTGTCAAACTTATTGCTCACGCGCAAGCATAGTTCTTGGCCATCATTGTTTTGCTGAAGGCGTCTGATCACAGCGTAATCGCTTTTTGTTTCTTACAGCTCTCACAAAAATTCATCGAAAAAGTCTTACTCATATCTAAAATAATAATGGACAGCTCTTTTCGACGTGAACTGTACGCGTTTGGCTGTAAAATAAATCTTTGTTCGCGACCTAGTTTCTTTTAGTGATGTATGCGATGCGGCAAAAACTATGTAGCACTGAAGAAAGTGATGGCTGAAAGCAAGCTGCTCGCATTTACAATGCTGTAAATGTTGTTGAAGCCTGAATACGTGGTATGGTGCATGAAATAGTTAAAGAACCCGGAGGTAATAGTATAGTCAGCTTAATTGACTTAAATATATATTCTTAAACATAATGTCTTGTCAAGAAACGTTAACAAGTACCTACGGTACCTACATGTGTAAACACAGTTCAAAATAATCAAGTATTGAATAATGAATGGAACTCATATTAAATATCATATGAAGGGCGAAAAACATCCAGCTCAATAGTCTTTTGTTTTGAGATAGGTAACTCTCGTACAAGATTATACCTAGTTACTTGTTATTTGTCATGAGATATTGACTAGTATCTATCACATAAATTTATAATGCTCAGTCAAGTGTAAACTGAAATGAATGCCAATTTGTAGCCTAATGCAACATATCGAAAACTATACAAACTTCCTAAATAGCTTCATATTCTTCAACTTTATCATCATCTGTTTCAAAAACTTGCGTCTCTTTGAATAAAATAAGACTATTTAGATCATCCCTTGAATTGGAATTCACAAAAACGTTGGCCTTCGTCAAAGATTAGCATACGTTACTATTATACTTAATATTACTAGTACACGTATTATAAAAGATGAACGATCCCATTCGCGTCCATTAAACTCAAAGCGTAAATAAGCTATTACGATTTTCATACAACTATGAATCACGATCTAGTTCTCAATTCCTTAGCGACCGGCCCTCTTGTTTATTTTTTATTTCGGTCATCGGCCGTGCGCCACTACCAATGCGCGTTCCATTGACATCAATTTAGGGTTAGATTTAAACAGCTCTTTACAAACACAAAGAGAACTCGCTCACAGCGAACTAGGCCCAAACCTTCTTATAGAGGTATTATGCTAATCCTCGCACGTGCGAATCTAAAATACGATCCCATAAATAGCGACAAAGCATCTCGTTATAATATCAACACAAACTCGTTTCTCATCAATGCCGACACTGCCAGCAACTGCACAACGCTCGATTTAATTATTATTTTAACGCAAACTGTAAAATTATTCTTATAACCGTGCAGATTTCCAAACCTACGCTCGCTGTTCTTGTTTTTCAAGGCTTTTAATACGGATCGGAGCGCTGCGTTTAATCTGATAAGTTTCGGTTACCGACTAACAAAATAAATCTGGGCTTATTTATGAGCGTGAATTTAGAATTTGTCAAATAATTATAAGTTTTATTTTTGCCTCCGATTAGCATCAATTATCTTTTGATATTCCATTCTAATTCTTCTTTCATTCACTCTCGCCTTTCTTTTCATTTATGGTGTTATATAAAGTCCATTCCTGTAAGTAATTACAAAAAATTGCTTTACCTCCTCCCGGAAACCATTAACTCGATTTACTATTACGTCTGTTTTATTATTTATCTCCACTGAAACCACGGTTTGAAAGACGAGGCCGCTTATTTTCGAAAATATACGACAGAGTTTATAGGTGTAGTCACCTTGTAACAAAAAATCTGAAACAATGGCAGAAGCTAACGAAATTTGGTTTAACATGCAAATGTATTTGTAGTTAGGTCACGCTAATGTTTGGTCTAGGCATTCGATCGGGCAGCGTGTGTTGACCGGGCAATTCACCTTGAGACCGCACCTTGCTTCGTGTAAGTGGAGGAAATAGGAATGTTGCAAGCTGGTTCTTACCGCGAACCGGCTTGGATTCCACTCGAGTTGGTCGGGTTGTATCGTTTGGTACAATGCTCGAGGACCGGTCGGCTGTGGGTGAGCGAGTCGTGGAATGCGCGGACGAACTGAGACGGCGTGATTTGAAAGTGTACGAGCGGCTATCGACTTCACGAATATTCTCCACGCCGAATCGATTGATATTCTCAATCAGATTTTTATTTCCACTAACATCCTGAATGTACCTAACTGTACAAAACACCGATTCTAATTGATAGTTATTCAGCGTGGGCTGTTTTTTAACTCATTCAATTTCAAGCGGGCAATTGTTTGGCAATCTCAAATTGCCTGTAATCATACACTGTAATCTTGTATAATGGGGCGGCTTTACATCATTACTGTTGGTAGGTAATCAAATTATCATATTCAATGCATAAACACTGTTTCGCGCTCCTAGTGTGACTAAAAAAAGTTAATGAAATTCAAAGAAAAATATATATAGGTAAGTTGCCCGTTGTTAACACATTGTGTAAAGATTTGATGAAAAAAATAATTTATGTAATGAATGAAGTAACTATTTCCATGACTTATATTCTAATAAAGCCAACAATAACTGTCTGAGGTATTTAAATTTAATTTATCAAAGATGGATGGAACTTTTTACAATACTTACGTAATTGGATACTATGAATGTTTCATTTATTATTACTTCCTAATGAGATTTGTTTGCATTACTTTGTTGCCATAGTTACAATGTTGTTTAAACGTAGATAGCTATTGTTGTACAGTCATCCTATTATAATTCTAGGAAAGCTCATTGAACCCAATAGTTTACAAAAAGTCAATTACGTCAAGTTATCTCATTGATACGTAATTCAGAAGGTAAGGAAGCAACAATGGTCAATAATACAACCATCGTAACTGCACAGTCATGTGCCAATGTGCAACGAATTAGGTTTTTTTTAAATATTTTAGTCTCAAAACTAATAGAGGATGCATAAAAGGAACTGAGACAAGTAAATTCTTGCATAGTTGCAATTTGACTATTATTTGATTTAGTATTCAATCTTGTGAAGCCACCCGAAACTCAGTAATGTTGGGACACATAGGTACTTTCCCTCTCGATCAACTGAAACTGATTTATACAGGTATTCAGTTTCAATTTCAACGAAAATATGAGAGTCTAATATGAGAAAAGTTATAGAACATTTAGAAAATGGTCACAATTTTGTAGAGTAAGAATCTGAGTAAGTTGTTCCGCAAAATTGATTGGTTTAAAAATTTTGTGCCGCCCCAATTTCTAAATGGCTGTGTCAAGCACAACGATAGAGACAAAAAAAACGATCAACAGTAATCGAATAATTGGATGCATATTTACCTAAAGTTCATTTTTGGCTGAGATATTATGGAGGCGGCTACTCCAAAAATATATTTTTAATATAAATCCTGGGATTCCAACAAATTCGGGAATGCAAAACTAGTCTGTAACATAGTGAGAAAACGATACGTCTTTAGCATATCCTATTTATTATAAAAAAATCGGCCAAATGCGAGTCAGACTCGCGCACTGATTCCGTGCCAACGTTAACTGAATTAGGCAATCCACTTACTTCCATATTTCGAAAAAAAGATGGTGGCATTCGCCCTATTGCTATTGGCTCAACATTTTGTCGTCTTGCAGCCAAATTAGCCTGTCGTGATCTTTTTCTCCTTTGAAAGAGTATTTTCAACCCATTCAACTTGGTTTCGGCAGTAAGGGAGGTTGCGAGGCCGTGGTTCATTCCGCTCGTAATTTCCTCTCTTGTGACGAATCTGAAGTTTTTTTGAAAGTTGATGTGAAGAATGCTTTCAATTCTCTTGACAGGTTTGCCATGCTGAATGAAGTTCAGACTCACACTCCACAGATTTATCCCTTTGTTCCTTTTTAGTTTTGGCATCCATCCTATCATTTCATCCTTAAATTCTAAATTCAATGCCTGGTATCTGAATGACGGCTCCTTTGGAGGCAAAGCAGATGTTGTGTTAGATCTTGTCCTGATTATAGAAGGATTTAAGAAAGTAGGCTTGGAACTGAACCTTTCAAAATGTAAACTTTTTATTAATGATCACGTTCCGTCTGGTTCCCGTCAGGCAATCATTGATAAATTCAATTCCCTTGCGCCTGATATTAAAATTCTGAATCACTTTGCCTTCTGGGTGCCCCTCTTCTTGATCCCAGCATCGAACCTTTTCTTGATTAAATTGAATAATTTCACCCTTTCAGCCCCCAGATTAGAACACCTAAATTCACACATTGCATTTACTATACTTAAATCGTGTCTTTTTGTGCCTTTACATATTTCCTACGTACTAGTCCTATCTGGAAAAAAAATAATTATTTTAAACTATTTGACACCACCCTTAAAAATAGTTTGGAAAAAAAATTAAATTTACATTTCGATAATAATTCTTGGGCTCAGGCTTCGCTTCGTATTCGTTTTCGTGGGATCGGAATTCGCCAAATTTCTAGTATAGACGTCCCGCTTTTCTCTCCTCTTTGCATAACACTTCCGTTTTAGCCGGAAAAATCTTTGAACATCCTCACTAACTTTCTGAGGTGAGAGAGGCGGAGGAGTTTTGGCAAGGCCTCTGTCCTAGAGAAGACATCCCAAAAGAACGTCACCAGCAAAAACTTTGGTATGTCCCTCTTGCGAGAGAGACCTTCAATTCTTTACTCAAAAATTCCGTCAGTGACAGTGATCGCGCAAGGCTCTTGGCAGTTTCCTGCAGAGATTCTGGCTTGTCTTCATGCTTTACCGTCGAAAAATTTGGGCACTCTTTTCGATAGTGAGTCTTTCCGGGTGTGTGTGGCCCTTGGTATATGTGAAATTTTTACGTGTCCATGTGGCAAGGAGGTTGATAAATTTGGTCTCCACTGCCTTTGTTGCCAGCAAAGCGCTGGGCGTCTCGCCCGTCACGCTCCCCCTAATGACGCCATTAGAAGAGCTCTTGTGACCATTAATGTTCCTTCCACGTTGGAACCACGTGGTTTGGTCCGTGATGATGGCAAGAGACCCGATGGCCTCACGCTTATTTCCTGGGAACGGGGTCGGGCCTTAGTTTGGGATGCAACTTGTGTCGATACTTTGGCTCCCATCTCAGAGAATCAGCCCTTAAAGCTGGAGCAGCAGCGGAGTTGGCTGAAAAGACCAAGCGTCGCAAGTACGTTTCACTTGCAAGTGATTATGTGTTTGCGCCGTTTGGCGTTGAAACGTTTGGGCCGTAGGGACCCTCTGCTAAATTGCTGTTTAGAAAAATTGCGCCAAAACTAAATTCTTTAACAGACAATAATAAAGCTGGCTGGTTCCTAGCTCAAAGAATCAGCATAGCTATCCAACGCGGCAACGCAGCCAGCATCACAGCCTCCTTGCCGCAAGGAAATGGTTTCGTTTTTGAATAGGTAGATATTAAGTTATTTTTTATGTTGCATGTCTTAGTTTTATTTTATTTTCTTGTTTGTTATTAATAAAGAATCACCAGTGTAAGAAGAGCAGTAGACAGAATACAGTACATACACACAGTAGTACAACTGATTTGGTTCTAAATATAATGAAAACACTAGATATATTTTTTCGATATAAACTTGCTTTCCATATTAGCATGATAAACTTAAAATAGGTAAATAATCCTACACCTGATTAGATTAAATAGTGAACAAAACTATTTTAGAAATTCCACAATCCCGGTTTTTTTTCGATTCATAAACGCATTCTATATTGCAAACTCTTCAACTTTATCCAATCATTAATAATCCCACTTCCCAAAAAGTTACTTCAGGGTAGGCTTACAGAAGTTCTAAACAAATCGTCAAATAAATGGTAATCGGTCTTGGAGAATCTTGGTTTGGTGCAAATTCTGGGCAATATACATCGTGGTAAATGTTACAAATGCGACTCATCAGTATTTTAACAGATCAAACTTTTGCCATGTGGTATCATTCGTCAAATATGGTTGTCACATCTATTCAATCACCTTCCCACAGCCTTAACAAATCTGGATGAAGGCATCAAGTGTTCAGTTTTTGCAAAAACCTCTCCAACCGCACGACCGTGTCAGAAAATAGAAAAACAGATCATTATCGAATCCTCGGACCACCTTTGCAATTCCAAACATTTTATCAACGTCGGTCAGCGTTGTTGCGCTGTGTCGACTCTACGCCCACGGTTTTACGGTCCACTATTCGTTTGTTCGTCAAAATAGGGTTACCTAGTTTTCAAAAGCTGAATCTTGGTTTAAACGCTGCAGATTTCGTTATTCGTCATGAAGTTTCGGATCTTTTAACACGACTGACTGACATAAAAGAAAACAGTTATAAATTTTTATCCTGTTTAGGAATCTGACATTGTTTTATTCATGTTGATAGTAGTGATTACGCTTAAGTTGGTATAATTCTGTTTCATGTTTCTCCTCTGGGCCACGAATAGACATTATTTCTAGACTGGATGTTTTAATGCATATGTTCATAGTTGGCCAAAATCTTTACCGCTCTTCAAGTGTTTTTGATTTTTCTAAAGGTCTCGAACATAAGTGATTCCCTGATCACAAGATCCACAAATGGTATCCAGTATTGGCATGGCACCAGTCGCACAATCAGCATCGACATAATTCGGTAACCCTACCATCACACCGCCCACTCAGGTGTGGCATAACAAACTATTTGTTTTCATCGTCCCCGCGACTGGCTCGGAAACCCCGATGTTTAACGGGCCGTCCCAATTCAAGACCCGAAATAACCGGCGCACTGTCCCACTTCTCTCCCCTCCCAAACCAACTGATCTGTGCGATACGCGGTATGGCCTGTCAGAAATACACAGTTGATTTCTGATTTGATCTTGGTCTTGGTTGATTGAAGCAGATATTCCAGCCGTTCCATTATGAAAGGACGGTTGTAAGTTAGTTTTTACCATTTTGTTACTAATTATAACTGTTTCATCAACGATTCTTTGATTTAGATTAACTAGTTTATCATCATATTCACCGGAAGCAGCGCGACTATAACAACATTGATCATATCATCGTATTTGTTAATCTTGTGTCCTGTTTAAATTTCTGGAGTCATTTTTTTATTCACAGTAACTATGTGTTCTTTTATTGGATTTTAATGGAACACAACATTACTGTGAATAAAAAATCAGTTGATGGCTTCTTCTGTTTCCCTTATTATTTGTAGCTAACAACAACCACACAAACTTCTTGTGACAGATTTTTAATTAGCCTCCGACTTTATCTACAACGCTCATTAGGGTTGAGCAACACTGCTTTTGTCTGCTTTGTTTAGGATTCCGTATCCTCCATAGTACTAGTGGTTTGTCTATTACTGCATTTTTTTCTTATAAGTATGTTCAGTTTTCTTCATTTAGAACATAATTCAAGCTTGCCTCAAGACTGAGAGTATTTTTTTCACCATTATATACGATACAAATTCATAATGTCTTATGCACAATAGTACCTACATCTATGAAGGATCAACAAAATAGTTATTATTTCTTATCTAATAATTACTTCTTTATTACTCGTAGACCGTACTTTTATGATAACTTTCATATTATAAATAATTTTAACAAAATTGTCAGTCAATGTTTCGCCTTTACATTAATATTAATCGTCTGCGCAAGCGCAGATTTGTGGATGTGATAAGCATGACGTCATTCCAATTCCATTATTATCCCGAACGCGTAGGCTAGAGTCCGTACACGTGTCTGTCGTCTGTCGGTCTGTCAGACCCGTTATCGGATAGCATGGTATGGCCGTAGTAAAAATAAAACGGTTTTTGTCCTTGAAATTGTTCAATGATGTCCGAAAACTTTAATTTAACTAAGACAAGACGAAGTGAAATTTTAAATTTACAATGTGATTATCAATAGATTAGCATTGCTATTTAACGCGGTCAGCCAGTATCACTGTCTCCTTGCCGCAAGGAAACTGTTTTTGAAAAGGTAGGTTTTAATGTCCAAGTTTATTATTATTTTTGTTCTATGAGATGATTTGATATCTTCCGTATTTCAAGACTTGAAAAAGAACTATATTATCTATAAAGTAGTTTAATGACGTAACTCTGTCAGTTGTTATTGGATGGAAAATAAACTGGTCTCCGTGGAAATTCTGGTAAAAGTGCACCATTCTAGTGAGCGCTATGAAGATCCTGCTTTACTCTTCTCCACTAGCTATGGTATAGTGTACCCAAATATCGTTGGAGGGGTGAACGACCGCGTACCTGCAATCGGCCGTGTTGACACAACCACTGTGTGACGTACTCAAGTGATAATGAGTGTCAGTGCAATGTACTTGAGATTCACGCTTTTGCAAATGGACACGATTCCATCTGGAATAAGAGCCGATATTTTGAAATCAAATTCGGAACGTAGTTTGATCTGGCAGATATTTTCATCGAGTTCATTCCTTATCCTCCGTTTCGGATATTCGCATGATCTCTCTTTTGATATTAGGAGTATTCTGTAATAACTTAGCTGCCTCACTAGGAATTTTAATGATCGCTTTGTGGTTTAGTTATTAAATAAATAATAAATATAATAAATATCCTTCGGACATTTCCACACATCGCCATCTAGCCCCAAAGTAAGCTACTCAAAGCTTGTGTTATGGGTGCCAGACAACGGATATAATACTTAAATACTTTTTTTTTTTTTTTTCGTAAATACATACATGATATACATAGAAAACACCCAGACCAATACAAACAGACATGTTCATGCACACAAATGTTTGTATTGTGCGGGGATCGAACCCGCACCCGCTGCGTAGTAGGCGATTTCTCGACCACTACACCAGACGGGTCGTCTAATTGACTGTCTTTTTGACTAATTTCAAGACATTGATTTTAAATTAATCTGCGCGTGTGTATTTCCTTTACTGTAGCTCTTTTTCTCGAAAACTCGACAGTAAGCCGCAATATTTAAAAGGTCTCTCACTTTGAACGTAGGTTTCCTAGAACTTTCAAGCACCTCATATCAAGTTGCCTACCACAATCGTAGTTTTATAACGCGAACTTCGCCACCGCGGGAATCGGGGCCGCGGCCTTGCCCCGCTTCTAAAGATTGGCACATTTTTATCACTTGCTTGAAACACGGCCAAACCGAAGTCTGCTTGATTGATGGAACAACCCTTCGGAGTCATTGGCATCGAAGACCTATTACGATGATGATGATGAGATGTGGCTGATATCGCGGAGATATAACCGTCTCCTTGTAAGTCTAAAAGTTAACTATCGTAAGCATCATATCTGTTATTAAAAAATCATGTAAAAAATCCTGATAAATATTTTTGACAAATCATCATCATGAGTTTATGTTTTGACTGATGTGAGTTTGTTTCTGATTCTATCTCATTTATCAAATCGACTGCGGCATTCTCTGCCGTTAGGTCTATTTGCTTCAAGTATGCTTCTTTATCGTATTTTAACACCAAAATATACTTGGCGATTTCTTGTGGTGGTCTTGATTAAAGAAGTCATATTAATTCAAATGCCACAGTTCATGGAAGCAGTCTAAATAATCTTTAACTCATTAGGAACTTGCTTTATTTTATCTATCTTTGTTTGTAATGCATTCGTCGAATTTAAAATCGTTCAGAACATAGTAAGCCGGCGTCGTGTTTTATATTACGAACTTTATAAATTAGTACAACATTTAAAATATTGTCTTTTAGGCGTGACACCGATAGTTGTACTTTTGATGTGAGAACTAGTAGGTTATCGAATCATGTCCTGACTCCTGATCGGTTTAATTTTTTTAAAGGATCAGAAGAGAATCGTTACTATAAGATTCTTGTTAGAAATTTCACCAAACGGATTAATTGTTGTTTTAAAACCTTTAGACTTCAACAAGCAATATAATCACAAAGTTCATTCAACCATTAAATAACGAAGACATAGTACAGGAAATAACGAATGGTTAGATCCATGAAAGTTAAAAAATGACCAGCCTGCCCGATATCGACTGCTTGTCAACATGATTAACTATGCCGATGGCATTACTGTTATTTGCGGTATCAAAGTATTCGTCTTTATACTAATGCTTGAGGATGATACGCTAGCTTAATTCAATTTGCTAAGTAAGGCTAAGCTGTGTACGCTTAGACAATGCATGTTGTTGACCTAACATATGTATTGAATGACCCTTTAGGATAATCCTTTGATAGTTTAGACACATAAAGAGGTTAATGTTCTAGCTGAAAATAATGTCTCGTCTTTCAATTATGCAATAGTACAAAATCACAATGCATTCGCAATATGCAAGTGAGCAAAAAACGCTGAGACCTGACACCAATGGCACGAAACGAAAACTTCACCTACTTACTTATTTTCTGTAACTTGTCATTAATCGGTCGTTCTTACTACGCGTCGTTATTACGAAACAGAGTTGCACGTGCCTGATGATTATGATTTATGAATAACAATCAAAATATCAACAAATGAATGACCGCAATATACTCAATCGAACTGTGTGATGCCTTGGTGACCCAACTAATCAGCTGTGGCGTTGGGTGAGAGGCATCGCTGTGCTCCTTGTTGACAGCTGATACTTTCTAACTGGTGCTATAATAATCAACGAGGTATTCAGTAGATTTCCTCTTGATATAACCATCTAAATACCCACCTAGATACAGTTTGGACTCAATTTTGACGGCCCGCTTTCACACTCCAACAGAAAAATAGTCGACACCGTGGCCCGCGCATACACCGCCTGTCTACTTATCCATCACTGCACATCCGCACGATACGGCCTCACGATTTCACTGTCACAGCACGCGACGGCCGACCGGCCGAGAGTCACCAGCACAGACGCGTAAGAGTACCGAGAGTATACTAGGCAGTCGCGACCTCCACGCTCGGAGCGTGAGACCGCCGAAGCCTGGTGGCAGGTGAGCCGCAAGAGGGCAGCACAGAAAGTGTACGAGACGACGCGCGTGACTCGCCGCCGCCGACTGACGGGGCGCGCCGCGACGAGGTTCGACCGCACCACCACACGCGCACTCGCGCACACGCCCGCAGCTCGCCGCCTGCCCGCGTTGCCTCACACCACCGTTCGACGCTACACCGACACTTCGCGCCTCGCCGGACGCGGAGATCCGCCGATATTTTAAAGTTTCATACCCAATTTGACTTTAAAATCTCATCGAGCCGTCGAAGCGACTCGAGCCCGAGGTGAATATTTACCTAAATAATACCGCGGTGTCTCACTGGACGCATTAGTTGCGCAGTGAATGAGCAGCGCGTGTAGAGAGGCCGAGAACGCATGCGCCACGCACACTCCCCCGAGGTGCCTCAAACTTAAAATTTTGACGTAGACGTGTGTCTGTAGAGAGCGGTAAGGCTTAGGCTGTCCAAAATGAGTTGGGCGAATTGAAAAATAAGCCTTTGCAACTCGCTGAAGAATCTGAATTGAAACTGTTTGAGTCTGGCAATCAGGCTGAAGAAGAAACTAGGAGATTGGATCTTTTCTTAAGTATTCAACTATATACTTTAAATGATGTAGATCATTAGCTAATAATAGCTACAAAGTACATAGACGAGAGTATGTATACGCTATAAGAGCGCGCTGCATTTAAGTAAGTTAGCGCAGCGCGGAGGCAGAGTAAGGTCATCGTGATGATTTAGCAGCGATGCTATAAATTGCGCAAATAGATGTTCCAATGAACTCGTTTAATAATAGCGGGCG
Source organism: Pyrausta purpuralis (assembly GCA_963924145.1). Taxonomy (NCBI): domain Eukaryota; kingdom Metazoa; phylum Arthropoda; class Insecta; order Lepidoptera; family Crambidae; genus Pyrausta; species Pyrausta purpuralis. The sequence goes on from OZ001649.1 coordinate 17,252,225, forward strand.
TAGCGAGGGCGCGGGCGTCGCAGAACAGAATAGCACGCCGTCGGCGTCGCTCGAAACGTTCTCAAGGTTGAACTCGCGGCATACTTACCAATACTTAGTTTAAATGAGAATATCTATTACGAAAATCGTGTACAACTAGCGTATTCCAATTGAAATTTCATCGTCAAAATGTCTTAGTATATTTTTTTATGTCATGTATGCCGAACAGTTTATGTACTTTATTTATTTGAGTTTGACCCTTGGTTGCTTTCAAAATTTGAAATTTGTATTTACTCATAACATTTGTAAGGTATTCTAAATTCATAATTTGTACTCAGTCAGGTTCAACTTTCTGAACTTGTTTATTTTAAGTCATAAATTCTAAATTCTTGGCGGAACGTGTCAAATCAGAAAAATCAAGGTCTTGGAGATTACTCTTCGACCATACATTTGGTTAATGATTATACCATTTATTTGAAACCACGTGACTTCTGTTTTGATACCGACGCAATTAAAACTGACATTGAAAAATTAAAGGAGGTAAAAAGCAGCTCATTAGTCACCTTCAGTCAGACACGGATCATCAACATCTACAAATGGCTTGGGGCTAAAATGCGTGTTCACTTCAAAAATGTATTCAATTAAAACACATTCCAAAACGTCACTTAAACAAAGCTTCTGAAATATATTGTTTATAAATTTACAGTTACAATAAGTACATTTGGAAATATCGTCTGAAAATAATAACATACCACGCAAACAGCACGAAAAGACACGTTCCAATTAAGGTAAGTTTATAAGTTTCTAAAGAACAATACCAGAAAGAAACAATGACAAAAATTACACTTTAGAATCTGTGCAGATTGCTGAGACTGAAATTGTGAGCCCAAATCTCGTAATATATATGAATTAAAAAATATTAAATATTTGTTGCTGTTAACTTTTGTACTCGTACAAATAATGTCTCATCATAACACGATTTAGAAATGAGAAATATAATCATTGATAATTATCGCTTTGCAGACAAATTTAACGTGGTTAATGACAATGTTCATGTGCATGAATGTTAATTATGGATGCAAATCAAAACGAAAATGACATTTACAGTACCTATTCATCTATCCTTATCGATTATAAAACCTCATTTTGCAATTAATGTGATTTGATTAGTTTATGATTGTTTAAATTATCGCTACTTTGAAAATAGCAACGGAAAAGTATTGGAGATTGACATAAAACTTATCGTCTTGGCAAATAGCAATTTTTTTACCTAAATATAACAATATGTAATTTAGCTTTTGAATAAAAAAACTATAAAAGCAATGTCGTCTGTTTGTCACTGCACGAAACGAATAGCGAGACGTCAGCAACAACTATGTAAATGAAACTAGACCACGTTTTGTGGTTTTGAATGAAGAGCCATAAATCTACTCTGCAATTTATTTCTTTGAAGCGTTGTATAAATCACAGAACTATTTGGCTAGTCAAAATTTTTCATTAGAGACGCCCACCTTCGATTTGGCCATAGCAAGATAAGGCAGAGTAGCATCAACAGAAAAACGAATTACATATTTACTTTGATATTTGCTAAAAAACATTTTATAATTTTCAATTACCTAGTTTGTTATTGTAGGAGCACTCGCCATCAATGTTTGGGAGTCCCATTTTGGAAAATAAGGGAGCTGTAACGATATATGTATACCATACATAGGACTTACCTACTACAAACCATCATAACGTTTTGATGATTTGTAGAATATAGAAAATTAGGTCGAAGAGATGTGAGCCTTCTTATATTTGTTCGTTCTTGATGTCACATTACCATAATAAAACAATAATACTTGAATGTAAATAATTGTGTTTACAGTTATTAAATTCATCCAAACCAACACAGTTTATTTTAATTTACCTTACCACTAATTCGTCTTGAAAGGTCATTCTTAATATATTGTTGTAATGAAATAATGAAAATTAGGTAGGTACCTATATACGTAGTACTTGTATACAAATCAAGATATCCTAAATGTTCGATAAACTGATACGCAAACATATTCATAGTAGTTATGAGTTACATCCATGTTGCATCTTTAGTGTGGTTTTAATTAGTATCTTAGTTAAAGATGAGACAGCAGTGGTATTTATAAAAATACAAGACTGAAGAAACAGCCTAAGAATATGTCTATCTATCACCATATCTGGGGTAAATGGTTGTACTAGCAACCCTATCGTAGGGAGGTGGTCGCCCCGGGTGCCAATCGCGACTTCCGCCGGCGCCCGGATCATTGCCAAAAACACTTAGCGAAAAGGAGAGCTTCACAGCAAGAACACACTTAGAACACCTCATTAACTTTTATAATTTACCCCGCTTGAACGCAAAACGTTTGAATTTAGACTCTTATTGCCGATTTTATCAACAGAATCCAAGAAAGCAGAACCATTAAAGGAACATTCCTGACGACAAATATGACAAATCATGCTTTCATTTTCCACAACCGAGACCGAAGCGTTTCCGTGCCAAGGTGATTAAACAAACAAAAATAAAATCTTAAAAGCGCTGCCCATTTTTCAGTGATTTTCCTGCGCGTTGGCGCATCGAAGTTCCAAGTCTGATTATGCTTCAAGCTTGGATAATGATATTTTTCCCGCACTCGAGTGACGGGTGTAACTGGATTTGTTATTTACTTTCTTTTCTTTTTTGGGATTTAATTTGACAAAATATTTATTTCTACTTTTCCACATTTGTTATGTACTGCTAAGCTTGCGACACTATAACTCCCGGATAATTGAGCTGCTTAGCGAAATATTGCGATTTATATACGCGGTGCAAACGCATGGCCACACATAGGCCGTGTAACGAGTTCGGTTCGCGTCATTCTGTACGTACTGACAGTTCATACTAGTTTATAGAATTTATAGAAGTGGCAGCCTTTGAGAGAGCCGACTCCTCGCGATTGGTAAGCTCGACAATAGCACATAAAATTTTACATAGTTCTGTCGAAGGGCTATTCTACGCAAAGCCAACAAACAGTCGTAACCAGCACAAATGGGAAGTCGGTACTAGAACGTTACATACGAACGAACGTACAATAACCAACTGATGATGAGACATTTTATGGTCGAAGTAAAAGGTACCTATGTCAAATTCACGGGGAACTCTAAGTTCTAATTTTTATTGCATATATCTCCACGAAATTTGAACGTCTCTCCCTCCTTTTCTATTCAAGTCGGTACCTTCATCAAGTAGACGAAAGTCATTTTGGCTAAAATAAAACTTTCAGCAGACAGGATCGCGGTTCGCGGCGCAGACTACTTCATTATGCTATGCAATGTTTAGGTTAAAGTAATTAATTGTTCTTTTATCTTAGCCTTAATGGAAGAAGATTCTAAAATCTTTATTTAATTTTACCAAACTTAAATGAAAGATTCGATTGCGTGAAAAGGCAAAACGTTTTATTTCTATAGGGTTTATTAAAAAAGTTAATATGATTAGCTCGGAAACAATATTTCAATCCATACATGTAAAACTATATCTACTTACAGATAAACTCAAACCCGATCCACCAAAAAAAACCTTCGGTAGCCCGGTGAAAATCATTAAACTGATTATAGTTTTTATCTCCGATATTTTACAAGAGGTTTCGATTTGTCGATCGTCATTCTTGTAAGATTGCGGTTCTCCAATTTAGGATTGGGATGTTGATCCAACAAAAAACCCTGCGGTCATCGACCTCTCGATTGTCGTATAATTTTGACATTTCATAAATGTGATCATTAGCCAGTTTTTTCGGGTCTGACCCGAGGGCTTGTCTCAGATTTTGATGCGAACAGGCTCGCTAAATGCTCTAACGATATAATTAATAATCCACACGTCATGTTTTGGGATCCCAATTAGATTTTGTAAAAAATATAAGATCCGTAAAATATATAAGTTTAAAATTTTGTAGAGACTACAGAGGCTATTTAAAAATACCTAGATACTAGGATTTTTTTAAAAGTTCATAAAGTGTCCTAGCACCACATTAAAATAATGATACAAACTAACATTGTTACTAACAATAAAATAATGATACAAACTAACATTGTTACTAACATTAAAATTAATGGTAACATGATTGCTAAAATGTACTCTTATTATTTTTCGAGTTTCCAATAATTTGTCACTGTTGTGGTCAATGGTCACGGCGTGAAATTGCCGAAATATTGGGAACTCGAAGATAATCAGGAGGTACTTCAGGTAGCAAAGACTACGCTACGTATTTTATTATCTGGGACGCTACTAAACTACTAAGACTAATTAAGACGTAAAGTAATTAGGAAGAATGTTTGTAGATTAGCATTATTACATGTAAACTAGATTAGCATTGTTTTTAGGGAATATTGGGCGAGTAAATATTATGGTTAACCGTCTTGTAAAAAAACAACGCACGATTTAAAAAAAATATAATGATGTGACCGTGTGGTTTGACCGCTAAAACATATTTTGTATAATATCTACCTGCAAAATGCTGTGCCAGTAATATTTATTTACGATCTCGTTTGTATGACCGGTAAGCTAATTCGCGGTTTGCAGACGATCACCTGCAGAGGTCGCTGCGGCTCTAACGAGCACCCTCGGCGCCTGCGCAGCCTACGCCCTGCCCACGTACGATACGTCGAGATAATTCTCATAGCATTAAAAATATACTTCTATTACCAGTGACATTACGAATTAAAGTTTGCGACTTTGTGAATTTGTTGGGGATAAACTCTCGAAAAATAAAGTAATAAAAAAGTTTTCGTCTTTTGCTTCGGCAAATAGAAACACTTTTATAAGAATAATATTTAGGATCATTAGTTTATCATAAGAATTTATTATTTTATAATATTATAAAGGTAATATTATGTAGTTCTGTTGAGCACTCAGGGGATAATATTACAGGAATTGTTATTATTGAAATGATTCGTAATTATTTATTCATAACATTTAAGATTCTTCTTCTTTGCCTGGCCCTTTCCCATTTTATTTGGGGTCGGCCCTGCGTGTCACGCGTCTCCAGGCAGCTCGGTCCTGGGCCGTCTCCTGGCTATCTTGGATTTCTTTGAAGTTCTTCTTGACTATGGATATCCATGTGATTCAGGGTCATCCGCGTCCTCGGAGCTTAGATTGAATATCTAGTACTTTTCTGGTCATGTGGTCGGATGGTCGCTTCATCAAATGTCTTCACCACCGCAGACAGCTCTTTTGTTAATTTATCCAGGATAGGTCTCACTTTATTCGCTATATTCAGCTTTAAAGGAATAACCCAAACAGCCAAACTGAATTGTTGAGTAAAGATATATCAATACACGAAAGCGATTAAGTTTAGATACATCAAAAACACGTTTAATAATAGTTATTTGAGAAGCAGGATGTGTTTATCGTAGGTGAATATCTATATTTATTTTTCTTTATATAAAAGTTGAATTAGATGAAAGACGATTCAAACTCCTGTTCACATCTGTCGCTGCTCTACATTTTGATTTTCTTTAAATTTTACTGACTGGGTATATACCCAGTCAGTAAAAATAAGATAACCTGAGAACAACCCTTAAAGACTACTTTGAGGAAGACTTTGGAACAGTGCTATCAATCTAAAACAGAATCATGAATATAATTATATTGTTTGACTTATACCTAGCTCCACTTTGTATGGTAACTTGTTTTTCTCGTATCGTAACTTTCAGAATAGTCAATAAGTTTATTGGCATTGGACAACCATTCTTTGTTGGATTTTTAGGGTGAAACAGTAAGATGCAAAAGTTTGTAAAGACAAAACAGCTATGTAATATTGAAGAGAAGACATTGTTTTAAATTCTACTGATATAATAATGAAAACTAAAAGTAAGATTTTGATTACCACTTATTCGAGTACATTTTTTATGTGACACATACAATTATGTAGAGTTTCTGGCAACAACAGTCGTAAATATCAATAAATTTTAATTCGATATTACGCAGCAAGCTTATTAACACGTTTAATTTTGTATTTATGAGGGTGTTTGATTTATACTGTGATACATCTTGGGTATTGGGTGGTAACGCAAAACCTTTTTATTTGGTACTGGTACCGGTTTTTGGTTTCAGATTAATACATTAGTCTTCGATACCCGTCCACTGATAAGTTTGACTGGTTTACGATATTTTTTGTGGGCTGTGAGATACGACGCTATTGTGTTGTAAAGGAAAAATAAAAAATAATAAGATTAATATTTATATTTTTTGAATTAAATAACCTTCTCCAACAACTTTGTGAAAGTAACGGTATATTTGGAACATTCAACCAAAGCATAATCTCAAACGAGATTTAAAATATGTCTAAAGTTTTCAACACTTTTCCCTGTTCTATCGACAAAAAAAAACATCGAGGAAAAACGCAGACTGGCCTTACTCTTTATTAAAAACAAACAAAAAAAATACACACAAAAAAATAGAAGTACCTATTCAAAAACGAAACCATTTCCTCGCGGCAAGGAGGCTATGATTTTGGCTGCGTTGCCGCGTTAAGAGGACTACTAGAGCTAACTGAAATTGAGAATCGGCTCACACACACATTCGCAAATGTTGAACGTTAATGTTTATCCTTTGAGCTAGGAACTAGCCAGCTTTATTATGGGCCGTAACAGAGTTTAGTTTTGGAGCAATTTTACTAAACAGCAATCTAGCAAGAGGTCGTAGACTTCATTTAAAAATTCTCTAGAACGCAACTAATTGTTTAACTTATATAGCATCCTATTTATGACGGAAGTGGTCATTTATGATCGTAAATTTTAAAAATACCCAAATCTAAAGTTTTTTTTTATTTCAATTAAAATCCGGACCGTCTCGTCACTTCTATAAAATTCCTCATATTTATACATATATGAAGCATTGGGAAAGTTGTAATGTGTTGTATATTTTGTTGAAATTACACAATAGCACAAATTAGGGGCGACGACCCCAGTTATCTAATGCCCAAACTGGGACACCGATTTCCGTGGGTCATGGTTGCCTGACAAGACAAGTGTATCGACCCCGGCCCACCGTTATGGGGCAAGAAGTGGCTCAAAACTGCATTCCGAGGTTCGTTTTGTCTATTGGAGTGACGTCACGCGGTCGTTCGCCCGACACACCGCGTTTTTACATCGAATCAGGTCAAAAATTCGGGTTGAACTCGAATATCGGCCGTTTGTTCACCTCTCTAGGTCGCGGGCTCGTTCGTTTACGCTGTCTTACTCATACTTTTTAGAATCGATCGAGATGGCACAGTTCCTAAATTGATGTTACGGTAGGTTATGTTCATTTGTTTTTTAAAATCTTTTATTGAGGCTTTAAAGCTTAGACTAGTTTAGTTTAAAAAGTTTACTGGTGTCTAGCAATTCAAATGTTGATTGCATTAAAGTAATTATAATTATCAACTTTTCTTTTAAACGCCGTCGCAACTGGCAGGTAGGTTACCTTTTAGATTATAAATTACTACTAATTATGGTCTAGCTAGAATATTACGTGATATCTTAAATCTGAGTTTATTGCGCTATAAATTACGAATCGATCATAATCTATAAATAAAATAGGTTTGATAGCTTCTAGAGCAGTTTGTTATATTTTGTTTGTTATTATCGACATCATGATACTAAGAACTTGCCCGGGAACTTGTTGATTTATAGTTTCGTACCGTAGTATGTCATATTCAAGTATTTATTGTCGTATGAAAGTTATACCATTATAGTAGAGCAGTAATATTTTATTTGTTTGTTTAGTGTAGTCATGCATCATTAGAGAAAGTAATCCATTACCTACAGAGACATTTCATTCACAAAGATTTAAAAAAAAAAATTTTTGCACGGCAGATCATAATAAATTACTAAGTCATAGTATTTTTGGAGGTCATTTATGTCCGTCGTATTTCTGAGAACTACTATCAAGAGCACGATACCACGGATTAAGGCAATGGTTAAAATACGGAGATTTGGATGAGTATAACTAATTTGTTCAATATCCTCTGATGGCACAACACATATTGAACGCAGTATCCTAGATACCTATTTAGATTCTGCTTTATTTAGCCTTTAGCAATTCAATACAATTTTGATGGTCTATATTTAACTCGTTCAGGGTCCAAATGATGAATGCTGTCGGTCGATAATTTCTTACCCTAAAAAGCAGTTGATCCTTCGCCTTATCTTTCTCCGGTCATATCCGAACTGTCTATCTGAATGAGAGTCGGAACAGAAAATGTTTTTGTAAATCAGTCACACAAGGACTACAATTATCAGGTGTTTATATCTTTACTTTATTAATTTAGCTGTAAATTATAACGTGATTTATCTACTCAGGCAAAGAGACACGATTGTTTTTACCTATTACCACATGTATTGACTTTATTCCAAAAATATAAACTAATTTAATAGATAAAACAAATATTTAAACTAAAATCCTCAATACGCTCACGAATCAGATTTATTATTTTTAAGTTGTTATCAACCTACAAATAAAAAAAACCGGCCTAGTGCGAGTCGGACTCGCGTACTGAGGGTTCCGTGTCAACTTTAACTGATTTAAGGAATTCACTTAGGTACCACACTATTTTGTTACAAAATACCACATTATTTTGTTGACAGCGAATATAACTTTGTTTTTCATAGTGTTTGTATGAAGAACAAAGTTATGTTTGCGGTTATTGAAAATGAGCTATATCTCAAAAACTACTCGTTAGATCTCGTTCAACCCAATTTTCGTTGAAATTGTTTGATAAGATCTACATTACATATTTTTTTCAAAATTTACACTTGCTTAGTTTAGAAGTTAGATGGGGGGGACACCCATTTTACCACTTCGGAAGCGTGTATCTCTCAAACGTTAGACTTTAAAAGAAAATGGTTTTAGGAACCTCAGTGCATTTTTAAAGTCCTATCTATAAATACCTCACACGAATAGGTTTGAGTAAAACAAAAATTCGGTTTTAGTTTCATGTATGGGAGCCCCCCTCTTAAATATCATTATTTTTTATTTTTTGTATAAGAATCTTAAAGCGGTTAACATGAAACACCTTCCTACCAAATTTCAATAGTGTGATGCTTATAAGTACAGAATAAAGTGGCTGTGACATACGGACGGACAGACAGACAGACAGACAGACACACTTAACGAAACTATAAGGGTTCAGTTTTTCGCCATTCGGCTACGGAACCCTAAAAATCTAACCAAAATCACTGACCCGCGGAAAGGTGCCCATGAGGCTGGCCAAATTGCCTCTTTGACTGGCCAAGCTTATACGGTGGCTAAGGTAGAGGCCAGCCTTTGCATCGTGAGAATTCAAAACAAGGTGTTTTGAAATCTCACGATATAATTTATTGGTCCCCACGGCCCCAGAGTTTCGACTCCAAACGGCTCAAACATGTAAGTCTCACTTAGACTTTCATATTCGCGCCGTTTGAGGACTTCAGCAGAAGCATCTGCTGATCCTACCCTATTGCCAGTTAACGGAAGATGGGTGGGTGCCAAAGTGTCTACGCAAGTAGCGTCCCACACTAAGGGCCTGCCCATCCTTCAAGGAACTAGAGTCATGCCATCGGGCCGCTTACCATCGTTACGCACGGGGCCGTTAATTGTACTGTCAATTTCACATGGTCTGCATACTGACGCAGAGTATTTTGCCACAAATTCGAATTTTAGTTGCTGTATACTAGCCACGCTGTTAATTCCAATTAGCGTTCATCATGATCCCATCCAGCACGTTTAACTTCCAACCAGAAAGGAAAACTGATGCACAGACTTATGCGTCTACGCAGGAAACTATCGCATCTCTCCACTCGCACACTGACCCAATGATGTACGGCGCGGTCTAAAAAGGAAATCCTACTTGCGCTTGCGCCGATAGATACGCGACTAACGCGTTTATAGCTGCTGCCATTAAAATTATAACTAGGTAGAGGTAGGGACTAGTTTAGTAGATAATTCGAATTGCCTCTTGCCTGGTGGTAAGAGAAGGTAACCTGCAAATATGTTTCTGTTGTATGTTGTTATATTTATGTAAGGTAATGTAATTGAGTAAAGGAACAGTGACCTTTTTCACAATACAGTTTTACACTTAAAAAACAATTTATTTATTTAATATTAATTTCGTAAGACAGTATCGTCTTTCGGATGTAATACGTTATTCGTTCTCAGAATCTTGAATAATCACGAAAATATACAAAAAAAAACTATTTACATTACCACTTTAGTTACGAACAATACGTCGCGTAGATAATGAGTAGATACAATTGAGTAGTACAGTAGGTAAGTAACAAAAACACGGATCATTCATTTCCGTAGATTCATTAGCTATACAAATACATGGAACAACAATTTACCCGAAACAGTTACCATGGGGACAATATTTTGTACTTCAAAAAATACTTTTAACAATTTTGCAAATGTTTTATTGTACTAAGATGTGTGAATAAGATAGCACCATTTGATTAAAAATATTTAAATAACATATTTCCGGTATTTTCTTATTTGAATCGTACTTTTGTATGGGTGTAGCTGAATGAGCTATTATCATATTATAAGCAGTCAGGTTTTGGTTGTGTTAGCAAATAACTAGTGCATTTTTTTCATGGCTAGTTATTCATTGACTACAGCGCAAACATATGAACATTGCAGAGCAAAATTATTACTGACAAGCGAAAAGTGCACCAATGCAAGTTTAAAAGTTACATTGATATTTACGGCTGATGCTTACAGCAAATGGTCGGGGCGTAAGGCCAATACCACAATAGAATAGGTAATTAGGACTATTAAAACAATGTAAGTAGGTATTTGCACTGGGCTGTTTATTTGGATCAAGGAATAAATACTTGAAGACTTTACATGTGTAAGGAGTAAAAAAAATGCAGTTGCAGTATTGTATCATTATTTCGTACCACTCATAGCCAAGTTGTCATTTCTGAAGTTTTAAAAACAAAAGAGCTTCATCTCTTTACCCGCATCAGTGTTCTTAAAGTCACAGTGAAGATACTTGTAGGTTAGCTCGCTCCATCGTCGACTGTCCCTAAACCCAATCAGGTCTAGCCTAGAGTCAAGAGCAAAACTATTTCAAATTAAAAAAAAACAACAACAAAATGTAGAACCGGCTAGTAAATATGTCACATCATTACATAATACACCATTATCGCAATCGTTTTCACAGCGTTTGATGCATTGCGCCGCAGAGTGGATCGGCAAAGGCGGCGATGCTCAAAACAGACATGTTTGTAATTTATGCCGCAGCACTGTCTTAATTAATGGGGAGACATGCCATAGTCGGACCTTGCATGACCCTTAGACAAGAGATAAGGTTTTGTTTTAAAAATCTTTAATGACTAGGATGAAAATAGTACATTATGATACAAGTGTGCTAAGTTGACCATTATATACAAGGCGATATTGTGTGCGCACGAGCGAAAGCGAGTGCGCCATAAGCAAGCCGCGTATATAATGGTCACAGGCACACGTGTTTCATACGACGTTTTTCAACACACTTGCGAGGAAAAAACAAGACTTTTCATTCACTAAGTTTTCAATTATTAAAACAGTAAAAATACATTTCACTCGATTTTGATGGCAAAGACTTTCGCACGCGTTTTACGCCTTGCTACGTATGTCCGGCGGAGTTAATAATAGGTTTTCTTCATTTTCTTCACTTGAAGTGGACATTTTTATTAATATTAAACTTCATAATTAATCCAAACTTCGTTACAGCCGACAATTATTATTATTTACGAAAAATGGCGCATTGTTTTTTTTCTTGCCGCGATACCGATGCGCGCGCAAGGCTTAGGCGCGAACTAGATCAAAAGCCAAGATTAAAAATGTAATAATTCGTGTAACACAAATCACAGAAAATGTCAAATGAATTTGAGCTAATTTTTAGTAATAAATCTGGATTTACCATTTATTGAAATCAATATGTAGATACTGTTATTTTTCGCATAAATACTGTTTGTTGCTAACATAAAAGTATTGTATAATCCGACTAAATTAAATCGCTTCTTCTTCTTACTTACGACTTGGTACTAGGGTACAGATGTAAATTGGTCGGGTTAATAAACTAAAAGCACTAGTGCAATAATATAATGAAAAAGCACGCGTGTTTAATATCTATGATTATGAGCCAAAAATCGGTGGAATAAAAACGTCGTTTTGAGCAAGTGTGTTGAAAAATATATTATTAGTTAATTTATATCCGTGGAGAAGATCTGGTAATTATTATCAAGATTTCTACGATTCTGTATGCATAGGCAAGCATTTGGCTACAATCTTACCTGAAGGTTAGTGATGATATCGTTGAGAATCGCTTAGTAAACTCAGATACATAATGCCCTTCCAGGAAATGATACTGATTGAATTTTTTGCATTATATACGAGTACATATGTGTACTATTTCGAACTGAGATAAAAAGCGTACCTAAGATATTTATTTGTGTGAATCAGCCGCTGAACCATCTTCAATAATAACTGACCCTTGTTTCCAAAAAGTGAGAGACTTTCTAAGAATTCTCTTATTTAGCAACCAAAAGTGACAATCAGCTTAAGCTCGTCGCTCGTTTAAAAGTTATATATAGAGCGTATAATGAATTGAATCATAATCCGACTTGTATTGAAAGTGCAAGCTGTCTTCAAAATTCATTCCTATACCGGTCGCCGGTTGCGACTGGGCCACTGTGCATCATCTATTTGCTAACCTAAAAACACAATTAAAATTAAAGCAAAATTACCTTTTGCTACTTCTAAATAAGGTGTATATTCCGTTGAAGAAATTGTAGGAGTAAGCTCTTTGTAAGATGGGGAAAGTCACTATTTATAGAAGGACCAGTAGTTAAACTTGCGCGACAGGATAGTAGGCATAATGCGAAGAAGTTAGAATCACTGCATGTGCATGTGCAGAATTTGATTAACCTAACTATGTTTTACAAATCGAATCTGATTAAAACTTTTCTTGTGTTTTTTATTTGAAAATCCATGTCACTTATCTACCTGAATAATTATCCAAGTACGAGTAATCATAAAACCAGCAAAACTATATACTACTCCTAAAAAAAACCCGCCAAGTGCGAGTCGGACTCGCGCACTGCAATGAGGGTTCCGTGTCAACTTTAACTAAATTAAGGGCCCACTTACTTCCACTTCGCCAAAATATTATAATATTTTGTTGTCAGCAAAAATAACTTTGAGTATTTATATAAAGTACAAAGTTATATTTGCAATTGTTGGAAATGTGCTACTTATATCTCAAAACAAAAAGTTTAATGTCGTCTAAACCAACGAAGTACCTACACAATGTAGATCTGAACAAAAAACTGTAATGTGTACTTTTTTCAAAACTTCACTAGCAGATGATTGAACTAATAGTAAACCTTTCGGTATAATACTTATATTCGTATCATTGTGAGTGATAACTTTATCACCTAAAGGTTTTACTAGTAGGTAGTAGAGAATGCTTTAAGCATTATGTTCACATTTGTACTATATAACTGTTTGAGCAATAAAATCTTATAGAAACAAAGTAATATCATACATATTCCTAGCTTCTAGGTACATAGCTGAGCAAAATGCAGTTCAATATCCGTTGTTTCAGTTACGCATGTTGAGTGTCTGTTGCAAAAACTGTCAAAATGCCATTCGCAGTGAAATAGCAGTCTAGCATTTGCAGATTCCCGGTCCTAGATAAGCCGGGGCTGAACTATTGGAGTGATGTGCGCGTTATCGAGGTGTCTACGTCAACGAGTTGTAGGCAGGCGGAACTACGGCGTTTTTGCAACATAGCTATTACACAATAGTCACTAATTGCTGTGGGCGTACTCGCTCGCTGATAGCGCATGTTTTAAATAGAAGATTTATTCAGTGTGGTTTATACGGCTGAGCACGCTAGGTTGAATTTCGTAGAGTTAATTACCTACGTTAATAGTGCCTGGAATCAAAGTTGAATTGTAACACGTGTGTACGAAATTGCTCTGATCACCATCGTCACTTCTACATAGTATGTACCATAAGTCAATGTTAATGTACAGTTGCCAGCACATCAGGTCACCCACTTTTGTTGCAAACTAGTTCTTATTACAACTGCACAAGATACCGCAGTGTTTACCTTGACGTGCTGTTGTTCGTACATACCAGCTGCGAAGCTTTGTATTTACAAATTCCTTTGGCCGAAAAAAGAAGCTCCATCCTAGGCCCATTCAAGGAACAATTTCATCAATAGTTAGTAAAAAAAATGTATAAGATAAGTGAACTCTACCATATCAACCACCATTAATGAAAGGTCATAGTTGTCAACTGAGGGTTAACACCCTTTGGTAATGATTACTATCGATCCACGTGTTAGCTCTGTTGGCTATTTGACCCTTGTCTAGATTAATGATAATGACACATCAAGGCCACGTCCTTGTTAGTCTGTTTTACTTTTTCATGTGTCTTCAGTTTTTATTGATCGGTTTTGTTGTTGCCTCACGTGCTCTACACAGATATTTAATCTCGATTAAATTTCAATTGAGTATCAATTTTAAAACCGCGATCATCCTCTGTAGCCCTGCTGTTAAGACAATCATCAAAATACTAAACAACCTTACTGGCCAGACAGACGGGACATGAACACCTTTCCAAACATCAAATTGGATAATAGTTCAGCCATTTACTGTCACATTGACACAACTGCTCAGACAATTGCCAGCCGACTCGCCGTCTGCGCCGTCAATTGATGCGTTTGCGGTGCACCCAACACTAAATGCAACTATGACCTCATCTGGAATTGCGTGTAGGAGTTGCAATTTAGCTAGTAAAGTTACATGACCAAGATGTTTGACCCCGGTTGTCTAACTTTGGTCTTTGGTGAACTTGGTATCTTCAGTACATGTTACGTTTTTTTTGTAGCAAATATCCATAAAATAATATTAGCACATATTATGAGCCTAATCTGAATTAATTGTGGCTACGAACTTAAATTAAAAAAAAACGACCGCGAACCATATTCAGTCAATTTAAATTAAGAAAATCACAAAAAAATATAGTTGAAATTTCAGGATTATGACTGTTAAACGAGATCTGGAAACCTGTCTCCAATATTTCATTCAGTGTTTTGAATCCAAATTATATCAATTATCGTATTTTTATTGGACCTGCCATTATTTATGGCTCCTGCACATTTATTATGAAAATCTTGATTAGAACTTCTTAAAGCAACTTCATACCCACTTTTACTGTATCAATATTTTTTTATGTACATTTTTTTTTTTAATATGAAAATAGATCAACATTCAAGTTACCCAGAAATCGTGTGCTAGTATTTTTATCGTGCATGTATCAATTAATCGCCTATATTATGCGCAAAGCAGTGCGTGACCGAACACCATCATTTCAACTGCAATTAAGAAGAGTATTTCGGAAAAAAATGACGCAAGGCCGGTCATTGACCTGGCCTATGCTATCATTAGCCCCACAATGGCCTCCTGAATGAATGACTAATAGCACAAGTAGCACTTTACGAACGACCGAACTTAACGAACACTAAATATTACGGTTGGCGGAAAAGGGACAACTTATGTGATTTTAGAAAAAATGTAGTTATCTTGAGTGTTGACGAAAGAACAAAGACCAAAGACGTCCACCGACAAAATGAACAGACGACCTTGTTAATATCGCTGGATCAAACTGGATGCAGATACAGTGAGCAGTATCTGTGAAAATGGAAAGCCGTGGGGGAGGACTATGTTCAGCAGTGGACGTCCTTTGGCTGATAATGATGATGCTGATGAAGGAAGATATTATAACTGTCGGTGGGCGTTTTGCGACCCAACTTTAGCCGTTCAATTTCCAGGTAGCTCAGTTCCGACTGAGTGTAAGTGAATATAAAAAATATTATAATAACACAACAATGGTACGAATAGTAATATTTATATTGTTTTATTATAAAAACATTATAAATATCATGCGAAATCACAATACGAAGTGTTAATATGCAAGGAAAGCTGTGCCGCTTACCTATCAAAGCTGCATCGCAATATGCGCCCATTTTGATACTTAAAACAAACTTTGAGTAAAAGTAAATCACGGTACATTTCAGTCTAGTCTACTGCTACTACTTGTATCGTTAAGTTTTTTTTTCACTTATCGAAATGGTTGATTTCAGCCTTAGCTTCCAGCTACCCCAAACGACCACTAATTTATGAACGAGGTAGGCTTCCAAATATTGATGGTGTTAGACGCGACATTGAGGCATTACCTCATACTTCGTGACCCCCTTTATCGGTCATCGGGGACGCTACGTGCATTTATTATTTAAATTCAAATGTCTGCGTGACTAAATCACTAAAACGTACGTGCTATTGAAAAGCCTCAGGCTATAGCATTTTTAAGCGGACAAAACGCTCGTTTTTTTGTCAATACCGTTCAGGGAAAATTCAGTTGTCAGTGTTTTCTAATGATTAATTACAAACCAAAGGTTTTAAAATAAGAGCCAACAGGCTCCTACTGGATAAGCTCACTTAATTATTGACTTTGATTTCTTGGCTTTCCAGGATGTAGAGCATTTTAAACTATTTTTAAAAAATATACAAAAGCTTACTCCAAAGACTATCTGACAGAAATATCACTGAACACAACTTATAACTAGCTCGTTAAAAGTTAAAAATCTGCATTAAGGGGCGACACGGCGCAATCTTTTTAAAACTCGTCCATTTGTTATGTAACTATTAATAACCTTTGATGTCAAAAGTCCTTGACATTTTAACTTCAGACACCTAGCAACACAAAATACAAAATACAAAGTACTAGTAACGTGTTAAATATGAAAGAGGGCAAATCCATTGTAGACTCATTGTTTCGACCTCAAATTGGGATTGCTATTGCTGTTGTAATTTATAGCCTAGCCTGTCCAAACTATTGATGTAATGAATTTAACACGTTTGCCTTTTAGGGGAGCTCCTAAATCGCTTGGATCACTTGGATCGCCTGGATACGCGCTAAAGCATGATTCAATATAAACCCAGCTCATTGATGTCATTGGCTTAATTAACAATCTTATTTTTATATAAATTTCACTTGTTAGAAGCAACTTTGGCTATGACAGACGGGGAATCGAATCCCGTCTCTTACGCTATGCGGGCGTATGCCTATACCACTCGGTCATCGGTCACTTTAGCAAGCCTGTTGAATTTTGCAAGAGCTTACTTTAACGTGTAGGCTGCGTGGCGTCATCAATGCTGCGAGTTTGCTTTCACCATATCCGAAGGAAATATATTTTTTTTACAAATGTTTAACATTCGGTTAAGACGAAGGAAGCCAATTTATATAAACTTTTTTTTTGTTTTTATCTTAACCTTATTTGTACTAAGAATGTGTAATACAATCACTACACCTTTGAAATAATATAGATGTCAATTAATTATCTTATGATCTCAATTAAATTAATCAGTTGTAAAATAATACAGTTTCTTTGGATGGAACCGTTCTCAATTATAGCGTTTCAATATACCAACATAGACCACTTGTATTTGTAAATCTTGATTACGGCCGCTAATGGCTCAAGTTGTTCACAAATTGTTGGTTCCAACCCATCCCGAGTAAACAAAGTAATCAATTAATGGCAGGCCGGGGTAAGAAATGAGCCGATAAAGTCTTGTTGCCACGGAAGCGTACCTTAAACATTTTACAGATATTACTTTAATGAAAATTGGTGCTGCAGAGGACATAAACACTAACGATCACTATTATGCTATATCTGCTATCATAGTAGAATACATAACTATGCCTAGCAATGAATTGACCTATCAGATTTTAGCATATTTCTAAACAAATTTTGTACTTACTACTTGTACATGTTGTGGTAAAGTCTAAGTTTCGGAGATGAGAAAAAATATTCAATTGGATCAAGTACTTATATATTTAATATTATTAAAAAAGGATTGCAGAATTGAAGAAAAATTCATCGTGAAAGACTGCATAACGTAAAGATCGGAAACAGTTCTCAGAAATACTGAACAAGAAGCACTTAAATATATTATGCGAAGCAGAAAAAAATAAGTGGAATACGCTTCAAGAGATTCAAGGCTACTTTAATGGATATCTTATTTGAGAAGAATTGAAAAATTCTGAATTGTTCAAGTAAAGCACTATTTCTTCCACGAGTTATAACAGTTTACGCAATTAAGTTTCAAATTAATCCCTGATAATGTTTTTCATATAGAGGACAATGGATGACTTAATTAAAACCTCAACAGTGTAGTCGGAAGTTGCCTGTAACCACCCACGTTGATCGCGAGAGAAATCAAAGTCTTTGGTTTGGAGTTTAATAAATAAGCCATCGCTTTTTAAAACATTGGCACAAGATTGATGAGCAAACAAAACGTTTGAAGAATAAACCATAGAAACAACATGCGTCATAAAATCAGCATATCACACATCAGCACTATAATATTAGTTATACAATGATGACTAAGAGAATTGACAAAATAAATAAGTTAGTAAGTTTAAAAATAGCTGAATTGAAGTGTCACATAATCACATGAAATACTTATTTATTAACTGGGACTCATAAGTTTAGGTCCAAGGCTCGGGGTGGGTGAGTGCAATGTACCTATATTGTTATAATGTAGGTAATGTTAATCTGTAAAAATATTTGTATTTCAGTATAACATAATTAAGAAATATCCTTCACACGAACTGGGAGGTAATATGGAAACTACGTATTCGTTCCACTAAAATACGGCTTCAAAGAGTAAGTCGTTTCATAAATCTAGCCCAGTAATATCAAAACAGGTTTGAGTTATAAGTAATCTTTCAATGGCCTGTGATACCGTTTAGCTATATGTCACAGAGCTATGTCCACAAAAAGCTTGCGTCACTGTGAGCGATAGTGGGTGACTTGCCTCGTGATGGATGAAGCATCAATATTCGCGACAGCTACTGTCAGATTAACCGGGCAAGCTGTTTGACGTGATAGCCATACCGAACAGACTGCCTCAAGGTGACACCCTCGGACCACTATTTTAAAAACTGACATTTAACGCCCATAAATTATTTAAGCATTTAAATAATCAACGAACTCCACTGGTCTGGCTTTTAGCTTCTAGTGCAATTTTTGGCAACACATACTTAGATGTAGAGTCTAAAACCACCAAATAGACAGGGAAAAGCACAGACAAATTGAAAATATCATAACATCATAAAATTCAAAGTACACACAATCGTTATCAACTTCAAACTCTCCATAAATCTACAATTATTATTTTTTAAATTTTCAATTGAAATACAAATTGCTTGGTATTTCTGCATGCAAAATTGTCTTATCGATAAAAAGTCGTAAAACAACAGTGAAAACCCTAAGCAATTATTGTACACGACGGCAGGTGAGACTCGAATAATAAACTCATGTGAATGGACAAAGTAATTTTATAGCCGCAACTGTGGAAGTTTCCTTCGCCAACCTTACATTTACAATGAATTTTTGCTATCGGACTATAGTAGATATTGTATAATTTATTAAAAATATATATAAACCAAAAGCAAGTATTTGTTCTAGCGCGACACATATATATAATCCAAAAGTGGTTTCGAAGTTACAAAATCTTAAACATCTAAAAACACAAAAACTTTACCTTTATTTGATCGTAGATCTTCGATATTTATAAATATATAAATGACAATTGTTTACTTATATTTCCTTGATACGTGGCTGATCCCTCCTTTTAAGTATATTTAAATACTTGTGCCAGGAGGACTCGCTCTTCTACAAAAACATATATCAAATACTTATTATATAATAAACTGTCGATTTTTGATAAATTTACACATTTTTGAATATTTATAAAGTTTATGACATTTAATCCATTTTATGACTTCGACTCCTTTTTAAATACAATTAATGAGTTTCAATATTTTTTAAATATTTTTACACACTATTTTTACTAAATATAATAAGTTAATTCTAAGGAACATTAATTTAAGGTAAATAGTATTCTTTAGAATGTTTTTAACATCACAGTGTCATCTTTATGAATATAAATAATATTTCATCTTTATGAATATAAATAGTATTCATTAATGTACTTTTAAATATTTATCTAAAATAACTGAAAATTAAGTCAAAAAATCATTTAGAACACAAAATGTGGCATTTATTAGATTACTTAAGATAAGTTACGTATAACATGACAAAATAAATAATTAATCTCGTTTGACATCTCTTTAAATCAGAAAACAGATAGGTACAAGTATTTATGAGTCCGGAAGCTGAATTCATAAAACGACCCTGATTTTATACTTCCTACTATCGCAGTCACGAATTATTCACATGAGAAACAACCGACTTTCTCAATAAACAAGTCACTGAGTTAAGTTTTTAAAAATGATAATATTCTTATGTAGGTACTAGAACTACATTATAAATAGGTATTACCTAGAAGGAAGGTAGTAAGTGGCATCTTTTAAAAAATGCAAATAATAAATAGTTTCTATAACTTTACTTAAATAAAACGTCTTAATTTCTACTGTGTCAACAATGTTACTATAACCGTAATCGACACGACATCTCAATCGCTATCCATGAATAAGTAATCGGTCTCAATCCAAACTTCCTAATTCCGATTGGCAATTGGTCTCGCTCGTGTAGTGGAGCCGAGTCGACAAGTGTCATCGGGATTCGCGATCTGTTTTGGGGGTCAACGCGCCGCGACGTGACGTCACTGGTGACCTTGAAACGACCGCGCCCCCCTCCCCCCGCGGTGCACGCGTGAAAAATACCGCTTCGGGCGTTTACAAGCGACGACATGGATCGGCGCGTTCTTTTGCTTTTTGATCTGAACATCGGACATAATATCTTTTTTTTTAGTAACAAAAATAAATGAATGACTATCTAGCATTATGTACAAATTTTTTCTTTGTTTTTTTGTAGAGTAAAAATTTTGAGCTAGTTGCAGCTGGCCCCTGTTACTGGATCAAACAATAATTCAAAACAGATTTAAAACTGACTTTTATCTCCTGTATGCCTAATTTATTTACGATTAATAATCAATTTGATAGACAATAGATCTCTGATACTCTGATCTGCTTGTGAATCATTCAAACGGTAGTACCATGTAAACGCGCCACCTATACGTGTTTCTTTGTAAGTTGCGCTGGGACGAGTATTTTTACGCTCCGAGAGCAGGCGTATTCAGGGTTGACAGATCGAAAAAGATTTTAACAAAGTTTTGGCGGTAAAAAATGGAACAATGCAAGAAGGAGACTGCTAACATTAGATATTTTTTGTTTGTGAAAACAATTTTCCAAGTTTACTCCCAATAACACAGTAAGATCGTATGTAACAAACTAACGAACAACAGTTGTAGTTATGACTAATAAAAAAATAATAAAAAACATTGCAGTCTTGTTTGATATAATAAAGCACAGAAAAGAAGTTTAGAATTGAATAGTGCTCGTGATATTTACGAAACTTAAATAGCTACACGTAATTCCAAATGCCTCTTGACACAACCCTACGATCGTCTTTTTGATTTTTGCACATAAATAATATTAGTAGTTTTCAATTCTCCACAACAAAGTTGGCGAGAATTTTCAATTTAAGAATCGCTTGTTCTTGTTCTTGAAATTATAATGACGCGACGATTGGGGGATAAAATTAAAAATTAAAGAAAAAAGGTTGACGTTGATGGATGGGATAAAAACTTTCTTATCCATCACTTTTAAATTGATAAGTTACGTAAGGAACGTAAAGTAAAAAAGGAGGGAATGGTCATAATAATTTAAATTCATGTATGTAGGCCGTTGGGGCAGAAAAGTTCTAGATTGGAGACCCTTTGACCAAATACACAGCGTTGGACGTCCACTGTCAAGATGGACAGATCGCAGGAGCAAATTGGATGTAGACCGCTTGTGTTTGGTCGCTGTGGAAAACCGTAGGGAAGCTCTATGTTCAGCAGTGGACGTCCTTTGACTGAAAATGATGATTATGCATGTAGGTAAATGGATTGTACTAACGTATTGCAATTCTTTAGAGTCACCAATCATTTAAAGTATTTTATAGAAACGTGTAAGAATTACAAAAGGTACTTAGCAAGCTATAGAAATAGGTTAAAACCTTTAATAGTTTAAAAATAGACTGAAAATTTAAATTTAGAACGACTAGTTCATTTGCTATGTCTGCCCTATTTCCGAATGCCGCATAATTTAACATGACAAACATGGGTGAGACATGCAAAGAGGTTACAACATTCATAGTCCCTTTTTACAATGCAAACAATGTACTTTAAAACTCATATGAGTGTAGTAGAGCATGTATAAAAATGGAATACAGACATTGGAGCAGCAATTTGAGGATAGTTTTATAAGATGCACTTCTAGTAATCTAATACATTGTTCTTCTGTTGCGCTTTATCTAACTTAAACTGAGAGAAAATTAAATTTTATATGTATTTCCTGAAAAGTAATTTTGTTTTCTATCCTAAAAAGCCAATGTTAAATGTATAACTTGTTAGTAATATTAACAAAACTTTGACCTATAATTATTTTTCTTCAATATTTTAATTCAATATCAAAATCTTGTTATTTCTTTTTAATTAGGTCTACCAAAAAAGCCCCTCTAATCCCTAATACAAGTCTCCTACTCATAACCTCTATTAACACCGGTAATCCCATTTGTGCATTACCGAAATCCCAGTATTGTTTAGTGCAATTAGTTTGTCGGACAAGGGGTGAATACACTGTCTGACATTCCGCGCCCTTGCCCGGCTGCGCCCGCTGTGTGTACCGGCCTAAGGTCACATTACACCGGACGTTGCGTGTTACACTTTGGAGATTTTTTTTAAACTCATAAATGATGGTGTAAATAACTAATAAAGAACCTCAAAATCACACAACGAGCGATGGAGAGGGCTATGCTGGGTGTTTCTCTACGGGATTGAATCAGAAATGAGGAGATTCGTAGAAGAACTAGGGTAACGGACATAGCCTTGAGGATCAGTAAGCTCAAGTGGCAATGGGCAGGGCACAAAGCGCGAAGAACTGATGGATTTTAGGGCAGGAAAGTTCTAGAGAGGTGACCTTTCGACTAAAGACGCAGCGTAGGACGTCCACCAACAAGATGGACAGACGACCTTGTAAACATCGCAGGATCAAACTGGATGCAGACCGCTAGTAACCGGTCGCTGTGGAAAGCCGTTGGGGAGGCCTATGTTCAGCAGTGGACGTCCTTTGGCTGATAATGATGATGATAATGATGACGGTGTAAATGTAAGAAGTTGAAAACGGATTGCAGCAGTTTCGAGTTTAATAATTGTATTACGAAATCGCAGCAAAGCGTTTTAATTTGTATAGGTGAAAGCAGTCCTGAAATTAACTTATAATGAAGAAGTAGATACGGTAACAGTAAATACTATCAGTTGTAAATCTGGACAGTCATAAGGTTTTCAAATTAAGATACGCGTCCGTTTCGTAAGGCATACAATATTAAGAAGAATTAATAAAGGATCAGAATTTATGGTTCTCGTAGACAAGGCTATTTCTAAATCAATATTTTCCACAGTAAATTTAAGTTGAGCGCAGACACTTGGTATCTCATTCGAAAAGTATTCAATAGTCAGAAGTTTTATTATGTGGCTGTCCAGACTGAACAGTTTTTGTAAAGCATCGGATGAATTCATTGTATGAACATTATGCTATGAAAATACCTATTTCAATTTAATGTTACGACGGCTATTTATCTCGTAACACCAGACTCGCACGTATCATCCATCACAGTGTAATAAAAAATATTCAAAAAAACTCAAAATATTATGAACATTCATTTGACGACCCTCTTGGTGTAGTGACTAAGCACGCTGGGTTTCAAGGCGTCGCTGTTCCGAGGTCCCGGGTTCGATTCCCGATCGGGTCAATCGTCTGAGACATTGTAGAAATCATAATTTTCTAGATTGTCTCAGTGTAACAATAGTTGTGTGTTGTGGTACCACCGTTGCTTCTGATTTCCATAACACAAGTGCATTGGCTTCTTTATTTGTGATCAGAGCAATGTACCATATGTGATTGCTGTCCAAAATTTAATTTAATGCATTCATTCAAGGCTATGAAATGTTACTCCACTATGCATTCCTCCTGCCTACCTACCGAGACTGTCCTACCTATCTGAAAACTATAATTGTTATACGCTCGATTAGTATATTATAGTGATAAATATATTATAGTGTCAAAGTTGATGTAAACAACAAGAAATAAATAAATGATGTGGACTTACCGTTTATCAAAGCAAATCCGTCGGATGCGTTTGTCGATATAGTCAGGATAACACTGTATCTGTTAACAAATAAAAAACAATACTTAATTTAAAAGTGAATGTAGATAATATTCCAAAATATTAACTTATTCTTTAAGATTTATTGGTTTCTTGAATTCAGGGTTTGGTAAAACATTATGTGACTGGCGTTTTTTTTTCGGAAAATCGGTTTTATAGCGGCTGCGTATATTTTAACATAAATTCTATGTAGGTAAAGTTTTGAAATAATTTCATCGGTTATTATTACGTATTTTATTTAAATACATCATCATTATTACCAACGATCAGAAAACGTTTGTAATATTTGACGATCGCCTACTAAGCAGCGGGTTGCGGGTACGATTCCCGCACAGTACAAACATTTGTCTGTTTGTATTGGTCTGGGTGTTTTCTGTGTATATCATGTTATGTATTGACAAAACAAAAAGTATCTAAGTATTATATCCGTTGTCTGGCACCCATAACACAAGCTTTGAGTAGCTTACTTTTGGACTAGATGGCGATGTGTGAGACTTTCTCAAAGGATATTTATAATAGAGTAGCTTTCTTAATAATAATTTATAAAGACACTCATGAAATCGTACAAGGAAAAACAAAATTTCCGTAATTCCGATTCAAACTTTCCACAAAGTTAATTAGCCTTGATTTACGTGAACACTTTGAAGTGAGTTGTTTCGTTTAATCTAATCCAACCATATATCACGTATTAAACGAATGAGCTCACATCTCACTTGTTATGATAATTACGTACGTGATTCCCAATTTCGCGAAAGTATTACCCGATGGCAATTTAAAGCGACAATGTATAAGAGTACGTTGATTTTCCGACAGATTACTGTTTTGAAATTATCATTATTAAGGCCTCAAGCTTTACTTTAAGAGATATTATACGATACGAAGTACTATTCAGCCAGGATTAAAGCCCGGACGGGTAAAACCAGCACATCAAATAGCACGACTTTTAGAAGGAGGGAGACGCTCAGAAATGGGAGAGGAGACCTACTAGCAGGAGCCTCTCGGCCGCAACCAGCAAGATATATACGGTCAAATCATTTTAAGTGATAATATTTATTGTGCCTTTGTATACATCATAGAAACATGCCGCCATCATTATTTTTAGAAAAATTTAGTTTTTATATTAATCATTTCTTAAAACAGCACCCTGTCAATTTTAAAAGTTGTCTACGGTATCGGCTTCGCTTCTCTCATTTCAAAGGCTAATCGTTATTTTTCTCTAATCCTAACCATTATTAATAAAAAATCGAAATCTGAAAATAATAATAAATAAATAATTTTCAAAATCTGTTGTACAAAAACCCAAAGTGTTTTCTACGATAATGATTCATTTTGTGCTAAATCAGCCCTTTAAATATTATCACTAAAACGAGGTGACCATATATATAAATAATATTGTAGTTAGAATTAAAAAGTATCCCAGATAACCATGGAAATGATTAAAACATGAATTAAAGTAAATAAAATAATGATTGCGACATAAAATCAATTTCAAATAGATCATGCTGGAGTAATCATAATTATTATTAATAAGTTTTAAGTAATACTGCTGCAATCACCAGATCACCAGGTTTGTTGTTGATTAATTTTAACTCAGAAATCGAACATACTCTAAACGTTAACGAAAGATACAGATTGATCCAAATATAGTATAAATGTGTTTCCATTGTAAGACCCTTGTTTCTCACGCATCATAGCACCACCTATGACATTATAACTTCAATCAAAGTATCGGGAGGCTTTTGGTGTCGGCACACACACTGAGTCACGTGCGTTCGTGACGGAAAGTGAACATGGCATGTTTAAGCACAGATACGGACTTGGGACATGACCTTTGCTTTCCAAAGTACTTAATTATGAAATAAGACAGTTATAAGAAACATTTTAACGATTAGAAGCTACATAGTACTGTCTTAAAAGTCGTGAGATCGTGACGGCTTGATACACGATTTGATAGCTACAAAATCTCTGTACAATCAAACCTCTGCGATAAGAAAAGAATTATACCTACCTAGATAGATACTCTCAGTACTAAAGCTTGCTATTTTATTAATTTCTTTAGTCACTAGAAAGATTCAATCATAATTGCGCCTCTCTATTTTTAAACAATGCAGTCCTATCTTCTGCGTGTTTGAAACAATTCCGTCATCAATCATTGGAACGTAAACCACACATTTAAATCAGAAACCCGCAAATTGGAATGTGGCCCTTGCCACGCTGAGTTCGTCCCTGTTCTACACGTGTAACTCGATTAACTCAGCTTCCTAAGGCTGAGTATCATCTGTCGCAATTTTCTACTTCAACGGTATGGAAATTTTGGTTACTTCCATTCTGTTTACTAGCTTTTAATTTTATATTTGAATTAAAGCTCAGTGGGTGTGTGAATGTAAAATGTTAATCCAATACTATTTTCCTTTAGTTTGTGCTTGCTTAAAATGTATGAAGAAAGGTTGACTCCATCACGGTACTTACTAGTGATGCTTAGTTAGGGTATCTCAAAAGGTGTACTTTGTTACAAAAGGCAAATATTATACAGGGTGTTTGGTAGGGAGCTGTACATACGCCTAAGGTAGAAACTTGGGATAGTCTGCTACCTACCCCCGCCTATTATACTGACCTTGGCCTCAGGTTCTTTTTCAAAAAAATATTTTTAGTTTTTAGAAAAAAAAACTATTTTTGACTAAAACTACCTGTAGCTCAAAATCTATTCATAAGACAGGTCTGCTAATTGTCTTGTTTTAATCGTTAGAGTCTTAGTGTACTGAGAAAATTAATTTCACACCAGAAAATTGTAGAGAAGAAAAGTTATGGGGCCTGAGGTACCGTAGTAAGGTAAAAAAATAATTTTCAGGGCAACTTTCAATGGGGTTTAAAAAAAAACTAACAAGGTTGGAGCTCTTCTGATTTTTTGAAAACATCCCCAGTCCATACCCTTTCTAAAAATATGCTAAAAATTTTACTATCCCTTTAAGTTCCGAAGTTATTAATTAATTTCCGCAACTAGGGCACTTTAAGCAATAATTTCAACTAATAAAAATACTTAAATGTATTTAATTCCTGTCAATCCGCTTCAAGAACGCGCCTGCGCGTGCGCGCAACTGTCATAGGACAAACGCGCGCGTGACCTCGACTCTGTCTGGTACCAAGCGCACGCCATCGGGCGGGCCGCGTAATTTACAAAAATATAAATATCTCGCGGTAGGAATGAGCTATCATCATTTTGTAAACGGGGATTTGTTGTTTATGCTATTAGCTATCACACTGTTTTACTAAATATTACGTTACTGAAATATTTTAATTAATACTGAGGCGATAAAAAGGTAGCGCGGGGAAAAACATGACTCATCGTATTTATAATAAATGTTTACGTTATAAATTTCCAATTACACCTTCAAGTACCTCGAAACAAAGCTGAAACATAATATTTTTCATATAAATAAGAGAAAAAATTTTATAAATACAGGATTAAAAAAAACCTAATAACTACATTTTAGTACATGGGGTCTATTCACAAGACCCACGTTCTAAAAACTATTTGGAACACCCAACTTTTTGGCATCTATGGATTGCTCATTTTACCGTCTAAATGTTAAAGACTTCCCAATATTCAATTGTCCACACCACATAGCTAAATCATCGATTTAAAATCGACTACCCAACCGATCCCCATATGGGGAGAGTAATACGTGACGCTAACAGTACAGAGAACCCGATATGGGGATAGTAAGACGCTACGTCTGATACGAGATGTGATAAATGAACCCTATATGGGGAGAGTAAGGGCGAGAGGGTCTCTTTCGCCCTTCCCCAGACGTAGAAGCGGGGTAAGGTCACCTTGGAGGCCAGGGAATTGGCCCACCCCGAATGATCCAAGCATTAGGGAAGGAGTTGTTTAAAAACTCCCTCACTGCTAGGCTCCAATGGGCAGGACAGCCGTCGTGCTAAAAGACTATGGGCCGATCTTCGTCAAACTCAGCTTCCACTAAAATGGGCCATTCATTTTCGAAGAAATGTAAATAGTTTTGCCCGTTTAAGTTGTCTGGCAGAAGTGTGGCCCTATCAAGCGATTGCTAATGACGCCTGCCAATACGTTCACGGAAAACCTTATTTGGAATCCTCTGTACCTCTTCACTCTCTGGGTGCCCAGTAATGGACTAACAAGGTTAGAGTTCTTCTGATTTTTTTAAAACATCCCCAGTCCATATATTTTCTAAAGGTATGCTAAAAGTGTTATTATCATTTATAGTTCTGAAGTTATTTTCAAAATAACTTCGGAACTAAAAGGGATAGTAACATTTTAAGCATATCTTTAGAAAGGGTATGGACTGGGGATATTTTCAAAAATCAGAAGAACTCCAACCTTGTTAGTTTTGTTTTAAACCCCATAGAAAGTTGCCCTGAAAATTATTTTGTTACCTTACTATGGTACTTCAGACCCCATAACTTTCTTCTTTACAATTTTCTGGTGGGAAATTATTTTTTACAGTACACTAAGACTCTAACGATTTAAACAAGACCATTAACAGATCTGTCGTATAAATATATTTTGAGCTACAGGTAGTTTTAGTCCAAAAAATGTTTTTTTTCTAAAACATAAAAAATAAACATTAAAAAAGAACCTTGAGGCCAAGGTCAATATAATGGGCGGGGGTAGGTAGCAGACCATCCCGAGTTTGTACCCTAGGCGTATGTACAGCTCCCTACCAAACAACCTGTATATTTTAGTCCGTTTCCCTTAGATGTCGTTACCACTTGTGTATAAATCGTTTCCTTCCAGTTGGTTCAAGTATGAATATTCTGTTGATGACTGTGCCGTTATAGATACAGGATATTATTTTATTTGTACGCGTATCTGAAGTTTTCGAAGCGGAAGTGTAAATATGAGTCCATTCAACCTCCTACCGAACCTTTCAGTTGAGCAGATAAGGATAAAAAAATATTCGGAAGCCCTTTTGGGCCTAAGGTTGGCACAAAATAAAGTCCTTACTACCCTGGTAATTGACACCAGATTTCATAATATGGATGGACCGACGTTCTGGTATTTAGGTAGGTACAAAACACAGTCGCTACGTACGCACACGAGTACATTAGGTGTATTCTCAGTTTACCTAGGTTTTACAATGGATTTCAATTTAATTCTGAAGCTCCATAAATGAAAGGACTACCAGGTCAGGTTTTTCTCGATATTCACATTGCACATGCAAAGCTTCTTTTTTGCCATAATAATAATAATAAAAATACCTTATTGCACTCCATAAACATAATTATTACACAGGATACCCATGCCATGCTATACCCCTGATTACGATAAACCCCTTAATACCGCACATTTTTTCGTGAACTCTTTGTGCCAGTATCCTTCCAATAAAAATAGGTATTCATTATTTTTACCAAATTGGCAGCCCTAATTTCTGTCCATACCCCGAAGCTGTCACTCTATGTCTTCACGAGTACGATGCGATACTCACAACCGACCGGCGCTCACGCATCGCCGCGTTTCAGCCCCCGAAAGGTTCCGAATAATCTCGATATCCGCACCGCATTTGCAGGGTCCACTGAATGTCAAGTCCAATTGCCTTGCGAATTTAATCCTACTACAATTTAAATAATATGAGTGGCAAAGGTTACAGTAGAGTTTCAAACGTCACGTGGAAACGTATTTTAGTGAGATTGTTGACAGTTTCACTTACGGATATAATAGCCTAGAACTCTATACGTGTAGATAGGACCTATTTTAGTCTTTGACGTAAAACAAATTAAAGACAAAGGAACGTCCATAATTGTATTATATAACTAGCGGACACCGCGACTCCATCCGCGCGTTTTGAGTTTGCTTCCTCCCAGAGCAGCGTGATGTTTTATAGCCTTTCTCGATAAATAAGCTATCCAACATAAAGAGTTTTTCGAATCGCTCCAGTAGTTCCTGACATCAGCGCATTTAAACAAACTTTTCATCTTTATAATATTAGTTAAGATAAACGAACGATAAAGACATGGCTAAAATGTTCAAGACAAAAGAAAATTTAAGAAAAAAAAATGAAAAAAATCCGTCAGATATTTCATTAAAAATTTTCATTAGATGTTTAAGTCGAGCAAACTAAATTACAAATAAACGAGAAAAAATAAGCTCCTTTTAATGTTCAGAGTGTTTACATTCTCGGAACTTTATATTTCTGCGAACAATGCTTGCAGTATAATTTTGCGAGCACTTCTTTTTACGTCATGGTAGAAATATTCAATTAAATTCTTTTAAACGAAAAAGAAAGACCAATGTTACAGTGCTCTATCTGTCTGATAGTTGTTCAATGGCATAAGAAAGAATACAGTATTTTTCAGGTTTCAGGCGCCAAAGTTTCACCGTTTCTTTTATTTTGCATTGATATTTAAATTTTGCTCCCTGTTGTGCTACATTCTCTTTATTAAAATAAGCTATTGTTAAGGAAGACTAAGCGATAACAGTGCCAAATGACATAATAACATAGTGAGTGAAGCCGTTACTTTTGTGAGCTTTTGCCAACTAAGTTTTTAGGTTATTCCTAGCATGGTCGAATTCAGATGTTAATAATCCTCATTTCAACTGCCTTATATATTTGCATTTGTCTACATAATGACAAAAACTGAATTAGTAGAGTCTTATTACGATGTGATTGCATTTTTTGTTTCAGGACCTAGGCTGAATGAATAAATCCCAAAACTTTGATTCAAGATACGTAATGGGATTTAACCACAAAAGCAGATTATAATCCCCCACTTCCTACTCTTCTAACAATTCCAACACATAAATACTGGACAATGATATTTTGTCGATTTCTTTATTTGGAAATAATAAGTCTTAATCTGTCCAATGGTAGGTAGTCTACATTGGCTTCATATCCACCTTAGTAATGCGTTTACTCCCGTTACTGACGTAAAAAATGACTCCCACTCATCATTACCGATTGTCCACGAACGCGCGATGTCACACGGAAACCTTTTTACGAGGGACACTGTCACAGAAAATGTGTCTGCATAGATGACGCTAATGTATGTACTTCACTTAAACGTATGTACGCTAAAACATCCTTCATACTGCTTTTAAGCGTTTTATTAAGTCTAGATACCTACTACAATCACTGAATCAATCAATTATATAAAATGTATTTTGTATTTATATCGAATGATAAGTATTTGAGTCAAAATTGTCGTTGAAACAGCTTGGACAAACGGACGTCGCCGATTGCGTCGCATACCAAATAACATACATGATTTCCACGCATTTGGATGACTTGCATCGTCTAGCAAAGAGTATAGTCTGTGGCCACTGTAGTCTCGGCTCTCGGCTAACATTATTATTACTTGGTTGGATATATTTCTTGCAGGGCCTTAAGCTCTTTGTAACGTGGTAAGCTACCATTAGGTTCTATTCTAATAAAGTTTATGTATTCAGTTTTTTTTTTCTTTGACACCAATCACATACATTGCTCTGATCCCAAAGTAAGTAGTCAATGCACTTGTGTTATGGAAATCAGACACAACAGTGGTACCACAACACCCACACCCGAGACAGTATAGAAAAGATCGTTTTCTACATTGACCCGACCGGGAATCGAACCCGGAACCTCACGAGATGGCGACGCTTGAAACCAGCGTGCTAGCCACTCGACCACGGAGGTCGTCTATTGTTGTGAGTGTTGGCTTACTATTGTTAATGTTGAGCTTACATTTCACGTAGACACATGATTTGGTTGGAAATAATAAAACTTAAAGGTTAAAATTAAAAGACACGGTTTATCTGCTGAATTTAAAAAAAACTAGAATCCCGAACTTAGTAAACTCCAATTATAAAACAAATGAGTGTCGTAACAAATTCCACGTCCATGCTTAATGCCTGTCGTAACACAAATTAGCGTGTTTCTATGGTTGTATCAAAAATAGCATGCATGCGACGAACTCACGCGCATGCGACATGTAGAACCGGAGTCCTTGGCTGATGTCTTCTGACTCACACGTCTATTTCTTAATTTTCTAAGAATAAATTCAAAACTGCATTGAATGACGCATACCAACTAAGCGGAGGGCGATGACCGCGTGATCTTGTACGCTAATGTTGTTTTATGCGCCTGCGTCGATATTTTTTCGTGTAGGTTCGGCCAGTTCACTCTTTTTTTTTCGGACGGTAAGATGCAGCGTTAGGTATGCTGAGTAGCCGAGCCGAGAGCTCCTGCTTTAGAAAACACGTTTGGGGGCATCGAATTACATCAAAATATACATAATTGCCTATATTTTGAACGGAGTAAATTGATATTTCGGTGCCAGTAAGTTGACGGAAATTATGGAGCCTTCAAACATTGCGATCATTGATTTTTGGAATGTAAGAGCAACATTGAGCTTTAAACTGATAAAGTGTACTACAACACGTATTATCATTTAAATGTGGTTATATTCACTTGCGTTAGAGACAACTTTCTCATCAATAATAATAGTAAAAATTTCGTTACCAGCGGTTGAATATTTACGATTGTGTGTTTTAAAGAAAAAAAACCTAACCCAATAGCAATGATATTGAATTTAGAAGTACGATTAGATGACGCCTCGCGAACTAAAAGAGTACACAAATATGGCACCGTGTGATTAATGGATGTCAATGGATTGACATCTATCACATCATGTATCACATAAGTGGCATATTGTGTCCTAAATTGAATAAATATTTTTTGATTTTGATTTTGATTTTTGATCAGACATCAGATTCGGAACATAGTCTTAATAGAGTAGCTTTCTTAATATATTTTTTAAAGTATGTAGGTACATTACAATAGACTCGTTGGCCTAATTTAAAATTGAGTTTACACTTTAGCTCGGTATTATATTAATCAACAATAACATTTTATTTTCAAACTATATAACATTTAAAATATTGAATAATTATCTAATAAATGCAATTTAAATGAATCACGTGAAACGCCATGGCGCCAATATCAGAGTCACATTCACTGCTAGGCATTCACGACCCCGTGACCACATATATATTTTTTACAAATTAAATTAATTAAAATATTTACAGTCCTTATTTCAATAAATAAAGAAATATTTATTAATACACCATAGTCATCTGGCATCATGTTAACAGGATAATTCCTTCAAATAACACGCTAATAGTGAGCGTACATATTTTTTTCTACAATCGTGAGGATCACAGATGTGTTTATCAACAGTCTTTTGTTATACTTTTGTTAACGCGTGTGCCGGTGACCTTTTGATCCGTGAGCGTCTACGCTGTAACTTTAAAAAAAATGAAGGTGTAATTTATTTTTTATTTATTTAGTTAGATAACAGACATATTATCATACATTTCCATAGACATATTTGTTAGGGTCGTGCGGGCGGGATTCGAACCCGCGACTCCATGTATAGCACTGTCTTAGAATATCGACCATGTTAGTCCGTGGGTTGGCTAAGAAACAAAAATCACTAATTTTATTAAAAATACTTCAATCATGAATGATAGTAATCATTAAATACAATTTACTTAACGAAAATAGATATTCGGACTGTTTTATTTATATTTAGTTAGGTGTTTCTGCAGTTTTAAAGGCGCACTGAGGCATTAAGACACTGACGCCATTAAAAACAGACTAAGTCTAAATTATGACCCCAATTTGAAGAGAGGTGTTGTTTAGCTGAGCCATCTTTTAACCTCTCACCGGTCATCTAGTTCTTAATACAATATCATTGCCCAATAGTCATTAAAATAGCCATTCTGACGTTTGGTTGAGGTAGTTTTTCTTCCAAATACACACAGTCGTAAATGCTTAACAATCGATGAAAAAATATTTTATTTAACTAAAGTCTTTCCATCTTATCCAGTCCACCGATCTTAAAAAACATCAACTCCCCTTTGATATTGTGAATACAACTGTTTGCAAGCTATAATGTAATAACTTTTAATATACTGTTAGTTAATTTTCTCTATATTCCTTTATTTACACTGTGTTATAGCAGATAAGCCAAGCGGATTGACTTCCGATAATCCCTAACGGTGAATCCATACAACAAACAATGCGAAGATATGCCGATAGCTTAGTAAATAAATATTGGCAACATAGTTGGTGTTTACCTGAAGGTGCAGTTTTATCATCATTGTTTTTAACAAAAGTGTAACCGAGTGGAAAATCGAGAAGCATGGAACGGCACTAGACAATCGACTGATGATGCCCCGCCCTAAGCGAGCTTCAATCTGTTACCGACTGCGTCGCATATTTCCACGCGCCAATATTGTGTTGCTCGGTTTTCAATTATAAATAAATATATCTATTATAAAGTGTATTTCAGTGATTTCAAAAGTCATATCAATTTTCATAAATATTTTTTTGTTTTATGGACACATCATAATAAATATTACGTAGTTGGCATTCAATGTTTTAATCTGATTTTGATAAGAGTCTTGCGAGTGCCCGATTCATTTTGTGTTTTTAAGAGAACGCTTGGTATAACCAATGAATTCAGATTGAACTTTTTTATCATGAATAAGCCTATTGCCACTCATCGGTCATGCCTGGCTGAGGGAAGGGTTCAAAGCAAAACTAACTTATATTAAGGGCCGATTGTTCAATGTTCAGATAAAATTTATCAGACTGATAAATTATAAAGCGACAGATTTAAAAAAATGACAGTTACGTCTGATTGCTGACAATAAGGTGACGTTCTCAAATTATCCATATTGTAATTTGTTCGACGAATATTTCTTATCTGACTATTGAAAAATCAGCCCTAAACCAAACAAAGTTTAGGGATGATATTTTTTATGATTTTGTTACATCTACATACATACAATTTGATTCAGAAGTAACACATTAGGTCCTTAAATACTGCCTGCGGTTAGATGAAAGCACTAAAGTTAGCAAGAAACTTGACCAATTTAGAGCGAAAGGTAAGAAAATTTTATGTCCCTTCACTAGCTAGTAGCCACTCTTGCTATAGCTAGACGGATCATTCGGCAGACATGTGTATAAATAAACAACGCAAAGACTGTTTTGACGAATACTGAAAAATGGCTATATTTTTTTCGGATGTCACGGTAACAGTTCAAATTATATCGCCGTTGGTCCAAATACATTACGTTTTTATTAGTAAGTGGACATTTTGCATTAGATTCATTCATTAGACAAACAGCGCAGCGCAAAAATAATGGTGTCATAAGAAGTGAAGATTAGAGCTATGCTTTTTGCTCGGATAGTTTCAGATGCGGTGGTTTTTCTTCGGCTCAGACAGGATAAGTTTTAAATTGTGTTTTTTTTTTAAATTTATTATTACATATATACGCAGACATTTGGCCACAATCTCACCTTATGATGATGATGTGGCCTAGGATGGATCATGTCTGACTAGTAACAGCCTATTCACTCTCTTCTTGAACTCATCCAGATCATAGTGGCTAGGAAACACTTCTACCGGCAGCGCATTCAGTCCCCACGAGAAACGCAGATCGAAATCTATTAGTGCGTGTTGCTGGTATGCCTACGACGTAAAGGTGGAAACCACGCCCGCGTCTTGTGTTTCTCTGGTGAAAGAGGGCTGGTGGAATCAGGTCGTGCAATTCTCTCGTACACTCTCCGAAATGCAGCCTGTAGTAGACAAATAGACACGCCACTTTACGTTTATGCTCTAGGCTTAGAAGCTTAGGTTCAAAATGTTCAGTGTCTCCAATTATCCTTTTGGCTCGCTTTTTATCGACTCTAAGGCAGCCAGTTGGTATTTGGCAGAACCATCCCAAAGGTGGCAGCAATACTCCATGCATGACCGGACCTGAGCTTATTAGGGTTGAAGAAGCTGCTCCGCGGTAAGTATCGCCTGACCTTAGAGAATACGCCTAACTTTCTGGCTGCAGTTTGAGCCACAGACTCAATGTTATAATATTATAACGATATTTTTAATATTTGATCAATGTAACTGTTAACGCAATTATTTAAGCCTACAACGTTTTACCTTGAAATATTCATTTTCATATTTTTTTATTAACTTCATATGTAACATAAGAGCAGACTATTATGTTACATAAAGGCTAAAGATGAAAATTTTAAATAAAATATAATAAGTTCTTTATACGGCTAATATATTTTTTTTTGATGCAAAATACGTGTGTATCTACTTGTGTTATCTATAACGATACATGTCTGTAGATCATATTCATGGAGCGGTCCGTACCAATTTTCTCTATCGCAGAATCTGCGCACTCCAACGACTCAACTAGTGTTGCAAGCGAAAGTTCCCGGGTTGTAATTATGGAAGCGCGACCGGGAATGCTAATGTCCTTGGGACAGGGTTGCCACTTGCGAAAAATGTGCACCGTGAAATTAAAATAGAGCAGGTAATTTACAGTAGTAAAGGAAAACTGAAACTTTGGTGCATGGAATTTAATATGAATATGCTGAAGAGACAAATATTTATTTATTTATTTTAGCTTTATTGCACTATAAGTTGTACAATTGGCGGAATTGGCATTCGCCTTGATGCATTCTCTACCAGTCAACCGCTTGGGAATGCAGAGACTCTAATCAGTGGCAATTTATTTATGTTTTTTTATAAAACATGTGTCATTACTTTACCTCGAAATTATAATTTACAATATTTTAGTCGTAATTTATCTACAGATAAATACATTTGAGTGCTTCTATAATCAAGTAAACAAAAAAGCTAAGTTAAATGACATTTTAAAATACCTATTCATTGACACCCCATACGTATAGGTTAGACAAAATAAAATTCGGTTTTAGTTTCATGTATGGAAAATTAATATTACTATTTTTATTTTTATGTATAAGAATCGTTAAGCAGTTAACAGGATATATCTTCCTACCAACTTTCAAACTTTTTGATGCTTATAGTTACAAAATAAAATGGCTGTGATCTACGGACGGACAGATAGACAGACAAACAGACAGATAGACTTGACGAAACTATAAGGGTTCCGTGTTTTGCCATTCGACTATGGAACCCGTAAAAATATATATTTAAAAGTGTGACAACCCCGCGATCCGAACACTCTGAAGCGGTGTTTCCTTCTGGATTATACGTGACTTCATTTGACTACAGATCTTACTTTTGTTATTAAGCCATTAGTAGTTTCTTCTTGCTAATCGCCTCTGCCAAGTTTTGATGTCTTCATTAATATAAATACAGTATTATGCAGACTCTACTAAGATTGATAGTACAAGAAAGTTTGAGATAAAACTTCATTTTCTTTTATGAACTTTGAAGTTTGTTAGCTTTCAACTAGAAAAAGAAGTAGGTACCTTATTACTCAAGTTTTATTTTAAATACTTGTGGTCCCCCGCGACTTCGTCCGCGCGTTGAGTTTGCTGTCTCCCCTCCCGTCGCAGTTTAATGTTTTAGAGCCTAAAGCCTTCCTCGATAAATAAGCAAAACCTATTTACAAAAAATAATTTTCAAATCGCTTCAGTAGTTCTTGCTATTAGCGCGTTCAAACAAACAAACTCTACATTTTATCATATTAGTATAAATTCCAGTTATTCATTTCAACACGAAAATATTAGTTAAGGGCTGATTTTTCAATAGTCAGATAAGAATTATTTGTCGAACAAAGACAATATGGCTAATTTGAAACGTCACCTAATTGTCAGCAATCATACGTAACTGTCATTTTTTAAAATCTATATCTATACTAATATTATAAAGCTGAAGAGTTTGTTTGTTTGTTTGTTTGTTTGAACGCGCTTATCTCAAAAACTACTGGCTCGATTTAAAAAAATATTTTTACGTTGGATAGTCCATTTATCGAGGAAGGCTTTAGGCTTATTTAACATAAAGATACGACTCATAAGACCACAGCAGAAATGAAAAATGTTGCGAAAACGGGAGAAAGATATTCCTTTTGAGAGCTTCCGCTGCATACGCTGCGGAAACCGCTTAAGTTACACAAAAATGATGTATGACAGGATTGTTCAGGATTAAGAGTTCTATAATAAAATCCGCAACAGCATATGTCTATCTTTTATGGTTGACTTACTACAACCTTTTTTATGTTGATAAATGTGTTAAAAAATAATGCTTTATTTTTGAGGTGTATTATACACACAGGTATTTATTCTTATCAAAATAAATACATTCATCATCACGAGCATTTCATTTAGAACCAAGTTGCCCTTTATATCATTTGATTTCAATAAATATCTTAGGAGCTATCACAGTTTTAACATAACTCCGCACCAAAATAATGTTCGCAGCTTAAGTATAACGTGCGCTTGCGCTAATATATTATAAAGCTGAAGAGTTTGTTTGTTTGAACGCGCTTACCTCAGAAACTGCTGGACCGATTTGAAAAAATATTTCTGTGTTGGATAGCTTATTTATCGGGAAAGGCTTTAGGATATAAAACATGACGCTGCAACGGGAGGGGAGGGAGCAAACTGAAAACGCGCGGACGAAGTCGCGGGGGACCGCTAGTATATTATAAAGCTGAAGAGTTTGTTTGTTTAAACGCGCTTATCTCAGGAACTGCTGGACCGATTTGAAAAAATATTTCTGTGTTGGATAGCTTATTTATCGAGAATGGCTTTAGGATATAAAACATGACGCTGCGACGGGAGGGGAGGGAGCAAACTCAAAACGCGCGGACGAAGTCGCGGGGGACCGCTAGTAAATAAATAAATATCCTTTGGACATTCCCACACATCGCCATCTAGTCCCAAAGTAAGCTACTCAAAGCTTGTGTTATGGGTGCCAGACAACGAATATAATACTTAAATACTTTTTGTTTGTAAATACATACATGATATACATAGAAAAATCTGTCGCTTTATAATTTATCTTTCTGATACGTTTTATCTGACCATTGGAAGTCGGCCCTAAGTGCAAAAACTTATGTTGGAATGTGTCAACAATAGTTTATTTACACTATAGACCCGCCCCGTCTTCGCATGGGTGCAATGTATTATACATATAAACCTTCCTCTTGAATCACTCTATCTCTTTAAAAAAACGCATCAAAAAGCTTTAAAGATTAAAGTACACACAGACAGCGGGAACCGACTTTGTTTTACTTATATTATGTAGATACGTTCAGTATGTCTAACGATGCATAGTGACAGCACCCTTAAGTATTAAATAAATAATATGTAAATAATATAAATGCAAATGAGGCTCGGTGTAGAATTTCATATTGACATTAAATATTTGTTTTATTAGCTGCTAAAGGAATCCTTTTTTTGCAAACCCTTCCATATTGTCAAACATAAAACACTTCGGTTTGGCTGAGCACCTAATTAAGATGTTTGTTTTTACCCGAAAAAACATCTCCAAGCATTAAAGGTACACTTAAATATTTATTGTTTGTTTAAAGAAATAGGAATAAGAGGTACTTGTTATTAGGCGTGCAAAAAAATAAAACGAACTTTTTTTCTTATAAAATATGATAAGATTAATATTTTATTTAGATATCCGTTCTTAAAGAAACGCACTGGCTAGGGCTTGTTATTATATGTATAAATAGCTAGGTTACAAAACTTCTACGGACAAAAGACAGAAATTCTCGGTCGCCATTTTTTTTGGACACCATTCATATACATTGCTTGCCTTGTGTATGGAAATCAGACACAACGGTGGTACAACAACACCCAGATCCGAGACAATATAGAAAATTATGATTTCTACTGACCCGACCGGGAATCTAACCCGGGACCTCGGTGCGGCGACGTCTTGAAACCCAGCGTGCTGAGCCACTATACCACAGGGGTCGTCATTGAGCACTATCAAAAAATTAAGTGTAGAATATTCGTAAATAAGGATATTTACAAATATCTTTATCCAGTTAAACATTTTTTACAGCTTTTCCGTATCATAGTTATATCATTATCATAATACATACTGTCTTCCTTAAAAAAATCTTATTGCAGCCAAACTAACCATTAACTAGAACAGCTAAAGTTGTAACCGCAAATTTGCTTCATATCGCTCTGAAGTGAAGTTT
Source organism: Pyrausta purpuralis (assembly GCA_963924145.1). Classification (NCBI taxonomy): domain Eukaryota; kingdom Metazoa; phylum Arthropoda; class Insecta; order Lepidoptera; family Crambidae; genus Pyrausta; species Pyrausta purpuralis. Next base: position 17,292,464 of record OZ001649.1, read on the forward strand.
CCCGTAAAACGAAGTTATATTTGATCTTAATTTATCATTTCGAGAGCTCAGCTCATAGTCTCCGAGAAGAGGGAAAGCTTAGTTTCATAACTCGTGTGCTTAAGATAGGGCCCGAGTAGGACGAAGTCTGATAGCTATCAGACTTCGTCCTAACTCGGGATATCGTCACTTTACGTTATGGAGTAATAGTAATCAGCATTAATTTACTATATCTGCAATTTTAACTTCTCTATCGTCAGCTAGGTTATACACTCTGTAACTATAAACTGTAACGAACCTAAACCAAACTGCATAGAATAACGCACAGTATAGACATAATCGCTAATATTGCAATTGATTGATATTGCCAAAAGTTTACGTTTAGCAGGAATGTAGTTTTTAAATGTAGCTTATATTCATGATAAGGAAAACCTACAGTTCCTTGATTAAAACACAATTTACGGATATTATTTGGGTATATTTATTAAATTTTATATCCCAACGTTTCGAACACTTCACAGCGTTGTGGTCACGGGTAGACTGAATAAATTTCCGCAAAAAATATTTGTACATTGTGGTTGAATTCATGAGTAGTATTCGCGTAAACTTCAGAAACAAGTAATACAATTCCTTATTTATATCAAAAACAACTATTTCCTAGTAGCTGCAGATTACATGAAATGAAATAGCATCGTTGAAAAGTACTTATAATAATTTTAAATTATTATTAGGATACTATAAACGGGAAACAAGGACTACATTAAGAGTTCCATTTAACCCTTAAATAGGTGTCTCGAACACGAAACTCCGCTTAATTTCCCGTGTTTGCGACTCCAAGTTGCAAGGTAACCTAACTATTTAGTTTGGAATCTGACAGAACTAGCGGAATGTATATACTCGTGGATACAGCACCAATTTAGTGCTTGTGTAAGCGAGTTGACAGTTCTGTAGTTTAAGTTTGATGTTGTTGTTTGGTGCAGATTTGCAAGGATACATTTTAGATTATTAAATCATCAGGGATCTGGTTGTAGGCAGACAAATATGTATAAAAACACTCTTGCTATTAGACCTCAGAACGGTGAAATTAGTAAGTGGACTTAATGCAATGTTACATTATCTACCCGGAGCAAGAGAAGCAGACGCACAGGCCGATCCACTCCGACGCAAGTGACTGAAAAACCGTAGGCAGAGCCCTATAATCACCTGCCAGTGACAGTGCCTATCTTATAATTACCTAGCGAAGACCAGAGTGACTCTCGTAGATCGGACAAAAGGGCAGCTTTAAATTCCTTGAGGCGCCCTCATGATATACGACTATGCATCAGGCCACTGCTGGGGTGGAGAGCATGCACAGAGCAAACCACCCAAAGCGTCCTTTCGTGTCCGTCATCACACAGTGTGAGAGAAACGGTAGCGGGTTTTGTGGGTAATCCTGGACGACAAAGGGTGCCCCTTCCCGAAGCAGAACGCATGCATAAAAAAATTCCTCCGCGCCAAAAAAAAAAACATGTAATCAATTTCTGATTTGCAAAACTAAATACTTATTCGAGGTTTGGTTACGCCACTAGCCGCGTGTATTAAAAGTCGTTTACCCCCGCACGTGCAAATAAGTTAACCAAAATCAGTTATGATTCGTGCACATGTACCTCCGAATATGTTGTACTGTTAAAGTGTACACGTGGATGCCATCACGTGTCTATATTGGGTCTAAATCAATCTATTAAGGCAAATTGCTCAAATTGTACCTACTACCTACCTTTAATTTCAGTTCACAATCCAGTCGTAATTTACTATTATTACAATAATACTAGGTATACGAACGAACTTTGACTTTTAGAAGTATTACGTAACATTTTGTAGAAAACGTATATTAGAACGTAATTTGTCAGTTATTAGCTCACCAAAGTTTCATAGTTAAAGAATCGGTGAGATAAATTAGGAATCAGTATATCTTTTGTGTAGAATAGGGCGAACAAGCATATAAATATATTACAAATTGAAATAGTTAATTACGAAACTTATCGAAAGATGTTTAAAGAAAAAAGCAGGCTTTCCAATAAAGTTTAAGTGTACCTAATATAAAGCAAATAAAGATTGTCTATGTTTTTAACAAAAATCCAACTTTCAGACCTAGCTTAAAACAAAATAACTCAAAAAACTTCCAACAAATTTTCCCGACATAAAAGATTGCTCTCTTTTAAACGCTAGCATTTTAGTATATTCTATTTCGTAAAATGTTTCAGTCTAGCCAGTAATTACTTCACTCAACCGTACTTCAGTAATTCGTCGACAGAACCGTATTTCGTACTTAGGTATTATTATTGCCTAAAGTTCTGGTAAGTGAGAACAGTCGACCTAATCCATAATAATGTTCCAACTTCAGTTCTGATATTATGGTGTGGATATTACTCAAGTATCTTTGTTTTATTACTTTTTAATACCTCATCGGTATTTTTGTCAGGACTGAAACCCAAGTCTTGTGCAGTTTGCATTCAAGAAAAGTTCAAGGTGGTGATACGTTTTTTTTTTTTTAAAAGGTGATACTTGTAAAAGAATTACCGCACATTTGATTGAGAAATTGGGGGGTCCCAGATACGAGAAGAAGAAGAGAAGTAGAAGTCTCGACATAGTTCCCTGTAAAACATCCATATGGCGCTCGAATAACGCTGTCACAGAATTGGTGTTTTGTAAAAGTAATTTTTGAATTTAGTATAAAGTCTTTTCAAAATATAGCTACTGAAGTTAAAAGGATATTTGATACAGCAGAAAATCAGAAAGTTTTAATTATCTACGCGAAATGTCAACAAAACGTTTGCTTCAATCTTTGGCCGCTGGAAGGCGTTGTCAACTGCAGAATTTTTGAGCAACAAGGTACTCAGCGCTTTTAATGTCCCCGATACTTTTAAAAGATGTATAGTCTCATTTATTTAACCTGTGGCCCGGTTACTGCACAAGTTGCAGCGGATTATTTTAATGAATAGCCGCCTTTGTTCCCCGCCCTGCAAAGGATTATTTGAATAAGAAAGTAGAACTTTCACTGCGCCATTGCTGGTATTTTCTTTGGTAATTGAATTGGATGGATGAACGTTTCTCCAAACCAAATCCTGCAAAATTAAGACACTGAAAACGTAGACTAGAAAAAAGTAATCTCATTTAGGATTTTTCATGAAACGACCAGCGATTACGGAGAAACGACCGAGCTAGTCTGGATAATGTTGTAAGAATTGATATTTATTCTTAGGACCCGGTCTTATTTTATTAAAGCAATAATGAGCTACTGAAGATAAACTTTTGCAGAAACTTCCCTTGTCAGAATTGTTCAAAATTGAATTTAGCTTTCAAAACTTAACTGAAATATTACTCCAGTTTGAAATTGAGAGTTTTGTTCTAGTAATTGAATACTTTGTTTCGAGTATTTTGAAGTTAGAATCTATAGTAGACCGTAATAAATAGTTGTACTACGTTTTTCTTCGCATGATTTTGCTCTTAGTGATATTGGTCGGCCCCAGAATTCCATGAACCGGTCGAATAGACGCCCGATGGGTTAACCTTCCTTGGTCTTGGGTTCCGTGTCCTTGTTCTAGCGCAAAGAGAAAGGATTATGCATTGGGATCTAGTACATAACGAATACCGTCTTAAATCGATCTGTATTAAAGACAAGTGTTGAGGTATGTTTAGAAATGATGAGGCTTCTCTATTTTTTTTAAATACTGTTATAATGATATACTTAGAGTCAAGAGCGCAAACCTCTTCATTGGTATGCTTGGATAACCTAAGCTGATGCTTAACAGTGTATAAAATCGGAAGATGGTTGTAAAATGTTGGAGTATGGTAATGGCTTGGCACAATAGGGTCAGGATGGAAAAGGGAATCGCTTCCTGTCGACCGGAGACTACAGTCCGATGGAATACAGTCTGGGTGATGTAAAAGTTAATACGATCAAAAACTCACATGTCGCGGTTTTAGCCGCTTCGGAGCCGAGTTAAGTTGTCAGTGTACCGCATGCGCGGATACACCGTATGGGCACTATGGGCATTCCCAAAACCCTAATCACAATGTACAAAGCTCGCGCTTTAAATACTTATAATAGAAACGTGTTTCAACATCGGGAATTCAACTTTCATGCATGCATGTACAACCATAGCATGTCCACAACCTTTTTGGAGAGCTGAATCTGCGCCTGGTGTACCGCCACAATGGTAAAGATCGCGATGTACGTGTCATACGTCACTTATATGGTCAGAATGGTCACCCATCCAAATGATTACTGAATTGCATGCTACCACTACGCTACGAGCGTCTGAAAAAGTAGATAATTCAAAAATATGAATGTCGACAGTAAAAAGGCTAGCACGCTGGTTTTAAGCGTCACCATCTCGTGAGGTTCCGGGTTCGATTCCCGGTCGGGTCAATGCAGAAAACGATCTTTTCTTAACTGTCTCGGGTCTGGGTGTTGTGGTGCCACCGTTGTGTCTGATTTCCATAACATAAGTGCATTGGCTACTCCCTTTGGGATCAGAGCAATGTATGTGATTGGTGTCCAATACAAATTAACTTTAGTGCATTTAAAAGTATCGGTTACCTGTAGTGTCGGTTAACTTTCGGACTACAAGCACAATACCCTTACAAGGAGGCCATAATGAGATGAGATAAGCGAATGCCGTCTGATTTCCCTGGCGAGAACTAAATAATTGTCGGCTTCTTCTGAAGGTCAGTCCATGGACCATTGACACGCGATTGCGACAAACATCGTTAGTGCCCCGCCCTACAATTTGGTTACAAGATGGCTGTTGCCACGGGAATTGAATGGAAGTGGAATTTTTTCGTTACAGTACTTGCATATTGACAGATTTTTGATCAATATGAAATTTATTGATTTGAAATCATAGATTAATCCATCAACAGATTACTGCCCTGGTTTTCGTGCAGTTCATTATTGAATAAATTCACCGATCGAATGTTATTTTTCGAAGAAAATACAGCTTTTGCTTTATCACATCTCTACGCAGTTCACTTAATTTCATGCGGTATTTACCTATTTATGAGGACCTAACAAAAATGTATTTAGTTTTTTTTTAACACTCACATGTCATATTTTCTAATCATAAAGATGAAATAAGAGACCACAGCTTTCGCAAGGTCGGACTGACGCTCTTACCAGTTGAGCACGGTAGCTCAATTGGTAAGAGCGTTTGGCCCGGTCAGCCAAGAGGTTGCTGGTTCAAGACCCGTGCCCGTACGCAAATTTTTGGTTTCTTTTTTAGGTAATACAGTGAACATTGTAATCGAATCACCACACGAGAAAAATTTAATTGACGCGAGAAACTGGGTTATATCAAGTAATTTACCAAATATATATATCTATATATATTTGGTATAACAATACCAAAGCTTGAAATAGCAGTTTAATGTTTTTTATTAAATACGTTTCCTTTTCTTTTAATTCGTAAAAATACTTACTTGGTCCTAATAAAGCTTCTGATGGGCCTGAAATACTCTGGCAAGTGACAAATATGGCTGAAAAAATGCTAAAAAGCTCAGCCTTTTCAACTATTAAAGTAAATTAAAAATTCTAGGAATGATCCCTATTTCAGCCTTTTTCTACACGAAATATATTTGTTGGGTGTTTGGATAACTCATTTAAGTATGTATTTAGGCAGAGCATTGATATAGATACTAAGAAGAGATAATACCTCAAAATGTAGTTCTTTGAATTAATTATGCACAATTGAATGATGCGGTAGATTTATATTTCGACTAAGGACCATTTTTCACCATCGAGCAATAAGCAATAACCAACGAATAATTGTAACATGGAACGTCATTTTCTAATTTCATCATATTATGTATTGGCCATTTTATTTTAATTTAGTAGGGAGTTGTTCTTGTCTCCAGCCAGCAAAAGTAAAGTACGACTTAAAGGGAGTCGATGACTGAACGACCTCGCTCAGAATCAGCCTGTTCACTCTAACTTTTAATAGATTCTGGTTAACCAGAACTTATTAGGACATTGTGAAACAGTCCGTTAAAACCGGCCATTAATGGTGAACTGAACACAATACATAAATGGTGAATAAAAAACAATTACCGTAAAGTTTTGCATATTTATAGAAACATTTTAAGTATTTTAATATGCCAATAAGAGCACGGAAAACTGCCATTTCGAGCTAAAAACCATACAAACTGAGTCACGGACAGTCTCTGTAACAAATCAAAGTTTAGTTGAGACCTTCATCCAAGCTCGATTACTTTAGTGCTACGATGTAGCCTTGTTCGAAATGAACCAGTCCGCCTCAAGCAATGAGGACTTGCTTTTATCTTTACTAGAGAAAGTAAAAGGGGGTAAGGATAAGAAAATCGCCTTGAGCTACTCTGCAATAGTGCTGGACGAAAAACGATAAGTAAAAATAGTGGAGCAATTTTGTTTAGAAGCTTCGAAACTTTTAAGTAAACCGCTTGAAGCGTATTTTTTTGCTTGGATCTTTATATTTTTAAAGAGCAAGCGTATCTAGATTTTCGTTTAAGTACTAACATGTTTGTTACAAAAATGCTGTTAACTTAAAATCAATTTGTAATTTAGCCTCCGTTTTCCTTTGGTAGTTGAAGTTTGTAAGCAATCTTGACACTCCTATAACGAAATGATTCATTTTAAAATAGGTTATACGCAAATTCGCAAATTTACATACTCGTAGGTGATACAAAGTATTATATTGAGATCTTAATAAATCAAATAGCTAATTAGTTTTACTGACTGATATTGCTTTAAAGGTTAAAAAAAGATTGTTTACAATAATCGACTAGCAAACAAAAACGTCATTAACATAAGTGGCTATAGGTGTATTAATTGAACCATATGAATACAGAAAGACACACTAAATTAAAATTGTAAGCAAATATATCAAACTTTGCTGTGGTGAAAATCACAAGTTGAAATTTTCTCAACACAAATATTCTGAATTTCAACAGTCAAAATTAGGGTAATGCTCTTCAATCTTGCATGAGAAAAATCTTATTTTAGCCAAACTACACTTTTGCATCGGCTTTCAGCGCGGCCAATTAATTTAACGATCTCAGGGCAGTTATTATTATTTGTGCCTGCAAACGCAACAATGATTGATGTCTTCAATTCACAGTACTGTCGCGATGATAATTAATTTTATTTTGGACATAGAAACATGCACGCTGGCCAAAAACAATTCGTCGACGAGCACACAACGTGATGATATTTTTTTGTGTATGTAAGTTACTGGCACATAAGTAATGAAAAAGAACTCGTATTCGTATTCATTAGACAAATCAAAACGTACGGCATGATCTGCCAAACGCATTTTTCTTTACCGTTTGACAGATCATACCGTACGTTTTGAATTGTCAAATGAATACGATTGCTTTACACAATCGCACCCCTGATCTTATTTAAAAATAAAAAAAATCACCAAAAATCGACTAATAGTAGGTACATAGTTTTAATTTTGTAGAATTGTATTGAATTCGATTGCCGTTTTTAATGTGTTTTTTTTAAACTATGATTTTTTAATTATCGTCTTCCTACTCAGACGAAAAAATTTCATCGATTAAACTTCAGCTGAAAAAATGTGCGTATGAGCACGACTGTATGAGTTTAAAATAGTGTGGTGCCTGAGTAATTTATTCACTTTTATAGTCCAGTGCAATGACTCATTTGCCAACGGAATTTAATATTTTGCCTTTATAGACAGCCGCAGCGGTTGTGGCACGCGAATGCCCATTTCCTAATGCACTCGTACTCATATCAACTATCATTTTTGAGAAATTGTAAATTCGCACATGACATATTAAAGCCACGACTGAATACTAACTATTTATTAAACGGAATCGAGTCGAACTTTATGATGAGCAGTAAACAATGGTTTTTTGCCACGGATAACCCCAGATTTTGCCCCATTTTCTACCAGTTTTTAGGGTTCCTTAGCCAAATGGCAAAAAACAGAACCCTTAGTTTCGTCAAGCCTGTCTGTATGTCAGCCCGTTTGTCACAGCCCCTTTATTCTAAACCATTAGCTTTACATTGATGAAACTGGGTAGGTAGGTGTATCCTGCCAACCGCTTTACGATTCCCATACTAAAAATGATAAATAATGACATTTGAGGGGGCTCCCATCCCATACATGGATCTAAAAGAAAAAAAAAGATTTTACTTAAGCTTATGCATAAGGTTCCTTACACCATTTTATCTGAAAGTCAAACGTTTGTAAGGTAGACGCTTCCAAAGTGGTAAAATCCCTCTAACATTCGAACTAATCTAGTGAAAGTTTTGAAAAAAAACCTGATGTAAATTTGAAAAAAAAAAAACGAAATCGAACTAGCAGTTTTTGAGATATAGCACATTTTCATCAAACGCAAACATAACTTTGTACTTCATACATAGACTATGAAAAACAAACCTATTTATATTATCAACAAAATATTGTGGTATTTTGGCTAAGTAGCAGTAAGTGGACCCCTACTTTATTAAAATTGGCACGGAAATCTCAGTGCACGAGTCCGACTCGCACTTAGCCGGTTTTTTAAATATAATACCTAAGTCATTCAAATCCATATTGCAACGAATATAATGCTGATTAACTTTTCTGCTAATCGACTAAAGGAGTTCAATTAAATCAATTTCGACATCTGGCATCTGTCGATCCGTCATCGCATCATCGCTAAAACAAGCTTCATGAATCGTCTTCGATTTAAATGGCCGTACTTGATGTCGGTAAAAATCAATTACAAAAAGTAACAGCTCATTAATAAGCCGAAAGTCTCATGTTGCGACCGAAAATAGGCCGGACAGATACTTGTTTGTACGCGACTTTGGGTGAATGTCAGACGAAAGGGCCGAAGCATTTAAATAAGCGAAGAGAATAACGACTTGCATTCAATAAACAGGGAAACTGTAAGCTTTTCAGCCTCTTACCTAAAAGCTCCTTAAATCAGGTATATTTTAAACTGACTGCTTCGAGTACAATTGAAAATCAAATATCAATGTATGATAGTAAAGTGTAAATAGACATGAAGTGTTGAAGCAGGTCTGTATCTTTCCTCTAGTAGATGCACAAAACAACTTTTAGCAGTACGAGTAAACTCATGCATAGAGCAATCTGGTAATATACCAGATATGAGTGACAATATAGCAGTATTTTCTGATCTTAACATAAGCTAAATTAAGCAAAGCTTGGAAAGGACTGAGTAGCTGATGAAGGCAACGGCACAGAAACTCATCACAGCACCTCATTCATACTATCTTAGGAGTACGCGCTGTTTAAATACTCGCTTACGCCTATAACATGCTACACCCGAATCATCGTAAGCCAGCTGGCCGCACTACAGTGTAGCATCAAAGAGTGGTTCACGTATCGCATTTCACACACGCGACTCTTGCGCAGATCGTATCTGCGCCCGCGCAGGCACTTCCTGCGATCGCCCTTCGGCATCATGTGGAGTGCAGTGGATATGGATGAGTGGTTTGATTCGCTCACTCCAACTCGTATTGAAGCCCGATGTCCAGCAGTTGGATGTTTAAGATCAACTTTTTTAAAGGTCATATTGATAAGTTAAATGTCATCATTTTATTTTGAGGAAGCAGACATCATGTGCGTCTATGCCTACCTGCAGGAGCACTCGATACCAATATAAGTTTGATTAAATGACATATCTTTTCAAAAAGATAAAGCAACATCGGTGCTATAAACCAAGAAGATTTCTAACACAATGTGAGTATCAATCTCTGTCTGGCTTTATTCCATCTGTGGAAAATCCCAAAAGGAAGGTGGTTGTAGTTAATAAAATGCATCATATAAGATTGAAAATAATGCTAACAAAGAAACGTGTCAAAATTTAACATCAAAACAAAAGAAAAAAAAAACAAACAATGAGCTTCAAAGCACATAAAATAAAATGAAATATTTAAAGTAAAGCGCTATAAATCATGCAGTTGAGTTAGTCGTTAAATAATTAGCAAAAACCGCTCGTGAGCCGGATAATTGCTGCAAAAAATGTTTAAACTAGCAAGCGCGATCTGATAAGGAGCTGCGCTGCGTACATGGTTTGTGCAACTCTATTTGTTGTTCTTATTTAACAAATTGAGCGCCATGGCGGTCACCGGTAACCGCCATTGCGCAAAATCAAAAAATCACAAAATACATAAAATATGAAACTCAAAAATTTCGATGAAAAATCGAACTTAGCAATAAAACGTTAAAACTAATTAAATAACGAATTATTCACGGCGCACTTCACAATCACATTTTTTTACGAGCTGTTTTATCGGAAACTTGTCTAATAAACTTATATCATTCGTAGATTCACTGATATTTTTTGAAAAAACCCGGCGACTGTAATTTGACGTCACCACAAAATCCTTTCTTCTTAAAAAAAAATGTTGTCACAAAGTCTTTCCTACAGAATTTTACGAACTAGCTCGCTCGTTTTAAAGTGTAGCTTTTTTAACTGAATCATGATTCGACACATAAATCGAACTAAGTGAAGCTAAGATAAATAGGATGAACGAAAAATCCACTCCACCACAAATAAATAATCAGAAAAAAAATCTTAACCAGCTGTGACACTCCAATTTTGAATATCTAAGACTCTTTACACACTGCTACTTTTAGCAGCGATGCAGTCACAAAATGTCAACCTTTACACACTGCGCCAATTTTAGCATCGATACGATAGTCGCGAAGCTAACGCGCGTTAGTATCGATACAGTCGCGATACAAAAGAAGGAAATTGTCAAATTATGGACTGAATTTTGGCGACTGTATCGATACTAATGCGCGATTGCATTCATGCTAAATTAAATCTGTCCATTGCGCGAGTTGCGGCGCTAGAGCGCGATTTCAAAACGTGCGACTGCATCGATGCAGAATGCTAAAAGTCGCAGTGTGTAGGTAAGGGGTCATAATAATGGAGCATAATATGTTCGGCACTATATGACCCTAATACATGCAACTTTATAACCATCAAAAAAGCTTGACCATTCCCCCACCGTTTAGTTGTAATTGCTTAGTAAACAATGTTATATTGGCACCAGTGAGGACCTAATTGTAGGTGGCGAAGCCTGCGTGTGACCAGGTCATAGATCTGGGTCACCCTTCCCAACGGTGCGAGCCCGGATTCAACATCAATATAGTATTGAGATGTGCTTGTAATGTGATGTATTTAAGACGCATATTTAGTAAAAATAATAAAAATTGACTTGTTCCATAAAGGTTTACGGGTTGGAAAACGTTATCTCCGCATGCATATTTCGACCACAAATATAGACTTTTCCGCCAATTGTTCTGCCTGCATACGATAGTCTAAAGAACTTTTCGGAAAGCTGTTCATACTGTAGCTGTGATATCAGTATCCATATAGTTGGGCTGTTGCGCGCCATACGCTTTTATATTGATATGGACTACCGCTTGGTATTTTGATTGACTGATTTGTATAAAGTAGATCTTTTTATTCAAGAGTTTTTTTTTGTAGGGATGCAAAGGTTAGCTTCACGAAAGTAACACAGGCTCATGAGATTTTATGTGGGTAGGTCCAATTTAAGTAAAGCTATTCAGGTAACATAAGAAGAGCTTCAAATAAATAGTTTAAAATTAGTACCAGCACGAGCTTAATCCAAGAGTAGGTGAAAGGATTAAAGTGAGCCTTTGATGTTGCTTATAATCTTATAAAATGGAATAAATAAATACAGTTTAACAGAATATTCTTTGACCTGAATTCATATTCCCCATCCGACAAAGATGTATTCTTGGAAACCTTGTTACCTGTTGCTTTGCTTTCGTGAGATGCACTTTATTTTCTTCAGAAGTCTTCAAAGATTTACCTTCTTATTTGTAAACCTTAGCGATAGTAAAAAACAGCTAATTTTGGGTTAAATGCACTGTACCTACGTTTCGTTTCTTATAACCTTGAACCTGAAGAAAAGGAAATAAACGGAACTATACGGTTTGATAGGTACAAAACCTTTATTTGACGACTCCGTTGTTAAAATCAAATTCATGGAAATAGGCAATAAATTTATTTTCAAAAAAAAAACTTAAATTTATCTAAAAGCTTTAAAGCTTTTATAAAGACTTTATGAACAGAACTCTTCCTGCATAAATTCAACTATATCTAGCCGGTTTTTATTTCGAATTAGTATTTTTCTACGCACATTTAGCATATCTGAGACGATAAAGTGATTCAATTTACATATTCGTTTCAAAGATTAGACTTCCTCAAACTAATGTAAGCTATGACGGGCGACCTGGCTACGGGAATCAGGTCAAGGCGACACGCCTCTCCATTGAGATCTAGAACGATCTAGGAATCACTAACATTATCCATTGAAAAACAAATGTTTTCGCGTAAACATGAAAAGGAATAGAAATTTGGTATTTGGATAAGTACGAGTAAGTTCTTAATAACTATAGTCATGTAGGTAATTATTTAAAAAAGAGAGTATTTTTATTGCTAGTATACAGTTTCTAACGTTAATTGCGTAAAACCTGAAAATAGTTAATTGGATTAACGAGCAGAATCAAATGAACCACTTTTAAATAGAGGTCACATTTTAAAAAAATACGTGATTATTTGCTAGTTTGAACTAGCGCGTTCAGAAATCGAACGATCTGAAAAAATATTTCCTAATCCTTACCTACAATCATCACCAACCTCATCCTAAAGAAGTTGAGACAAAAAATAAAACAAAAAACAAAATCTCAAATATAACAATATTGCAGACATCGTCATTCGCCAAGATATATAGTTGAATTTAAATAATGTTATGTGTCGAGCATAGTTGTTTTGGGTGCTCAACCGCCAATTGTCTTACTTTATATGAATATTTTCTGATTGTATGGTTGTTTGATTGTTACTGTGGCTATATAAATAAAAGAAAAACGTCTCGAATTGGCCGATCTTACTAGATGTCTAGTGCGTAGCGTAGAAGCCTAAAAAATATATTTAACAAATGGTGAAGGTAAGACCTCCTGAAAGATAGATTAAAATGAAAAATGCGCAGTGAAGCTTCAATTTTCCAAATTTCCAAAAAAATTACCTTAATTGTGATGATTAATGAAATGATTGAAGAGTTAATAGGTAGGTACATATATAATAATAAATACAAGGTGACTTTGCAAGGTGTTGCCAAAATATAAGAAGTGAATGAGACTATCAAAGCCTGGAACTTATACTATGGAGCCATCATCCTGTATTAATATCATAGTAACTAGAGCTGTCAGACATTCGAAAAAATAAAAGCCATTTACCACCTTTTGATTTACTACTATTACATCGAAATATTCAAAACTGTTTTAGGTATTACAATTTTGTTTCATTAAACTCACTTTCTTCTCAGAATGTTATTTCACAATTATATAGATCAGTCCTGCAATCAACTACAAACCCGAGAGCTATAGTAAGTTGTCGTTGACAGCGCTAGTCCCGTGAGATTTTGCTTCGTTGCCCGTAACAACAGAAAATACTGACAAAGTATTCTAGAATTATGGCTCTGTCATATTCTAGAATACTTTGTCAGTATTTTCTGTTGTATCTAGTTTGCTCAATTGTCTTCGTAATATGAGTGACAAAGATAGTTAGATTCAGAATTGTGGATACAGTCTTAAAGATTGGGCCTTTAGCAATTGAAGGGCAGTTAAACCGTCGTTGATAGAGTCAATCAAGCGATAAGCCTCGGGCCAACCTAATCGCTCCAAAGTGCCTTAATCACTAGCTATTTTTTGTCTTGTGTCGCAACACCCTGTGAGGGTTTGAAGGGAATAAGCCACAGCACTGTGTTCCAAAATGCTTCCATTAGACCTTTGATTTTATTTGTTTTTTTTAAGGACTCTTAAAGTTAGTTATTTTTATAGAGAACGAGACCTTTACCTAAGACCTCTTACACACTGCGAGGTTAGTATCGATGCAGTCGCCAAAATTCAGTACATAATTTGTCAATTTCTAGCTTCTGCATCGCGACTGTATCGATGCTAAAGTAGCACAGTGTGTAAAGGTTGACATTTTGCGACTGCATTGATGTTAGCGCGCGTTAACATCGCTGCTAAAAGTTGCATTGTGTAAAGGGCCTAAGACTTAAGCCATTTTTATTTCATTTGCGTGAAAGCATGCAGTCCAGTGAACAATATATGTATCGTGTTTGACTGTGCAAAGTCAAACCAACATCGATAGAATAACTCAGCTAACGCTTAGCTATTATTTTAATAGCTGCCTTCTTTAATGAAATTTATTGCATATTGGTATTCATCTTTTTGAAGTGAAAACTTCTTTAGCGGCGTTGAGCACTTTTGTAGGATGGGGGAAAAATGTGAAACTCGCGTCAGGACACGTGGGCTGATCGAAAAACCGTAAGACGGTTGGCAAAATTATGGATGTAAGTTGATTTTTTGAGAGATAAACTTTTTAATGTAATTTAATATAATATAAATGTAATGTTTGTGTACGATAGCGCAATAAATAAATATTGTATTCTATAAAAATATTATATTATTATTATTATTGTATTATTATTATTTTATTTTTATTATTATTATTATTATTATTGTATTCTATCACAAAAATGATAGTACTTTTATATTGATAATAACTATTCCAAAAAATCAAAAATGCACAACGTTGATATTCAAGTTTTCACTTCTGCCGGCACTCCCGCAGTGCTTTCACAGTTTTTTTTAAATTAACAACTTATAATAGATCGAAAACACTGCTCTCGCTAGCTAACTGACACACATCCGTTAACAAGTGACAAATCGCTTGCATTCGCGCGGTCTCAAAATAATCCTCGTGCATCTCCGTCGACGTTCGGGATAGATCGTCATCTTTTTCAATCCGCTGCAACACAAACAAAAAGGTCAGAAGCCGACAACCTAGTTCTGAACGAGTAAAGGTCACGCAGACAGCCCGGGAAGCGTGATAACGTTGGCAAGGCTGGCCGATGCACGCCACACGGGAACGTTATGCAATCTGCCACAGGAATCTTTGCCCTTAGATTACTTACACTATATGGATGTTACTCGTACATAAAGTTAAAAGAAAGCTGTATCGTGTGTGGCGATAGACCTAAGACCCCTTACACATTGCAACTTTTAGCATCGATGCAGTCGCAAAGTGTCGACCTTTACACACTGCACTACTTTTAGCATCGATGCAGTTGCGATGCAGAAGCTGAAAATTGACAAATTATGTACTTTACATACTAACGCGCGTTAGTATCAATGCAGTCGCATATCTGCATCGATGCTAACGCGCGACTACGATGCTAACGATGCGAACTACATCGATGAAATCAGTTCATTGCGTGAGTCGCGATGCTGAAGTGTGTTTTCAAAACGCGTGTCTGCATCGATGCTAAAAGTCGCAGTGTGTAAGACAATGTCGTCAGATATAAAAGCACGAGAAACTATAAATTGCAATCAGATCTTCAGAATCCTTTGGCATGGTAAATAACGGAATTTATAGCAAACTATCACTTAAAGCGTTTTAACGTTGACGTGCTATATTCAAGTGTAGATGATCGAAGAACAGACACGTGATGTGTGATCGGAATGATTCGTAAAGTCGATAGTGCGATCGATTTGATCAACACTTCAGTGGAGTGAAAGTACTGGCCAACCAACTCGCATCGATAAAAGGAACGCTATGCTCGCGAAACTTCATTAGCTGGCTCCCGAGCGCATCAAGCATTTTAAAGATAAAAACCTATCAGAGAATGCTATCTAATCTTAGATTTATAAAACAGGTTATAAGCACTGAATAACCTGGCTTCATCATCGCTACTTCTGTCTTTGCCACGCGTGGCTTTCTGGCTAGAGAAGAGATCAAATCACGGAAAAAGGTTGTTTGTCATAAACAGTAACTTTTTCTTTTTACACTTGTTAAGAATCAATAATTTTGTTGTTAATCGTGAATTATTTAAGTCAATATTATGTAATGGTAACTGATCCAATTGCTGATACTAATGTAATGGACATAGCCTTGAGAATCAGTAAGCTCAAGTGGCAAGGGGAGGGCACATATCGCGAAGAACTGATGGCCGTTGGGGCAGGAAAGTTCTAGGTTGGAGACCTTTCGACCAAAGATGCAGCGTCCACTAACAAGATAGACAAAACGACCTTGTAAATATCGCAAGATCAAACTGGATGCAGACCGCTAGTGATCGGTCGCTGTGGAAAGCCGTGGGGGAGGCCTATGTTCAGCGTGAACGTCCTCTGGCTAATGATGATGATGATGATGACTGATCCAATAATCTCGATTACGATATTCTATAACGGTATTTACCGCACACTGTCGGGCGATACGGCAGTGTGCCCTTGCCTTGAGTTTTTAATTAAAAAAAAAGATAGGTTGGTATCTTTGTCTAAGCCTTCTTGTGGTACGAAGATGTATTTTTTTAATTTGGAAAAACGAATGAAAATAAACATTTTATAATCCAAGGAGCACGATTCTTTATTTCTTTAAAACACATAATCGTCCACTGCCTTGTAAATTAATATTCGTATAGCGCTTCCCCTCTCGTGCAATTGCGCGTATACCCAACATAAAGTTATGATCATACTGATTGTATTTTACGAGTGTGACTTATTTCAATCAGTCACAAACGTATCTGTGACAAGAATGTATCTACTTTATAAATGATAAATAAATATACTGAACACCAAACACGTTTGTGCGCATTACACCTCCATAATTTAGTTACTTACAATTTGGTTGCATACACGGTAAGAAGATAATGCCACTACTTTCATTCGTTATGATTTTCCTTACCTAAAGGTAGTTAAAAAGAAAGTTCTTTAAGCAATACGTCCGCTTTACCGCTAGAAAAGAAACTCCTATGCTATATTTAAGAAGTTTTTTGTTTTATTTGTGGTGTGCAATAACGTATCTTTATTAGAATAGTTAGATACGGGACTGCTACCAGGTGCTTTATTAGTTATGAGCTTCGAAAATTCGGCATGGAAAGCGCCATGATCATGAAATAAGTACAAATAAAATATTAAATTGTCAAGTGTATGGGATCCAGTTGTTTGAATGTGTAAAAAAACATAGTGCTGTTTCATTGTTGTGTGTCGAGAAGAGGTGCGAGAAAATAGTGAGTTTGTGGACAATGGTCCGGCGGTGAGCTTGATAAACGACTTCGAAAGAGGGTAGACCGTAAGTCTCAATAACAACACACCCGCAAGTTGTTTTCAGTGACTTCGTGATCATGGCGCTTGCAAAAGTGCCGTTGTATCCGAAGCTCATAAATAATAATTATAAAATATTGATATTCTAATGTTAGTGACCATGAAAGTTGAAGACAATACAGTTTATTTATTTTTTATTATTACACGCTTTTCACTGGGCATCGAAGCGACATACGAATGGAAAATATAAACCGTGCATTTTCTTAAGTGTTTTCGTGTTTTCAAAGGAAGTTCATTCGTGCCGCAATTTCGCTATTAATTATAATACATTCTCGTGCATCGCATCAAGCATTTTGTTGAGCTGACCTCGACATGGTTCTCCACTTTTACGTCCCGATGCCTCTGGGAAGGTCAAGAGGACCTTGGCTCTTATCTTTTGAAAACACTGATTTAATTACACGAAAGATTCATTAAATTTGGTCGCGACGGGATTGCACAGCTGCTCTTTTTAGCAAAGTTGATGCTGACATGCTATCATAGCCCTATTAATATTGAATTAACTAATTCGATTATGTAAAGATCATGTAGTTTGGTCTAAAACAAACCAAAATAAAGTGCAACATGCTGGAAAACAAAGCATTCAATGGATGAAAAATATTACGACTAGAGACGATTGCAAGAGACCGGATGGCATGATTTTGATTCCATGGAAGATGGGCCGGGTGCTGGAATGGGATGCAACCTGTTCAGACACGCTGGCCCCTCCCCATCTACAGGGCTGGTGCGGCTTGTGAACCGGCTGAAAAAGGTAAAGCTTGCAAATACAGGTGTCTAGGCTGCGAATATGATTTTGTCCCATTCGGTGTCGAGACCCTCGATCCGTAGGGTTCTAGCGCTGAAAGGCTTTTTAAGAAGATATCAAAAAGGTGAGTCGTCACCACAGGAGGCCGAAGAGCTGGCAGCTACCTCGGACAAAGAATTAGTCTTGCTATTCAAAGGGGGAACGCTATTATCTTTGGAACCTTACCTAAAGGGCCTCCTTTTAATAATATATTTTAGATTTAAATGTTTATTTTTAAGACCTTAATTATATTTTTTCTTTTTTTTTGCTAGTTATTAGATAAGTTTGCATAATCACAGCATTGAGATGTAAGATCAGCACACTCGATATACACAACAAATAAAATGGTCTATTTGTGCACCAACTGATGCATAATAAACTTTTCAGTGAAAGGTATATTGAGAAATATTTGTCAGTGAATGGCTATGAGCCAATTAGCTGTCACATATTACGCTATCCAGAGTTATAAACCGTCAAAATGTCATCCTAAAGAGCAGTTATTTGGGACGAACAGATAAATACAACAAATTCTTGAAAACCTTCCCATTTGCATTCTATTAAATGAAATTCTCGGTGCTAAAGGCAAATCTTTCAGTGTTATTTTAATTCCGTTTCTGATTCAGTTTATTCATAAACACACCCTATATGTGTTCCTACGAGCAATTAATAATTACAAGATAGGATGAGCTCGCAGAAAAAGCTTTTTAAATATTTGAAACCACTGGCTTGAAAGAATACGATGGTCAAAAACTTTGCATAAAAATTAAAATAAGTTTTGTTTCGGTCTACACATACAAATAAGTGAAAGGTCGGTAAGCTCATAACATGAATTGAGTATTGTATATCTATACTGATATAATAAAGCTAAAGAGTTTATTTGGTTTGAAAAAAATGGATAGCTTATTTATCGAGGAAACCTAATGGTTATCATATAAAAAATCACGCTGCAATGGGAGGGGACCGACTGCTACTAAAATATAAAATAGTATTACCTACAATGTTTGTATTTGCACTAGTCAAAAATGTGTTTTAAATGTTTATTTTTACGGCAATGCAACGTGTCGAGTAAGTCAACGTTACACCTGTCATTATAATATGTATTATATAAGTAATTCCTCCCTTTAAAAAAATATTTTTTAGCTAGTTATGTGTAAGTAATGCCGTTTATTGCAGTTAAACTGCTGAATCCTACTTACATTGTGGGTGCGGGGTGTCCAATGACTTAGTTATTTCAGTTTATTTAGCCAAAGCTCCCATTACCATACCTCCTATTGTTCCTTGACACGTTGACTGTAAAGAAACTGACAGTTGGTGTAACTCATGCATAATTTGTTTGAATTCATTTGGATTTGTTTCATTGTTGTTTTTGCTGCATGTTAAATATTTGCCATAAGGATAATGTTGATGCCACGTTTTACATATTGCACTACCTAACAAGTTGTTGGTGCTT
Source organism: Pyrausta purpuralis (assembly GCA_963924145.1). NCBI lineage: Eukaryota > Metazoa > Arthropoda > Insecta > Lepidoptera > Crambidae > Pyrausta > Pyrausta purpuralis. The sequence goes on from OZ001649.1 coordinate 17,311,872, forward strand.
TCTTATGTACGGCAAGCAAACACTATGCATTGTTATTATGATGTAAGTGTTAACAAACGCACCCAAAAAATTAAAGACCGATGTGCTTCTCTCAAGATTGAAAAGGGATTTTCTAAATTATTTTAAAATACTCGTAACAATTTTTGGCTTTAAAGCGTTAATTCTGATAACCAAACGTAAATCGTAACTGGTGTACTATAAAATGTTCATTCATACCTAACGATAGTTTTTAAATCCAAACTTTGACATTTCCTTTACGGAATAATACTCAGTCACAATACCATTGGATATCTATTTCCGATATCCCCACCTATTCATCACTTAAAAAAAGATTTATTTGTTTTGGAAGGCACGTAAGGCAGTTAAACTATGCAAATGCCAAGCCACAGTAAATCTACCAAATCGCACCACACTGAATAGATAATGAACGCAGGTAGTACGAACTAGAAGCCAATTAATCACATAAAAACGTACGGAATTCTTAGAAGATCGAAATAGGAAAAACGTAAGGAAAGTGTGTGTGTAAAGAAAAAAATAACCAATTAACCATTGGATTGGACCAAATTGGAATCATTTTTAAAGAAGCTTTGGTTCACTTAACTCTTAACTTTGTAATGTACGGTACTGAATTATTTCATCGTCCAATCAAGCTTACAATATATTTATATTATTACAAAAAAAGGAGGCTATAAAGAAGTAACATTTAAAGAATGATTGGTAGCTAAATGAAAGTCGCTGGTATGAATGCTAGAGTTTTTGTTCAAGACAACTTCTACGGTAATATAGTAATGAATGATAGATTAGAGAGCTTTTCGAGTACCGGTGAAAAAATTATAACTAGCTTAAATAATTTGATCGAAGAGACGTAAAATACTGGCGCGTGCCGACGGCCAAAAGTAACGAATAGATTTCTTTAAGAAAGTCAATCAAGTCATACCGACGTTGATGATCTAGTTAATATCACTAAACTATTGATACAACATGAGACAAAAAACTGACGTGTCAGATGTTTACATATGCACTGTTTTTTCGAATTCAAAATTATCAGCTAGTAGTAGAATCACAGGTGGCAGATAGTGAACGACCACAAGAGATGGCGGTTAGATGAGAATATTTTTAATAAGCCGCGCTCTGACCAAAGAGTGATCACCAGAATGTAGTGGGGAGTCTAATGCGATGGGCTTCTTTATTAAAAGCTACAATATTCAGTGACGATCCTGTGCCATGCCAAGTTAATGACGCTATCAGTTAGGCGTTTCCCTGGTGTTGGGTGCAGCAACATCAATACTGACAGAAGGCAAAAGATCAGAGCCGGGAAACTCCCTGTTCTTAGACAGAAGTTTTGAAGGCAAGAAGGAAACCACTAAACTATCTTCCCCAATTCGGAGATTTTATGGAAAAAAAGCTCCATTGACAAGAGCCTAGCTAGCTCCTAAATTTGATGATGATAATTTTAATATATTACAATAACGTGATTTAAAGATAAATCAAATAATCGGACGTTGACCACTGTCGAGTCAAAATTCTAAAGTTCGTCCTAAACAGTAAAGTTCAGTAGTACAAGTTTTGCTTCAAATGTTTTCGCCTGTACTGCTTAATTAAAATGGTGTTTCAAAGCTTTGCCAGCAGTAATCTGCTAATGCGCTTGGTGAACATATGTACTACGAATAGGTAGTAGTGAGCAAAGTTGTTCGTGAAGATGGCAGTGAAATATTAAGTCGGTTGCAATTTCTTAAAGCGCTGCCGAGCTCCCGTGTTTTTCAAGCCGAGGTTTAGGTACTGAAATACGAGTGGGTAGGGTTGGCGTTTGGTTTTTGTCCTTGACATTTTGAACTAAGTTTACTACCAGAAGTCAGTTTTTCTTTGGAAGTCGAATATTGTAAACAATCTTTTTGTATTTTCTAAAATAACAAACGAGAAAAAAAACTAAAAATCTACCTTTTATATTCATAAAGATGAAATAAGAAACCAAAAATTTTGCGCACGGGTGGGACTTGAACCAGCAACCTTTTGGCAAACCGGGCCAAACGCTCTTACCAATTGAGCTAAGTTCGACCCTGCGAAATTTGTGGTTTCCTATGAAAACGTCAATTGCGTGACGCTTAGCGCCATCTAGCCGTCTGTTTATGAAACAGATGGCCCAAGCATTTATTCTTTACAGAATAAATTCAACTTGGAAATAGATGTCGCTTCGTTATCTAATGCTTTAGAATGTTTTTAACACTCACAGTGTCATATTTTATATTCATAAAGATGAAATAAGAAACCAAAAATTTTGCGCACGGGCGGGACTTGAACCAGCAACCTTTTGGCAAACCGGGCCAAACGCTCTTACCAATTGAGCTACCGTGCTGTTAGATCGACCCTGCGAAATTTGTGGTTTCCTATGAAAACGTCAATTGCATGACGCTTAGCGCCATCTAGCCGTCTGTTTATGAAATTTTTGGTTTCTTATTTCATCTTTATGCATATAAAATATGGCACTGTGAGTGTTAAAAACATTCTAAACCATTAAAATCTACCTATTCAAAAACGAAACCATTTCCTTGCGGCAAGGAGGCTACGATGCTGGCTGCGTTGCCGCGTTGGATAGCTATGCTAATCTTTTCAGCTAGGAATTGAATTAACTAAATGGTACTGAGTTTTAGTGTTTATTTCATTTAAAATTCATCATTTGAAAAATAATCTCAAAAATGTTTACAATATTCCCCAAGCAAAGAAAAACGGACTTTACCTTAGTTTACTCATTAGTTTAATCATCATGTTTTAACGATTTTTGACTTTTGACATACCTAGGTCTGCCTATCGGAAATGGTGTTTTTTTGTCCAAAGACGCACTGTACCACAGAATAAATATTTTTGTGTTACATATTTAGAACGTTAGCCATATCAGTCAGCCAGTCAATTAGCTTCAGCTTGGTCAGTGGTCAGCCTTATTGGCCGTGTTAACCTTCTGTTGTTACGCAAAAGTGAATATTATGGAAATTATCGGACATCATTGCAAATCTATCTCTTATTGAATCTTTTTCATCTGATATGAAAAAGAGAAGTAAGAAACAAATATTTACCTGTCTGTCACCGGGGTAAACCCGGCATTCTTCTTTGCCGCGATATTCTCCACTTTTGCCACTGCACTGAACCACTCAAGACAAAACACTAATTATCGGAATCAGCCCGATACATTTATATACGTTACAGAAAGCGGTGCATTTCGATTCTTTCAGCCTCCTCGATGACTTTAGACCTGCAACAAAAGAATACATTTCAATATCGAACAAAAGGTTTAATAAATTCGATCATGATTATATCGATGTTTTCCTTGCAACCTACGTCTCGCACACTCGATATCAAATTAATCGTTATTGTTTTGTTTTGAGTCTTGAAACATGCAGTCATCATCAAAACATTTATTGACAGCGGGACGATTAGGCGTATTTTGTTCACTTTATGACGCGTTAATACTTCGCTGTTAAAATGTTAATGTAGTCCTCTTACTTTTTGAATATTTTTAGTAGCCAATGTAAATGAGAAACCTATACCTACATAGTAAGAGTAAGGAATTATTATTCACATTGAGAGTTATTTTTTTAAAGAGAGTTTATGGGGATGACCCAATAAAATTTCATTTTGCGGAAGTGAAACTAGAATAGTTTTTAGGTTTCCGTAGCCTAATGGCAAAAACGGAACCCTTATAGTTTCGTGTGTATTTAAATAGGTCTTTTAAAATAACATAGAGTTTCGTAAAACCATTTTTTTTTTAAGTGCAACGCTTGATAGATAGATGTTGTTGAGATATAGCACATTTTCAACAACTGCAAACATAACTTTGTTATTTATACAAACACTATGAAAACAAAGTTATATTTGTTATTTAGATTTTTTTTCATAAGATTCAACAGGGAAGAAGGGGATGAAGAAAATTCAACGGGTTAGTTAAGAGTTCTAAATACAGACAAAAATCATTAAAAATGTTGTATTATTAAAATGTACTTAAGAGCTATTTTATTTTATTTTTCATGTATTCCAAACTCGTATAACATCCTTGAATTTGAGTCGTATTTTTTTACACCCTATCTATACTAATATTATAAAGCTGAAGAGTTTGTTTGTTTGTTTGTTTGTTTGAACGCGCTAATCTCAAAAACTACTGGCCCGATTTGAAAAATTCTTTTTACGTTGGATAGTCCATTTATCGAGGAAGGCTTTAGGCTATATAACATAAAGATACGACTCATAAGACCACAACCGAAATGAAAAATGTTGCGAAAACGGGAGAAAGATATTCCTTTTGAGAGCTTCCGCTGCATAAGCTGCGGAAACCGCTTAAGTTACACAAAAATCATGTATGACAGGATTGTTCAGCATCAAGAGTTCTATAATAAAGTCCGCGACAGCATATGTCTATCTTTTATGGTTGACTTACTACAACCTTTTTTATGTTAATAAATTTGTAAAAAAATAATGCATTATTTTTAGAGGTGTATTATACACACAGGTATTTATTCTTATCAAAATAAATACATTCATCATCACGATCATTTTATTTAGAACCAAGTTGCCCTTTATATCATTTGATTTCAATAAATATCTTAGGAGCTATCACAGTTTTAACATAACTCCGCACCAAAATAATGTTCGCAACTTAAGTAAAACGTGCGCTTGCGCTAATCTATACTAATATTATAAAGCTGAAGAGTTTGTTTGTTTGTTTGTTTGTTTGTTTGTTTGTTTGAACGCGCTAATCTCAGAAACTACTGGCCCGATTTGAAAAATTATTTTTATGTTAGATAGTCCATTTATAAAGGAAGGCTCTAAGCTATATAACATAAAGATACGACTCACAAGACCACAGCAGCAATGAAAAATGTTGCGAAAATGGGAGAAAGATATTTCTTTTGTGAGCTTCCGCTGCGTACGCTGCGGAAACCGTTAAAGTTACACAAAAATCATGTATGACAAGATTGTTTAGCATTAAAAGTTCTATAATAAAGTCTGCGACAGCATAAGTCTATCTTTTATGGTTGACTTACTACAACCTTTTTTATGTTAATAAATTTGTAAAAAAATAATGCATCATTTTAGAGGTGTATTATACCAACAGGTATTTATTCTTATCAAAATAAATACATTCATCATCACGAACATTTCATTTAGTACAAAGTTGCTTCTAATATCACTTGATTCCAATAAATATCTTAGGAGCTATCACAGTTTTAACATAACTCCGCACCAAAATAATGTTCGCAGCTTAAGTACAACGTGCGCTTGAACGTGCGCTTGCGCTAATATATTATAAAGCTGAAGAGTTTGTTTGTTTGAACGCACTTATCCCAGGAACTGCTGGACCGATTTGAAAAAATATTTCTGAGTTGGATAGCTTATTTATAGAGAAAGACTTTAGGATATAAAACATCACGCTGCGACGGGAGGGGGGGGGGGGGGGGGGGGAGCAAACTCAAAACGCGCGGACGAAGTCGCGGGGACCGCTAGTATTTTATAATATGGTGAAGCTGTTTCAGCTCCAACTGCAAATTCAATAAATACCAAATGCTATTTCGATCGCAGATTTACTCATCTCAAAGCGCAACAATACTGGCGCTGTTCTCATAATTTGTAAGATAGTATTATTCGATTTCTGCGGTTCCTTTCGTTCAAGCCGCAGGGCTACTACTTAGCCCAATCGCTTTCATATTTCTATAAGTAATGTTATCTCATCAGCGTTGCGAATGCTTCAAGGTTAGTTCTTTCGATCATTTCAAACCACGGATACTCGCGTTAACTTGACGTGCTATATTGTTTAAAAGCGCTTACTCTGATGCTTTAGAATGATTTTAACACTCACAGTGTCATATTTTATATTCATAAAGATGAAATAAGAAACCAAAAATTTGCGCACGGGCGGGACTTGAACCAGCAACCTTTTGGCAAACCGGGCCAAACGCTCTTACCAATTGAGCTACCGTGCTGTTAGTCCGACCCTGCGAAATTTGTGGTTTCTTATGAAAACGTCAATTGCGTGACGCTTAGCGCCATCTAGCCGTCTGTTTATGAAACAGATGGCCCAAGCAGTTATTCTTTACAGAATAAATTCAACTTGGAAATTGATGTCGCTTCGCTATCTAATGCTTTAGAATGATTTTAACACTCACAGTGTCATATTTTATATTCATAAAGATGAAATAAGAAACCAAAAATTTGCGCACGGGCGGGACTTGAACCAGCAACCTTTTGGCAAACCGGGCCAAACGCTCTTACCAATTGAGCTACCGTGCTGTTAGTCCGACCCTGCGAAATTTGTGGTTTCTTATGAAAACGTCAATTGCGTGACGCTTAGCGCCATCTAGCCGTCTGTTTATGAAACAGATGGCCCAAGCAGTTATTCTTTACAGAATAAATTCAACTTGGAAATTGATGTCGCTTCGCTATCTAATGCTTTAGAATGATTTTAACACTCACAGTGTCATATTTTATATTCATAAAGATGAAATAAGAAACCAAAAATTTGCGCACGGGCGGGACTTGAACCAGCAACCTTTTGGCAAACCGGGCCAAACGCTCTTACCAATTGAGCTACCGTGCTGTTAGTCCGACCCTGCGAAATTTGTGGTTTCTTATGAAAACGTCAATTGCGTGACGCTTAGCGCCATCTAGCCGTCTGTTTATGAAACAGATGGCCCAAGCAGTTATTCTTTACAGAATAAATTCAACTTGAAAATTGATGTCGCTTCGCTATCTAATGCTTTAGAATGTTTTTAACACTCACAGTGTCATATTTTATATTCATAAAGATGAAATAAGAAACCAAAAATTTGCGCACGGGCGGGACTTGAACCAGCAACCTTTTGGCAAACCGGGCCATACGCTCTTACCAATTGAGCTACCGTGCTGTTAGTCCGACCCTGCGAAATTTGTGGTTTCTTATGAAAACGTCAATTGGTAAGAGCGTTTGGCCCGGTTTGCCAAAAGGTTGCTGGTTCAAGTCCCGCCCGTGCGCAAATTTTTGGTTTCTTATTTCATCTTTATGAGCGCTTACTCTGATCATACCACAAAGTCATGCAATAAAGCCTCCGTAGTTGACGACCTCCGTGGTGTAGTGGCTAAGCACGCTAGTTTCAAGGCGTCTCGCCGCTCTGAAGTCCCGGGTTCGATTCCCGGTCGGGTCAATATAGAAATCCATTTTTTTATATTGTCTTGGGTCTGGGTGTGGTACCAACGTTGTGTCTGATTTCCATAACACGTGCATTAGCTACTTACTTTGTGATCAGAGCAATATTTGTGATTGGTGTCCAATATAAAAAAAGCGATTGCTTGTTAGTTATGTAATACATCAGAATGCTATTTCGAGAGTTCATCCGACGGGTCTGATGATGGGAAACAATGCGTGCCGTTGTATCAATTTGAACCATACAAAGCATTACTAACGCGAGCGTGAATCATTCACGCTAGAGTTTACGCACATTGAAGTCACACAAAACTGAAAAAAAAACATCTTTAAAAGCTTTTACAATTCAAGCTTTTGATTTTTATCAAAATTCTGAAGCTAATGAATTTTGACTTTATAAAGCTGAAGAGTTTGTTTGTTGCGCGCTAATCTCAAGAACTAACATTGTTTTTGTGTTGGAATTTGGATAGCTTATTTATCGAGGAAGGCTTGAGGCTATAAAACATCAAGCTGCAATCGGAAGGGAGGAAGCAAACTCAAAAAGCAGGGACATAGAAGTCGGGGGGACCGCTAGTTTGAATAGTTGTATTTCGGAAAAAAAAACTGAAGTTGTAAAAGTTGGTACGAGTATGAGAGTCGGTTTCAACAGCTTACAAAAGACCAACCAAGACGAAAAAATCATTACAAGCCGTCTACATTTGTCTAGTAGAGAAACCTGATATTACTTATTGACGACCAGTCAGTTGGTGTAGTGGTCCAGAAATCGCCTACTACGCAGCGGGTGCGGGTTCGATCCCCGCACAATACAAACATTTGTGTGCATGAACATGTCTGTTTGTATTGGTCTGGGTGTTTACTATGTATATCATGTATGTATTTACAAAAAAAAATATTTAAGTATTATATCCGTTGTCTCGCACCCATTACACAAGCTTTGAGTAGCTTACTTTGGGGCTAGATGGCGATGTGTGGGAATGCCCAAAGGGTATTTATTATTTATTTATTATTATTATTATCTTTTTTTATTATGAGGCCGATTTCAGATGGAGTTTGTGGTGAATCAATTAAATTCTGTAACAGCCAATAGTAAAGCCGGCTGGTTCATGGCTCAAAGGATTATCATAGCTATCCAACGCGGCAGCGCATCTAACATCATAGCCTCCTTGCCGCGAGGAAATGGTTTCGTTTTATGTTGCATGTTATTTTTTATATTTTCTTGTTTGTTATTAATAAAATTTTAAAAAAATAACATGTCTACTGTTCGTGCTAAAAGTATCATAATCATACAGAAAATAAGAGTTGTAGCTTTTCCCTCACGTCCAACCCATTTGCGTGGTCACAGTGTGATAAGAGCTTTATTTGTACCCTTGTCCTTGAACGCGAAATGCACGGTCATTACAAACTGCGTCTCGGGTTACGAATGCATTCATTCAAAACCGAAGTCCAGCCGAAAACAGAACTTCAACCCATTGACATAAGCTTTCAATTCCCTTAAGAGGAAACAGAGATGCAGTGAGTTAGCTAGACTGTCTGAATGTCAAACCAATATTCGGCAACAAGTGCTGTTGTAAAAAAATAATTTATTAGCGTCTGAGTAAATAAGATGACGATGCGGGTTGTGAAAAGAGATCCGTCGATGTGAATTGCTAAAAAAAGTTTTTTACGTTCATGAAATGTTCGTGCGTAAGGACTCTAGTTTTAAAATTAAAAAGAAATACCAAGCCTCTATTCTTGTTCGATTTTAACACCTCCTTTTATATTTTATTTGCTAACTATTTATCGAGACGGTCCCTTAGACTTCGTCCGCGCGTTTTGAGTTTACCTCCTTTCCCATCCGGGGGGGATTCTTTGATAAATAAGCTACTTACCACAAAAAAAAATTTCAAATCGTTCCATTAGTTCCTGAGATTAGCACGTTTAAACAAACAAACAAACTATTCAGCTTTATAATATTAGTATAGATTCAGTGTTAGCGAATGCTATATTTCTTAGTGTGCCTTTTCGTATGAAAATAGGAGGTATCAATAACTTTGAATATTTCCGGTCTAGCAGGTACCGCGGTAGACCAAGAGAAGTGAGATAAAGCTGTCTTTGAGTATCAATACGTGGAGGGCAGGCAAGAGTTACTTACGAAATTACCTCTCATAAGATATTTTTTTGGTCTCTGACCTTATCGCGAATGTTTATATCAGAGGGATTTCGTGTCGGTTGTTGATGGCAGTGCAAATAAAAAATCTTTCAGCGTCCATAAACCACACTAACGTATTTTATTGGCACATGGGCGTAGTTGGGTGGGTAGGAAAATAGACGTTTACCGCCCTAAAACAAATAAAAACGTCATTAAATAGGCACGAAAACGATAAAGTGTATAATTCAGTCGATTCCAGGATTTTCACCCACTGTGCAAAATCTAAAAATATTTTGAGTTGATTTTAACTCGTTCAGGCCAAGTATTTGGGCCCGAGTGTTTATGGCGACGTCTTTTTCTGACGTCATTTTATATGTTTAAAGCACTCGGACCCAAATGCTTGGCCAGCAACACGCTGTGTGCCGACCACTCGGGCCCGAGAATGCATGTTTTTAAAATAAATTTTCGGTTAACTGCGTTAACTAATATTAAAAGTACGGTTTCCTGGATATTCATCTTATTGGTTTAGAATGTTTTAAACCCAATCATCATGTTTTAATTATCACCCAAGCAATTTCATCCTTATAAATATAAAACATGACACTATAAGCGTTAAAAATATTATAAACCATTAGATAGCGAAGCGACGTCATTTCCAAGTTGAATTTATTCTGTAATGAATAACTACTTGGCCCACTGTTTAATAAAACTGACGGGTAGATGGCGCTTAACGTCACGCGTAATGACGTATCCATAAGAGACTCCAAATTTTGCAAGGTCGGACAGACAGCACGGTAGCTCAATTGGTAAAGCGTTTGGCCCGGCTAGCCAAGAAGTTGCTGGTTCAAGTCCCGCCCGTGCGCTAAGTTTTGATTTCTAATTTCATCTTTATGAATATAAAATATTCTTCGTAATTTAAGGCAGTAAAAGTGTTAAACACAAAATTGTAACAATAGTACAATTGACCATTTTACCACGGAGATCTAAGGTAGTTACAATCAGATAGCTTTAATTTCGATACCAAATAACACAATTGTTTGATTGCTGCTTGATTCAATCTAAAGATATACTTATGCATAGCTAATAAAAAAAATAATGAACCTAAAGTGGATACCAAACTATAGATTACTCGATTTGCGTTAGTAGATAGAATAGCCGATGAAGATAACCCGATTTTAGGATTCGGGTCACGAATGAACGAGGTATTTTAGTGCAATGGTCGTTATTCTCATGTGTTTTGGTTTTGTTTGAATAAGGCTTTATGGCGATAGGTGCGCATAAATTAAGGATAAGGTTTTATTGTTTTAAGGAGGTGGATCATTAAAAATCGTTTTTAGCAGCTTTTAATGGTGTTTCAAACCATACTACGTTTAAATACATGTTGAAATAGGTGTTAGGTGTGTCTGTAGGTAGTAAGGTATACAATAACCAGGGTTAAAAATACTTTGAAAGGAACAAAATATTAAAATAAAACTGAGATAAGGGTTTCGAAAATATTATTGGATTGTTCTTCACCTTTTATTATTTTGGGTTGCTTACAATATTAATGCAATTAAAAACAAAAAAAATATATGTAATATTTGATAAAGATAATATAAATTATATGTACGAGTACGTACGGTCTTTAGACATACTGTATTTGGTCCATTTCAATATTGAATGCAACAGCCAAACCAAGCTGATTAGTTTCACTACCCATTTTCATTTCGTTTCTGTTCTATTTCATACACAGTAAAGTCGCAAATTAATGTATAGTAAACAGAACCGTACCCTACCGACCTTAGCTTCCAACTGTGAAGGTTGAAGCTGTAACTGGGAGCCATTGATCCATCTACCTATTAGCACGGTTTGTGTTTTAGATGGTCAACTGATACGTAGTTATCAAATCAAATCAAATCTAATCAAACATTTATTTGCCAGAATACGCAAGAGTATGCAAGTTATAAACTGCAGCAAGTGTAGCAGCAACTGAGTAAATATTGGTGCACAGTAACACTAAACTGAACCAATTACAAAACCGGCCAAGTGCTAGTCGGACTCGCGTACGAAGTGTTCCGTATTTCGACTACGGTGGCCAGTTACAAGGACTAGCCGACTGCGCGGGACATATTATAGTGCACAAGTGTGTGCGCAAACACAGGTGCACTCACTATTCCTTTCACTCTCATAGCTCGATGGGACAGCAATCTGACACGACTGGAGAGAGATCAGGCGAAGGACCAACGGCTTTACGTGCTTTTCTGAGGCACGGGGGTGAAACACCGCCAACTTCCAAACTCCGGGCTACCCTAAGATTTTATGAACAGAAAAACTAAAGTATATATATTTTTGTCCCGACCCGGGGATCGAACCCGGGACCTCTGGCGCAGCGGTTGCTTTAAAGTGCGACCCTCTTACCGCTGCGCCACCGAGGCAGTTATATATGCATCCACTATACAGGGGCGTGCATAAAAAAAATAATGGAGTAGGCATATACTAATTTTGAGTCATAATTTCGGAACAAATTCAATATCAATCTTGGATTTTGTGTCTAGTAAAGAGCTATATGAAAATGACGGTTTAATAACAGCAAATAATAACTTACCTAGTTTTTTTCTGTGGAAAGAAGAAAAGAAGGAAGCATACAAACTGTGTTTGCGATAATTTAACACCACACAAGTATCAAGGAAATGGATGATTTTCTAATGACATGCCATTTAACTGATACCCATAGCGTCTATGATACGATTTTGACCTTGCTAATTCACAAGCAAACGTCTTGCCTTTAGTTAGGGGATCAGCGCACAGTTAAAACTTTCAAAACAAAACGAATCTTCTTTCGAACCCTCATCACACACAATACCACTTTTATGGCACTCAAAGTAACACTGCAATTTCACTATCATTTCAAATGCAAAATATACAAACCCCGAAAACACTTTAATTCTATCGAAATACATTTGTATACTTCAAATTTAAGATTTCTTACACTCGCGGAAAGCAAGCAAAAAGCAAAACAAGAACTCCATAGATAAAAATGGCTGCCGCAAACTTTTAAACAATGTTTACATTACTTTTAAACCAAAACTTTAGCTGGGTTGACTTACATAAGAATAATTTTGCATAAGAAAAATAATTTAAAATAAAATTACGGACTTTCCTGCGTTCATAATATCATTAGTTTGAGATTTATTTAAGATTATGAATTAGGAAAATAGCGCAGGAAATTGCAACGTCGCGCCATCTAGTATCGGGTAGACGAGTAACAACGAAATTCCCGCTTGCACAAAATTATTTCTTTTAATTAATGTTACATTAATTTATCAATATCATAATCACTTTAAAATTAAACCATGGTTAATAATATAAAACCATGTTTCTACCCTAATTTAACATAAAAGTTTCTCATAAGAGATGTGTTTTGATTAGACTCCGAAGAATTTTACGTCATTTGCGCGCGAGTAGGACAAAACACTCTCCAGTAGGGAACTGATAGAGAAAGAAGATAGTATGCATGCCTACTTTAGGAGTCTATGATGCGTATATCCTCTGTCACCTTGAATTGTATGAACAGAGCGTCATTTTCAATTTGGTCGGGTTTATATCATCATTGTGTGACATTGTAGGTACGAGGGGCGGTTGCAAGAGTGTGCGTGTATTTAGCAAGCAGCCGCTGGGCAGCCTACTACCTAAATATTTTCGTTTTAAAGTTGAGCGTTAGTACTTAATGTATGTAAGTTGATAATAAAAATGCTTTTAGTTTAAGCTTAGTTTATAGATATATTGTAATACTGATTTGGCATTATAATGACGAGGTAGGCACTGCTTAACTGCCTATATGAAATGCACGCCCTTGCCACTATAACACTTGTATTGTCGTAATTAATGTCCTGTAAGACATGATTCCTTATAAGGTTATAGTTTCCTTGAAATATTAAAATATCCGAAATTTTGAGGCATAACCGCTTATATATTTTGATGGCGATAACTCACAACTTTTATTTATTTTCAGCTTAAAGAAAGAAACAACAATATTTGATTACATTTTCAGTTTCATATTTTTCAGTTTCAGTTTTGGAGCCAAACAATATTTTTGCGACAAATTTTCATGAATATAAACTTGCTATAAGTGTATGGACTACAACTCTGTATTTGTTTACTTTTCATAGCCGTGATAGTTTTCCTTTTAAATTCATCATAATATGCTATTGCTGTGAATTTTTTGCTACCTGCTACCGTTTAGTTAGGAGAGGGTGAGAACATCGGACTCTAACAAATATCAGCCAAGTGCGAGTCGGACTCGCACACAAAGGGTTCCGTGCCAACTTTAATTGGCTTATTTCCACTGAGCCAAAATACTTATTTCCACTGAGCCAAAATACCACAATATTTTGATGACAGCAAATATGCCTTGGTTTTTCATAGTATTTGTACGAATAACAAAGTTATTTGAGGTTATTGAAAATGTGCTCTATTTAAAAAACTACTGGTTTAAAAAACTACTATCATATATTTGATAAAAATAAAGCATCAACCTCAAGTTAATGATCAATTGTATCTCGGATAATTCAGGTCGGTACAAAACATAGAGTTAACTTACAAATGTTTCTGTATTTACAATCGCTACCTCTATATTGTGATTTGAACGAGATCGAGCTAGTAGTTTTTGAGAATAGCGCATTTTCAACAACCGCAACATAACTTTGTTCTTTAGATATATACTATGAAAAACAAAGTTATATTTGCTGTCAACAAAATATTATCAACAAAATGTATCTCTAATTCAGTAGGTACGGAACCCTCAGTGGGCGAGTCCAACTCGCACTTAGCTGGTTTCGATTTTTAAATGCAGTATCTGTGGGATCTGTATACAGGGCACAAAGCTCATGCCTACCGTATTAGCCCTCATTTGTGCTCTAGCGCCGACGCCTGAAGGTCGTTCGCGAAACTAGCAGCGAGCCATTGAACTATGAGACGGCCGGAAGTCGATGCGATGACTGATGAACGGTGCCGAGGAAACAGGGTTGTCAAAAGGTGCCCTTGCTTTATTTTGAAGCCATACGGTTTTACCTCGAAATTCAATATAAAGCTAAAGCTTTTTTTTTAATAATATGAAAATCTTTATAATTTATTTTTTAAATGTAAGTTACAACCAATAAGATCAAGAATTTCGTCTCAAGAGTTTTCCGAACGCCATGTGGTATTCCACAGATAAAATCGAGACTTCCACAGAGCTATGCACAAAGGCATTCTGCGAATGCGAATCTGATGTATTTTTATTAAATCCAAACAAAAACAATACATGTTTCATACCAAAATGTATGTAAAATCTATTTCATTTCTAAAAAAACCTGTGTAAAATTTAAAACATTCATTTTTTGTAAGCCATTACCCATGCAAACATTCTGAATTTAAAGGTCTGCTGTCATCTCAAAAAATAAGAGACTGTTTGTATCATTTACTAAAGTTCGTTTTTCTTTGCTTGTCGAATATTGAAAACAATCTTGGCATTCCCCTTTAACGAAATGATTCATCTTATAATAGACTAAACATACAACTTACAACCTTTATAGGTAACTGATTGGTAAACAGTGATAGATCATGTTAAATCAAAGAGCTAATTTGTTTATTTAACAGGTGTTATTAAAAAAATAAAAAAATCGTTCACAATATTTGATTTCGTAGGAAAAACGAATTTAAATTTGGTTTAGTGACGACCTCTCCCAGACCTTGTAACCTCATTAAAGCGCCAGCTGCTCAATGAAATGAAACGGCAGTAAATTACGTACGACGCGAATTCTTTACGACCAATAAATCCAATTTTTAAAATAGCCCATCCGATTTTTGCTGGGTCAAACGAGAGCTTAAGAGCCCGTTCTCATTTACCAGCATAGAGTATTCGCTGGAAGACCGTGGATACATCCACCTGAAGTTATACCACTGACAATTTTTTTGCCAATTTTTTTTGCCATAAACTAAACATGGTTTTACAATCCTTGTAGAACCATGTTTTTACAATCCTTGTAAAACCATGTTTAGTTAAAAATAAACATTTAGCGTAGGTAGGTAGGCAATTTCAATTTTCTGGTTTTCTGCTGCATCAAATATCCTTTTAACTTACGTATATCTTTAATGAATCTTTAAAGTATATTTATTTTGTATTTTTTAAGATTTATTTACTCAAAAAATATTCTCAATCAATGTCGAATCAAATTCGTGTATTCACACGAAATCAACTTTGTCAAATTTTGTCTTAGTGTCAATTTTTTTGATTTTGGTGTCAATGTAGATAACACCACCATCATTATAAGTCCTTACCTAAACTGTTTACTGTGTATTAGTGTATGTCTCCTATATCTGCTTCTATTGTACTCTGTGCAGGGCGATTTTAAATAAGTAAGGTTTTTGGTTGAGTCCTTGTAAATACTTAATTGTAAAATTGTTTGTTGCGCTGAAAAAACGCATTTGATACAGCATTCACACAGTCATCCTATAATAGAATCGAGTCTCACTCTTCCACATCAGTGTAGGTACCCTCCAAGTGTTACTGGCTCCTTAACTTAATCAAGATATTAGTTATTTGGCCGAGCACAACCTTTGGCATTTACAATCGTACGAAGCCGAATTCGCATTAGAATTCCCGACAAATTGCACAATTCACATCGAACAATGGAATTCGCATCCGATTTATTTATAGGAAATTAGGATGCATTCAGTGTTTTGGAATTAGATTAATGATTTCATGATTCAGATCAACGCGCTTTTTAGTGTTCCGTAGCCTGCCTGTCTGTCTATCCGCTTATTGATTCTTTAACAAAAAATAAAAAAAATAATGATATTTAAGGGGGGCTCATACAAAAAAATTAAATCGAATTTTTTTTTTGCTAGACAGATAAACGCTTCCAAAGTGGTAAATCCCCCCCCCCCCTCTTACACCTAAATTAAGCAAGTGTAAATTTTTAAAAATATACATAATGTAGATTTTAACAAACACTTTCATTGGGAATTGGTTTGGACATGATCAAACTAGTAGTTTTTGAGCTAAAGCACATTTTCAACAACCGCAAATATAACTTTGTTTTTTATAAACAAACATATATTTGCTGTCAACAAAATATTGTGGTATTTTAGCTAAGTGGAAATAAGTGGATTCCCTAATTCAGTTAATATTGTCACGGAAACCTCAGTGCGCGAGTCCGACTCGCAGTTGGCCTGTTTTTTTTTTGCGATTGTTTCAGAAGATCGGGAAACACCGTACGTTACTACCAGAAAATATCTATCGTATAATTAGAAGTTGGTATAGTTACTTCTACTTTAACGGTCTGATTCATAATTTTCTAATAAATTCTGGTTAGTGTTACTTATCTGTCCAACACATCATACAAAATGTCTTTCCATATTATAATTATGAAACAGATCCCAATTTTTGTATTTGCACCTTAAAAGAGCGATATAAAATGCATAACCGTAGACATATTTCTTGAACTAATGATGTCATCACCATTGTAAGCTAGCGTGAAGTAATTGCTCGAAGGTAATTGTGAAATTGTCCCCCATTTAAATTCTGCGCTAAACACAAAACTCGGAAACAATCTACGCGAGTATAACATTCTTCGGCGAAAGGAACAGAGGTATGCCCACTATTAGTACGAGTCATTTTAATAGATGGTCATTTCACATCGCATAAAAACTGGTGCTGAGGCAGAAGACAATAGAATGAATGCAATATGTTTGCAAGATAGCGTCTCAATAAACTATGGGTTACTGTTCGTTTTTTTTTTGCAATTTTTCAAAAGTAACACCTCATATTTATTTGCGTTATTTTGCCAAACTGTGTAACATTTTGTCAGCAGAGCTGTACCTGTGTATACGACAATTCATTTTTGATATACCTTGTTACATAAAATGATTTATAGGTGTCGTTATTTTAGAAATGAATCGATTATTACCTATTTGTTATAGCTATTTATTATTTGGGAAATTTTCTACTCCTATAAAATTTCAATAGCTGCGTAAGCCAAATTTGTTTTTTTTTCTGCAGCCAAAGTCAGAAGCTAGGTTTTTTGGTGATAAATTCAATGGTCTATTTTTCTGATGTATCAACTCATCATCTTTAAGAAATACACCATATACATATTAGATTTATTTTAAATTAATTTAAAATTTATTTTCAAAGACTTAAATCATGAATACACGAATTTTGTCTCACGCCAGCGCCATCTCGTATTATATGAGAACACTTAGTCGAGACATCCGCAGCTGGAAAATTTTAAAGTCGATAATACAACTAATTCAAAACAAAACCAGCTCAGAGCGTGTGACGCAAGCTACTTTGTCTTTGGTATCAATAACACAAAATGTAACCTTGAAAACGCTTAGAGGACGTCGCAAATTATTTTTTGGTAAAGAAACAGCCCGTGTAATTCAGTCAGTCCATCTAAACACACGAGATAACAAAAACGCTTAACACTTTAGTGCCGATTTTCAAGTCGAGTCGTTCAAGGGTCGAGTTCGAAGTTATTGATGTCGAGACTTTCACTGCTGATTAACCAAGAGCTTCATCAATGAACAAAGCTATAAGGACAATAATAAACCCATAACTTTTGGATGGAAACAACATGGTAAGAACCAATAATAAATGATGGTTCTGAACTCACAATGTTGCATTGCTAACTCCACGTCCATAAATTAAGCATAAACGCTATTTGGAACAGGCCAATTTATTTTGGTGTTTGTTGAAGCGAAATGAATTTCCCAGGGTAAATACCCAAAAACAGCAAGACAAAAGTTTAGGTTCAAAAATAACACGAATTAAGAAACATCATTCTATTTTTCCATAATAATACTTAAACGTATTTATTTAAATTTGTGTTTAACATACTAATGTTTTATTACAAAGAAGGCATACATATCGTTTGCAAATTAAACCGCAACCGACAAGGGGACAGTCTAGGGTAAAGACTGTTCTAGACTTTATAAGGAAGTGCAGCATTCAACGTGACATTATTTTAAAGAAGCTCAAAATCACACAACGGACGACGGTGAGGGCTATGCTCGGTGTTTATCTACGAGATCAAATCAAAAACGAGGAGATACGTAGAAGAACTAAGGTAACGGACATGATTCCTACGAATCAGTTAGCTCAAGTGGCAGTGGGCAGGGCACATAGCGCGAAGAACTGATGGCCGTGGGGGCAGAAAAGTTCTAATTGGAGACCTTTCGACCAAAAGCGCAGCGTGGGACATCCACCGACAATACTGACGGACTACGTTATTAAGATCGCAGCATCACACTGGATGCAGACTGCTTGTGATCCGTCGCTGTGGAAAACCGTGGAGGAGGCCAATGTTCAGCAGTGGACGTCCTTTGGCTGATAATGATGATGATGATGTTGATTAAGTATTTTATAAAGTACATATGTGTGATGTCTTTCATTGCAAAAAATAACTACTCCTAGAATACATTTTTTTTAACTGATTGCCGCACCAGTTCCCTCTTATCGTAGAACTACCCAATGTTTTTTAGGAATTACAAAGTATTTGAAGCGATGCTGTTCTTTTTGACACTATGC
This sequence comes from Pyrausta purpuralis, assembly GCA_963924145.1. Lineage (NCBI taxonomy): Eukaryota > Metazoa > Arthropoda > Insecta > Lepidoptera > Crambidae > Pyrausta > Pyrausta purpuralis. The sequence continues at coordinate 17,330,712 of OZ001649.1, forward strand.
TGAAGAGTTTTTGCATCGATACATATTGTCTCACAATGGCGCTCGATTTGAAAGGAATACATTAACTGCGGTCGATGGCTTGACGGAGCCTCCGAGGCCGCTTTGAGCAAATACAGATGTAGCTATTACCTCAGGTAATATGTATAATAAATATACGACGCCAAATGTATGCAAATGCACTTTGTTATAGAATCGTCAATTCGCAAATATAATGAGCAATTTTACGTATTCTGTCTCATAGATCCTTTTAGAACTGATGGTAAAGGAGAGGCTTGCTTACAAAAGATATAAAATACAAAGATATAAAAAAAACATATGAAATTAGTGTCTGATATAACTGATTTAATTTATTTAAACACAACAAAAAGCGCACATGGCGGACTTAATGCTAAAATCATTCTTTATCATATCATATACAGAGAAAATATAGGCGACACGCAGGAAGTGCTCTATCACTTGGGCAAAAGAAAGAGCTTGACGATAAAAATTACAAAAGGCATTAATCTTTATATATATAATTCTTCTGTGAGTGTGTATGTCACTGAACTTCTCTCAAACGACTGGACCGATTTTGATGAAATTTTTTGTGTGTGTTCAAGGGGATCTGGGAATGGTTTAGATTCACTTTTTTTTTTAATTTTCAAATTAAAGACGTGTAGACAGGACAACGTCTGTCGGGTCCGCTAGTAATAATATAATATTGGATATCAATCACATACATTTTGTAATGATTTTTGTTATTAAGTGATAGATTCAAATCTATCACTTAATTAATAACTATAATCAGTGAACGATAAGAAAAGTGCCAATAGTGGAATTATACCCAATATCCTTAAAAGTAACAACACATAACTTTTGTTCCTATTATTGAATACCTACAAGATTATTGTTACCACTACCTCAAACAGTAACAAGTACCTTAAATGCCGAATTATTTGCTTAAATTGGTGAAACGAACAAAGGACTGAAACCCGACGACGTTTTCTTTGCCAGTCCTACGAACCTTCGGAAACCTTCGTTATGAAGGAAATATTTGAACATGAAACAAGTCAACCTCTTTGTATAGTCCCCTGTGGTGGAAGTCTTGACTTCATTTACCTGTTGAAAATCGTTGAGATAAAATCCGTAATTTTAAGTGTACCTTTATAATTATCAAAAAATATTTAGGATTGTTTAAATTTTATTAGAAAATCTTCTATTTTTTATGCAACATGAATTAGGTTAGGTATTATTTAAATTTTATTTAAAAAAATCTTCTCAATAAATGAATTAAAAAAAACAATAAATCAAACCTTTTTTATTGCATTATTATTTTGCATAATTTATTTTTAACCGACTTCAAAAAATGAGGAGGTTATCAATTCGACTGTATGTTTTTTTTTTTTTTTGTATGTATGTTACCGCATACCTTAGTCGTTTGTCGACCGATTCGAAAATTTTTTTCGCCTACTTAGAGGGTATACTTTCTAGTTGGTCCCATTTTTTCCAACTTGGGATCTGATGATGGGAACTTGATGTAATCGAGGGAAACCCTCAAATTTTAAAGGCACGTATAGTGTTTCCTTACTATAATCTTAATGTTGACGTGTTGTTACGTCTGATAGTCAACACCTTGTGGGGCTGAGCTGATGGTGGAACTCCTTAAAGCTTAGGAGTTTAGTAAGTATAATGAAATAACTAATAATAGGTAGTTTGTAGCTTCTTATAGAACAGAGTCATAAGGTGCAACTCCCTCCTCCCCCCCCCCCCCCTTCTCCTGTAATCTCTAAAAATGAAGAAATACAAAGTAACTTTAAAAAAGTAAAACCGACTTCAAAACTAAAAAGTCTTAAATAAACTCTTGACCATTGAAAGGAAAGAAATCCATTTTTGGCAAACAATTGCTTTTTGGAGTCGGTGCTGCGACAATTGAGGCTTGATGGCCGAAGTGATGGCACCGACTCCAAAAAGAAATTGTTTGTCAAAAATGGATTTCTTTCCTTTCATTGGTCAAGAGTTTATTTTTTAGTGCATTTTAGTTTTGAAGTCGGTTTTTACTTTTTTAAAGTAATTTTTTTGTAATATTAATTTAGATCTTTAATCGTCATTGTTATTTTATGTGGAATTTATAGGACAAATGCTAGAAATAAATGTTTTTTTTTTAATTATATTTTAGCGTTTTTCCAGCGCTATCCACCTCAGGTGTTCGACAGGTAAATGATATCGAGACTTCCACCGCTAAAGAAACTTAAGTTGCCTTTGAGATCGTATAGTCTTAGGATCGGTTTACACTGTCGCAGGTTACTGTACCGTCGTTTGTTTTTTCTCTGACCTTGACAGCACCTGGCTGGCGATATCCAATCAAGTTATTCAAGGGAGATTGATGGCACCAGCATTATTGGCGGTGCTTGTCACCGGATTTAATCAGGCTGTGCCCAAATTTATGACTCCTACATTGTTCGGGGATAGTTGCTGCAAAGTTACCAGCCGCCGTGTGTGCGGAGGCAATTTATTTCCATTAATAAAATTTTATGTTCCCGACGAGATATAAAGCCTATGAAAGCGTTGCTGAAGACCAGGTTTATGAAGCGATCGTGGTTCTGGGGAGGTTAATGCAGATGAAAGCTTAATTTAAGAAACGAAGTCTTTGAAATTGTACCAAACAATTAACCAGAAAAACATCAACATAAAAAAAAGATTGAAATTTATACAATTATCTTGCTTTAAATTTCCGCTAGGCGACGCCAGCGCAGGCAACTAACAACACGAACCGTCACCGCGTTGAGTATTAGTTCAGGCAAATGCAGGATGCACTACCCGCCCTCCCTCAATACCTTGGCTCAATACGCATGCGGCACACCTATGCAATTATTAGTACCCAACCCAACACCAACGTGCAAAAAACCCTGACGCGTTTCACCACTACACGTTGCATCCTCAGGAGATGTTGTCGCTTCGGCGAAGCACGCACGACACGTTGCACGTTGGTGTTGGGTACTAACAATTGCATTATCTGTGCCGCATGCGTATTGTGACGGTTCGTGTTGTTAGTTGCCTGCGCCGGCGTCGCTTAGAGGAAATGTACAGTAAAATAACTTTATAAATTTCAACTTAATAATGGATTTCCGCAAAGTAAAACCTGATTCCATTAATTATAAATAAAAGATATTATGTTAAAAATATTCCTCTTAAGCACCAAGCAAACCAAGATAGGTAAGTCAACTTATTGTTAACAAAACTACAATGAGGTGAATAGTTATCCTTGAACTCAAAAGGATTTCAGCGGAAAGTCCTTTGAAATTTATTGGCACCTCCGATCAAAGAATTGCGTGTTTGGAAGTAACAATGTTTTATTGGTTTCCCTTTTACGCAAATTTCTGCTTTTAAGCTTTTGTTACCTTGGTTCTGTTTATTCCAGGATCAAGGTCGATTAATTATGAAACGAAATCACCATCAATCAAGAGCGGTATTTAACACTTTGCTAAAAAAATACTAACTAACGTTATCTTAGATATAGTATATATAGTCACTGATTTAGTACCGCTTTTTAAGTAGTCAAAACAATTATTTTTTTATCAAATCCACATTGTAACAGAATTACACTATGATAGTTTTAAGAAACCAATGAGGTTAACACTTAACTATGGAGTTTACATACCTTAACTATGTTACAGAACTCAAATAGGTGTTACATAAAAATAACAAGGGATTGCCTATAAACATTGTACATTTTTGTAAATTCTTTTGATCCAAATATAAACAAGATATTCACTGCCTATAAACTCTAACTCTAGAAAAACGAAAACAGAGTAACACGATGAGATTTTCAGTATGAGTAAGGATTCAAGTGCGTATCATTTTCTCAAACGGTTAACTAAACCATTTGTAAATCGTTAACTAATAAGTATCGAAAGTTTATTGCCTCTGACAAAGTCGTCGGTGGTTTCTCTTTGTTATTTGAAAATACAAGGTTATCAATGTTTGGAACTAATTCAGTTGCATAAACGATTTCGGAGTGCTTTCCGCTTTGTTTTTCCTAATTATTTTAATTTAATATCTTTGTTTTTTTATGTTTGACCGAAAACATTTTATTGGACCCTTGTTGGATATAATATCGTTATGGTTACGATTACAGTTGAAGTGTTGAAATTACAAGCTACAATAAAAGCGCTGAAAAGCATTTAGAAAGTGGAAATAAGATTAAAAACAAACAATACAGAATTGTAAGTACATCTTTCTATATCAAATTCAGCTGTTGCAAACAGTTTTTATTAACAAATAAACCGTTTTATTTGCAACGTGTGCCAGTTTGGTAATAAATCAATGTCTTATAAACGGATATAGCAATATTGTCGGTTCTAAAATCAAAAGTACTTACAATCTAAAAAAATAACCTTAACCCTCCTAAGATAGGAAGTCACTGGCTGCGGAGAGAGATAGGTGAAGTCGGTGTTTAGATGAGGCTTTGCCAAACAGAGGGGTGATTTTTTCTGCATTCCTAAGCGGTTGACTAGAAAAGAATGCCGTAAAGCATTAACACAGTGCATTAAAGTTTTAAAAATACTACCTATGTTTTTATTCACACACTTCTGCATACATTCTGCCCTTTCAAAATATTTTTTTACTTTTCAGACAGGGCCTGAAGGCCTTAAAACTCACAAAGTCACCCTTTTCAGATTCATAAAACGAGTTCGTTTGTGAATATTGATACTTTACAAGATATTCATTCTGCATAAACTTTAAAGTAGCAGTTTGTGGTAACCCTAGTATTTAATTTTCGCTTCTGGGAGGCGATCACATATCTAGCGCTTTACCGCCCAAATAGAACGTATTTTACGGCAAGTCGATGCAATATTTATGGCAATGCGTAAAGTATTAATTTAATGCTATGCCTATTCTACCAGCTTTTAAGTTTAATACGCCGTGGAAGCTAAAATTTCCTAACCTGAAATGGGTTTCCTTGCAATAAATATAAATGATTATTGCATTTAGGATCAAAAATTTTGAAAACTCAGTGACTAGTCTTTTCTTACATTTTGCCTGAGTAGTTCTTTACAACACTGACGTATAGCGATACATTTAATAACATGTTGAAGTCATTCAGTCTAATAAATAGTTTAAGCTGACACGAGAACCAATTTGAGGATCTTTAAGTTGCATAATAGCAACAACTAGTCTATATATTTTACCCGTTTTTATGGTAGATCACCTCTGCAACGCTATCTTTTTAACCTACTTCAAAAAAGGAGGAGGTTATCAATTCGACTGTATGTTTTTTTTTCGTATCTATGTTACCTCACATCTCAGTCGTTTGTCGACCGATTCGAAATTTATTATTGTCTACTTAGAGGGTATACCTTGTAGATGGTCCCATTTTTTTCAATTTGGGATCTGATGATGGGATCTTGGTGTAATCGAGGGAAACCCTCAAATTTGAAAGGCACGTATAGTGTTACGTCTAATAGTCAACATCTTGTGGGGCTGAGCTGATGGTGGAACTCCTTAACGCTTAGGAGTTCAGTACTTATAATGAAAGAACTTATAATAGGTAGTTTGTAGCTTCTTAACAGAGTCATAAGATGCCCCCCCCCCATTCTCCTGTAATCTCAAAAATGAAGAAATAAAATTAACTTTAAAAAAAGTAAAAACCGACTTCTAAACCAAAATGGAGTCGGTGCCATCACTTTGACCATCAAGTATCAACTATCACAGCACCGACTCCAAAAAGAAATTGTTTGCCTAAAATGGGTGGCCTTTCCTTTCAATAGTCAAGTAGTTAACATAAATGTTTTCCAAAAATTAACTTTAAAAAAAGTAGAAACCGACTTCTAAACCAAAATGATACTAGCGTATGAAACTGACACCACTATCAAATTTCGTGTGCCATGAATTCACGCCATTTGTTATCAACTCATACTAAAACGGTTTCATATTCGCAATTCAATTTCAAGGAATACGTCACAATCTAGCCGTCGTATTTGCGACGTCTTTTTTGTTTGCCATAGCTTCTCTACGCTAACCAAACAACAGCCTGATATCCAACAGCTGTATATCCAGTCGTAAAATGACAAAACGATTCCCAGACTAACGATGACAACTACTTTCTGACTACTGAACTAGTTTGAAAACTAGTTTCGCATTGCTCAATGGTAAACTAGATCTCTTTTACTATTCGATGCAGTAACCACAGTCAAAAATGATATATCAGTAGTAGTAGTCAACCCTAAATAATGTATCCAAATTAAGATATCTTGACTATGTCACTTCAGACCTAGGTGACGATGAGGACATCTAGAGAGAGCGTAGGGCGCTGGCGGTGAGAAGCAATATGCTTGCTCGCAGATTCGCTCTATGTACGGGGGAGGTCAAAATTACCCTGTTTAGAGCGTTTTGTTAATCTTTTTACTCGAGTGGCCTGTGGGTGAGTTATACGCGTCGAGCCTACAGCGCACTAGGCGTGCAGTATAACAACGCCTTCAGAATGCTGCTGAGGCTTCCGCGGTTCTGCAGTGCGTCGGGAATGTTCGCGGACGCACGGACTGACGGATTCCATGCGATTATGCGTAAAAAGGCCTCGTCCCTACTGCGTTGCATGAGGGCTAGTAGCAACAGCATTCTGAGGACAATTACTGCACGTCCTGACTGTCCTATCCAAAACCATTGGATAAAATTAATGACAGGCCAAATAAAATAATCAATATTATCTGTACTTACACTAACACTACTAACTTAATTTATAAAAAAATGTTACTGACTGTTACTAACAATCTATGGATGCTATATCTGAAATAAATAAGTTTTATTTTTATTTATTTATTTTTAGTAGACGTTAATGCTGAAAACTACAGGCAGTTCAAAAGACAAATATGGAAGTCCCTGCGACACGACATTCGTTGCTTTAACACTAATAGTGTTAAAGAAACGATAGAGCGGAACCAAAATATCCTTTAAATAAATATCCTTTGGACATTCCCACACATCGCCATCTAGCCCCAAAGTAAGCTACTCAAAGCTTGTGTTATGGGTGCCAGACAACGGATATAATACTCAAATACTTTTTTTTGTAAATACATACATGATATACATAGAAAACACCCAGACAAACACAAACAGACATGTTCATGCACACAAATGTTTGCATGAACCAAACCAAGGCTCCAAAGTGTTTGCAAGGGACATGTCTATTGGGCAAAGCCTGTTGACGAAGCTTAAGACGGAGGACGGCAGTGTAGTGTCGACGAAAGCAGAGGTTTTGAGGGAGATCGAAAAGTTCTATGGGCAGTTGTACACCTCAGTTGCCAAACCCGTTGATAGTTCGGTCCTGCTATCCTTTTTTTTTTTTAACGTCAGGAAATGCAGTTTACGCACCGTACCTCTCCGTCGGGGAACGGAGGGGCGTGTGTGGGACTCTCCTGGATTCGCCCCCGGGTATACCCACTAAAACCTGACGACGCCCGCCGCGTTTGGTGGCTTTGACAGCAGGGGCCGCGGTGTCTCAACAGTCCCGCGACCCTTGCCAGCGCAACCTCCACCCTCCATCAGGAGGGTGGATCTCCACGGAGTGGGGCGATCCCACTCCCGACGGCACACTGGCGCCTCAGGAGGATCCCTTGTGATTGGACAGAGGTGTCCCCACACCTTCTGTCCGAGGCCCTCCCGACGAGGCGAGCCACGCCCGACGGCAGATGCACGCCGAGCTCGCCCAGAGGACCAAAGTCCTCAGGACATCCCCTGCCTCCTCTGATAAACCAGAGGGGTGCCGGGAGTCCAACGACTTTTAGTGAGCCGCCGCTCGATGCGAGACAGACGCGACTCACTATGGCCACTGCCGCCCGATACAGGAACAGACGCAGCGGCACTCTCCACGGAGCATCTTGGCTTCACCCGCCGCTGGATTGCGACAGGCTACTGAGCCCCCTCGCCACGACAAGGCGTGCTCCATTTAAGGGGGGGTCGAGCTATCCTGACCCAACACTACACCGGAGACATCCCGGACATCGGCCTCTACGAGATTAGGATGGACCTTAAACAGCTCAAAAACAACAAGGCACCTGGCGAGGACGGAATCACAGCAGAGCTTCTGAAGGCGGGTGAAACACCGGAACTTAAAGTCCTTCAGGGACTCTTTAATTCCGTGCTGCTAGAGGGCATCACACCCGAGGCGTCGAACAGGAATGTGGTAGTGTTGTTCTTCAAAAAAGGAGACAAAACCTTATTGAAGAACTATAGACCCATCTAACTCCTGAACCATGTCTACAAGCTGTTTTCAAGGCTCATCACGAATTGTCTTGCACGTAGGTTTGATGACTTCCAGCCTCCCGAACAAGCCGGTTTCCGAAAAGGCTATAGTCCCATAGACCACATCCATACGCTTAGAAAAATTATACAGAAGTCAGAGGAGTATACTATGCCTCTATGCTAAGCGTTTGTGGACTATGAGAAGGCCATTGATTCGATCGAAACTTGGGTGGTGCTTCAGTCTCTGCAGCGGTGCCACATAGACTATAGGTATATAGAGGTGATAAAGTGCCTTTACAATAACGCCACCATGTCGGTCCAAGTACTGGGGCAGAACATGAGGGCGATTCCACTGCGGAGAGGTGTGAGACAGAGAGATGTTATATCTCTGAAACTGTTCACAACGGCATTGGAAGACGCTTTCAAGCTTCTGGAATGGGAAGGAATCGGTATCAATATTAATGGCGAGTACATCACACACCTCCGATTTGCCGATGATATAGTCGTTGTGGCATAGACGCTGGACGATCTTAACACTATGCTCGAAGACCTTGACCGAGTCTCCCAACAAGTGGATCTTAAAATGAACATGGAGAAGACGAAAATTATGTCGAGTTCCCTTGTTTAACCCACTCCAGTATCTATTGGGAACTCAACTCTTGAAGTTGTCGACGAGTACGTCTACCTGAGACAAGTGATCCAATTGGGTAGGTCCAACTTCGAGAAAGAGGTCAATCGACGAATCCAACTCGGCTGGGCAGCGTTCGGAAAATTATGCAAGAGTGTCTTCTCATCACATCTGCCTCAGTGTCTAAAGACGAAAGTCTTAAACTAGTGTGGGTTACCAGTGATGACATACGGATCCGAAACATGGTCTCTAACTATGGGCCTCATAAAGAAGCTCAAAATCACACAACGAGCGATGGAGAGGGCTATGCTGGGTGTTTCTCTACGGGATCGAATCAGAAATGAGGAGATACGTAGAAGAACTAAGGTAAAGGAAATAGCTTTGAGAATCAGTAAGCTCAAGTGGCAATGGGCAGGGCACATAGCGCGGAGAACTGATGGCCGTTGGGGCAGGAAAGTTCTAGGTTGGATACCCTTCGACCAAAGACACAGCGTAGGACGTCCACCAACAAGATGGACAGACGACCTTAAAAAGATCGCAGGATCAAACTAGATGCAGTCCGCTAGTGATCGGTCGCTGTGGAAAGCCGTGGGGAAGGCCTATGTTCAGCAGTGGACGTCCTTTGGCTGAGAATGATGATGGTGATGATGACGTTTAGTAGAGACATTTCGAATTCAACATGAGTGAAAAAATGCATCAGTCATTTACAAGGAGGTCGATAGTAGACATACACAGTCTGGCCAGAAATACTGTTACAATTGAAAATAAAAAAGATATTACATTTGAATTTGGAATCTGTCATTTTAATACGATTGCTCATTGTGTTTTCTAAATTTGGCGCCAAATCATTTTATAATATTTTGCGATATTAAAATGGAGTGGGTTGATAAAGAAAATCGAATCGCTGTGATTGCATTACACAAAGTTGGTATAGAGCCAAATGCAACTTTTAAAATTCTCCATACGCTTGGTATTAGTCAAATGTTTGTGTATCAGTACTATCAATAGGTACAATGAGACCTCCTCTGTTTGTGACAGAAAAAGATCTGGCCGTCCTCGTAGTGTTCGTACGAAAAAGGTGGTAAAAGCAGTAAGGGAGAGAATTCGCAGAAATCCTGTCCAAAAGCAAAAGATTTTATCTCGGGAGATGACGATAGCACCTAGAACTATGTCGCGTATTTTAAAAGATGACTTAGGACTTGCAGCCTATAAGAGACGCACTTGTTATTTTTTAACTGATAATTTAAAAAGGAATAGGGTGGTAAAAATGTAAAAGATACTGAAGCGCAAAGGAAGGGCACTGAAAAAATTTGTTTGCGGATGAGAAAATCTTTACAATTGAAAAACATTTTAACAAAATGACCGTATTTATGCTCAAACCTCTAAGGAAGCTTCCCAATTAGCAGAGTGCAACGTGGGCATTACCCGACTTCAGTGATGGTTTGGTGGGGTGTTAGCTATGAAGGAGTGACTGAGCCATATTTTTGTGAAAAAGGTATCAAAACATCGGCACAAGTGTATAAAGATACCATTCTTGAGAAGGTTGTCAAGCCTTTTAACAACAACATGTTCAATAACCAAGCATGGTCTTTCTAACAAGACTCGGCGCCGGGTCATAAAGGTCGGTCCACGCAGTCTTGGTTAGAAGCGAACGTTTTGGACTTCATCAGAGCTGAAGACTGGCCGTCGTCTAGTCCCGATCCTAATCCGCTGGATTATGATTTATGGTCAGTTTTAGAGAGTACGGCTTGCTCTAATCCCCATGAGAATTTTGAGTGTCTAAAACAATCCATACGATTGGCAGTGAAGAAATTTCAATGGAAAGAGTGCGTGCTTCTATTTATAACTGGCCTCAACGTTTAAAGGACTGTATTGCAGCCAATAGGATCACTTCGAATAAGCGTTTTATAGTTAAAATTGTTTTATATTTATGTATAAAACTAACATACTGTAAAAGTAATAAATATCATTTGCATTAAAAACTTATTTTTACTAATTAAACATTTATTTTTTATAGTATCCATCTTGGAGGATGTAATGATATCTAAGGAGGTTCCGAAAATCTTTTTTTAAAGCCTAACGTTTGATAGATACATGCTTTAAAAGTGGTAAAATGGGTCCCCCCCCCCCTCTAACTACTAAACTAAGTGAGTGTAATGTGTAAATTTTCAAAAAAAAAAAATAGATCTTAACAAATACTTTCAACGAAAATTGGTTTGGACGGGATCGAACTAGTAGTTTTTGAGATATATCACATTTTCAACATCAGCAAACATAACGTTATTCTTCATAAAAAAAACTATGAAAAACAAAGTTATATTTGCTATCAATAAAATATTGTGGTATTTTAGCTAAGTGGAAGTAAGTGACGACCTCCGTGGTGTAGTGGCTAAGCACGCTGGTTTAAAGGCGTCGCCGCTCCGAGGTCCCGGGTTCGATTCCCGGTCAGGTCAATATTGAAATCAAAATTTCTATATTGTCTTGGGTCTGGGTGTTGTGATACTACCGTTGTGTCTGATTTCCATAACACAAGTGCATTTAGCTACTTACTTTGGGATCAGAGCAATGTATGTGATTGGTGTATTAATGTATTTAAGTGGATTCCCCAATTCAGTAGTTAAAATTGGCACGGAACCCTCAGTGCGAGAGTCCGACTCGCACTTGGCCGGCTTTTTGACCTGAAATTAGTTCCTGCATACCTTCTGCCCTAGGGATAAAAGCAAGCAAGGCCTTCCTTGTTACAAATGACACATTCAACTTACAGCAGAGTTACTCAACCAATTCAACTTTCACTGTGACATCAACGCCGGTGAAATTTTGCGGTTCATCTCACAAACCGGTTACCAACCCCCGATTTCATGGCGGAAATAAAAAGTGCATTATTGCCCACAATACACTTGAACTTGGCCTATATTCTCACGTTATGAAAACGGGACAGGACAAAGGAATGCAGGAACTGCGTTTCATTGGCACACAAAGGACGCATTGTCGGTGCATTTCGGTGGCCTTCGATGCATTTGCGTGCATGTGAAATGTGGAGGGCTCAATTATACGGGTCTTACAAATGGGGGTACAATAGTGCATTGCTGAAATCTTAGTGGAAATGCAGATGACGATTGACTAGTAATGTCAACAGAATAAGGAACAGCCGTTTTGTTTTTCTTCAAAGTGCTTCTTGTACTCATTAAATACAAAATAGTATTAAGTATGTACTTATATTATGTAAAATTAAATAAATAATAAATGAACCGTTTATTGTTCCACTTCAAATTAAAGTAACAGTTGTACATGTTGAACCAATTATTACATCAATAATCAACAATAAGCCAAACACCATCAGTTTTGGGAATTTATAATCTTAAACTTAAAAAAAGAAGTGCAGGCAAATAAAATAAATAAAAAATAAACTTTAAAAAAAAGTAAAAACCGACTTCAAAACCAAAATGCACTAAAAAGTCTTAAATAAACTCTTCACCATTGAAAGGAAAGGAACCCGTTTTAGGCAAACAATTTCTTTTTTGAGTCGGTGCTGTGATAGTTGATGCTTGATGGTCAAAGTGATGGAACCGACTCCAAAAAGAAATTGTTTGCCTAAAACGGATGCCTTTCCTTTAATGGTGAAGAGTTTATTTAAGACTTTACTTACTTTTTTAAAAGTTTATTTTATTTCTTCATTTTTAGTGATTACATAAGAGGGGGGAGGGGGATGGGGGAGTTGCACCTTATGATTCTATTTTTTTAAGAAGCTACAAATTACCTATAATAAGTTCCGTCATTATAATTACTGAACTCCTTAGCCTTAAGGAGTTCCACCATCAGCTCAACCCCACAAAATGTTGACTATCAGACGTAACAACACGTCAATAATAAGATTCAAGTAAAGAAACACTAAACATGCCTTAAAATTTGAGGGTTTTCCTCGATTACACCAAGATCCCATCATCAGATCCCAAAATGGAAAAAATGGGACCAACTAGAAGGTACACCCTCTAAGTAGGCGAAAAATTTTTTCGATTCGGTCGACAAACGACTGAGATATGAGGTAACATACATACAAAAAATATATAAAAAAAAACATAGTCGAATTGATAACCTCCTCCTTTTTTGAAGTCGGTTAAAAATAATAATAAAAGTAAACACACAGAGCTAATAGCTTCAGATCCTGGTCCCTGTAAATCTTGATCTAGTAATCATTTGACTTAATTTAGAAAAGCAGCATTTAATTTTAATCGATTACTGCATTCATTGAGGCAAAGGTTACACGCCTAACTAACACCAAAATTACGGACGATTTTAGCAAATGTCACGCGATAATTTTCATCAAATCGTTACTCAGTCCGTGTAGGTCATACGATTATTCTCCGATCATTTTGACCAGCGGTGGAAGTCTCGATCTCATTACTCGAATGGACAACCGAAATGAAATTACGACACGAAACGACAAATTTTGTCTCAGCCTTTTTCGAGCGATATCTTGTGATCGACAGGTAAAACTACTTCAGACTACCGCGCTAAACTGATGCCAGACTAAATGTCTGTCTGTCTGATGCAAGCCTGACTTAAAGAGTACTTAAGTGTTTCATTTAACCCTAAAGCAGGCCGCGGACATATACGTCCTGTTCCACATGGGATTTTGGATGCTGTAGCCAGCTTTAAAAAATATAATCCAAGTGTCCAATTGTAATCCTAAATATATACTCATGATTAATTCCCAATTTTCCAATTATGTATATCGGAACGTGTATGACACTAAGACCCATTTAAGTTTAAACTAACTGTTAAACCGGAGAGTTTCGGTGAAGGTGCGAGATTTTTATCCATTATGGCGAAACGAAGAAAATTAGTCGTGCAATCTTTCAATATGAAGTAGATTTTGAGTTTTTCTCATAAGACTCTCAATATTTCCTGGTAAAATCTTGCAGAATTTTGTAAAATAAGGAAAATAAACATGTAAGGAACATATGACCAAAACCTTTTGAAGCAAAGCTGTTTGTGGGAGCTATATGTACGTTCCCTGTCAAATTACTTTCTTTTGAGTACAAACTATTTCACGCGACAATTTTTGTGGTTTTAAACTTTAATTCTCCCTTTTTGAATTCGTGATTTAGATGAAATTACAAAAATTATATGCTTAGCAACAAGAAACAGTTGGTCCCCTTACCTAGGCACAGGGATTATGGTTTTCCACATAAATTTTTCAGGGTTATCAGTATTTTGTCAGGAATTTATTGAATATGTTTCAAACAGGGCATAATCCAAAACGTAAATCCGGATGCAACATTTAATTTCTTCCCGCCATCCTCAACGGACTAGTTAAGGATTAATTCTTATGACATATTTTATTATTATTTTGTAAGTAATCATTTTTCTGTACTCGGTGTATCCGTCGATCAAATACGTCTGTTTTAAGATAAAATGTGTTCATGGGGAACAGAATTCACTGTTTCTGCGTAAATTAACTTCGTAACCATGATTGGATTGTGGCTTGTAAACTATTTTAGCAGGGTAATTATGACTACATAACGTTTCTTTTGTTATAGTTATTATAGAAATGCAAAACTGAGTCAGAATACGAGAATTTATTAAGGGAAAGCAACGCCTACGAAAATCGCAGTCAATGTGCTCTGCAAATTATAAATAGGAGGGGTGTTTTGATTAATTTGCATCTACGAGTGTGTCACGAGAGAGGGACGGCCTGCTCCCCAATACGCCGTCGAAAAGAGATGGGAACAGATGCTCCGGGCTCCGAAGTGCACGCCACAATCATACAAAGTAAAATGTTTGTATACGTAACGAATGTGCAACTAGCTTCACTAATTTAAATTACGTATGTTTTGCATATAAACAACGAAGCGAATGCAGGTCGTATTGTAATAAGAAACCCAAACAATAGCGCGGTGTCAATGCAGTTCACTCAAGTCAACATAAACTTACACAACATTAAATCACTAGAAAAATCTCAGCCTAATTTAGAGAGTAACCTCATTCTTCAGCCACGGTATATACCAGCGAAAGTAACCACTCGCATCGCCTACTTAATACTCTCCAGACAGCTCGCGTCATTATAAACAAACACTGACTTTACAATAACATCGCTTGAGCTGCTCACGGTTCACTTACCGCTTCAAAGCTCCACAGCAGTTCGGTTTCAGCACTTTTGGTTAAAATTAGGGTTTAATAACAAACAATGCGCGGGGGGAACCTGAGTGCGGACTCGGTTTCGTTTTCGCGGTTTCGCGTCGCGTTCGGTGACGTTTTTGTACGGGATTTGTGTTATTTGGGGGATTGTTTTGAGGATTGGGTTATTGCAAATGCGGTAACGTTGGGTATGGAGCGTGCGCAGTCGAGGCCGGGGCAGTACTGGCGGCGGTCACCAGGCGGCGCTGGGCGTCACGTATTGATAAAAGCGCAGGGACGCACCTCAGCCTTGCTCTATGCGATGCGATCATCTGAGATTTACGCGACCAACCTTGAACCCGCTATCGGATATTAGGTAATGAGCACTTAGATAAAATAATGCCGTGTCAACAGCATGTGGATGCTATTGCGGCCATTAGTATACATTGTAGACTCGTTTGTTTGTCTGGTAGCAGATTTATTGCCACTTGATTTCAATTGATGGTAGGTACAATTTATAGGGCTGGTAGGTGGCCAGCTACGTCTATTTGAAGCCGATGGTTTCATGTCACATTAGGTATCTTTTTAGTTTTTAGGATAATGCATTACAATGGAGACTAAGAAGATCGTAAGAAGGTTGGTTTGATTGGTAATTTGATAACTTGTATTTAACTTCGTGAGCCTAAAGTTTCCCTCCTGACTGTTCCATTGGATCCTCTGCAGCTTCAATGACTTCCAATTCTCGTAAAGTATGATTAGAACAACTTGGAAACGTTTTTAATTGAAGTTTCCTATACCTATAATAATCATTATTTTATAGGTACTCAGCAGTAAGGAGTCCACTGCTAAACATAGACTTAACTCATTAATTTTTATTGAGCTTTTACGCTTGAATGATCCACGATTTTGCACTCTTCACCTTCTTTTATTAGTTAACACTGTAGTAGACAGTAATCCACACAATTTGAATTTATATAATACAGGGTGTAAAAAAAAGTACGAGACAAATCAAGGAGAGTGCTTGTCTATCGAGTTTAGAATACAGAAAATATATTCAATAAATATAGTTTATAAAAAAAAATATTTTAAATAAATATGACTTTTAACCACTCTATTGTATTTGGCTTGTACTTTTTTACCCCCTGCATAGATTTCTTGTACAGAATGTTAAAAAAAGAACAAGCCAAATTCAGGGGGTTGGTTAAGAGTCCAGTTTTAAAATCAAGGAAAAAAATATAAAAAATCTTGTAATTTATAAAAAAATATATCTAATTCAAAGGAGTAATTTGGCTCGTACTTTTTTTAACATACTGTATAATTAATTATATTAACGAAATAATATTGTTATTATCTTATCACGGTTAAAGTCTATTTTTCTTTACTCGTCGAACATTATGAAATCTATTATAACTTTTGAAGCAATATCAGTTAATAAAATTAATTAAATATTTGTTTTAAAAATATCTCAGTGTTAAGCGATGAAATAAATACCTGTGTAGGTTGTAATTTTGTGTTTATCTTTTTTATAAATGAATCACTTTTTCGAAGAGAATTATCAAGATTGTTTACAACATTTGACAAGCGAAAAAAAACGTAGTTTATAGGCGTTCATTGTCCACTGTAGTCTTAAGTTAATTCAAATCAGTTCTAATAAGTCCTGTTTTCAGCCTCAGAAGGCTCTTGGATTACAAGATCAACAAGACGTCAATGGCTCGTGTGAATATTCATGGCTGTACGAACTAATCTTCAGGCGCGTGACCCGAATCGTAATCAGCGAATATGCCTATAGAAATGCTTGTTTTTGCTCCCAAATCATAAATTGGCAGGCAAACAATTAGCATTTTGATCTGCAAGTATGTACCTGGCTCATTGATAAGACTTGAAAAGGTATATATGAACTAAAAGGAAAATTAAGCAAAAGAAAATGTAAACAACATTTTATTTCCATTTTCTAACAATCAAACTAAATTACGACGATAAATTGGTTTCCGTCCGAATCAATTTATAAGTTGATCTGTGCCGATGAACTTTTATCATGAAAGCAACAACACTTTAAATCCAAAATGACTCACCATGAGTAATATTCTATTCTCTGCGAATGCCCCGAGCTGCCCTGCAAAATTATCCAGGTCCGAATCATTAATTTTCGTGAGGATGCACGCTGTAATAATGAACTAACTTCGTACCACCCTTACGTTCACCGAAGTCAGTTTAAAATAGCACTTGAGGCTAATTAATAGTAATACTTAAAGTACATACGTAAACAAACATTTTATCTTTTAAAATAATATCAGTGAATAAAATAAATTTACTGTTCGATTTCAAAAGATGAAGATGAAGTACCTATGTAAGTTTAGTATGTATCTCATTTAAATAAATCATTTCGTTAAAAAGAATGTCGAGATTGTTTACAACGTTCGCCAAGCAAAGAAATACGGACTTTATTTCAGTGAGTTTTTGTTTCATGAATGTTTTATTCGAAGACAGCGTTGCACCCTAACTTATTATACTTTTGTTGAAAGTTAAATGTCAAATGGAAAAAATCTCCACTATTAAGAGCTCTTTGATGATGATGTAAACTTTACGAACGTAGTTTATTATAAGACAGGATTTTAAACTGTCTAATTAGCCCTTCTTCAAATCTTTACAGAATCACAAACTTTTCATTACATAATGATCGAGCGTCGCAGTTTTACAAAGGAAGCCAGCTGGGTATTCGGAACCGACGCAGTCAGTTACTGGAAGTACCTGGTTGGTTAAACTAACTGCGTAGTGTCTGGCGGACGTAAGTTAACCTTGAAGCGGTGCACTTACTCCCCTACCTCCCTACCCCCAAAACGGATTCACGTTGCTGCGTAGTAGCCTTAGGGCTGCAAAAATGCAGGTAAAGCGAGGGGTGCCACAGTTGAGTCATCTGCATTATATAGGTAGAAAAAAATACCCGTATACGCCCTAGAAATTGGGTCAAAATGAAACTAGAATGGCATGCTTCAAACAAAAACACTTCAAATACTCAGCCACAGTTCTCGCACTGGTACATTAACACATACATACATAAAACCTTTGACATGATGACTGACACATTTTTTTGATCGTATCCAGATATTGAAAACAAACTCAAGCAAGTGTTTTTTTAGGCCTTACCCCACGTACCACTAGCTGCACAATATCAAGAGATTCAATAAAAATATTTTGTGTAGGTAAATTAAGCTCTTGACTGGATCGTGGTCATTAAGTGAAATAAAACAGCACAAGACAACGACGTTTAACAATGATAAAGATTTTATAACATGAAAATAAAATAAAAACACTGAATGTTAAAAATTATCAATACCATTAAGTGATTTTCCGTGGTGTGTTTATTATATATAGTGATGATACAAGCATTTATTAAACCTATTTATATAACAGTATCCTCGTTTCTTAGGTCTTACATTCTGACAAGGACTCAGCCCTTAAAGTGGCTTTTGAAATTGGCTTAAGATTGGGTGAGGAATTCGTGCTTGATTCCCTGTCGGGGTATTGTGAAGACAGGAGAGGCGAAATTGTTTCATTTAATAAAGAAACACAGTCGGTACTTAAATAAAGTACAGTTTGATAGAATAATTTTATCACTCCAACCTAAATTAATAATGCAAGATAATTTTGAGTTTCGCCGTCGCGAAGTAAAAATATGATTTTATTTTTTCGTACATACCGTTACATTATTTGACATTATTACATATTTTATATTAAGTACATTTTGATAAAGTAACTTCATCAAAAACATTGAGACGAGTTAATGGTGAGATTAATATTTTAGAATTGTAACAGGTTTACCTTAGAATTTTTATATGCTCTTTAATTTGTGCACATAAGCGGTAGGATCGTAATAATTCTCGACGGCGCAACTTCTCCGGCCATTTTTTCAATTAAAATTCAAAATATATTTTTTTCAAAAGATTTTTCATTACTCAACGAAAAGAGCAACGAGAGAATGTTATTTTCCAACCAGTCCCTTAGTTCACGCGTTACCTAAGTGGCTGCAAACAACTTCGAGTAGTTTATCGGCCATAGATAATAATCGGCGCACGCGCATCGTCCATTGAAAAGCATCTGCTGATGTTAACACGGCTGTGAGTTCATGTGTTTATGGCCAATTCTCTCGACAAGCTCTCAGGTAAAAAGCTATAAGATTAACTTTTGTAATTTGAGTGTGCTTGCCAACTATGTTCAGTAAGTAATTGCTCATACACTTTAAAGGTATTTAATTGAATTAACTCATGCTAAAATTAGCTACTCCATTTGGTAGGTAAAAACGTACGTGACAGTTTGCTAATGATAGCATGTATACACATACACATACATACATGAATAGTTATTGGCTATGGACATATAGAACACTAGCGGTCCCCCGCGACTTAGTCCGTGCGTTTAAAGTTTGCTTCTTAATTTAGGCTTTAGGCTATAAAAGATCAAACTGCGACGGGCGCAGCTTGATCTTTTATAGCCTGAAGCCTTTCTCGATAAATGTAGTACCTATCCAATACAAAAATATTTTATCAAACCGGTCTAGTTGTTCCTGAGATTAGCGAGTTCAAACAAACAAACAAACTAACTCTTCAGCTTTGTAATGTTAGTATAGATTTGAGTCACTTATGAAAACTGCCAATTCATATATATCCTATCCTATCCTATGACTTTAATTCTACTTAATGAATAAAAAACATGAGGCTTCGTTCATTTCTGTGAAAACATCATTGATGGCTTAGCAAAATACTTTATAATGATACATCAAAGTCCGAAATCCTGGCGTTCAGATGTGTAGTGATTCTTAATGATTGAAGCCTGATCGCGGCTTAGATCCACTTAAGTCTGCAGGTTTCTTTTGTTAACTTTTGACAGCTAAATGGCGATTTCGTGCTAATTTAAAAATACTCTCATCGTAATGATGAAAATTACTTTCACGATGTTGAATTTACGTAAAGCACCATCAAAAGTGCAGTGCGACAAGGATCTTCTGGCCGATAGATAACATTGACAGAGGGGTGCTAGTGTTGAATCAGGATAGCCAATGCAAAAATCTCCCTAGATTTAAGGAGTTTAGGAAGCTGTTTAAGGAATATATTTTTTACCAAAACATGGAAAAGCAAAACAAACTGAACTTCGCGGCGCATAAGACCAATGCCATGCTCATCACCCGAAGATTAAAATTTACCCCTCCTAAACTTATAATGTCAGGAGTACAACTCCCCCTCGTTGATGAGATCAAACTACTCGGACTACTCTCGGCTACACAGGCCCCAAAACTGCAGGGCCTGACGCTAAAATGCGAGTAATGGTCTTAAATTATTATTATTATTATGATTTTATTTCGTTTTGACAAAAACAGCCATTATAACTAGTTACATCATCTTAAAAATATAATAGACAACGAGTGCCTTAAGAGTAAGTACATATGTAATTTACATTTTCCTAGTAAGATAAGCTGTCAAATCGCAAACAGGTAGATTTATTGAAAAACTACAATTCGTTAGCTATATTTTGCCAGTCTATTATTGAAGTCTTGGTAAGTAATAGCTATTTCATGTTTAATGATTTCTGATTAATTTTTCACAATAATAAAAGCGTTTGAAAGATGATTCATCTTAAGACTATACAAAATTAAGATGCGATGTAAGAAACCTAAATTGTAATGAAAAAAGACGAATTCTTCCTCACGTAGTGTGATGATTGCTCACAGCGATCATGGAAACCATCCAATGCTAACAAAGTTGCAAATGACGTAAGGACAAACTTAACAAGACCTCCCATTACCCCCTGGTCTTTGAAATCACTGACAATAAGGAGTTTCAGCAGGAAGCTGGAGAGATCAAGATATGCTGGCCGGCGTTTGTATGCACCGAAGTAAGTACATCACTGCTAATGACTGTTGATTGGTATTTATGAGTTTGGAAACGTGTGGAATCGAATGACATGAGCGTCGGTTTAATGTATTGATCGACCCGGTTGTAAAACTTACCCTTTTTCAATTAGAATTAACAACTGATGCAACCCAGAATTAACATTATAAAAGTGTCTTGATGACTTTCTCAAAAATTATAGAAACTGATAGCAACCAGCAGAATGATGTTGCTACGCAGAGTTCAATAACCATAGGATTGTGCAAAAGAGTTTCATTAGTTTTTAGCCAATAATAACTTAAATGTTGCCTTTTTGTAACATAATATCATTGAACTACTATTACTAGCCTAAGGAACACGACTAATACATTTCGTGTTCCATGAATTGACGAACTGGTCATCAACTCATTTAAATGGTTTCATATTCATCATCATCATCATTATCAGCCAAAGAACGTCCACTGCTGAACATAGTCCTGAAGTCCTCCCCCACGGCTTTCCACAGCGACCGATCACTAGCGGTCTGCATCCAGTTTGATCCTGCGATATTTACAAGGTCGTCTGTCCATCTTGTTGGTGGACGTTCTACGCTGCGTCTTTGGTCGAAGGGTTACATTTTTTTTTAAACTAGGAATACGTCACAATCTAGCCGCCGTATTTGCTACACATTCCTTGCTTGGCATAGCTTTTTATACGTAGTAATAACAACTAACTGCAATGTCCACCAAATAATTATGGAAAGATACCGTGTATAGTCAAACGTTTTCTTGTGACAACATATAGTTAGTTAGTTAGTTTGGCTGGGGTTTTTTCCACACTTAGCCTCATTATTGGGCCATTGTGCGTATGTCCCTCCTTTCTATTCACAACATATAATTATACTTATTATCCAATAGATCAGGTACTGATTTAAATTAACTGCACTGTATTGCTTGTTAGCTAGCGCCTACAGAAAAGCTAGTAACAATGTTTATCAACTGTTAAACAGCGTGTTTCAATATTACTAAGGAGATACCGACAGCTTTAAAACATAAATCATCACATCACTTGTCATAACTATAATTTAACCATTAGGAGAAAGCTACTATGACGTTTATACTTTTGACAAAAAAGGTAAAGAAAAATGAAAAATTCGGGAAGATTGACATTCTTTAAATACGGTTTATGTCACAATTGAAGACTTTAAAAAAGCATTCTCTGAGCGGCTAAATTATAATTTTTAGTCACATCAAATCATATTTACAGAGTCCGTTTGTTACAATATCATTGACAAGCGGTCCCCCGCGACTTCGTCCGCGCGTTTTGAGTTTGCTCCCTCCCCTCCCGTCGCAGCGTGATGTTTTATACCCTAAAGCCTTTCTCGATAAATAAGCTATCCAACAGAAAAATATTTTTTTCAAATCGGTCCAGCAGTTCCTGAAATAAGCGCGTTAAAACAAGGACTCCGCGTCACCTACTTTTAAAGTGAAGCACCCAAAGTAAGCCAGCATACGTGTAAATACGAAGCTACACGCACACACTGACGCAAAAGTAAGCCGATCGGCCGCCATTACCCTCTCTGCCATCGTCTGTGACAATGCAAACCTTCGCGTATAAAAAAAATGAAAAAATACCGTCGTGTATCGTTAAACGGTGTAAAAATATTACATTTCTACAAAAAAACTGCCAAGGAATTACCTTTCATAGGTTAGCCAGTACCTATTACATTAATTTCTGTTCTTTTTAAAATACAAAAAATATTTATTTGGAACACAAAACCTCCACTCCACGTGATTTACCGGTGACAGTAACAGCCAGTGTGGCCGGATAATAAATAGGGACTTTACCCGAAAAAACAGGCTAAGTGCAAGTCGGACTCGCGCACTGAAAAACTACAAGTTGGTTTTAAAGCAGTATTCTACTGATAAAGATGAAATAAGAAACCAAAAATTTGCGCACAGGCGGGACTTGAACCAGCAACCTTTTGGCAAACCGGGCCAAACGCTCTTACCAATTGAGCTACCGTGCTGTTAGTCCGACTCTGCGAAATTTGTGGTTTCTTATGAAAACGTCAATTGCGTGACGCTTAGCGCCATCTAGCCGTCTGTTTATGAAACAGATAGCCCAAGCAGTTATTCTTTACAGAATAAATTCAACTTGGAAATTGATGTCGCTTCGCTATCTAATGCTTTAGAATGTTTTTAACACTCACAGTGTCATATTTTATATTAATAAAGATGAAATAAGAAACCAAAAATTTGCGCACGGGCGGGACTTGAACCAGCAACCTTTTGGCAAACCGGGCCAAACGCTCTTACCAATTGAGCTACCGTGCTGTTAGTCCGACCCTGCGAAATTTGTGGTTTCTTATGAAAACGTCAATTGCGTGAAAACGTGAGTGTTAAAAACATTCTAAAGCATTAGATAGCGAAGCGACATCAATTTCCAAGTTGAATTTATTCTGTAAAGAATAACTGCTTGGGCCATCTGTTTCATAAACAGACGGCTAGATGGCGCTAAGCGTCACGCAATTGACGTTTTCATAAGAAACCACAAATTTCGCAGGGTCGGACTAACAGCACGGTAGCTCAATTGGTAAGAGCGTTTGGCCCGGTTTGCCAAAAGGTTGCTGGTTCAAGTCCCGCCCGTGCGCAAATTTTTGGTTTCTTATTTCATCTTTATTAATATAAAATATGACACTGTGAGTGTTAAAAACATTCTGAAGCATCAGTATTCTACTGAATAAACACAACTTTTTTAAGTTTTTAAATTTAACTTAAGTATATAATTTAAACAGTTCTTTATTTTTTAGACATTTAAATAAATTGTAGTGTTTGTGTAACAGAAACTCAAGCAAATTAATTATTTTTTTGTATTCCTTATAATAAATAGAAGAGCTGGCAAGCACTTTTTATTTACATAAAAATATAATGAAATCCAACCAAAAGAATTACAGGTATGTAATTTATCTAGCCATTCCGATATCAGGTTGGCGACTTACATTATTTTAATTTTAATTGCGGTTTTGAAAGGCACATGCATAAACGAGTAAAATTTGCAGTCTTTCTACCGCCATTCTGATACACCTACACAATAAAGGGAGAAATATTTGTGTCAACTGGTATCCCCGTGACGCACACACATACAGCAGAAAAGTGGCTTCACTTGCTAGTATCGCGGTGCGGAGTCCTTTCTTTTTTACTCGTCCGTGGTTAAAACAAACAAACTCTTCAGCTTTATAATATATTAGCACAAGCGCACGTTGTATGTACTTAAGCTGCGAACATTATTTTGGTGCGGAGTTATGTTAAAACTGTGATAGCTCCTAAGATATTTATTGAATTCAAATGATATAAAGGGCAACTTTGTTCTAAATGAAATGTTCGTGATGATGAATGTATTTATTTTGATAAGAATAAATACATGTGTGTATAATAAACCTCTAAAAATAATGCATTATTTTTTTTACAAATTTATTAACATAAAAAAGGTTATAGTAAGTCAAACATAAAAGATAGACATATGCTGTTGCGGACTTTATTATAGAACTATTAATGCTGAACAATCCTGTCATACATGATTTTTGTGTTACTTAAGCGGTTTTCGCAACGTACCCAGCGGAAGCTCTCAAAAGGAATATCTTTCTCCCGTTTTCGCAACATTTTTCGTTGCTGCTGTGGTCTTATGAGTTGAATCTTTATGTTATATAGCCTAAAGCCTTCCTCGATAAATGGACTATCCAACGCAAAAATAATTTTTCAAATCGGGCCAGTAGTTTCAGAGATAAGCGCGTTCAAATAAACAAACAAACAAACTCTTCAGCTTTATAATATTAGTATAGATTGAATTGACTCTTGTTAATCTCAATAGTCACAAATTGAACAGTTGTAGAGTTAATAATTACTTTTAAAAATGAATATTATTGCTTAATACTCTCCATAACATCCTGGGTTAATGGGTTTCTAACTCATCTCACGGTCCAGTTGTGTTGGCTGCGCTTACAAATCACTAATTGGTAATTGGTTACACTTCATTGAAAGGACTCAGGCATCTGTCAACGCAGCAAATATGTTCTGCTCAATAATTTATTAAAAACAGGTCATGATTTTAACTACCCAGTTGAGTTATGTGTAGGTACTTATTTTAGAACTTAAATCGTCTCGCTTTTACGAGACTCGTCTATTCAAAATACGCACCTACGTAGAGCCATACTACTACAGTAGTACTCCAATAGAATTCATATTATATACAGTCAATTCTAAGACCCTTTCTTCAACTTTTGGCACCGATGCAGTCGCCTTTTCTTACACACTTGCACTACTTTTTAGAATCGATACAGTCGTGATGCTGCCGCGCGTCAGAATCGATGCAGTCGTGATACAATGCCAATGTCACACGCCACATTCGAATGTCATATTTCACGTGTGATTGCGTTGATGTACTTAACGGCCTATCAGATAACAACTAAAACAGGACGAGCCCATCGAAGCCTTTGTTTGGTATAGCACGTCATAAATCTGCTCATAGGCCTACTTAAACTCTAAAGCCCCTATTGTTTATCAAAATGGAAGCCGTTTTAGCGTAAAATTTCCTCGAAAATTAGACAGGCTTTGCCCTTTATGATAATTCATCGAACCCTGTTCCTTACAATAAGCTTTGCTTTACTATCTACCTAAATATTTTAAGCTTACGTACACCAACAGTCTACGCGCAAAAAAGTAATTTTAGTTCAGCATTGGTGATCTATACTAATATTATAAAGCTGAAGAGTTTGTTTGTTTGTTTGAACGCGCTTATCTCAGAAACTACTGGCCCGATTTGAAAAAATATTTTTATATTGGATAGTCCATTTATCGAGGAAGGCTTTAAGCTACAAAACATAAAGATACGACTCACAAGACCACAGCAGCAATGAAAAATGTTGCGAAAACGGGAGAAAGATATTCCTTTTGAGAGCTTCCGCTGCGTACGCTGCGGAAACCGCTAAAGTTACACAAAAATTATGTATGACAGGATTGTTTAGCATTAAGAGTTCTATAATAAAGTCCTCGACAGCATAAGTCTATCTTTAATGGTTGACTTACTACAACTTTTTTTTATGATAATAAATTTGTAAAAAAATAATGCATCATTTTTAGAGGTGTATTATACACACAGGTATTTATTCTTATCAAAATAAATACATTCATCATCACGAGCATTTCATTTAGAACAAAGTTGCCCTTTATATCATTTGATTCCAATAAATATCTTAGGAGCTATCACAGTTTTAACATAACTCTGCACCAAAATAATGTTCGCAGCTTAAGTACAACGTGTATTATAAAGCTGAAGAGTTTGTTGGTTTGAAGTTGAACGCGCTTATCTCAGGAACTGCTGGATCGATTTGAAAAAATATTTCTGTGTTAGATAGCTTATTTATTGAGAAAGGCTTTAGGATATAAAACATCACGCTGCGACGGGAGGGGAGGGAGCAAACTCAAAACGCGCGGACGAAGTCGCGGGGGACCGCTAGTAAGTAAATAAATAGGTTTGCAACAAACTTTTTCGTGAAGTGCAGATATAGACGTAGGATTGAAATCTCGACATACTCCTCTGTAAAACCACCAGGTGGCGCTCGAAAAATGCTAAGACAAAATCGGTGATTTCATGTATTTATTGATTGAGAAGAATCCTTTAATGAAACTTTAAAAAAAATATTTATTATGATTTCTTAAAGATTAAAAGGACTTGGTTAAAAGAAAATTGCAGAGAAAGCAACAGTAAATCAGAAAAGTCACAACACCAAGGTCGTAGATATTCAGTTAACTGATAATGATATCATTATCAGCTTACTGATTCTCAAGGCTATGTCCGTTACATTAGTTCTTCTACATATCTCCTCATTTCTGATCCCGTAGAGAAACACCCAGCATAGCCCTCTCCATCGCTCGTTGTGTGATTTTGAGCTTCTTTATAAGGCCCATAGTTATAGACCATGATGCGGATCCGTATGTCATCACTGGTAACACACACTGGTTTAAGGCTTTCGTCTTTAGACACTGAGGCAGATGTGATGACTCTTGCGTAATTTCCCGAACGCTGCCCAGCCGAGTCGTCGATTGACCTCTTTCTCGAAGTTGGACCTACCCAATTGGATCACTTGTCCCAGGTAGACGTACTCGTCGACAATTTCGAGAGTTGAGACGTAAGTCTTCGGACACTGAGGTAGTTGTGTTGTGATGAAAAGACACTCTTGCGCAAATTCGTGAAATTGCGATAATGATAAGAACTAACAAGTGTGTGTGTAGTGACTTGCGTGATCAGTAGTTAGAGTTGTTGAGACCGACAAACAATATTAGGTCCTAGCAAAAGTACAGACGTCAATGTTTATTCATAGTCATTACAAAAATCAGTGCCTATACCTATAAAACTTAAATTAAACTTTAATTTACTCACAACCGTAATTGAGTTGTTAGGTCGTTTCTTTCTCATACATATCTTAAAACTTGCCTACAATGTCATCGACAGCCCTATACGTTAGTGATAAAAATGCCTCTTTACCGATGGTAAGTTGACACGCTCCTCCTGAGATCTAGTTACATTGCAAATAGCTTACCGTTTGTTGTCGCCAACTAGCTAATATTATGTGAAGTTATTGCATTCTCAATCCTGTAACAAAATCAGATTTGATCTTAGCTTCGAAGCGATCCTTACTTTCAAAACCTAAAGGCTTCGCAAGTAGAAGCTCTGCTTTTACGACAATAACGGTCTTAAATTTTTATTACTATAATTATAGAAACTGTTTTTATCAAATGTGTTTAATTTCCTTTATAATGTTTTGACAAATTGACAAAAGCGAACCTTGGTTCACCTTAAGAGGTCAGATACTAAAGATCACACATAGATACTAAAGACATTTTTTAACGTCGACAAATAAACACTAACGTTAAGGCTACCCTTTGTATAAATTTGGGTATTCCATTAAAGTATAAATTAATAAGTTTTGGACAGATAACGCTAACCAAAACATATCAGGACATTTTAAAACAGGCTCTTGTTTTCTCAAGTGCAGTTGTTTGCCCGGGACAGCCTTTACAGCAGAAGGTTTGTTATTTATAACCATATTATTTAGCTGATAAAGAGTTTCGAAAGCATCCGAGTATTAAATGGCACTATTCTTCTCTTAAAAACTAAAGAGCTTTGTAACAATAAACACGAACTCATATTCATATCCCTCACGCAATATTCTCTTCAAAACACCTTCACACAGTGAAGATAAAATTCAACATCCCTACCCTGACTGACCTGAATAGTGCTTTGTGGACGCAGCAAGTGCCCTCCACGAAGCGCCCTTAGCGCTTGCATCTGACGTCAGCGCCTTAAGGCTTCTGCAGGGGGCGTGCTTTCCACCTATTTTGCTCTTTCTATTTAATATTTTTCACTAAGGGGCATTTGCATCGGACAGCAAAATTCTTATCTGTTTTATTGCTCCCTTTATCACCCTCATTTTTGATGGACAAAGTTAATAAAAAGGCCGGCACATATAGCGGATCGGGGTCTTCAGTAGTAGGTATGTATCCGCTATACATCACCTTTTTGATTTTCAGGAAAATATTGTAGATTAAGATCCCGCCAAACAACGACCTAGCAAACTTTGTTTCACATCAAAATACTAATAATTATTATCTTACTCTGGACGATGACGAATCTGACAAAGTGAAAGTCATGAAAATCGGTCCACCTGTTATATTTTTTATTTTTATAAGAATTTTTCTCTGACAATAACAAACACAACAAAAAAATATTTAGCAAAACCAGTGACCAAGGGAAATATGGATTCTGTTTTTTTGTAAAGAGAAGATTAATGAATATGTCAGTTAACATGTTGGACATGGGTTGTCAAATAAAAAACATTTCATAATACATATATAATCTATTTATTTTTCAATTTCACTGATTTTGTTAATGGACAAATTCCAATCGAAAGTAAAGTTGGTTAATTAAATTTGTTAAATAAATAGGTTAATTAAATTTAAGGTGAATAAAAGAAAAACTGAAATAAGAGAATTTCATAACGTTTACGAAAATTCTGTCCTGAATTAAAAAAAAAAACGACCAAGTTGATTTCGTGCCAACTTTAACTGAATTAGGGGTTCACTTGTTTTCACTTAGCCAAATATCTTAAATTTTTGTGGACCGCAAAAATAACTTTATTTTTCATGTGTTTGTATAAAACATAACGCTGCGACGCGACGGGAGCAAACTCAAAACGCTAATGCGGGGGATCGCTATTTGAATAACATTACTTTTCATATGATTCTGGATCTTATACCATTGCAACAACATTCCTTGAAGAGAAAGAAGAAGGTGCCTACAACGACACAGATGACGTAGGATATTTTCCTACCCTAATTCACTGCCCCTGTGGCCTAATGGATAAGGCATCGGCCTCCTAAGCCGGGGACTGTGGGTTCGAGTCCCACCAGGGGTAACTTATGTAATGTTTTTGGATTCATCGCATTTATTTTTGATAAACAATGAACATCAAATAATTTAATGTGTTATTTACACTATAATAGCCTACGACTTTTTTACGGGAAACAAGAAAATAATGAGATTCAGATAATTTTATTAAATACTCTATATGGCTAGGTGACTAAATCTGACTAATCGACACATTATACTGTGCTTTGTTGTCGATGCGTTCACAAAATTCATTTGACCTCTTAAAGGTGAATGATAGCCAGCGAAGTATAAAGGCCTTAAATGAGAGAATATTTACGTGTACAGTATACTAGTACTATTTTATCGTATAAATGAGCTTGTCTATATATAAATATATACAACATAAACGGTTTATGTCTACGCCCACAGCGATAGAGTGAACCAGACGGGTAAACGTGCGTCCCGATGCGATGGGGCTGCAAGCAGTTAGAATGAGGTAAGTGACATTTTAACAAAGTATTTCACAAAGTTGAATAATATATTTTATTCGATTTTAAATTAAAGATAAAAAGAACCTTAATAAAAACGAAATTTCAGATATTTCATGTTGTAAAAGCAATTCATGTTTACGTACAATGTACAAAACAATATACTTGCTGAGTTGCTGTTTTACTTATTATAAGTCTTAACTTGCAGAAAATTATTTTGTCTTAAATAAACCTAGCTTTTGCCCAAAATTTAAAAAAAGTTAAAGATAATTTAGAAACATTTTAAAATGATGGGCAGCATGAAATAATAGTTGATATTAAGTGAGATTCATGCATGATCAATACTGTACTCTTTGTAGTATAATATTATCTATTCTTAAATACATCATAGATACACAGTCTTAGCTCGGGGCAGCAGGCCGCATGGGAAGCTAGTAGTATCATGCATTCTACGTTACGTATACCCTATTCACCAGACAAAGTCTTTAAATGTAAACAAACATGGCAGCTTAAATACCATAGACAATCTTCAGTGCTGAGAAAAAGTAGAGGAATTAAGTAACTTGAACTGGAACAATATACTTTATTACACTATACTATACATACAATATACTATTTTAGTCTATGTAGATGTCTATGGTCACAACAACACGAGAACCGGGGGAGAGGGTGTACGGAGCTTATTGATATGCGTGCTTGTGAGTGTTTGGCCTTATATAGGTGAAGAAAATATCAAACTCTTTAAAAACTCACCAAGCTAAACCAAAGAATACTCAGTAAATTTGTAAAATATAGAAATATTTTTATCCACCCTTCTCATGCATTTACCACCTTTCAACTCAAAGCAGCCAGTTAGGCGTGTATACTATGCCTAAAAGTTTAACGACCTACGCAGTACGCATGCAGGGTGCAGAACGCCCGTGTGTGCGTGCGTGCGTCTGTGTGCGTGGTCTGCGACCTTGACGAGGGTCGTCTGAAGCCTGAAAGACTGAATTACAGAGGCAGGAGGGAGGGTGGATCGATATTCAAATAGGCATTGTGCGTCGGATCTTTTTTGGGTGCAATGTTTTTGTTAGAAATGATTTACACTTTTTTGAGGTTTATAGTGCGTTTGAAAGTAAATGAGGTAAGTATTTAAAGTAAAATTGCATGTCTAGACAGCGCTAAATTTTAGTAAATACTTTTTCATTTGTTTTTTTTTTTTACATTAAAATAACAATAAACAAACGTATCAAAGTCATTCATTTGCATTTCTATGTACCGACTTCACATTTCTAATATCAATATCGTATCACACCTAGTCAAATAAACAAAAAATATCGTGCAGGACATCTTAGCTTACGTATACTAACGTAAACTACTCCCTGGTATCCTACAAGCGATTACTTTACAGCCAGTGCTGTAGATAGTGTAAAATATGCGAACGCAGTGTTACAAACAGCGGCTATTTGTACCAATACCGAGACTCTATCAGCATATCTCCTCTATAGATCTGACTGAGGGAGAGATTTTTCTTCCATCTGTAGTTTATTAGGCGAAGATACGGCTACTGTTTACAAATTGTTTTGGATCGAGAACATTGAGAACACTTTATAGATTTAAGAGACATTTGCTGCCTTCATTTTATTGAATTTCAGCGGTCAAGTGCACGAAAAAGACCTTTTTACGTTTTCGTCATCATCATTATCAGCCAAAGTACGTCCTCTCCACTGCTACATAAAGGCATCCCCAAAGATTTTTGTAGCGATTACTTGCAAGCGATAATGTTGTTACCGTTATGTTAATTTTTTACCCTAAAATCTTAAATATCTATTTAAAATAAAGCTGATGCATCTTGGCATCCAGATAAATTTTATTACTCGACCTAAGACGCAGCATAGGACCTCCAACGGCAAGATGGATGGACGACCTTGTGCAGATCGCAGGATCTAACTGGATACAGATCGCTTGTGATCGGTCGCTGTGGAAAACCGTTGAGGCCTATGTTCAGCAGTGGATACCCTTGGCTGATAATGATAATGATGATAGTGCACAAATTTTACAACATAAATAAAGGTTTCAGATTTGTAGACAAATAGATAGAAACTTTTAATTGCACATAATAAATTAATCTACAAATTCGTTATTCGTGTAGGTCAGTTTTACAAAAGGTCTCATGTGCAAAGGTGATCTAATTTCTGTCAATGTCGTTCTCAATACGCGGGAGGATTGTTACAATGAAAACTGTTACAGTAATACCTATTAGTTTGCATATCAGACACCTAAAGAAAAACTTCCTCCAATAAATACTTTCTCTTTCTTTCTTTCTGTCAAAAGACTGGGCATACATAATACCAAATTACAACTTTTTAGGTATAATGTAAGTATCTTATCTACACATTTTTAGGCTTTCATAGCCGAATGGCAAAATACGGAACCCTTATAGTTTCGTCAAGTCTGTCTGTTAGAAAAGAATATGTAATGTGGTTCGTCGTAACAAACACTTTCAACGAAAATTGGTTTCGACGGGATCGAGCTAGTAGTTTTTGAGATATAGCACATTTTCAACAACCGCAAACATAACTTTGTTCTTCATACAAACACTATGAAAAATAAAGCTATATTGGCTGTCAACAAAATATTTTGGTATTTTAGCTTAATGGAAGTAAGTGGATTTCCTAATTCAGTTGAAATTGGCACGGAACCCCTTAGTGCGTGAGTCCGGCTCGCACTTGGCCGGTTTTTGAATCTTGGCTACGTTATTAGTATGACTTAAATAATTAAAAAAAAACTTTTTGAAGATATTTTATTTGCACGCTGACACCAATTTAGTATTAGTGCTTCAGTTATACTTCTTTTTTTTTCGCGGAGGAAATGCGTTACGCTTACCTACTACCCTGGGGACGGCATTAGGTGATGTGGGACTCCCTCGACCACTCGTCAAGTATACCCACTAAAACCTCCGCGAGTTCCCGCAAGCCACGCAGGACGAAGAAGGATCGCTTATCGCATGCGCTCCGTTGTCCAAGCGGCAATCCGCACTAGTAGGTGCAGTTACGCCCAGGGGGTGCCTCAGGATCCTTGAGACAACCCCAACAACTGGTGGACCTATTTGAGGTGGTTGCCGAGAGACCCCACTCCCCCCACCGTTAAGTCCAAATAAACCTAGTGAGCGGTCATAACGCCGCCGCCGGGCTCCCAAACGCTTACGTCGTCGGGTTTCGGGTCAGCCTGAGCATCCTCTTCTCTTGCCCGTTCTGCCGCCTCCTTAATTGCAATTATTTCCTCGCAAAAGGTACTCACCGCTTCCCACGCCTCTTCGCTATCAAGCATGATAGAAATTATGTTGGACATCGAGAGGTTAGTGTCGACAACAGCAATCAATGTTTGACGCTGTTTGGCCCAAGCGCTACACTCCAGGGCTTGTTAACGATACATTTGGTAAAATTCACACTATAATTATCGTTAAATAACGTGTAGAGGAGCTGGCGTATAAATTACTGCGACGATTTGAACTTTGAAATTTTGGTTTATTAGAGATAAAAATACAATATTTGACGGTGATAGACACAGAAGGTAAAGTAAGAGTGTAGAATTTTGAAAAAAGTGTAGTCGTTGCCGCCGAGCCCCCACCGAAGGAAGCAGCGTTGACCAATCCAGGACGCCTTCGTCATCGTCGCCTGCGTCGAGTGAATCATTACCATATATGGTCATGATTTTGAGCTTTTGAATCACGACGGAACAAACGATATTTTCATAAAGTTACAATTGTAACCGTTACATGGGTAACGGTAGTTTAATATTGATTCCAGTATAATAATGTTAACAATTAACGTTAAAAGTAGCGATACTTTTATCGTTACATAAAGCGATGTTGCTATCCGGCGCGGCGATGTGCGCGATTCCACGCTACGCGGGCCGGCCGATCGGCGAAATACAACATAATCAGCCCGTAGATAGATGCAAATACACGATTTGGTTTCGCAAACACGTGTTTAGTGTTTAGTGGCAAGTTTTTTTGATTTTATTGTAGTATAATTCATGATAACGGTAAGTTTAACGATACTTGTGGTATTGATTTGGTATCGTTATCAAGCCTAGGCCGTGGTAACATTATCACTTACCGATAAAATTGTCGATAACGTTAGGTTACTTTAACGGTAAAAGGTCATCCAAGGTATCGTTACCAAGCATAACGTTACCTTTGCCATTAACGTTACCTTCGTCTGGCGTAGGTAACGATACCTGAATTTTAACGGTATTCAAAGCCCTGCTACACTCCACCTGTGTGTGTTTTGCGGTGTCCTCTTCGGTTGTGCAATGGTGGCAGTTTGGACTAGGCTCTCTTCTGGCGATCTTAAAGAGGTAGCGACCAAAGCATCCATGCCCAGTCAGGAGAGCCTGAAGGAGAGATGCCCATGTTGCCGGTTCACCCACTCAGGGAGGCAAGGACGGAGCGCCTCCAGCGTCCAGAGCCCGTAGACTGCGAACTCGAGGCTTGCCTGCCAGCGTTGAAGTACATCTTGCTACGCCAGCTCTCGGACCTTTTGCACTTCTTCGAGAGCCAAAGGCTCACCACGTTCTCGCGCCTCCACCCGATGACAATAGACCTCCGCCAGTACTTTTGCCTCAAGTTCCCATGGTGGGGACCCAGTCAGTGCACAAGCAGCATCGCCCGAAACAGTCCGGTAGGCTCTTATGGTTCTGTTTGCCATTACGCGCTGTGGCCTGCGTAGTGCCGCTATGTTCTTACGTGTCAGGGCATCCACCCATATAGGCGCTCCATACAGAGCCATATTTCTTATCACTCCTAAATACAGCCGGCGACACGTAGAGTTGGGGCCTCCAAGATTCGGAAGCAGGCCACTAAGTGATGCCGCAGTTTTAACAAGTTTGGGAGCAAGTTGTCGGAAGTGTTCACCAGACCGCCATCGTCCGTCGAAAATGAGCCCTAGGTACTTCACGTGGGCCTTCACGGCGATACGAGTTCCATCGACGAGGACGTATGCACCACTTGGGGGATCACATCGCGGCCCATGAAAGAGAATAGCTTCTGTTTTGGAAAGAGCGACTTCTAAACCCAGTTGCCGCTCTCGACTACTCCAGTTGAACCCGCTGAGGCCAATCTTTCTGCTTCACGAAAGCTACTTCCCCTGACAGCTACGAGTGTGTCATCAGCGTAGCACAGAATGTGTATTCCAGGTAGCATAGGAGTGCGCAAGACCCAGTCGTAGGCAATGTTCCAAAGAAAAGGGCCCATGACTGAGCCCTGGGGTACTCCACAGGACATTGTTCTCTTACAGAGGCAGCCAGTCTTGTCTATGTAAAGAACTTCCCTATTTCTCAGATAGTGTTCCACGATTCGTCTTAAATATACAGGAACCCTGTGGTAGCGGAGCGCCTCATCTATACATACAAATGGAATCGAGTTAAACGCATTTGCAATATCTAAAGACACTGCGATAGCGTTCTCTCCAGCCGTTACTGCGTCTGTGGCTAAACCTTTCAACATAGAAATGGCATCTACAGTGAATCGCCCTGATCTAAATCCATACTGTTGGTCTGAGAGGTCAGGACCAGTATCGCGAAGGTGATTGGTAATACGTGTGACGAGAATTCTTTCAAACACCTTGGCGATCTCATTTATTAGGACGATGGGTATGTACCCAGAAGGGGAGTCTATAGGTCTTCCTTCTTTGCGTAGGAGGACCAGTCGTCCGTCTTTCCAGATTTTGGGAAATTGACCTGCCTCCAGACATTTATTAAAGGTCTCAATAATCTGATTTCCGAGATGTTTTGATGTCAGAGCGAGCACCGTGGACGCCATCAGGACCGGGCGCTTTCTTTTTTTTAAGTCGAAGGACGGATGCTCCCAATTCGGCTTCTGTAATTTGAGGTATTTCTTCTGTAGAACATGGTAGATCTATGGTGTAGTTCGTCATTTCAGATGTAGTATTTATCTCTATCTCCGGAAAGAGACCTGCTACAACAACATTAAGTAGGTGCGAATCCATGGTCTCCTCTGGTGGTCCATGTCCGTTATTTAGCTTTTTGCGAACCACTCTACAAGGACGCCCCCATGGATCGTTATTAAGATCTTCAATTTGTTAAATAAAACACCGACCGTGCGTTGTACTAGACGTTTATTTCGCGACTGGGCGCGCACACTCAAGATTACCCACTTATAGTTAACATTTTATGTAATGAGATGATTTGGCACAATACAAACATAACACCTCCACCCTTAATTAATAATATACAAGAAAGCATTTTAGCTTGTGTAATCAACATACCATCTAGGTATACTATACGTACAACATATAGGTATATAATAAATGGTAAATCGTTTTGTTAACCTATGCCACTTATATCTACTTATAGTTACATCACATCCAAAACGTATGTATACTTAAAGCTATAATAACTATGAAATTACAAAATTCCAATGAGAGTTATAAATTAGTCGAAGTCGAATCCATACCGAACGGGTAGCCTACGTATTCGACCTGACTGTTTTTGCGGCGGCCCCGACTCCGCTTCTGCTACCACCTGCGTGTCCGAGTCCCTCCCTGTGCCCGCGCCCTCAACGCCCTCGCCATTGAGTGCGGCCGATCGCGCTGTTTGCACGCTAAGACAAACCGAACCCGCATGAGGCCGCGGTTCCACCGAGCTGGGCTCATCGAACCCCAAACCCTCCGTGCTAGCACCAGCCACTGCTTTTGACAAAGATCGCTCCCCTAGTCGCTCGTGTTTTAAAGTTACATGTAATTCATCACGTCTTTTGATCTGATCTACATGACGATGAACGATTTTCCCATCTAATGCCCGTATATTATAATCTGTTTCGCCTAATCTTCTGACAACTGTCCCTTTCTCCCACTTATTCCTAACTCCAAATATCCTATACCACACCTCTTTTCCTTCCTCAAAATATCGTACCGACCCACCTGCTGTACTTTCTTGCTTGCGTTGCAAATAACTAATTTTCTTTTCCCTATCTGGTTTCATACAATCGAGTCTAGTCCGTAACGAACGTCCGAAAAGCAGTTGAGCGGGACTTTCTCCCGTCGAGTTATGAGTAGTATTTCGGTACATCAACAAAAACCTGTTCAAAGCGACATCTATATCTATATTTTGGACTAAAGCTTTATTTATTACCTTTTTACAAATTTTTACCGCGTTTTCTGCCGCCCCATTTGAAGCAGGATGGTATGGGGCAGTGAAAATTGCTTCTATTCTGTTGCATTTATAAAAATCTTTCATTTCATCGCTCGAGAAAGGTGGGCCATTATCACTAACTACTTGTTTAGGCAGCCCGAAACGCGCAAATACTTCCCTAAATTTAGTAATTACCATTTTAGCGGTCGTAGATGTCATTTTAAAAATTTCTATCCACTTGGTGGTCGAATCAATTATGACAAGATACTTGACACCGAGAATGGGTCCCAAAAAATCAACGTGAATTCGTGACCACGGACGCTGTGGCCAAGGCCACGCGCGCGGCTCGTGCGCGGGCGGCGCGCTCGCCAGCGAGGCGCACACTTCACACGCGCGGCACTGCGCCTCCACAGCCTCGTCCACCCCTGGCCACCATACGTAACTCCTAGCTAGACTCTTCGTTTTCACCACCCCCATGTGGGAATCATGAAGTTCGCGCAAAACCTTACTTTGACACTTTTCCGGTATGACCACTCGGTGACCCCACATAATGCAGTCTAATTCGCAATATAATTCTGAGCGCCGATTGTAATACGGTTTTAGTTCCTTTATATCAACTTCGTGTGGCCAACCATCACGAATATAACTATAAACTCTACTGAGAAATGGGTCATTATGCGTTTCTTTCCGAATCATGTTATAATCAAGTAAAAGAGCTTCGGATGCAAAGTGAAGGTAAGTCTGTTCTGGATACTCCTCGTTCCTACCTGTGTTGTCCCTATACGTAGCTATCAATCGAGATAATGCATCCGCCGTGTTTTCATCCGACTTTATATACTCTATTGAGAACTGATACGCTGATAAGATTAATGCCCATCTTTGTAAACGACTCGCCGTCATATTCGGCACTCCCGTCCCTGGTCCGAATATACTAACTAATGGCTTGTGGTCAGTTCTGAGTGTAAAGTGTCGGCCATATAGGTACTGGTGAAACTTTTTTACAGAAAAAATGATAGCTAAGGCTTCCTTATGTATCTGACTGTAATTGCACTCCGCCGGCGAAAGCGCGCGCGATGCATAGGCGATGACGCGCTCGGCGCCGTCCGCGCCCCGCTGCGCCAGCACCGCGCCCAGCCCGTGCGGGCTCGCGTCGGAGGTCAGTATCAATGGGCTGGAGATATCATAATATGCGAGCACTTGCGCCCCTCCTAATAAGTCCTTTACCTTATTAAAGACCATCTGCTGAGTTTGACCCCAAATCCACCTAGCATCTTTTTTTAACAAGTTATACAAAGGTGCTAACTGACCACTTAAGTTTTTAATAAATTTACCATAAAAATTTATCATGCCTATAAATGATCTTAATTCACTGACATTTTTAGGGGGTGTCATTGACATTATCGGTCTTATTTTATCGGGATCCACCCTTATTCCTTCTTTATCAATGACATATCCTAAGTATTTAACTTCATTCGAGAAAAAATTACATTTCTGCTTTTTAATTCGTAACCCGTTTCTTTGTAATATATCAAAAACAATACCTATTGTCTTTATGTTTTCTGCCAATGTAGGTGTGCTTATCAAAATATCGTCTAAGAAGAAGCTGACGTTAGGTACATCTTTAAACAATTTATTCATCAATCTTTGAAAAATTCCGGGACTGGACGCTAAACCATAGACTAATCTATTATATTTAAAAAGTCCTCGATGTGTATTTATTACAGTGAACTGGGAAGATTCCTCATCCAAAACTACTTGATTATATGCTTGGGACAAATCTAGTTTTGAAAAATACTTACTACCACTAATTTTAGCAAATAGGTCCTCTATCTTCGGCACCGGAAATTTATCTATGAGCAACGCTTGATTTAATGTAATCTTATAATCAACGCATAGGCGGAGCGATCCATCAGGTTTATTTACAATTACCAGTGGCGTGGCCCAGTCGGAGTGATCAACGGGCTCGATGATGCCGGCGCGCAGCATGGCGTCCAGCTCGGCGTCGACGCGCTCGCGCAGCGCGTACGGCAGAGGGCGCGCGCGGCAGAACACGGGCCGCGCGCCGGGGCAGACGCGGAGTCGGGCTCGCTCTCCATTAAACTTCCCTAGCTCCTCATTAAACAGCTCTGCGTACCTACAAAATAGATCCTTTGTAATTGCATCCTTATCTTGGTTATCAATCTTATGACAAGACTGCTCGTTAACAATGGTAATTTGAGGTATAGGTATATTTAACTCTGCTAACCACTGGCGGCCCAGTAAATTAGTCGCCCCGTTTTGGATAACATACAGATCCAACAATTTCGTTACATTACCGTAGGTTACCTTGACTTCAATTACTCCCAACGGTTTCACTTTAATACCATTGTAAAATCTTAAAGTTAATTGACATTCTTTTAATTCATATTTCGCAAATGTTTGCCTATACACTTTTTCATTAATGCATGATAATGCTGAGCCTGTATCTATTTCCATGTCAATTACATTGTTATTTATACGAATTGGAATATTTACCGGCTTATAGTTTCCGAGTGACATTAGGTACATTGGTTCGTCGTCTTGTTGCTCGACGCCGACGTCTTCCTCATCCGGTTGACCGTCCTCACCGTCCTCTGCCCGGACATAGTGCGTGCGCGCTCCGCCGCGCGCCCCGGATACACGGCGCCCGCGGCCGCGCCCGCGCGCGTTGACCCCTCCGTCCCCGCGCGAGCTTCTACGTATTTCCACCAGAGGTGTTTTTCCAAGCGGGCATACCCTTCTCAAATGGCCTGTTTTCCGGCAACGACTACACTCAAAAGTACGATAACGACATTCGTTCGCGTAATGTCCTCCATCACCACAAGCGAAGCACTTTGATATTCTCATTCGATCCATTTCACTATAAAGGCGGTGAACATCCTCCAGTTCGCCCGTACCGGTCAAGCTAGAACCACAACTAGAACGCCGTCCTCGCGTTGACGTCGTCGTTGGTCGGTTTCCCGCGCCGTTGTAGGTAGTTACTTCCGTCATATCTACTACCGCTGAATCACGGGCCGCGGATTCAATAATAGTCGCTAACTTGTTTGCATTTTTCCAATCTAAATTTTCCTCAGCAAAAAGCCTCTGTCGAATTATATCACTGCGTATGCCGCAGACAAACTGATCCCTCAGATTTTCTTCCAAATTATTTTTAAAATCGCAGGGCCTTGATAATCGTTTTAATTCTGTCACATATTGAGTAATACTTTCACTCTTGTCCTGCAAACGCTGCCTAAATACATATCTCGCTGCTAGCACCGATGACTTTTGCTGTAAATGTTCCGACATAAGCTTCACAACCTCCTGATATTCCATGTCCTTAGGTTTTTTTGGACTACACAAATTCACCATCAACTCATATCCCGATTCACCGATCACAGCTATTAAAGTAGGTAATTTATTCTGTTCTGCCACGTTATTCACTACGAAATGCATGTCCAATCGTTCACAATATGATGACCAATTCCCATTGTCCATATCGTATTCACCGAACTTAACCGCCATTTTTTTCTAGAACCGTCCTCGTCTGCCACTTGTTAAATAAAACACCGACCGTGCGTTGTACTAGACGTTTATTTCGCGACTGGGCGCGCACACTCAAGATTACCCACTTATAGTTAACATTTTATGTAATGAGATGATTTGGCACAA
This sequence comes from Pyrausta purpuralis, assembly GCA_963924145.1. NCBI lineage: Eukaryota > Metazoa > Arthropoda > Insecta > Lepidoptera > Crambidae > Pyrausta > Pyrausta purpuralis. Next base: position 17,371,256 of record OZ001649.1, read on the forward strand.
TACAAACATAACACAATTATTTCCTGCCATGATAACTCCTTGGCTTTTGAAATTTCTAGCTGTAAGGCTTTTTTTGCTACATGGTATACCTCATACAACCTAGCTTCTTCTTCTTCATCACTATCTTCTAGTACGGTGGCGGAGATATGCTATGCGCGCTTTTATGCTGACAGACCGCAATCGCGACATTTCAGATGTCCACCAGTAGACCGCTTTTTAAGATGGACGAGGCAAGGAACGAGGCATTGCTGCATCGCAAACTTCTATGTTTATTTTATCATTGTTAGGTTTGACTGAAATGAGTTTATTCTACTTAATGATTCTACTGTGTTTTCTCTAATTGTGGCATAGCATGCAAGGGGCACACAATATGGCATTTGTAATGGGAAAACTTTGTTTATTCTCAACAATATGACTAATGTAACATGGTTTGTTATGGTTACCTTTGGGTGATCGCTTTTGATGTTGTGTTTATTCCTCTGTGGATACAAGCAATACAACTTTGCTACGTATTTATTTGATTTTATTTATATTTGAAAAGGTTTGAAATAGGTACGCAAATGGTACGTCGCCAGCGCATCAGGTTACTCAATTTTGTTGCAAACAAACCCTTACTACAACCGCATAAGGTACGGCCGTGTTATCCATGGCGTGTTGTTGTCCGTACAAAAAACTATAGTTTATTTTTTAGGAAAAGTAACTGCGATAGGTCACAAAGATCACACTGTAGCTTTTCCTGAAATAATATGTATGTTCTTTTATAGCTGAATAGGTTATTAGAGTTAAAACAGACAATGTTCTTTGATTTTTAGCCTTCAATTGGACGGATCCCGTTTCATTTTTTTTTATACATTTAAATTGCCTTAAAGAGCACCAACACGAAAAAGCAGTATTTGTAACCACAATTTTACTAATGCAACTCATTCACACCATTATCAGACCTGTCAATCGCCGTACCGTACCAGACAACATAGACAAAAAGTGACACCTCCGATTTCGATTGAAATGTTCATCTACCCACATCACAATGCAGCGTTGTCACTTCAGGTTTTCAGCTAATAATTTTATAACATTCATCCGATCTTATTTATTTTAGACTTTAGTCGACTTGAACTTAAGTTGAAAATTCATTGGCGCGTTAAAACGTCTGGACCCGCGCTCGAAGTCTCGATACTAGCGACCTCTACAAAGAGGCAACGAACGCACTGACATTGAGGTGACTGGGCGCCTCACTCCACCGAAATATGCCTCTTATTACACCCCTAAAGCCTCCCCGGGGTGAAGAATGGCTGCAAAACGCACACTATAGTTTTATTCGTAGATCGTTAGCATTTTGTATAGTGCTGTATTTACGTTAGGCGTGGCTGAGTGAACTAACGATAATGCATTAGGGCCATGTGGGTTCGACACAGGTTTTTAGGGTAATATGTTTGCCTACCTGTAAGATGTTTTTTTATTAATTTAGTTAATTCTTACACATTTCTGTTATCATCATCAGTCTTTATTTTAACCACATTACTACAAAAATTAATTAAGTTTGTGACAGTTTTAAAAAAATATTGACATTTCGTTAATTACAAATGACTAAGTAAATACAGTGCAACCTCGATATAACAAATCGGAGGGGAACAAGAAAATATTCGTAATATCAAGTAATTCGTTGAACTGAGGTTTGTTATGTTGAGGTTAGATTGGTCTAAAATTCGTTATAAAGAGGTAAAGAATAGTTTTATTCACCTCAATATTACGTACTTATCTTGTTATAGCGAACAACTTCTACTAATAAATGATAACACATTTTTATCAAATTACTATATATGTATTTGATATGTATTTAAAAAAAATAGGTAGATAATATATTTTTTTCTTACATTAATAATCAAAAACAGTTAACAATGTGGTTATATAGTAGCTTAATCTCAATTTTGTTCATGGATTAGAAAAAAAGTCATAGATAGTCTGTTCACCACCGGTATGAGTTATGACATCCAAAGCGCAATCTAATTTCGTGATGAACGCCTTTTACGTTTCTGAGCCATTTTAACTTACTAAACCTTTCACAATAGTGACGAGCAGAGGTGTTTACATTACTTTCCATCAAAACAACAATGATTACTTTACAAACAAAAGCATGTCGAAAAATGTCGAGACATGAATCACATTATAAGATTAACATATTATTGGTGGAAACTTTATATAAAGGTTTTGGGTTGGCAAAATTCGTTAATTAGAGGTATGAATACTTTTTCTTGATTCGAAAATTCGTTTTAAAGAGGTTGTGCGCAAAGAATGTTCGCAATGTAAAGGTATATTTTACATTGACTCTTATGGACAATTCAAGGGGATTACGAAGAATTTGTTAACTCGAGGAAGTCGTTCTAGTGAGGTACGTTACATTAAGGTTGCACTGTAAAAGTAAAGGTGAAAAAAATAGATATAAAAATATATAAATGTAATATAAATATATATATATCTGTTATATATATATTTTATAAAGATGTATTTTTATATAATTACTAGCGGTCCCCCGCGACTTCGTCCGCGCGTTTTGAGTTTGCTCCCTCCTCTCCCGTCGCAGCGTGATGTTTTATATCCTAAAGCCTTTCTCAATAAATAAGCTATCTAACACAGAAATATTTTTTTAAATCGGTTCAGCAGTTCCTGAGATAAGCGCGTTCAAACCAACAAACTCTTCAGCTTTATAATATAATTAGCGCAAGCGCACGTTGTACTTAAGCTGCGAACATTATTTTGGTGCGGAGTTATGTTAAAACTGTGATAGCTTCTAAGATATTTATTGGAATCAAATGATATAAAAGGCAACTTTGTTCTAAATGAAATGCTCGTGATGATGAATGTATTTATTTTGATAAGAATAAATACCTGTGTGTATAATACACCTCTAAAAATGATGCATTATTTTTTTACAAATTTATTAACATAAAAAAAGGTTGTAGTAAGTCAACCATAAAAGATAGACTTATGCTGTCGCGGACTTTATTATATAACTCTTAATGCTGAACAATCTTGTCATACATGATTTTTGTGTAACTTTAGCGGTTTCCGCAGCGTACGCAGCGGAAGCTCCCAAAAGTAATATCTGTCTGCCGTTTTCGCAACATTTTTCATTGCTGCTGTGGTCTTGTGAGTCGTATCTTTATGTTATATAGCTTAAAGCCTTCCTCGATAAATGGACTATCTAACATAAAAATAATTTTTCAAATCGGGCCAGTAGTTTCTGAGATTAGCGCGTTCAAACAAACAAACAAACAAACAAACAAACAAACTCTTCAGCTTTATAATATTAGTATAGATTTTTATTATACAGATATATTTCTATTCCACTTTTTCAGCTCTTCATTTTCATTTTCTTTTCTTTTTATGCACAAAATACCCCTTCCTATAAAACTCATAATTTCTTTACCCAAAGTTTGTCTGGAAGAGATCGCTTATAGCGATAAGACCGCCTAAATTGTACATTTCCCTAAAACGAATTTGTAAATCAATTTATGTAATGTGCAATAAAGAGTTATCTATCTAATAGCTGAATGTTGGGCGCCTAAACAAAAAACTTAAAAATGGAAAAACAATGAAAAAAACATTGTTATTAAAGGCCTTTTCCGATTATTTATTAAAGATATTTACTTTTCTTTCAATTTGGGTATGTGAAGTACATTTATAGTTTCGTGTGAAATAGAAAGCGGTTTAGTAGTTCGATACATTGTGCCCAATTAATGGGCACGAGAATAGACTCATTTTACAACCCTTAGTTATTTTTAACAAAATCGAATACAAACTCTATAAAATACCTATACAAAATAATATTAACAAAGAACTTTACCTTCAAAATTTACCTGCAAAAAGGCATTGCGAACACTATGTAGAGACGAACTCACTGACCCGTCTCATTGACATTAATTTATCTATGTGTACCATATTATGTATATTTAAATGATGTGTATGTTTATATAATAAATACATATATAATTATTTTTATATAATCGTATATGAGTAATAGGCAGTATGTATGTTTTTCATCGTATTAGAGTTATCTCTATCGCTATTCTCTTCTCGTTTATTGCCTCTATAACTTTACTTGCACCGCCTGTATATATATTTTTCTCTGTCCTGACCTATGGTTGACTGGTAGAGAATGCTTTTGCCATTAGGTCTGCCATATGTACCATTTTTTTGTGTGCATGAAGTTTTAAATAAATAAAGGACTGTTAACATTATAACTTGCAACACAACGCCTAATGCCATCTATGTTTTACATCAAGAACTTCCTTTAAAGCTATGACAGGCTATGTGTCTTTGGACCTTGCAGCAATGCTATTTTGTACATGATTTGCCACCTGACGTGGTACACAGCTATTACATAGAGGTCGCTGTATCACACCATAGTATTTTTTTGCTTTAAAAATACCATGGTGGTTTCTTTTCTTTGTACAAATATATATCCTTAAATATGAGTCCTCAACTCCTATGGACTTTATTTTTTCATAAAATTTATTATTTCACCTACCTACAACACTTAGGAAATCTTTTTGAATTTTCAAAGCCTAGTTTACAACGTTTTTCACTTTTAAAATTATTATTTTTAAATGTGTGAATTTTTATTTTATTCATAGTTATTTATAGCAAGAACTGCTCTACAATCTACAACAAACACTTGAATAAATATCAATTTAGCTTTTGCGTAGGCAGCGTGTAAAATTGAGTTTTATTTTAATGAAAAATACAATGTGCAGTTGCCAGCACATCTGGTTACCCACTTTTGTTGCAAACTAGCCCTTATTATAACTGCATAAGATACAACAGTGTTTACCATAACGTGCTGTTATCCGTAGTTAGTGTGTACAAGACATTACTGTATCATGTTAAATAAGTATTTTAAGGTCGCTCCACTGACCATTATCGAAAATGGATGTTTACTAACTGTTCTAAGGAACCATTTTGTCATAGTATAAACAAAGGAATACCCAATACCCATGGGCATTCATAGCGTCGGAAGTGATTTGTTCTCAGTAAAGAACAGTCATTTGGTACTTAGTTTGTTTTGTTCGGGTAAATTGACACCTTTTATGGTTTAACTGGCAACATCATTTACAAGGTGCCAGGTAACGATTATAGAATGTGTAAGAAGTTGTCTCGCAATAGGCATAGTCAATATTTTTACCTTACTCCTTAATTGTTCTGTGTAGTAAGTAAAAGGCTGGAGAATTCCTAAGCGGTAATATGGTTCATTTTCTGAGATATTTAAGGCCGATTTTACCAACGTCAGAAAGGACTGATCCGACTGAATGAGTATAAAACGACCGAATTTAAAATGATATTTATATACTCGTAAATGATTGCTGACAAAAAATTGACGTTTTTTTTAGGCGTATTATACTTATTTGAAGCCGAAAAAAATAAGCACTGTGACTTTTAGCATCGATGCATTCGCACGTTTTGAAAACGCGTTTCAGTATCGCGACTCACGCAATGAACAGATTTAATGCAGTCGGTAAACTAATGTAATGCACGCAGTAAATGCAGTCGCACGACTGTATCAATACTAACGCGCGTTTTCATAGCGACTGTATCGATGCTAAAAGTAGCGCAGTGTGTAAAGTTTGACATTTTGCGACTGCATCGATGCTAACGCGCGTTAGCATCGCGACTGCATCGCTGCTTGAAGTCTCAGTCTGTAAATGGTCTCAGTTCGCCAGGAATACCTACTACTAACAGTTTCATAAAGTATTGATTAAATTAAAAGTAATTTATGTGTCAGGTATTTACGACTGATTGGAAAAGTTGCCTTTTAAAAGTTGTTGTTGCCCTAACTAGGGCAATCTAAGTAATTATTAATTCGAACTGGTGAACATACCAAAATATTAAGTACTCGTTATGTAATATTCTCGGTAATTCCGATAAGCCGAAACGGCTTAATTATTCAACAGTATGGCCCGTTCCATATTCTAAAGCATAGTTAAATTAAATCCCAACGACTTCTTTTAAGGAGTTTACTAAAAACTTAAACGTTGGTTATCAGCTGGTTTCTCAACTCTCAGTACTAGATACGGGTAATTATTTAACATTTAACGGATATGGCAAGGTTATCAACTGTACCTTAGTACAGAGTATCTCTACCAGCCGCCGGAAAATTTAATTTATTAACTTTGTACTGTTATGTAATACAAGTTTTATTAAGGTCATTCCCTATACGCAAACTATAGTCAAATGTCGATAGCTATCTTTGACTGGATATGGCATTAGCTCGACCAGAGATAGGATTTCCTACTAGTATACTAATAAGTATAGTACGAGGGTCAAACTGAAAGTTCTTAGAAAATCAAAAACTGATTACATTAGCCAGTTATTAGTTTTATTATATCTTTTCAAAATATTGTCCATTGACGTCAATACACCGCTGCATGCGATGGAACCACTGGGAAAAGCACTTTGCCCACTCGTCCTTAGGGGTCTCTTCAATGGCATCGCGATACGCAGCCACCGCTTCTTCAGCATTCATAAACCGCTTTCCTTTAAGTTTTTCTTTAATTTTTGGAAATAAATAAAAATCACAAGGCGCGAGGTCGGGGCTATACGGCGGGTGACCCAGTAATTCAACGTTTGATGTCGCCAAATAGTCGATCGTTCGCTTGGCGGTGTGCGACGAGGCGTTGTCGTGGTGAAGGAGGATCCTACTGCGAGGTCGTTTCTCTCGAACTTTTTCCAAGACAAGTGGCTAACAATTGGTAGTGTACCATTCTGCAGAAACTGTTTTTTGATCCTCTAACACAATTGTTGCGAAATGACCTATCCTTCTAAAGAACGAGGCCACCATTTTTTTTCCCGCACTTCGATCTCTCTTCACTTTAGTTGGCAACTCCTCGAAAGGAAACACCCACTGAGCAGATTGTCTTTTGGTTTCAGGATCATAACAGTAAATCCAGCTTTCGTCACCTGTTAGTATGTCGAACACAGCATTTGAGTCACCTCCGTTAAATCTTTCAATCATTTTACGGCACCAATCCACACGATGGAGTTTTTGAGCCTTAGTCAAATTATGAGGTATCCACCGGGCGCAAAGCTTCCTGACCGCTAAATGTTCGTGGAGGATTTTGTGCACTTGACTCATACCGATGCCTAAGCTTGTCCGAATCTGCTGATAGGTCACTCTTTTGTCAGTCTCTATCATACGCCGCACAACACAGATGTTATTTTCAGTCGTCGCCGTAGAAGGCCGTCCCTCACGTACATCATCAGTGAGATTAGTGCGACCACGTTTAAACTCATTAAACCAGTTGTAAACAGTCGCACGAGATGGGGCTTCATCGTGAAAGGCCAATCGTAGTCTATCATAACTTTCTTGTTGACTTAAATGACATCGAAAGTCATAAAAAATCATTGCACGAAAATTTTCTCGTGTTAAATTCATGTTGACGTGACACAGACAATTTTCAATTTGCCGCCAAATCGTAAAACAAATGACAAATGAATGAAATATATACTCAGTAATATTGGCAAAGAGTTCTATTTTCAAATTTTAGAATATTTTTTTTATTATATTGTTTATAAGTGGCCAGTTCTAAGAACTTTCAGTTTGACCCTCGTAGTACTAGTAAGTATTACCTATAGGGACACAAAATCTAACGGGGAGATAACAATTTCTATCTCCAGGGCTTTTGCCACAGATAGAATGAATATGTCACTGTAATATTGTAAAACTAACTAACGAACTAGCTTGACTTGGTTCAGAATTTACTAATTTATTGGTATCGCCTACACTAACCCACCACTTTGCCTAGTGATTCGTCATTTCAGTTTAAGTTATATGTAATGTATGAAGTTCTGTACAGGTAACAATAAATTGACCGATGGCAATTTTACGGATTTAAAAACGTTTGGTTGTGATCACGCGATTTTTACAATATAACGGTGACAGATACAAGGAATGGCCGTTAAGACCCCTTACACACTGCGACTTTTAGCACCGATACAGTCGGGATGCAAAAGTTGAAAATTGACAAATTATGTACTGAATTTTGGCGACTGGTTCGAAACTAACGCGCGTAAGCATCGATGCAGTCGCGCTTCTGTATCGACGCTAACGCGCAACTGCATCGATGCTAAAAGTAGCAGTGTGTAAAGGGGCTAAGATGCATGGTATCAATATATTTTCCGTCATCTTTGATATTTGCGCTGGCAGAAATTGATTGAAGGAAAAACTTATTCAACATTCAAACCTCAAGTCAAAACGTTCTTCTGTCTCTGTCAACATCAAAGATAGCGATCATGATGAAAGGTCGAAGCCCACCAATCAACCCGTCACGTTGACAGCACCGTATCAACTTGTATGAATCTCCATACTTCAGCGCTCATCTATCAACTTAGTAACGTCACCACCTCGGATCGAGACCAACTCGGGACCCACTCTCGACCAGCGGCGCAAGCGTTGTATTGTAACGCCCTTTATGGAAACGGGCTGTCATTCACATGTCATAAGTTGTAGTAAACACGATCCGAGGCGAGGCGTTCCCTATCCGGTGTCGATCCCATCCGAGGCGTTACTGTTCCCTTTACGTTACGTGCTTTTGTATGGTTGACGCCTGTTTGGTGATGTTCCCGTGCCGGGTGGGTAGATATGCTTCAATCTTAAATCTAGACCTGCCAATAATATGCTATCGGCCTCTAATGTACTTAGATTCTTTATCTTTGGTCCTTGGCTAACCTACTGCAGGTTGTACTGATTTCTTTGACATACTCCCTAATTAGATCGTTGAAAAGTCATAAATTCATGCGATAGTAAATTATCTATTTTATTCATTGTTTATGAGTCAACCAAGGAGGAAAAAGTAATACAGGTTAAGCGGGCAGAACCACTCCATCTACACACTACACAAGTGCAGCTGTTCAGCACATACAGATGTTATTTGGTTATCGGACCGCCAAACGTTTAACATAGCTTGACCGATATAAAATCTATGTATACTAACTAACTATTCATAAATGATCAGCACTAGTTGGAAACCATTTATTCATGGACTCTATGCACGTAAAATAGACTCTACCAGTCAGGAGTTGAAATGGTAGGAGGTCATTTGACATAGTTCGACAAATTTGACAATCTTTGAACAAAAACATTTGATTGCACCCGACTGAGGAATATAAAAAAAATCTAAGTTACATATTCTGATGTCCACGCTCTATGTGTGGCATTCCTAAACTTTTATTTACCAACATTTCTGGTACCTAAAATCACACTTTTTAGCAAGTAAAGATTTAGCAAATTATTTTTGCAAAATATCCTCCCGTATGTCAGCAACAATGACGTAACGCGTTCATTTCGCAAAGCGGCGCAGGCGCAGGCCTCGTCTCGGCAACTTATGTAACGCTTTCTTTGCGCCGATCAGCTTAAGTGTTGGAGCCGTTAATTAATTTGTCTTCATTTTTGTTGAGGGATTAGCAAATAGTCGGTTAAATTTAAACAATTTACTTTAAACACTTTTTAGAATCTGATAATTTACATGCTTTAAATCTGCACTGAAGTGACTTTGAAAATAAGTCAAGCTGAGAGTACCTAACTGAATGTTGGTTGGTTTCTGGGGTTACTGTCACATGGAGGAAAAAAGTTCTGTGATTTAATGCAACACTAATTTCGACTTTGCAATAAGAAAATAGACCTGCAAAAACCCAAACTTTATGATAACCAGCCAACCATATTTTAATTCTAATATTTTTATTATAAAGGTATTTGAAATTGGATCAAAAGAAATAAAAAGCCCTAAAAGCAGTTCATGCTTGTCTGCATGACGCTCTTTATCAGGCGTAGAACCGAGGCAGATTCGAGCGTCGAAAACGATCTTAAGTCTTAAAATCAAACTGTCATTATCTTATTGCCCAAAGTGCTTGTTCAATTAGACCACTTCACTCATGATTTCGTTTGCAGAAATTATCTTATTAAGGTCAGTCACGACTGACTTGCATCCGACTTACTCTTTTTTTTATCAGTCTGAAATCGGCCTTGTGAACCTCACAAGCAAGCGAAATTACCTAATCTTCTGATCAATCTTAGGCACTTTTCAAACTTACAAGCAAGAGATGTAACTAGTGAAGAAGTTGCATGGAAACGTATGATGTTACAGGAAATTCCATGCAATTTGAATAATTGAGAAACCTGAGAACACCTAGATCATTTTGCGACTTTTTCCACAGCACGTCTCTACCACTATAAGCTCTTGTAAAGTAAAGTTCTACGTTTCTCCTCTTAAACTTTGTACCTGCTTTCCCATTATTTTATTATTATTTATGTGATCAGGCAAGTGAGCCTGATCATAGATATAACTGAAATAAACCGTGTGGCCTGTAATATCAGCAAAAAAATAAATCAATAATTCTGCAAAGTATACGTAATCTCGCTTGGCAGTGTGCTCGGCCGGATCCGGTCGACGTAGTACGATACGATACGTACGGTACGGTACGATAGTGGCTAATCAATGTTATTCAAAATCGATTGTGAAATGAAACTCGTTGTAGTAAATGTGTTTTTCATAATAATTATTATTTAGCATTGATAACTGGTTACTTAAAGGGTATATATTTAATATTTTATCTCTTGTCACAGGCCACACCCTGTACTTTTGCTAGGCTCCTCTAAACAGAGTATGAGTTGTAACACATATCAGCTGATACGAGGGTGCTAACCCTAACTGAGGCCGTAGTACGAATCGGAGCGAGAATTACTCGATCAAACACATCGAGCGCGTAAATGGAATATATACGGAATTGTTTGGGTGTAAACGTTTGCCACTAGATAGCGCTGCTACAATCCCATATAAATTCACATTATCCGCGCTGATCGAGTAAGTCTCGCTCCGTCTCGCACTACAACCACTAGACTACAGAAACCGATACAATGTAGAGGTAGATTGCAGCGGCTGTAGGTACTTAGTCGGCTACAGCAACAATACTGCCTATGAAATACATTCCGATATTTTTGAGTAATTCTTAGAAATACCAAGTAATAAACCAATCATAAAGCCGCTGCACGTATCAGCTGCCGAATGCGTATTTCATGAAACGATGAGCAAAGAGGCATAACATTTAATGGTTCTAGTGGATTTACTATTGTTCGTCACCAGCTCGTTTTCCACGAATAAAGTGAAGGAAGGATATGCCCCAAGGTTTACTGCATTTACTAAGCTTTTCATGACCATTTATTACCCATAATAGTTCTGTAACACGTGAACGAGCACGATGCATTTGCAATACATATGTTTACGTGCACGGAAATAGTATTTTTAACAATGGAGTAAGTAGGTACATGTCTGTAATTGTATAGTTTTATTTTTATTGTCCTTGTTAAAGAGTTCGAACATATTGCATTGTTTGCGTTAGATTTTGTGGTTGCTGCTGATTCTTAAGGTATAAAATCTCATCAGCTAAACAAAATCAGACCATTATTTTGCTGTAAACCGTTCAATAAGTGCAAATAAGCATTAAATTTGCTTACAGCTTACTTCTAAATAAAATTATGTATACTTCCTCATAAGATTCTATAGTACCTATATATTTATTTCAAGAACTTTGTTGCCCTCTTTAAAAATATTTAAGAAACTGAAGTTAGTATAACTATTAAAATAAAAACCTGTTTTTTTTTGCTAAGGCACGCTTTTTTATTAGAAGCGTTCTAAACCGGACTTGTGAATTGAAATTGAAAAATGGCATACATAGTATCTTTTGTGATGGTAATAAATCGAGTCGGTCTATCTAGAATGCACGATTCGATACGGTTTTTTGTCCAATAACTTAATAATATACGGAGTTTTTAAAACGCATAAATGTTTAGTGCAGAGTTACTAAACGTTCTATTTCATCTGGTTGTGCGAGAAATTAACAAAATTAAACTAAGATTAAAATTTTGAATGATAGATTTACTAAATAATTATGAACATGTTACTATTTATATTTTCCTATACAAGAAGTGAAAAAGAGACTACTTATGTAGTTAACTCTACAAATATTGAGACTATCGTGTGCAGGTGGTACAATTGGCGGAATTGCCTACGTTTGCGGTCGAAATATGCTTGCGGGCAATATCGTTTTCTAGTCCGTAAAACCTAGACGTTTGGGATGTAAGAAAACGATTAAGACCAAATTATTCAAACGGGTTAAGGGTTGGAAAACAACGGTTGTAATTTATAATAATATTTTGCATACATTCACTCGAGAGAAGCCGCGGGGAATCATAAGTATAAGGTAAATACGTTATACTTTACCTACTTTACTCAAGCTTGTTGAGAATCAACAAGCTTGAGGTTATACCTAACATTAAATTATTATAAATGCACTTTAAATTCTGATTTAAACAGAAATAGACACGGATATGACCTTGTCCATTTTAGAACTGCTCGATATTTTCTTTGTTGGCAAAAATTTTAGATCGATTAACATTATACATTTCGTGCAAATCACTCCCTTATTTAAAGCAGCATGTTTTTATTACGTATGAAATAACCAATTACCACGTTATCTTTAAGTTTTTACTACGTTTCCTTCAATGCCGGCTCGATTTATCGTTTCCGATTTAGCACTTTCCTTCGCTTCGCTTGCGCTTTCACTTCCTCCTTATATCGAATCCTGAATCGAGCCTTTTCCTTTTAAGGTTGTGCCCGCACGATCATTATCTTGTGACGTAGGTATCTGCACTTACGTACTCGTATCTGACGTCCATGCTAGTGTGGGATGTGGTTTGATGTCGATATATATTATCTTCTTTCTCCTTCTATATACACAAAATAACACTGATTATTATTCGAGAACGGGTGGGACTGATTTTCATGACTTTAACTTTGTTAGATTTGTTATTGCCTCGATATTTTTTTTGAAAATCATTAAAGAAATCTAGACTCGTCGCGTACGAGAATAGTCAATGCAAGTTGGTTCAAGATTTGTAATCCATGAATTTTTTTTTTTTTTTTATTCTCAAAGATCCATATATATATATTTTTATTCTTAGATTATTCACACACATGGTATCAGTTAGTTGTGGTTATAGTAAAATCTTAAAGGAAGCAAGCGAATAAAAAAGAAAGTGTTCATAAATGTTAGCTATATTCTTTATCGATATTTCAATGCCCAGCATATTTACCTACGAACTGATTGCTGCCCGATATATCGCTGGTACTACCTTGTTCGGTTCCCTTACGATCACTATCCAAATGACGTATCTTGTATCTTTCTCTGGCGGCGGTTGAGCAAAACCAGGAACTTCGAAACCGATGCATCATGGTGTACGTGAGAGACTCTGCGCTCACGCTAGAACATCAACTATTCACAAAAGCTAACACTTTCTCGATCAAAATTGGACTTTAATATTGGGCTGCAAAGAAGAAAATCATTTGTTAAAATTGCTCATGTTAGGGTAGGTTCATGTGCTAACTATTTGCAAAGCTTGCAACATTGTCTCTAGTAATTTCGAGTTAGCGTTACCACAGACACAGCTCTAATCTTAGGGCTAATCTCTAGTATTATGGAAGAAATGTAGCTTCTGCAATATGTAGTTTTAATTAGCTGGCTTCTCATGGCTACGTGCTTTCATCAGTTCGAAAATAAGATAAAAAAATAACTTTACATCGCAGTAATATCTTCAATGGTTCGTCTCATTTTCGTTATCGCTACACTTTATAAATAAATGCACCGACGACATCGATAGAGAGAAGTACTTACAGCTACTCATAAACTAGATAGAAAATAACAATAGGGAAACTGAAACAGTATCAACCGTGAGATTTTATAGAGCTCTTGCTTACAATACCATATTACCTTTTAAGGCGGAACAATGAGAATCATTACTCGAAATGTCATAAGTTCGGAATATTCAAGGGCGCTTACGATCAAATTATATCATACAAGCTATAAAACACTTCGTAATTTCTTATCATGATCTACCTTCTTCTAAGAAAATTATTGGAATGTTAATATCAGCATATTATGCGACAGAAGTGAATGCCTCCAACTGATAGGTACTTTCATTGACGTAATTACGAATTTATGTAGATCAGATGATCCAAGATTGGATGATGGAGACAGAATAGTGAGTGGAAAAAAGATTTGATCTTCAAAGCGTCGTATTCAAATAGCATCGGTAATTGTAACAATTCTATTGCGTCACCAACGACAGTTGATTATGAAGAGAATGGTTTTAAAGTGATAGATCCTATTTTGACTCTATAAAATTATTTATTAGGCACAATTTCTTCATCAATAGTGATGGTAAAATGTCGTTACCAGCGGTTGAATATTTACGATTGTGTGTGTTTCAAAGTAAAATACTTAAGGTCATTAAAATAGGCATTCTGACATTTAGTTATGGTAGTTTTTCTTCAAAACACACATTATCGGCAATATTCAACCGCTGGTGAAGAAATTAGGCTCTAAACGCACAGTGAGAAATAGGGCACACGTAAATGACATAATTTTGTTGTAATAATATACTTTAATCTTAAAGGTGCCGCAGTGTGGTAGCAAAACGTGTTAAGATGATAGACACTCGGAACATGCATTAAAGTAATGACTTCATGTTCATGAAAGCGATTTTTTTTCTAAGGTAATCTAACACCTTCTACTATAGCACTAATAAGTCTAATTTTATAAGTTTTGGTAACATATAATCTCGTGTTACTTAGGGTTCCGTAGCCGAAGGGCAAAAAACGGAACCATTATAGTTTCGTGTAGACTGTTTGTCTGTCTGTCCCACTGTTAGAATTTGGTAGGAAGATGTACCCTATAAATCGCTTTACGATTCTTATACAAAAAATAAAAAATAATGATATTAAAGGGAAAGCTCCCATATATGAAAAAAAAACTTTTTTTTTGTCATACCTATGCGTGCGGGGTTTCTATGAAAACGTCTTTTAAAATGACAAAGAGGTTCCTAAAAACATTTTCTTTTTAAGTGTTGATAGATAGACGCTTCCAAAATGATATAATGGGCATCGCACCTCTAACTTAAAAAAACCGACTTCAAAACCAAAATGCACTAAAAAGTCTTAAATAAACTCTTCACCATTGAAAGGAAAGGAATCCGTTTTAGGCAAACAATTTCTTTTTGGAGTCGGTGCTGTGATAGTTGATGCTTGATGGTCAAAGTGATGGCACCGACTCCAAAAAGAAATTGTTTGCCTAAAACGGATTCCTTTCCTTTCAATGGTGAAGAGTTTATTTAAGACTTTTTAGTGCATTTTGGTTTTGAAGTCGGTTTTTACTTTTTTAAAAGTTTATTTCATTTCTTTATTTTTAGTGATTACATAAGAGGGGGGGGGGGGTGGAGTTGCACCTTATGATTCTATTTTTTACGAAGCTACAAATTACCTATCATAAGTTTCGTCATTATAATTACTGAACTCCTAGGCGTTAGGGAGTTCCACCATCAGCTCAGCCCCACAAAATGTTGACTATCAGACGTAACAACACGTCAACATTAAGATTCTAGTAAAGAAACACTATACGTGCCTTTAAAATTTGAGGGTTTCCCTCGAATACACCAAGATCCCATCATCAGATCCCAAAATGGAAAAAATGGGACCAACTAGAAGGTATACTCTCTAACTAGGTGAAAAATTTTTTCGATTCGGTCGACAAACGACTGAGATATGAGGTAACATACATACAAAAAAAAAATGATGATAAAAAAAAAACATACAGTCGAATTGATAACCTCCTCCTTTTTTGAAGTCGGTTAAAAACTAGGCAAATGTAAATTTAAAAAAAATATATGATATAGATGTTAACAAATACTTTCAAAAATTGGTTTGGACGGAATCGAACTAGTAGTTTTTGAGATATAGCACATTTTCAACTACTGCAAACATAATTTGTTCTTCATACAAACACTATGAAAAACAAAGTAATATTTGTTGTTAACAAAATGTTGCGGTATTTTAGCTAAGTGCAAGTAAGTGGATTTCCTAATTCAGTTAAAGTTGGCACGGAACCCTCAGAGCGCGGGTCCGACTCGCACTTGGCCGGTTTTTTTACGTTCAAGATAAAAATGAAAGTATATTGAACTAAGTATCTATTAAGGCTAGTAACGGTACAAGTACCACTTTTTAATATTTATAATATAGTTTTTTAGAATTGAAGCATGACTAACTCTTAGGTATTAGTCGTAATTCCAGGAGCCTTAATACATAATTGGATTATACTGCCCCTAAAAATACCTGTTTGGTATAAAAATACAGTTAGACATAGCTTCACGAGATAAAATATAACACACGTATTTAACATACCAAGGTTGTTTTTTAATGTCTTTTCTGACCTACCGTTAATATCATAGGGTCCATCCACGTGTTGAAACTCAGCCCTTTCTGGTCCACCGAATGACATAAACGGCTGTTGCAACACGCAGGCATACTGCAAGGCTGCGCAAGCGCCGATGCTGTATTTATTTCTTGTCTTTAGTTGATTCTCCAATCGCCTAAGGTTGTTGGGAGGCTATATGTATCATAATATCATAGTGACTTCTGCTAAAAATCAGTGTCGTGGCATGCTTACTATCTGAGGGAACCTTTTTGGCACACTTGGGAGCTATGTTTTAAATTTATTTTTGTTTCTTTTTATCCTATCCTTGCTATTTGTCATGACAGTAATAAATTTTATTTCTATAAATGTGTCAAATTAATAATAATTCTTATTCACTTATCGTAAAAGTTGCTGTACACTTAATTATTGACATAGTAATATTGATCAACTCGTCTCAGAAGTCTGTCCCTTGCAAGCTTGTTACTTAAACATAGTACGGCCGACAGAGTGTCAAAATAAGAACTGCGGTATCCTGAATGAAAATCTTGGATAAAAAATGTATCCTGATGTGCTGGCGAAGTGTTCAGCGGCTTGTGATGGTGTGCCTGTGTAGTATATTGTGATTTATGATGCGAACTTTCCTTAATTCGAGTAGACATCTCGTATTCATAGTCATGTCGTTATTTTGAAATCAACACCAAGTCAAATTCAATAGAAATCCAGCCGCAAATCAAATGAGCACCAACCAAAATTATCCAAAACATCGTTTTACATCAATATTAATAAACCAGAGTGATCTGTATTGACGTTTACATAAGTAAGGGCCGGCGGTCAGTGGGGCGCGTTGACGGAAACCGTCGAAGTGTGTCAGTGGGCGGCGCGTGCGCAATCGCAGGTGGAGACGCCCGTTAGGGCTGCCGAAAGAAGAAAACAAAACAAAGTGCTCGTTCGTGACCGCCTTATCCCTCAAGCGTATGTGAACGAGACACAGTAGAAATTCTATTGTTATGCGGTCTCATGCGACCGCTCGGGTGTTGAAGTATTAATACTGTTTTGCTAGTGCAAGTAAGATGCAGTTGCGCACGCTACTTTTTTTCTTCGTTTATTTTCTCTAAAAACGATAACATGAAAAAACATGTTTCCACTTCTACGAGTAAAAGCCACTGAGGTTTGCTTACAGAGCTTGCGTAAGACAGTAAGAAATTTACACGAATTAATTACTAAAACTGGTAATGCAATATTAAATCAAAAATTTGAAATTTATTAAACATAATGAAATTTATTAAAAGTGTTGTTTTTATAAGGTACACACTTTTTATAAATAAAGCAAACCAGAGTAAAAAAACAGCTCCATAAAAATACTTGGATGGCGGTTTAGAAAGAGCTAATAGAGCTAGCATGCAAGCTGATACAATAATGAAGCTATCAGAACAAGAGTAATAATTAAACCATCCACTCACTACGCCAATTTTTGAATAACTCGCGTCCATATTGATCGTAATTTAAAAAAATGTTTTTCGAATGAAAATTACTTGAAATATGAAGCCCAAAAAGAAGAGCACATGTTTGGAAAAATAAAATAAAATAAACTTTATTTGTTTTATCAAATGCACAGAGTAAGGAACGCTTGCTTATTTTGTTCCAGGGATTTTTTCTTTAATCTTGATACTTAGCCGTCGCATTTCCTAACTAAAAACTTCGACAAAATAAAAAGTATATGACACCCCTGCGTATAGACTACAATAGTGTTAGATAATAATGTGACCTTTGCAATGTTTGATTTGCATTCTCGTTTGGGCCGTGATGAGTGTACGTGGGGCCGATAATTACTCCATAGATAATAAAGGTTTCAAGGGTGCACGTGATATTGGACTATACAGTGTGTAAAAAAAAACCTGTCAGACCCATTAAGGGGTTATTAGGTATCGAGATTAGGTTCTATTTGTGTATTAATTTTCATAAAATATTAGAAAAAAATACCAAAGAAAAAAATACAAAATCACTACATTAAAAAAAAGCGTACAACCCGAAGGGGGTGCGGGAGGCGCGGAATTGCGCTGGTACTCGCAGATAGCGCGAAAGGAGTGATAGCGCATTTTGGAAATTTCCCCGTTTTAGGGTAAATAGGTGCTAAACTTGTTAACTTTGTCCAATATAATGTACGTAATTTTAATACTTGTTTTGGTTATGTTATTAAAGCATCTTTGTGGACGTTTCGGGTCGGACAGTTTTTTTTTACATATTGTATATCTGAGAATTCAAATTTATATGTATTAACTCGTAGCCGATTTCATTGGACATGTTCTTAACTCTAGATTGATTAGTATCTATGAGGTGACTCTGTAGCAATCTAATAAAGATATATTTGTTTATAAATAATTTCAGGTAGTGTAAGGTGCACGGTTGACCTCCTGGTAACGAGTAGAATTTCCTATAAACTGCACGGTTGACCAGGTTCTGGAACGAGTATGTCCGGGGCAATATGGGAAAATGAAAAATAACAGACATGTTAGCAATGAGTTCTAACAATTCTAATGTGCAGCTCAGTTTTAGAGTCAGAGCTATAACAGATTAACTCCTTTCTAGGAGTTGATCTGTTGAATGCCAGCTTCGTTAATTTTTCAAGTGATGTAGTCGAAAGAGGGTAAGAGAGAAACCTCATATCAAAATCTATATGAGTGACAGACCTGAATGGCGACGACCCGTCTGGTGTAGTGGTCGAGAAATCGCCTACTACGCAGCGGGTTGCGGGTTCGATCCCCGCACAATACTAAAATTTGTGTGTATGAACATGTCTGTTTGTATTGGTCTGGGTGTTTTTTATGTATATCATGTATGTATTTACAAACAAAAAGTATTTAAGTATTATATCCGTTGTCTGGCACCCATAACACAAGCTTTGAGTAGCTTACTTTGGGGCTAGATGGCGATGTGTGGGAATGTCCGAAGGATATTTATTATTATTATTTATTTATTATATTAGTGACAGTCTCGAATGGCGTAAACATTTTAGATGTAAAGGTACCTTTATCTAGTTCATGTGGGGTCGGTCTCTAGTACGGAGAAATAAGGTTAGTGCCACGGTAATATTAAGTATGTACAGTTAAAGGAATCAGGCGTTATTTTGCGGAAATCCACTCTTTAGTTGAATTTTACAAAATTAATTCGCTTTAAATGAGAGCTAAGCGACGCTAGCAGTTGAATATTAGTTCCTGAATTTGCTGGTCTCATACTCAACGCAGTTATGGTTCGTGTGCATGGTTGGGTATCTGCGCTGGCGTCGCTTAGCGTAAATTTAAAGCAAAATAATTTTATATAATTTAACTCAATCATAGTAAGTATAAAACATGTATAGATAATACATATTACTATGATGGCACTTCTGCTGCTACTGTAAATAATACTAAAGGAATGTTTACACTACTTTCGTCATTAATGAATCTAATTACTTTTAAACATAATTTATGTAATTGAGAGATAAGTTTATTTTATCTGAGCTAAACACATAACAGTTAATACTAGGTTAGCACAAATAAGTCATTTGTAACATTTATAAAATCATTAAGAGACTGATATGAACATACGTAACAATAAAAGAAACATAGCTTGCTCATGATGAATTAACGCAAACTATACATATGTACTTACTCAATTTACTGAATTGCTTTGCCAGTTGCTTAATGCAAAAAGGTCAAAACTAACGCCTTTGTTACGTGTCTCATGTGTGTTGTGGGTTTTATGCGTAGGTCAGGGACATCAGCAAGTCTTTCCTAAACAAGCTCCGAATTCTATACTTCCGTCAATATGTGTAGTGTTTTATATAAATATAAAGGTACCAAAAACAAGTAATTATCTTCAATTTATTTAATCATATGCAGCATAAGCAATATGTTTAATAATAATATAATAATAATAAAACACAATAATAGCTTTTCTGCTAGCAATCCAAGATCAAGTAGTAGCAACGCGAAATTATAGAAAACACATCACCAAAGAAATACAACTAGATTCCTGCCGTCATTGAAATAGTGGACCTGAAACAATACAGCATATCACCGGAGCTTGTAAGACATTAGTTCAGACTGACTATAAACACCGCCACGACCAAGTTGCTTCGATAATCCACCAGCACCTTGCATACAAACTGAAATTTGTCACAGAGAAGATACCATACTACAAATATTCACCAACCACAGTTTTCGAAAACTACAATTACAAATTATACTAGGACAGAACATTATTAACAGATAAAACCATCCATTTCAATAGGCCCGACATAACACTACATGATAAAATACACAGAACAATATACTTAAAAGACATCGCATTACCTAATACACACAATATACAAGCAACCATATCTGAAAAAATATCTAAATACCACGATTTAGCTATTCAACTAAAAACTCAATGGAAGGCGCATACCGTACATGTAATACCAATTGTAATTTCGTCCACAGGAGTGGTTCCCAAACTACTGAAGCAAAGCCTGGAAGCACTAGAGATCCCTCATAAAATAATCACCTTACTCCAAAAAGCCACAATCCTTAACACTTGCCGAATCACCCGCAAGTTCTTGAACTCCGGTTCTACAGCACTTCACCCTTTGACGCTTGGTTGAGGCCCGCGTCAGAGGAGTTTAATACCCATCCCACGATGGAGAAAAACCGTCTTAAAAATATATAATAATAATAATTTATATATTTCAGATTTCATCCAATCCATACAATTGTGTTAGTAACAATAAAATAATTTTATAAAAAAATGTCTATGTCAGTAAATTACAATTAAATTGAATTTCATTTATTTATTTGAATAAAAGGTGGCCTATCCTTTATGGCCATCAGGATGCTGTTGACGCTCCGCCGAACACTTACTTAATCATCTTTTAACAGGGTATTGAAAAGAACAGAAAGTAAGCTTAAATAATTTGAAATATGTTTGTATTGTTCATCTTTCTAATTCTTACGTAATCGGGATATATTTGAAAAGCTTAGAACCTTATATATAATTTCGCTAGAGCTAGAGTACTTAATGATAGTCGTACATTTGACGACCCGTCTGGTGTAGTGGTCGAGAAATCCCCTACTACGCAGCGGGTTGCGGGTTCGATCCCCGCACAATTCAAACATTTGTGTGCATGAACATGTCTGTTTGTATTGGTCTGGGTGTTTTCTATGTATATCATGTATGTATTTACAAACAAAAAGTATTTAAGTATTATATCCGTTGTCTGGCACCCATAGCACAAGCTTTGAGTAGCTTACTTTGGGACTAGATGGCGATGTGTGGGAATGTCCAAAAGGATACATATAACTGGTTATATTAATAATGGACCTATTAATATCACTACGCGGTGAGAAAGTGTGCAAAAATTAGGAAGGGTGAACGAGGAAACGGGAGAATATGGCATGTTTGACAGGCCCAGTTTTATTATAATTGGATAGTTAATTTCGATTTCAGATTAAGGGGGCCGATTCTCATGCAGTTAGTATACGAAAAAAGTTCAACGATCTAGTTTCCTTTGTCGAAGAAAAATAGTTTTTGAATACTTCAGGGTCACGATTTCTACGTATTTAGATTTTGTTCGTGCGGTAGTTTTTGTGCCTGAAGATATTTTACTTGATTTTTATTGGTAAAACGGTTAAACTCGCAATCGAATTACTACACAAAAAAAGTTAGATTTTCGCAAGAATCATCCCCAGTTCTTAAGGGGCTATCCGGATTTTTACACGCACACTAGCGCCACTTTAGTAGAAAAATCATAACTCGTTAAATAAAAGACCAATCAAAAATCTGGTAGATACGATTGTAGAACAGGTTCAATAGTTTATTTAGTACGTTTAAATTGTTTCTGAAGTAGTTTACTGTAGTTAGTAAATATGCTAAATATGGCCACTTTTAGCATTTTTTCTAACTGTAATTGCAGGTAACTCTGTTTTATTGAACTTAAACATTGTATCTAAACCACATAATCAGAGTAACAATCGTATCTACCAGATTTTTGATTTAACAAGTTATGATTTTTCTATTAAAGTGGCGCTAGTGTGCGCGGTAAAAATCCGGGTAGCGCCTAAACTGTCTGGCCGTTTTATTTTATCACTACATAAGTGTTGTTAAACATTAGTTTCGCAGGTTTCGGGGTCTAGTTCAACTGTTTGCCTCATGTCACATTATATAATCGAATTCCTCCGGTTATCAAATTTAGAGCGGCCGTGATGAAATATTGATGAAACTATTCGAAATCTTTGAGGAAAAATTGTTAAAATACCCTTACTTTTATACAAATGGAGAATGCTTTTGTTCTAATACGAGTAATAAGGGGAAAATATTTTAAAGATATTTTTTCTTGGTTAGCCTAATTATTTTGACATTACTATTTAACTTACTGAGAGCTTAATCGGGTTGCACATGTTAAAGTTATATCAATGAACTTACACCAGAACGAATTAAATTTTTATATAATCAGGATATTGGTATGGTAATAACAATTGTTACTAGTGGCGAGGGATGCTAAATCTGATGGCCGTCAGAATTGCCACAATAGTTGAAAAGCATTCTTAGATCTAAGAGCGCTTTCACACTTAGGCGGCTTTAGCACCGCGACAGTCGCGCGGCAGCCGCGCTGCTGTCAATTTCATACATATCTATAATGACAGCAGTAAGCCTTTCACATTAGAAAGACGCGCTGCTGTCGCTCTAATGTGAAGGCGCACTTAAAGCTAGCACCAATCGGTTATTTACAGGTAATCGCGCTCGAAAAAGTAAGTAGTGCTTGTAAACATCGGTCCTACGGCGGCCCATTAAGAAAAAAATGAAATAAATGTGTAATTTTATTGAAGTCCGTTTAATTAAAAAAAAAAAGTTTTTGGTAATGTGTTATTGTCTAAGATAGAATCTACTTAATTGAACATTTCAATCATCTCCTAAATGTGACAAAAAGATCTTTTATAACTGCGTCAAAACCGGTTTAACCAAACGCCAGATTATTGATGGATAGACGTACATATATACAAACAACAGGTCAAACTGAAAACCTCCTTTTTTAAGTCTGTTAAAAATTATGAACATAATGTACCTAGTATACTACTGTACCTAGTTGGACAACGCAATGTAAGGACATTAATTAAGTTTTTATACTTTTACACTTGAGATCTATAATACTATCCAAATAAACAATAAAATTCAAACAGGCATTATTTGCAAATACAAAATTGTAATTATAATTACTATAGGTGGCATAATGCGGTGTGTCAACACGCACTAATCATCTTCAATTAAATACGAAGACACAGGTAAGGGGTAATAACAAACAATTATCATTAAGTAGTAAGTAGTATTAAAGTCCGTTCCGTTTTGCTTGTCTAATAATGTTAATAATCTTGATATTATTTTTACCGAAATAATTATTTTTTAAATAATTAAACACAAAACTCACTAACAATATAGGTTATTCATCGTTGTATTACTGTGAACTTTTTAAATCAAATATTAATACATTTTATTTGTTGATATTATTTTAAAAATATTGTTTAAATTATTCGGCTGACAAAGAAAATCTGACTTTACCAGGGTTAGATTATGAATAATTGTTATAATTAAGGCGCTTACACATACTTACTTTTTTCCCATTCTATACTACTGAGTTTGTCAATAAACCTAATTGATGTTCCAAATCATTCAATCAATAAAGCTTAATAAAAAAAAGATGTTTTTAGGTAAACTAAATAAACCGTACTTTTACTTGTTACTAGATAAATAGGAAACGACTTGTTACTTGAGAATACACTCACACACTTAAGACCATCGTGTGACATTTGAAGGCGGCACGCAGCGCGAAATTGCCTACATTTTGAACACCAACGGTCGAAATATGCTTGCGGGCGAAAATGTTTTCCTACCCGTAAACCTTTATAAAATTTTAACTTAGGATTATTGTTATAAATCACCTGAACAGGTAATCTCATTTTAAGTACCAAATGTTACTTTTTAAGTTAGTTACTGTCATCTTAAATCGGTTTCGTTTGACAGCTTTTATTTGTCCTTCTCTTTCGATAGGAATTGACAAATTTGGTCTCATTCGTTTTAAAATATTCTAAACTTCATTTTTTTTTATTAAGGCTTGATTGGTAAAAATACGAAATTATAAAGAGTTTTCTTATTCAAGAAAGTGAATGTTTAGGTTCTTATATTTTTTGAAACATACATTTTTTAAAATTAAGTCGTACGAGCATTGTTTTTCAAAATATCTGCACAACTCGGACAACGTTTAACGGGTGGAAAATGTTTTCTCTTTTTGTATGGAAACTCGCGCGCACACGATCCGTATACTATTCAAACGTTATGCATAAAAATATACGACGGCATATAAAAGCAAAAAAGACAGTCCCTTGTGACTGTGACTAGTTTGTGGTTATTATCTAACAATGACCGGATGTCACCTTAGCCCCAGATGCCTGTTTAAATTAAAATGCAATTAAAAAGTACTTGGTATTGATATCTTCCTCTATTTAAAGTACAACGATTATCAAGACGCAGTCACCCCAATTCGAACTTAGTTGACTCAATAGTTCAAAAACTAAGTTTACTTACCTTAAAAGTGCAATCGACATAGTTATGAAATTTTATAGACGAGGATCAATCATTGTTTTTTACATGCTTTTGTTCGCTTAAAAAATATATATAACCTCTTTTTTGAAGACAGTTCATTAAGTTTTGTTTTCCTGTAGTCATTAATTTGCTGACGGTAATCTATTTAAATGCC
This sequence comes from Pyrausta purpuralis, assembly GCA_963924145.1. Lineage (NCBI taxonomy): Eukaryota > Metazoa > Arthropoda > Insecta > Lepidoptera > Crambidae > Pyrausta > Pyrausta purpuralis. The sequence goes on from OZ001649.1 coordinate 17,396,310, forward strand.
ACTAATTTGGTAATTTAACAAATACAACGACGCAATTCTAATTTTGGTTTTAGATTGAATTAAGTTATAAATAAATTATATACGAATATTAATGACGTACAGGCAGTAAACAACAACGGAAGCATTTTGCATCTCCGGAATGCATAGCAGGTCACCTCGAATACCTACCGCGTTCAGTATTTACTATACAAGAGTTCTATAAAGATAAACGCACAACAATCTGATGAAATTGTTTATAAAATGTAAATCCAATGTTGGCTGTATATTTAGTATTAAGAAACATGTAAAACTGTAATTTTGAGAGTTGTGGATTTTGTTGTAATAATAATAATAAAAAAATCTTAAAAATTCATATATGAAAGGTCATACGGAACTGTGATGCATTATTGTATATTTTCATTTAAAAGTCATTGCAGAGAAAGGATTTTTCCCCGATTTCATATACAGAATGTGGACTGTAATAGGAACAAGAATGTAGGCCTTTTTAAGTAGTCAGTAATAAATTCTAAATGTTTTTTTATTTAACAAACGCGTCTAGTCATATAACTTGACACTGTTAATTACTACAAAGAGTTAGCGATTTTGATGTACATTGATAAGGGATTATAACTTGTTATTACTTTATCTCTCAGTTAAAGCACTTTAGAGCATTATTACCAGGTCAAGGTACGTGTAAGTAAATAAATTAGGTCAAAATACGTTTTTTGTAGTGATATTAAACGGTAAACGAAACGGGACGTCAAAACCAGTGATCGGTGCTTCAATATTGATCAATATTGTTATAGCACTCCTAACACCTAACTGTCAATCGGTCAATGTACCAAAAAACTAGGACACGCGCCAACACTTATGGCAACTTGACAGAATGCGTTACTATGTTTGTGAGATTTTTTCCTGAACCGGTCACTGGAAAACCGTTCCAGATTCTTTTGCTAGAGCCGTCATTTGCTGAGGAATGTTTCTGCTTACAATCTAGATATTAAGCTGTTTGTCGTATAATCCAGACAGGGTTTATTAATCCTTCTTGTTCTGGACTTAAAGCTAAGATGGCGTGGCCAACACTCGTTGTCGATATATATGTGGTGTGATTTCAATTTTTGCAGATGACATTTCCTAAATTGGTAATATGAGGTAAGATTTTCCATACTAAACACATTAAGGTGCGCTTCAGTTTACTTGGTGATTCATATTCGTACAAAGAACCCAAGTGAGTAAGTACCGGTACCTAATTGTTTTCAAAGGATTGCTGTAGGTCATGTATAGTTCGATGCATGTGGTAGTCAGAATACAGCCAATACATTCTACCAAACGATTCGAATTATACGTATAAACTTGCAAAAATTTTTGAATTATTTTGAGTTTAACTACTTATGGCCTTAATAACTTACTGCATGCAAGCAGCTGACCTCACTAGATTAAGCACCATAAATTAAATTACTGATATTATCGCAAGTACGGTAAACCATAGAGCGAAGTGGGTAAATAATTACGACGACCGTTAATTTGGCTGTGGTTTGAATTGAGAAAACCGCGCCATTTTGTGCAAATTGCCATTTTCAAATTGCGGCTAACGAAACAGCTGGGTGTTAGGCATTTGCGTGGTTATGATTTTGTAAAGATAAATAATTTTATTAAAATTAAGTGATAGTCATTTTAAACAAAACTGCTTTCTAATTTTGATAATAAATAACAAAATATTCTGTCAAAATGGCTCAGGTATTGAAAGAATTTTGTTAAGTAGTGGCTACTTTTTATTGAAGAATTCATAAGCGCTTCTCGCCAACTTTACACCTTACCCTCGTTACTGCTTCGAATGGATTATAACCCTTAAATGTTCAAATTCAAAGTGGTCAGAACAAGTCTGGGTTAGCTCACTCCATCGTCATCTCTGACTAAGCCACGTCTGGAGCTCTATAGTGTGAGTCTTCATAAAGTGCACATATTGAAATATGGCATTCTATGCTTAATTTTATCGACGGAAAACATATTAAAAAAATAAATAAAAAAACGCTATTTTTTATGGAATTTTTAAAATTTTTGTTCCCTACTGTGACCTTCGCGTAAATAAAACCTTGTTTCTTTCAAATTAATTAATTAAACTTAAAAATGATCGGAGATGATCAGGCGTCCTCATAAAATTTAAATCCGTGAAAAACTGCCCACAATACAGAAATAAAATGGGTTTTTGAGCAAAAATTTGCTTTTTTTTAATATCAGTCTTTTCAGTAATTGCTAAATTTCTTATTAACCTATTAAAACCTATTCAAATCACTCGCTTGGATATGGAGTGTGATTTTCGTTATAAAGCGAACTAAAAATCTACGACAACCAAGCTAAATATAAACGTGAATACTCACAAAAATGAAATTACTCCTGTGTGGAATTGACCAATTTTTTATTCGAAAAGGGACATTAATCATTAAATATCGCATGCCATTTTGATACGAGTGATTCAAAAATAGGGTCCCTAGTCTAGTCTGGAGACAAGAGCGAACCCATTTTATTAAAAAAAACTGATTTCACCTTCACCGCAACACATACATTTTTATATAATCGTATATAAGTTATAGGCAGTATGTATTTTTAACATCGTATTATAGTTATCTTTATCTCTTTTTTGCCTCTATAGCTTTACTTGCACCGCCTGTACATATAATTTTCTCTGTTCTGACCTATGGTTGATTAGTAAAGAATGCTTTTGGCATTAACTGCGCTATATGTTCAGTTTTATGTTTTGTACATGAAGTTTTAAATAAATAAATAAATCAAGACTATGAGATAACAATCAGTCCAGTCGAAGCTTCGCGAATATGCCTAGCTATTTATTACGTCTAGTCTAGGCTACAAATCGCAGTTACTAGTGACGGTGGTAGCAAAAATATGAGAGATCGTAGGTACTCCGTGATCAGGGCCCAATAGGGCCGAAATTTTGGAAATTAAATAATATGATACATAGAAAAATCTCGTATCAAATAATTCCAAAGCGTATATGATATATGCCCTTATCATTTTGTATGTGTGATAAAAATGTTTGAATGTTTTCTTTCTGCGAATGTAGCCCTATATCTTCTTCATTCTAAACTCATTTGTTTGAGAATAATATGTCTGCATACAAGTGGCCATCTCTACGACAATTGCGATTCCACGTGCGCAAGAGTCGATGCGCAGTCCGGGGGGGCGCAAATTGGGAATGTCCGTTCGCTCGATCACTTACTACGAACTGTGAACGAACTCAACCGATTAGGTGCCCTGAGGTACTACTGAATGTCAGGGGACAAACGAGGGAAGCGTTCGCAGAAAAGTGCTACAAGAATTAGGTCTTACGCAAGATAGTCTTGGATGTGACCTATTTTTATCTTTAAATCAATGTTATTCCAATCGCACCTGATTAATGATAAGTACACACGGATAAAGCGTGGGTGAGGCCTTTATTCAGCAGCAGACATCCTTCGGGTGATAATGTTGATGATGATAAGCATACTACGCCTTAAGGTATTTTTCCACTGCACCATACCATATCATGGGGCAGTTTGCGATCCAACCTAATCCGTTCAATTTCCAGTCAGTGTTAACGAATATTATCAATATAAATAAATAATATCCTTTGGACATTCCCACACATCGCCATCTAGTCCCAAAGTAAGCTACTAAAAGCTTGTGTTATGGGTGCCAGACAACGGATACAATACTTAAATACTTTTTGTTTGTAAATACATACATGATATACATAGAAAACACCCAGACCAATACAAACAGACATGTTCATGCACACAAATGTTTGTATTGTGCGGGGATCGAACCCGCAACCCGCTGCGTAGTAGGCGATTTCTCGACCACTATACCAGACGGGTCGTCTGGTATAGTGGTGGTAGTATAATATAATAATCCTATCCTACAATTATTTGAGTATTAATATTTATTTTATATTAACATAATCCATATAATGCGAGCTCGCAATACGAATGGCTTGGCTGTGTTCTCTTTCTTTTATATATCAATGACCTCCCAAAAATAATACAAAACGAATATACCTTGCCAATATTATTTGCAGACGATATATCCATTCTTATTAAATTAAATAACTCTGAAACTGCTAATTTAAGATTAAATAAAACGCTAGGAAAAGTAATAAATTGGATCCAAGAGCATAACCTTACAATAAACTTTAAAAAGACAAAAACCATACAGTTTAGTACATACAAAAAACCCCAATTAACCATTAATCAAACATTTTCAGGTAAAAATATAGAATCAGTAGAATCATTTGATCTCCTTCGCATAATAATAGACTCACACCTTAACTGGAAGAAACACATAGAGCATGTAAAATTTAAACTATCAAAGTTCACCTACGCACTTTTCGAAATAGTCTACAGCACCAGCACCGAAGCGTCTCTAGCAGCCTATTACGCCTATGCTTATTCACACTTAAAATACGGCATTATACTCTGGGGTAATAGCACGAACATAAACGATATTTTCAAAATGCAAAAAAAATGTGTCAGAATAATATATAAAATCGACAACACTAAATCATGCAAACCATATTTCACAAAATTTAAATTACTAACCCTACCATCGATCTACATAAAGGTATGTACATTTACTTTTAAAAATATCCAAAAATTTACTAAGGTCAAAGATACACATAATGTTAACACAGGAAATAAAAACAAACTTTACTTGCCACCCTCTCGAATAAAAATGTTAAATACTAGCCCGTACTACATGGCAGTCAAAATATTTGATAAATTGCCATGCCATATTCAAAGAGAGCCTGACATAAAATCTTTTTTTAAAAAGTCCCTGCAAAAATACCTAATAAACAAATTCTACTACTCATTAAATGAATATTTAAATAACTGAAAAATAAAATAAAAAGTCTGCTGTATATTCATAAGTAATTCTTAACTAATTCTTAAGTATCTATATTTTATAACATGTAGTATAATTTACTTACCTCCACTTTTAAGCTGCCTCAAAGTGCTATACCTTCTGGGTAACTAGGTTATAAGTACACTTAATGAACACATATATATCACCTATGTAAGTTTGTAACACCTAGTTTGCATGCATGAATAAATGAATTGTTTATTTGACAGTTGCTGCTTAACTGTCAAAGCTGCATCACAATAGGCCCCTATGACGAAAAGCAACATTTTACTCCTAGCACGGTCATGGTATCACCATACGATCTTCAATGTATCAATGAACCCTATCTATACTTTTTACTTAAGATACCTAGTATTTCGGGCACCAATACTTTTGTGCTATCGGTACATCGAAATGGGTCGTAGAGGTCGGGATACTGATGAGTCTATTTTCGACAAAGGCATTTATCTACTATATAACCAGGGCCGGTTGAGTTGTAGGCCTTCTAGAAGGTATTTTAGTTCTGCCATTTTCATTCAAACATTAGCCAATCTGCTTAAACATAGCATGTTAAGTGCATAAGTACCTAGTAAGATTTAAGCTTATGATACTGTCAGTTGATAGCATATTTGTTATTATAAAACGAGAGCCAAGTTAAATTTTTCGAAAGCTAAAATAATTAAACCCCAAAACAAACCGGAAAGGCTCTGTTACGATAATGATAATAGTGGATTATTTATTAAGGGACTAAATAGTGTTTTACGGCTCGGGCGCCATCTTGTGTCAAGAGCGAAACATAAAGATTATAAATTTGCCTAAAGAGCGAAGTGAGGGAGGTAATAGAGAATCCTGAGTGTAGTGAGGGATTTAAGCTTGCCCAAGATAATGTTAATTTTATTCCCGTTGTAAATACTCTGCTTTTCGCTTCTTTTTGTGAGGAAATTTATACGGCCCGTGAGCTGAGATGATTCACTATCACTCAACATTATGTGATGTGTAATCAAACTTTGCGGAGTAAGGGAAGCGAAAGTCATTTATTAACATAACGTAGAGGTACGTACTATGTTTTTAGCATCTTTCGCAGTCTGTAAAGATGTTACTGTGTTACGGAGTTCTGAGAACCATCGATTACCGACGTGTGCTGATGTAACGATACGCACGATCGGGAATTTGGGTTAGTGCATGGCAAACGAAACCATAACACACCTCCATCTATTCTGTAATTACATTGCAAATCACTCGGTAAATGTGGCGTACAAAAACAATTAGTTGGCTTTTGACCAAAGGCAAGACGCAGCAGAGAAAAAGTCAACGATTAGGCGAAATGTCTTCGAAATAGGCAAAAGAACCTAAATTATAAAGTAAATTGTATACATTTGAACTGAAAAAAAAACAGCATTTTTTTTTAAATATTGGACACCAATCACATAAATTGCTCTGATCCCAAAGAAGCCAATGCACTTGTATTATGGAAATCAGACACAATGGTGGTACCACAACACCCAGACCCGAGACAATATAGAAAAGATCGTTTTCTACATTGACCCGACCGGGAATCGAACCAAACGCAATGCTTGAAACCAGCGTTCCACCAGTCGACCACAGAGGTCTTCAAATTTTAATTATAAGCCTGTATTCCTTTTTTTCTGACATGTGTGTTTTTAAGTTGTTGTTTATAAATGTTAATTGTTAATTTCTGTTGAATCTTATTTCGTTCAAACAAGTCCCCACCACGCAACAACCTACTTGCTCACATTGCCTACCGGTGTTGTTAAGACAGCTTTATTTAGATACTATCCTTCAGTATAAATTAGATTAAACCGTAAGTATAAACTGGTAAGTATGCGGAAATCGAATTATCATGTTTGGTAACGATAGCAATTAATCATGAAATAGCGCTTACGAATTTATCAAGATAATCAAATAGCATTGATATGCCATTTGATAGAAGTGAGAAAACTAGTGTTTCTTGTACTTCGTGTATAATTCATACTTACATAATAAATGGACTGAATACCCCGCCAGAACACTGACGCCGTGGGAAGTGAGATGCTCAGGTTTCTCAAACAACCAGTAAAGTTATGCGATTTGAGTTCCTTCTGTCCTACTTTTATGATTTAATGAGGAAAGTTGAGGAATTAGATAAATGAACGTCAATGTAACATTATTTTGTTCTAAGTATTTTAACGAAAATACCACGACCTACGAAATGTGTTTAGTTACTATCACTTAGCCTAGTTTATTGCACCTAGTTACTTAACTTTTTTTGTTTTAAATATGTAAATAAATAAAGATAACATTGTGAGTGTGGTTGCCAGCATGCCAGGATAGCCTCTCAGTATATTTATAAAAAAAAATATACGCAAAAATTTACAATCTTTCACTAAAACAAGTGACATACACAAATATTATACTAGGAATAAGGATAAGCTTGCTATTCCAAAATTTAGGCTTCGAAAGGTTGGTAATTATTTGGTTGGAAAAGGGATAAAAAAAATCAATAAACTACCAGAGCGCATTGTAAAATTACCAGTTAATAAATTTAAAACTGTTATTGAAGAAACCCTTATGACGAAAGGGTATTATAAAGTAGATGATCATTTAAAAAAAGAAAATATGTAGACTTGCATGATTAATGATAATTTAAAACTTTTTAAAAGAGGCATTGACAATAGTGACTGAGATTTTATTGCGCAGCTTCTCCTCAGCACTAGCCCACAATTGTTCCGAAGCTGTGGTAGGGTTTAATTGCATAAATAAATGACTTTTATGACTATTTTATGAATTTATTTTTGTTGAAAACTTACCTCTACTATAAACAAATAAGATAAGACCGTGTCTACCTTGACGTGCCGTTGCCCGTACCTACCTACGAAACACTGTTGCTGCATGTTCAGTATACAAGCAAACAACATAGTTTCAAGACGAATATACCACGAGAGGGGCTGCCAACAACTGCGCAGCAGTTTGGCAGCTATGTATCTTTTTTGAATAAATAGATACAAAAAACTAAATAATGCCAATAACATTATAGAATATAAGTTTCTCTTTTTTTTCTCTGGAAAAAGCAGAACACGATTGCTCATAATAATGAAGAGACAATTAGAAACCCACATTTTAATGCCATCAAACACCTTGGATATTTTCCGTCCCTTTTACCACCGATTTGAAAAGTTTTTTATGCGCTCAATGAGCAAATGTTGTATAAGTTTGATAGTCACTTATGACTATGAGCCTGTCAATTAATTTTCCTATTTACCTTATAATTTGCTTTCTGTTTAACTTACAAACGGTTTTAATAGACTTTGCTTGTTCGCTACTAGTTTTCCATGTACATATTCTTGTTAGCCTTGCTCCTCATTAGTGCTTGTAACTTATAACTTAGTAATATACAAGTGCAATCATAGCTAGGTCTACATTACAATGAATTATGTTGAAGCTAATAAACATCTTACAATCAATAAGTACCTTTTTATAAGCATTGTACTTAACTGCAATTATAAGCTATTCGGAGTAATATGGTGAATAGGTGACGTCTCTTTCCTTAATTTAATCCTTTATACTCAAAAGGAACCTGCAAATAGTAAGATGTCAATTAATCACACTCGTTTGTAAAATTTAAACTTTGATTAACAGTTATATTGCATTGTATTTCATCAATTTTATTTTAATGCCACAATGCTGATCGATACGTTACATATATTATTTAGTAGGTGTGGTAAAACAATGCCGTCTGTTTGCTAAGAAATTAATGCTTCGCAAATATTCCATTAATAAAGACAGTAATTTAACAAGTCCATTGCCAGGTGGGGCCGAAATTTGTTTTTGGGTTTTATGTCTTGAAAATACTCGAAAACAGTGTGGAATCAGGAAATTGGTGGTGTTGATACCCCCGTGTCTCGAAAAGCACGTTAAGCCGTTGAACAGCCAATAATAAAGCTGGCTGGTTCCTAGCCTTAAGGATTAGCATAGGTAGCTATCTAACGCAGCAACGCAGCCAGCATCATAGCCTCCTTGCCGCAAGGAAAGGTTTCGTTTTTGAATAGGTACGTTATAAGTTATTTTTTGCAGTTGCATGTTTTAGTTTTTTTTCTTGTTTGTTATTAATAAAGTAAATAGCCGTTGTCCCTGCGCCTGATCTCTCTTCGGTCATGTCGGACTGCCGTCTTACTCGAATTTATGAGAGTAAAAGGAACAGACAGTGTACTTTTTTATTGCGCGCACATCTCCCTTAAGAGGAGCCGCAATTACCGAAAATTTGAAGATGATACTATCAATATTGATCCAACAAGACGCCTAACATACTAGCCCCCAGTCTCCGCAAGGGTGTTGCTCTAAGACTATCATCCACTACCCAAAATACGGCAGAGAACACCTATGTTAATCAGCAGGATTTTCCTCAATACTTTCACTACAACGCACTGGAATCTCTCGCAATATTAAAACTTTACCCGCGACTCTGTGCAATGATTCTGCAACATTACAAACAACCGTAGCGATTGGAGAAAACGAGTTCTTGAATGCAGGTCGCGAATTAGCAAATGAAGAATGCATCCGGCCTGACTTATGACATTTCCAATCTTAGATTTTATGAACCAACTTTTATTTTGGTCATAATGTGAATATTGATTGGTATTGGACCATAAGTTATAGTCTTTTAAAACATTACATATATGTGTAAGTTCCAAATCTAATATTGAAAACAAAAGATTTTGACAATGCAACGTTAACTAGAAGATTTGCCTGTGATCAGTATACAGGATTTTCCTTTGGTCAGTGGCATCCAACTCAGGGATGATATTATGGGTAATGCTTATTGTAAAATAATTATTTTCTTTAAATTATATGCCAGTTTTAAAAAAGGAAACCTCTTTACAACAATAAAAACAAACAGAACGAATGGGGAAACTCGCACCCTACCGCGTATCTATGAAATATTATGCTATAATAAGCTACGAAAAGGCGAACAGACTGGCGTTGGTAGTTTTGACTCGCTTGCTAGTATAGCAATAAAACTATTAGCATACATAGCATAACAAATATTTTTTTATTTTTTATTTGGCATCAGTATCGTTTGTACTAGAGATGGGCCGAGTACTTGCTTGTTACTCGGTACTCGGCGTACTTAGCGGGTTTTTTGATACTCGTACTCGGCCGAGTAACTCGGTTTTAATGCGGAGTATACTCGGTTTAAGTTAAGCAATTTATTGCGGTGGATATAATCTGAACAACAGTGGAGATCTTTCACAATCTAAATTAGGATACTAAATGAGTAGTAATGAGACAAAATGAGGCAAACTAGTTAACAATAATAAATCAAAATGTCAAATTTAACATAGTAAAGTTATGATGCAGTAAAACAAAGCTCTCTGCACTTTCTGGGATCAGCCTATTCATTTTTTCTTCGTAGATGTTACCAGCCTCCGAAAGAAATCACTCGCTATGCGTGGTGCTTGCAAGTGCACATAGTAACACTTGAGCTAAACGTGCCAGTTCTGGGTACCTTATTTGATGCCCTGCCCACCACTCGAAAGGACTCTTATCATTGTCAGCTTATTCTAAAGTAATGGAGCTTTAAGTATCATCGTGCTCTAGTGGCTAGATGAAAGCTAATTCTGCGCGAACCTGTTTGTACTTTTTTACATACCCGAAGCAGAAATTTGATTTTAAACCGAGTTACTCAGCTGAGTACTAGATTGGAAAAAAATAATCCGAGTAAAACTCGGTACTCGTTACTCGGCAAAAGTGCTATTCGGCGCATCTCTAGTTTGTACACCCACCCCTGAGTCGGGCGTCGCTGACCGAAACAACATTCTGGGGCCTAACTCCCGAGTGCAACATTGGTTTTAAGTTTGAGTCCAATTCTGATCTTGTGACCTCACTCTCGAACCCAAGACTTCATCCATTGCCTTAGATTCGGATCTACCTATAGCAATGGATTGGTAAGGGCCGTTATGCCTGAAGTAAGCCAAATGACGGCTCCCAATTTATGGTAGTAGTGAAGTGCCTATCTCGATTTGTGCAATTAAATTGATATACAGTTATATAAAATACGTTTAAACTCCTGAAAATTGCGTTCATTAAATTATTTTGCAATCAATTAGTGTAATGTTCACGTATTTGCGTCTGCAGACATACATATTGTAACAATATACAATTATTTTTACAAAATCTTCGAACACTCGGCTGTAGTACCTTCTGTCCAGAAATATTTTAAAAATATGTTTGAACTAAATCGTTATAGTCTGTGCTTTGTAATTCAAAATTCATTCAAAGTTTATATTTTGTTATGGAGGATTTTTTAAGTAAATACTTATCTAATTCGTGTATTTTTGCGTAGTTCTATCGCATTCTGTAAGTATAAACTTATCAAACGGCTATGTGACTAGAAATGTCAATAATTTGTTAATACGAATGCTACAATGTTTTTCTTTTTCTTTCAGAGTACTTTTCATCACCTTCGGCTCGCCGATGACCTGTTGCTTCTATCAGAGACGAGCTCAGAGCTACAATCAATGGTATAATTACTAATTGAGTTGAGCGGAAAAATTAACTGCTCTTGAAATGAACCTATCAAAACGAATGAAAGGACTAGTTACGGTTAATAGCAAGCGTTTAATATACACCGAACAGTATTATACACCGAACAGTATACATTGTTTTGTAAACAATTGGCTATGATGTAAGAATAATGAAATACAACTAAAACAAAGAGCATTATGTGGAAAAAAAATGGAGTTTCAGGGAGATATTTGATAGTAAGATGCCCACAAAAATAAAAACTAGAGTTCTAAATACATGTGTCCTGACAGGTCAAACGTTTGTGCTTGCCAGACGTAGAGATTTAACAATTGTGTCAAAATCATGTTAGTTACGTACCGAAGAAGAATTAAAGGTAGCATGCTGAACATTAGAAAATTTAAAAAAATAAGACAGTAAAAACACGAATGATAACCAGATCAAACAACACTAGCCCAGGTGCTAACTTTTAAACTGGAAATGGACTGAACACGTAGCGTGTCATCACAATGGACGATAACTCTACGCAACATGGGATGACGAGTTGAAAAAGATCTCCAGACCAAGTGGCTTGGCGTAGCCCAATCTAGTAAAGACTGGATATCTTTGCTTGCAGAAGGCCTTCACCTGCGCCCTCTCTTGCAGAAAAAAAAGTGTAAAATAAGGAATAGAATTTAGATATACTAACACTTTGTTTCAACAATTAGAAATTTGTAATATTAATGCAAAAAATAAGGTATTTTTTTAACATTTTGCATCTACATTTAGAATACATAGTCTGTGATAGATAAACTATTATTACAGGACTAATATTCCCTACTTTATCAGCACAGCATTGCATCTCCAAGAGTGAAGAATTGTGACTTGATACACAAAAAATAAATTATTAAATTTTGAATAAATGATTATTTCATAAAATATCAAAGTTTTATCAATTAACCTAAGCATTATACACTATCACTATCTCAAAGCTCGACCCTTCACCGTGAAGGTCATGACATGATCAACATAGTTCATCATCATCATATAAAGTACACTAACGACGTTCCGCACTCCCTTAAAAGCCAATCATTCTCTCATTTTATACAATCAAACCCAATCGACCCATTATTCACCTTAAAATCACCTGAAAACTCCAAAAAAATTGCTAAAAAGTTACACTTTGGAAATTGTTTCAAACTAATCAAGTTCTCCAATATTACCGCAATTCGAGTTGTCAAAATTCTGTGTAGAGTGCCAATTTCCAACAGTAACGGATTAAAGTAATAATGCTGGCTGTCAAAACGTCGTCAAGAGTGCCGTTTTGCCCAAGATTAGAAAAAAATGTCAACCCCAAAATTTCGTCAAATCTTGTGTTCGAGAGTACAAAATGGCCGTTTTTCTTGCCCGATCCGTCGCTGTTGGAATCGGGAGTAAGGCCCCTGTATCAAGAGCTTAAAATTTTTCTTGATACTATTGTCAAAATCTTTTCATGTTTCGTTTTCATTATTAGAATGGTTCTGGCTCAGAACCTAGACCAAACACAATATAGGGAGCATGTTAATGGTACTAAAGAAGAAATAGTCATTAGTTTGCAATGAGTCAAAAGCTTGGTAAAAAGTACTCACAGATTATATTTTACTTGGTATTTTTTCGGGATCCTGAACTATCAGACTTATGTGTATGACGTATGGGCTTTAAATTCCTATTTTTAACACAAACAGTTGATGCATTAAGCACTATTTAATATTATAGAGTCTTGGTCATAGAGGAAAATCAATGTCGGCAATGGTTAGCAACTTTGTAGGCGCTATAATGAGTTTTCTAATACGTCGCCATCCGCATCGAGTAGTTTATTATATCTCATTTTAAAGATGGATGTAGCGAATTATAGAAAATAAATTGCACCTGCTTTCTATTAAAATATAAAAATACATTAGACAAATGTAAGTGTAATTATTAAGGCTTGGGTTAAAATTCAAAATTTTGCGTCACATCTCTGATATCTAGCTTTTAAGTATCCGGAAAACTCCATTGCTTTTTTATTATCTTGAGGGGTATTAACTGAATCAACATGAACAAATTCATTATCACTCAAAAATGATCTTACCTCAAAACTAGTCATATTACTGATAATATCTTGTCTGTAATATGACTGTGGTTTGCGAATAAATGTCCACTCACCGGTGCTGTGATTTTCGTCACCGTTACATAAAGAGAGACCCATAATAGGTATTCGTTGATTATGATAAGGACATGTAATACTTTTGCATTGTTATTTATACATGGATGATCAAAATTATGGTTGCTTTAGTTGTCTTGGTGTTTTATTTAAATGTGTTTGAATGCGCTAATTTCAGAAACTACTGGACGGATTTTGAAATTATTTTTGAGTTGAGTAGCTTATTTGTCAAGAATGGCTTTGGGCTTTAAAATATCACACTGCAATAGGACTAGAGGGAGCAAACTCAAAACGCGCAGACGCAGTCGCGAGGGACTGCTAGTCGTCAATATAGCTGACTGATTTTGTATAGGACACCTAAAATTTATTTGATAAATTCGACTATGACCCCATACTAAGAGTTGTATGTATTGGTGATCTCATTCACCTTCTAAAAGTTACATTTTTCAGAATAACCCAGTTTAATATGTTTTTTTTTATTATGCCAGCCTGGTATGTCAATCACGGTGTAGTCTATGATCAGTTGATCTTGTAAATGTGGAAGACAAGGAACTAAAACGATGACATAAGCCCTATGTAACAGGTCCGGAAGGGGCCCATAAGCGACAACTAAATAATAAGCCGTCGATGATGCTACAAGTACAGTGCAATGACTCTACTAGACAGACACATGGATTTCCTACTAATATTATAAATGAGAAAATTTGTGAGCATGTATGGATGTTTGTTACTTCACGCTAAATCTTCTAAATGGATTTTAATAAAACTTGACAATAATATAGCTCATATCTTAGAATAGGGCATATCTACTATTAATTATTCTATTTTGTGTGATCCGATTTTTACGCTGGTGAAATTGTGAGACACCGCTAGTAAATTTGTTTTAGAAAATTGAGGCAGAAAACATTATGAGGACTAAAAAAACATGTGACCTGTCCAGCCTGTGCAAATGTAGTGGTCAATTGGTGATTGGTGTACAAAAGCTTTATAATAATCATCAATAAAAAACTTTGGATTGAGATCCAGACTAACTTATTATAATAAGCCTTTTTAAAATTAATATGCGTGTGCTCCAAAGGCATTTATCAGAGCATACTTTTTAGTTCAAGGTTCTGAAGAAAGTATTATTTAGACCGCAAACAACACACATATTATTCTGTTTTTTTTAAATCACTTTGTTATTCCTTAGACTACTAAATAGAAGTACAAGTTTAGTAGAGTTTAAAATAATAGTATAATCGGGAAGTTTCCTGCAATCACTGATAGTTCCACAACCCCTATTAAAATAAAGTGCAATATTTTAGGCCCACCTTTCATTGATAATTCTTATTCATTTGCACATTTTGTTAATAGCTCTGTAAACAGTAAAGAGTGCGTCAGTTAAACACAAAAGACTATGATGTCATAATTCAAATTGCCATAGTAAATGGAAGAGTACAGTTTTGACAAATAATAAAAAGTACGTCAACGATTGGTATTGGCAAATAGCTTATTCAGTTGGATGATTCACTCATATCATTTATATAATTGATAATACAATTGTATGTAAGTAGATAATAAAGAAAGCATGTAGAGATATACTCGTACCTTTGATCAACGTCTCAATTACATAGCGGATTCGTTCCAAAGATTGCTCTAGGTAGAGTTTTTGCTCCATTAATACTATAGGCTAAGATACTCTTTGAAATTTAACACAACGGAATCAAGTCTCGCTCTAGTTTTCTCAGTCACACATATAAATAATTTATAAGTCCACATCGTCGTACTATTATTAAAACACACAGTCATGCATTTTTCGCGGTCGTGGTTATTGAGCGTAGAATCTTATTATTTCACTACATATACTGTGCTACCTATAGCTATTCTAATTTAGTGTTATTGCTAGATGTACCTATTGTACTAAGCTATATCGCTCGGTCCTCGGAAGAAAGATGGCCTAGTCACTGAATAGATGAGACTAGGGGCCGATTCTCGTGCAATTCGTATAAAAAAAAGTTCACCGATCGAATTTTATTTTTTGAAGAAAAAATAGATTTGGATTTCTCAGGGTCACGATTTCATTGCATTTAGATTTTGTTAGTACGATCGTTTTTTTTATGTGTAGATATTTTACTTCATTTTTAGGTAAAACGGTTAAACTCGCAATCGGATTACCCTCCCTTAACCCTCGAGAATGGGCCTCCAGAAGTCAATAGGGAAGCCGGAAGGCCAATCGCTCGCTGGATTGACGATATTACTAAAAAATATCATCAAAAAAGGACTGGATTAGAATCGCCAACAATAGAGATAAATTGAGGCTATTGGAGTAGGCCTATACCTGCAAGAGGTCATGACATTTATTATAATATAATTTGTGAATGCAAATTTTCATGTCATGGAAATAAACAGGCTCTAATTATATAAAAAAATATAATAATTGTAAGTAAATTTCATTTATATTTTTTCGTGTAAATGAAAATGACTTGTATATACTTCCAATGTATTTAAAATTAGGCACCTCGTTTTAAAAATTACATGAAATTTAAAAAAAAAACGGTAATACTAATACCGAACCAATAATATAATCAATCAAACTCTTTCGATCGATTCGTGATCGATCATTCAGTCAAAATCCAGTCTTCACTTATAATGTTAAAGTTGTGGTATTTGTTTTTCATACTATTTTTTGCACTATCTTGACATTAGGATGTAGTTAAACGTATAATGGGGATTGAGGATGTTCCGATAAGTGACACTGCACGACATGACCGAAGATTTACATCTCAAAACTACCTTATGGCCTTCTTTTTGCCAACAAAAAAGTAAGTCAAGGCCACTACTCATAGTTTCAATAAAGAACCAAGGAGTTTGAATTGATATAAAACCGTTTTTTTCCGGACACTCCGGAAGGTGTAGCCGTTGCTTGTGTCTACAAATGGGAGCACAAGTTTATGGACACGCCAACTCTATACGGAATTAAGATAATAGTACTTAAGCAGCTTAAACTATTGTTTGCATAAGGCCGGGAGCTCAAAAACGGATTTTAAAATTCGAATTGAGCCTAAGATATCATGTGCTCTTAAACTTTTGAGAAGGTTATTGAAATCTTTTAATCCTTCTTTGTTTAGGCTAGTTTAGAGACTAAAGTCGAATACTATTATCCTGAAACTTTTATTATGGAACTAATGTATTCCATCTTTGTACAAATCATGATCTATTACCTCATAACAGCCATATGCTATATTGTAACTACACATATTATATATTTGAGAGCATATTATATAACATATCACACTTATGAGATAGACGATACTAATCCAGTGCTTCAGCGATTGATCCTCGATATACTTCAGACAAGATAGGAAAAAACTTGCTCATGGTCTGTCCAGGGTCTTACAGCATTAACTTCGTCGTGGGTGTGGCGACTGCGCACCGAATGTTGGAAGCAATCATCATGATAATACTGGGGACATTAGCGAATAACTCTCCCCAGACGTGGGCCCATCTTGTCTCCAAGCAATTACATCAAGTGGTAAGGTCAAAACTTATTAGGAGTTGCAATAAAAAGTGTTTAGTGCACTTGCCCGTGGCATTGGGAGAGGATCTGGTAGATTAGTAATGTTTTTAATGGCGTCATTTGGTCTAGTCTGGTTGTCACAATGTTGAGGATGACGTCTTCAAAACGAAGTGGAGTTATCTCAGTCTTACTTATAACTTCCTCTATAAAATTATGATGTGAGCTCAGCATGTTTTGCATATTTTCTTTCGCAATTTAGAAATGGTCCTGCGGAAATAGTAAAGGCATCTCTTTCCATTCTAGTTATTGTACTATAGACGTCACCAAGGAAGTTGGCGGTGGCAATGTTTCGACCCCGTGCCTCGGAAAGCACGTAAAGCCGTTGGTCCTGCGTCTGATCTCTCTCCGGTCGTGTCAGATTTCTGTCCCATTGGCTAATGAGAGTTAAAGGAATAGAGAGTGCACCTGTGTTTGCGCACACACTTATGCATTATAATATGTCCCGCGCAGTCGGTTAGTCGTTGTGACTGGGCACCTCGGCTAGAGCGACTATTATTATTAACTACCTTGGGGGGACATTTTTTTGTGGTCAAACAGGAGGTGGTTCTGAATTGCAATACATATATTACATTACCATGAATATCAACAGTATGATCGCCTTTGATCGATATTTTCTACTGCTCATTTTGAATAAACTAATCCCACCCACGTTGTGCGTCCCGGATATCAGCACGTCAAGTTTAACTTTTTACTGTCTTATGCCTTTGTAATACGGTATTTTTGTTAACAAAAATATAAAATTTCATATGCTAGAGAATGATCTGGCAAAGGAAACGGAACAAAGGGATCACGTTTTACAAAACAGGCCCTTGATCACGCCCGCTCTCTCCTTTAATTACGATGCCTCCTATCTCGGATAGCCGCAGATGGTACTCACAAAATAAATAAAAAGATGTTTCTTCTGATGGATGTAGGTACTATACCACCAACATACCAAGAACTTGATCTTCTATTAGCCACATATTTTGTCCCGTGAATCGGCGGCTTAGTTTGATGAGCCAATGCTCAATGGGATTATGTATTTGTGTGTATCATGGACGCAGTTTCTGTCTCCCAACAAACTTTTTTTTCGTAGGCTTGTGATAATGAAATGCTATCATCCTATACTGAAAGTAAAGATACGCCACACTAGGTTCCTATAAGAACGTACAATATTCATAAAAGGTCTTAATTACATTAAAAGTATATGTAAAAAAATATTAAATCTCTGCGAACTACGCTCAGCACGTGACAACACAACAAAAACTCAACAAAAGTTGCGGTCGTTGACATTTTTGTGCGAAAAAACAGGTACAATTACGAACCATTATTGCAGATTCATAAATCACAAACCTGTCATCATCTCGTGTAAAGGGTAATGACCTGAAGAAACAATCAACAGGTATTAACTTTCTTCCTTATAGGGCGTCAGCTTTTTCATTTAAAACTTCCTATGTGGTTGTGGATGGATATCGTTAAACTACAATTACTAGCGTCTAGAACTGACAACAGGAATCAAATCTCGTGTGCCATAAGTTGAAACCACTTGTCATCAACTTATACAAATGGTTTTAAAATCAAAATCAAAATTTCAAGGAATACGTCATAATCTGGTCGTCGTATTTGCGACACACTTCTTGCTTAGACAAGCTTTTCTTTATGTCGTAACGACTTACTAATGGATATAAACATCAGCGACAGACTAAGGGAAAAGCTTTTCAGAATTTTCTAAAAACTTATTAATATTGGAATTAAGTGTTATTAGTAGTATATATATAGATTTTATTAGTATAGTAATAGATTTAGGGGGGAGGCTCGTCGCGTAAAGACACATTCAACTAGTCTCCGTGTTTTTTTGATAATTCTGAGTGGAAAAAGTCATCAATTCGTGTCAATTTTGGTGTCAAAATGTGTGGAGGACTGAACTCTAGTAAGATTTAATATAATTGACTTGATCAGACTTAGTGTGTGCCTGTGTTCATTGGATTAATGTGATATCTGTGAGTACTGTTGGACGTTTTTATCTACCCACAGTGATCATTAGCATGACTCAAAACTAGTGTCTCGTCGATTGCGAAATCTCTTCTCCAGGTTGAGGTATCACTGCCTTGATATTACTTACTTTTTCGTCCCTACGAGTATTAGTGACTTTGGCCCAGTGGTTAACGATTGGCTGTGTACACGTCAATCCACGGTTCAAATATCACTGGTGCAATACGAGGGTCAAACTGAAAATTCTTAGAACTGGCCACTTATAAACAATATAATAAAAAAAATATTCTAAAATTTGAAAATAGAACTCTTTGCCAATATTACTGAGTATATATTTCATTCATTTGTCATTTGTTTTACGATTTGGCGGCAAATTGAAAATTTTCTGTGTCACGTCAACATGAATTTAACACGAGAAAATTTTCGTGCAATGATTTTTTATGACTTTCGATGTCATTTAAGTCAACAAGAAAGTTATGATAGACTACGATTGGCCTTTCACGATGAAGCCCCATCTCGTGCGACTGTTTACAACTGGTTTAATGAGTTTAAACGTGGTCGCACTAATCTCACTGATGATGTACGTGAGGGACGGCCTTCTACGGCGACGACTGAAAATAACATCTGTGTTGTGCGGCGTATGATAGAGACTGACAAAAGAGTGACCTATCAGCAGATTCGGACAAGCTTAGGCATCGGTATGAGTCAAGTGCACCAAATCCTCCACGAACATTTAGCGGTCAGGAAGCTTTGCGCCCGGTGGATACCTCATAATTTGACTAAGGCTCAAAAACTCCATCGTGTGGATTGGTGCCGTAAAATGATTGAAAGATTTAACGGAGGTTACTCAAATGCTGTGTTCGACATACTAACAGGTGACGAAAGCTAGATTTAATGTTATGATCCTGAAACCAAAAGACAATCTGCTCAGTGGGTGTTTCCTTTCGAGGAGTTGCCAACTAAAGTGAAGAGAGATCGAAGTGCGGGAAAAAAAATGGTGGCCTCGTTCTTTGGAAGGATAGGTCATTTCGCAACAATTGTGTTAGAGGATCAAAAAACAGTTTCTGCAGAATGGTACACTACCAATTGTTTGCCACTTGTCTTGGAAAAAGTTCGAGAGAAACGACCTCGCAGTAGGATCCTCCTTCACCACGACAACGCCTCGTCGCACACCGCCAAGCGAACGATCGACTATTTGGCGACATCAAACGTTGAATTACTGGGTCACCCGCCGTATAGCCCGACCTCGCGCCTTGTGATTTTTATTTATTTCCAAAAATTAAAGAAAAACTTAAAGGAAAGCGGTTTATGCATGCTGAAGAAGCGGTGGCTGCGTATCGCGATGCCATTGAAGAGACCCCTAAGGACGAGGGGGCAAAGTGCTTTTCCCAGTGGTTCCATCGCATGCAGCGGTGTATTGACGTCAATGGACAATATTTTGAAAAGATATAATAAAACTAATAACTGGCTAATGTAATCAGTTTTTGATTTTCTAAGAACTTTCAGTTTGACCCTCGTATAACCAAATGCTCTTTTTGTGATTTTTGTTTTTTACCCGAGAAGTCGTGGTTCGAACCCTAGTGCGTCCCAGAACTCAAGTTTTTTTTTTTTTTTTTTTGTCTCAACAGTAATATGGATAAACAAAATATAACATTCCGAAACAAGCAACAATACACAAAAACTTACTCTGATGATACTGAAAGTGAACATGACACACAACTATTTGACTGTTCAATGAGAAGTTTACCACCTATGACGAACTATGACTCTGATTGTCACGATAAAATTGCTGATTTGGAAATTAAACTGTCCTCAGCCGAGGAAGAGATAGACAATTTAAATAGTCAGAACTTTGAACTGAAAAATCAGCTTGAAAAATCCTCAAGAGTTATTTCACTATACAAAAAAATTGGTATAACGGAGAATTCTATGAGTTCTATTTCTACTCCTGTTATTCACAGAATAAAAAAAGTCATATCAAATCGCTGTCTATCGCCACCACCAAGGAATATCTGTATGACTGTTAACCAATCGACACAAACCCCTCCTGACACATCCGATGTACCTAATAACATGCATATACCCGTAATCTCTAAGAAATATAGACAGCGCCTTAAGAAACAACGAAAGAAAATAACTAATCTAGTAAAACGTATCAATAAGTTAAAAATACAAAACCAGAAAATCACAGAGGAAATGGAAAGTCTGTATAAAATAAATAGCGAACAATATGAGGAACTTATTTCAACATACGATGATGAACTTTCTACGACATTTACTACAGGGGATGATCGACTGACCCACGATACAGTTCACGAACAATTTAGGAAAAATAATACTAAGGAAAATACGAAGAAGGAAGTATATAGTAGACATGATAAAAGAAATAAAGTGGTGATACTAGCTGATCAATCGGGGAAAGGAGTTCGCCGGGTGCTGTATCAACTATTAGAACCAAAATATGACGTCTTCTGTTTTTGGAAACCGGGAGGACAACTTTCAGACCTTCTCAACTCTTGCCTTTCTGAAATCCCAACCCTTACAATGACTGACTATGTAATTGTGTTAGGCTTTTCTAATGACGACGGTCTAACCTACATAAGGCAGCATCTCACATCATGGATCGAAAAAACTCAAAATACTAATGTGATTTTATGTGAATGTTCTGAGAATAAATATATTAAAGAAAATCAGCTTAATTATGAACTTTGTAAACTATCTGAGAAATTTTTCAACACTACATTTATTGACATGAATTTTCAGATGTATAAACCAAAACGTATTCACTTTCCTGTATATGTCTGTAGATACATCTTGAGAGAAATCATACGTCAAAGTTACACTTCTCAACGAGAGATGTATTATAATAAAGCTCAAAACAAATGTAAAACTCCTTCATGTCAAGCTCCTACTAACGTAATTTCAAATACTAGACACTTAGATAAATCAATTGACAAGGGCATTCAAACGGATATTAGCACAGTCCAAAAACAATCTGACCCAAATGTAAACTGTAATAATGACTTTTTTCGTATTCAAGCATATTAATATTTTGCATCAAAACATAAATGGTCTTTTGACAAAAGGTGACATAATGACGGTCTGTCTTGATGACCTAAGGGAAGCTGGGAAGGATATTGATGTTTTGTGCTTTACAGAGCACAACATGACTAATCAAGATACTGAACTTTTAAATATTCCAAACTTTACCCTGGCTTCATATTTTTCCCGTGATAAGCGAGAAGGCGGATCATGTATCTTGGTAAGACGAAACTTAAAATTTACTAACATAACATCTGTTCAGAGATACTGTTTCCCAAATGTTATTGAATGTTGCGCCATTGAACTAATTGATCATAATTTAATTATACTATGTATTTACAGGGTACCCAAAAAGGAAAAGAAAAAATATTATTTTGACATATTCTTTAATAATCTTAATGACATTCTAACTCTCCTAATTAATAAAAGTACCAAAAAAATTGCAGTATGTGGTGACTTTAATATTGACCTTTTAATAAGAAATAAACAGGTAATTGACCTTGAGCGGCTTAGCATTAGTTTCAATCTAAAAGCCTCTGTAAATGAAATCACAAGACCATCATCTGGAACATGTATTGATAATATATTCCACAATATACGAAATGCCAAATGTGAAGTAATAGAACTTGGTATTTCAGATCATATGGCACAAATTTTAAATTGTCCTGTAAAAAAGACATGCGTATTTGACTATTGGTTCTCGTTTAGACGAGATTATTCAAAAGAAAATCTGATAAAATTTGGAGACTGTTTAAGTCAACTAACTTTTAGTGAAGTCTATGAAACGGATAATGCTGATAATGCCTTTAACTCTTTTTATGACTTATTCAAGTTATTTTATGATTTATGCTTTCCTACATTAAGAATAAAAAACAAAGCTAAATGTCGACCAAAGTGGCTCTCTAGTGGTATTAAAAAATGTAGTAAACGAAAGCGGACTCTACTCTGGAAATACAGAGTTTCTAAAAACCCTGACGATAAAGTAAGGTTCAAACATTACTCCAAAATATATAGTAAAATAATAAAATTGACTCAAAAAGCTCAAAATAATTACTACATACAAAATTCAAATAATAAATCTAAAGCGTCCTGGAATATAATTAATAAAACTAAGTATAACTACCCTTCGGAAAATATTTCAAAGCTACTAGTTGATAACAACGTAATTAAAGATCCTCAACAAATTGCTGATGTATTTAACAACTATTATGCAGATTTAGCAGACTCGGTAAAATTTCAAAATAATTCTTATCAAAAACTTCTCCGTAACTGTGTGTCAAATACGTTTTTTCTACTTCCAACTGACCCCTTCCATGTATGCTCTATAATTAAGCAACTAAAAAACACAAAAAGCACAGGATACGATAACATCTCTGTGGTAGTCATAAAATACGTAAGCAACATTATTTCTCCTATACTTTCTTACATCATAAACTTATGCTTTGAGCAAGGAGTTTTTCCATCAGCACTGAAAACCACTATTCTCAAACCTCTCCACAAAAAAGGAGATAAACTTCAAATGTCTAACTACCGGCCAATAGCCCAAATTCCAAATTTTTCCAAAGTATTTGAAAAAGTCTTACACATCAATATCTACAATTTCTTTGAAAATCATAATTTATTTGCTGACGAACAAAAGGGATTTCGTAAAAATAAATCAATAAATCTGGCAATTTATGAGTTTTTACGTCTTATATATCCAAGAGTTGACAAAAGTAAACCAGTTTACGCATTATATATGGATATGTCTAAGGCATTTGACTTCGTGGATCATAATACATTACTAAACAAACTTGAAGCGTACGGCATTAGAGGTAACGCATTGGATCTGATAGCGTCCTATTTGCATAACAGAATTCAAATTACATCTATTACTAAAATATGTCCCAAAACTCAAAAAGAAACATATTATCTGTCATCACCAAGGGTATCTTCATTTGGAGTACCACAAGGAAGTGTTCTGGGACCACTTCTCTTCTTAATCTATATCAATGATCTTCCCAAGTCAATTAATAATCAAGTGATCTTATTTGCAGATGACTGTACTTCTGTGTTCTACGATCAACATGACATAAACAGTAATTTAGGTGAAATGGTTCATTGGTTGCAGAATAACAATTTAGTCATTAATTTTGATAAAACCAAAATCATGGAATTTAAACAAAGATCGAACCAAAGTATTACATTACCAATAGATTACAATGGCAAATTGATTGAACTCACTAACACGGCAAAATTTTTAGGCCTTCACATTGACAGCAACTTAAAATGGCAAAATCACATTGACTTTGTCTGCAATAAGGTTTCTCAGGCCGCGTACAGCCTATATCATTTAGCAAAAAAAGTCAATCTTCCTACACTATTAACCTATTATTACGCCATTGTAGCGTCCAGATTGAGATATGCAATTATCTTCTGGGGAAATGCAACTAATTGGAACACTGTAAAATCCCAAAAAAAGTGCATCCGTGCTATGCGTGGCTTAAAAATGACAGATAGTTGTAAACCTCATTTTATAGAATTAAAAATATTGACTGTCCCCTGCCTATACATTTTTGAACTTTCCCTCTTCATTCGACAAAATCCATCTTTATTTAAAACGGTTCATAGATCTCGCAACCGAACATTTTTATACGCCATAGATCCGACCCCACATAAGACAGCCCTCTATTCCAACAGCATTCTTGCTATGGCCCCAAGGGTATATAATAAAATACCTAACTATATCAAAGAATGCAATGAGTTTGTGGCCTTCAAACAAAGACTTTTTATGTTTCTTAAAATGCACTCATTTTACTCTGTAAAGGAATTCCTAGAATTTCGACCACCTAAAAAATGAATCTTCACATGTCCGTTTGACTGCCTGCCAATAATTTAATTTGATTGACATGACATTTAATTTAATTAGATTTTATATAATTTTATGAATGTTGTATTATAATATTTACTTGTAGATTCCATTATTTATTGTTAATTTTGACATGTATTATTTTTCTTCTTTTATGATTGGACATTTGTATGCCGCTGAGGCTGATCACAGCGCACTCGTTTATACACATTACTTGTACAGTTAACATCATCTATTTACCTGTGTATCACAAATAAATGATTTGATTTGATTTGATTTGATTTGATTAGTTCTTTTGAAGCATGAAGATTAGAACAAAGTGAACCAGTATTGGCATAAAATATACAATAATAATAGTAATTTATTGGTTACATAACTTTAATATACACATGAACCACGTGAATTATCATATAAATATGATAAAATACATTTTCAGATGCACAGTTAAGTTCTGCCAGACTTGTACCTATATGGCAGGACCAGGGCGCTTATGCTGAAAAGTAGCAATGCATCAAACGTTCCGAATATGGAAGGTTTATATTATATGCATCTTGTATTGCATTTAAATTCATCATACCTCTATAGTAAGTTTTAAAAATAGAAGCATGTAACACTTATATAGTAATTTATATAAATACAAGCACGTAACACTTATAACCTATCTTTTATATACCCCTATCTACCCGCATGATTAACACCCGAAGTTTCACACATTTTGCCGCTTCTGAGCTTTGACAGGAGCTTTTGTGAATTTAAATACGCGCCGCGTATTACAGGACTAATTTGCGGACCAGTGAGAAAAATCATACGTAGCTTCAATTTTCACACATCGTAGCAATATGAAGCGAAGAAAAAAATAAAACATTAGTCTTGTTAATGGTTTTCCTACTAAAGCCTTTGTTTAGTAACATTTCTCATTTCATAAGTTAATGTTTATCGATATTGTAAGTATTAAACGAAAATAAGTACAATAATAGTTTGTATTATATTTAAAAAGTATTTCATGTAGAAAACATATTATGGTAAATCGATTCTAATTCAATTTTGCGGCTCAAATACTGTTACATTTATTTGCTGTCTCTCATGTTGTTCACGTACTGTTCTGCTTCTGAATTCAATTACTTTCGTTACTCTATGTCACGCCTCAATAGGTGCCTTAGTAGGTATGGAGTGCAAAGCAAATAGAAGTAAATTACGACACGGCCCGATTATCCGAGCTACACGTAACAAGTTACTTCAAAATGGGAGTGTGGAACGCCAACATTCCTAAAGGAGCGATATGACATTTAACGGAGTCATCTCAAAGGATTAGGGTCTCGGGAAGCGGTCGCTCAAGTTTCGACAGAGATGCCGTGGTGGGGTAGCGAGTCGAGCATTACGTGTTCCACCGTCACAGAGAACGCCGCTCGCTAGCTGCGCCCGCGCACTTGACCGCTTTCGAACGCTCAACATTCGATTTTCAAATTTTAAAATGCTCCCCAATACAGTGAGGTGAAAAACAGTTCGTGTAAGTGAACCGTGATTTATCAGTGAACGAATAGTGAAGGATACATTTCGCCGGTATCACCGAGTAATACAAGGTAATTTTCGCCTATTTGTTAGTTTTGCTGATCGCTAGTGTTGCAGCAACGAAGGTTTATTGCAAGGTGCACTTTGCAGCCCCAATTTCGACATACGTCGCTGGCCGTCTTATAACTTTCACAGCCAATACGAAATGATTGGAATCGATTTTAAAATCGGTGTTAACACCGTGCGGATTTTTTTTGTGAGTTGCAGAAAAGTTTGTAACATCAAGTGTACAAAGGTTGATAAAAAGAAAAGTAAAAAAAGAATCAGTGGCAACATTGTCATATTAACCACACTGAATCATATATCACCGTTCGTGCATGGAATACTTAATTTATTTTCACCACCACAAGTTTTGCACGGTTCTGTGCTACATTCATTGTGAAGTTGAGTTTCTACGCATAACCAGGTTGGTGGTGTTGTAAAATACTTCCAAGTTTATTTACATATTTTAGACACTTCTTTAAATAGTCATTTTCAATTATGTTGCAACACAAAAGCGAAGTGGTTATTTTAAAATAAACATACGTGCGTTTATCTGCGTGCGGATTTGTATATTTAAACAAAAGGCTATTCTGAGTTAAATTCTGCTATGTTCATGGCATATTTATACATATAAGATATTGATACCTTCTTAACATCTGACAAACTAATAATTATTAAATAATAACAAACTAAATAATTCTATAAAAGTCTGATGATGAATTTTATAGCATATCCATGAAATTCATAAAAAAATAACATCAACCAAAATTGCAGAATGTATAATCGAGTAATATTGTAATTTAGACTAATCGTTTCCTGCATAACATCATCATCATTGGTTTGTTTATGGATGTTTGTCAAAAATTTGAATGTGCCCTACATGGACGTTTGCAATAGTTGTGTGCGTAAGAGTGTTGCATTCGCTTGATGTAAGAGTGGTTTGATGCAACACAAGGAATCAAACCATCATTTACTATTTTAAGAGGACGCAATAACAACTTAAATATTGAATAACACTAGTTTGGGAAAAAACAGCCGAAGAAATCCTACTAACATTGCAAATGCAAAAGTTTTTTTTTAGACTTTATTACACAAATTAAGTGTACAAGGGTGGTCTTATTGCTTTAAGCATTCTCTGCCAGTCAAACCTTTATGTCATGCAGAAAGATGACCACGGGCGCAGTGAAAAAAAAGATTGTTAGGATGTATAGATGTTTGTAACTCCTTCACGCTAAAACTACGGAAAAGATTTTGATGAATATTAATAATGATATTGCTTATACATTAGAATAGTACGGACAACAGCACGTCACGGTAAACTCTACTGTCTCTGATGCCATTGTAATAAGGGCTAGTTTGCAACAAAAGTGGGTAACCTGATGTGATGGCGACGATACATTGGCTATACTTACCTAACAATGATATTTTTGTGCGATACGAGTGGAGTCACGGGAAACAGCTAGTAAGAAGTAATTAGTTAATGAGATAGTAAGCAATACGTGGACCCAGTTGCATGATCGATAGTAAAAAAAAACTTAACCAAATGTCAGAAGTGCTATTGTAATGTCATTGTGTTTTAAAAAGGCACAATATGTTAATATTTACCCACTGTAAACGACATTCAACCATAAGTTAACTATATAAAACGATGGGAACCGTCAGTAACTAAATACAAGTATATGAATAAAGATGAACATATAATGTAGTAAAAACCTTATTATTTAATTTAAATTGTCAAGGGTTTTTTTTTTTGCATTTTTTTTTAATCACCTTGAAATTATTTGCTTCCATCTTTTTACAATAGTTGCTACATGTAATATTATGTTAAATCATTATTTGAAAACAGAGTCAGTTCTTATAAATAGCAAAATTATTGTTAAGTTATTCAACATGAATCGTGGGTAACCACATACATAACCAAACGGTAAGAATTTTTCATCGCTGAAACTTGAAGCCGTAGTGCGAGTCGTAGTAAGACTCACTCGATCAAACGCATCGCGCCTGTTGGTGCACGTTTGAAATCGTGAAGTCGATTTTACTTCCTCCCTTTTTTGAAGTCGGTAAAAAGAATTCGCGACGTAGTCAATAACTTAATTTATAAACACTATTATATTATAGCTATTCATCCTATCATATCCTCTCTAAATTCTAAATTAAATCTTTGGTATCTGGACGATGGAACCCTGGCTGGCCCAGTCTCGTCTGTTTACGACGATTTGTCCTCATTGATTCAAAATTTTAAGGAAATTGGTTTAGATTTAAATTTTTCAAAATGTGAGTTATTCATCTCTGACCACGTTCGCCAAGAATCAAAACACGATATAATTTCCAAATTTTCTTTTTTGGCACCGAACATCATTATACAAACTAAAAAATCTCTTCGCCTTCTTGGTGCTCCCATCTTCGATGAAGGTATCCCAGATTTTATTTTGGATAAAAATTCTAAATTTCAAAATTCTTTCAATAAACTATTGAGTATTAACTCCCACATGGCCTTAACTCTTATTAGATACTGCACATTTGTTCCAAAATTTACATATTATTTACGCTGCTCCCCTATGTGGAAGTTCAGCAATAACTTAAAACTTCTGGATAATTCTATTCAAAATATACTGTGCCAAATCTTAAATTGCCCTTTAGACGAGCGAGCCTGGTCTCAGGCTTCTCTTCCTATCAGGTTTGGAGGGTTAGGCACTCGCAAAATTTCCAGTGTTTCGCTCCCTGCCTTTCTCTCTTCTGCCTATAGCACGATTGACCTCTTCCGTCAAATTTTAAATTCGTCGCTTCGCGATGCTGAGGTTACGTGCTTGGCAGAAGCAAGAAATGCTTGGGGGAATGTTTGTTCCTCTAAACCACCTATTTCAATAAAATCTCAGAGACAATGGGACGAGCCGCTTTGTAAGCAGGTATACGACTCTTTGCTTGATTCGAGCTCTAGTGTGACAGAGCGTGCTCGTCTCATCGCTGTGGCTGAAAGAGAGTCTGGGTTATGGCTACACATGCAACCTTCTTCCAACATTGGTTCCGTTTTAGACAATACTTCCCTATGTTTAATTTCATGCCTGCGATTAGGTACCCGAATCACACATCCCCACTACTGCCGCTGTGGTACTGTTGTGGACAATCTCGGCTTACACGGTCTATCATGTGTTCAAAGCGCAGGTCGCATTCCTCGCCATGCTAATCTCAACGACATTCTCCATAGGGCTTTTACTTCTGCTAGAGTTCCGGCTGTTTTAGAACCCTTGGGAATTTGCCGGGACGATGGTAGAAGACCTGATGGGATGACTATCATCCCTTGGAGTAATGGTCGTGCTCTGGTCTGGGATGCAACCTGTGTAGACACTCTGGCTCCTTCTCACGTCTGCTCAACCTCCAGAGGTGCAGGTGCAGCGGCTGCCATGGCGGAGTCTTTTAAAAAAAGAAAATACTCTTCCCTGGACAGTTGTTACCGTTTTGCTCCTTTTGGAGTTGAGACTTTGGGTCCCTGGGGCCCTGAGGCAAAAAAACTGTTCGCCGAGTTGTCCACTCGTTTAATTAGTGTTACTGGTGACAATAGGGCTGGCAGCTACCTTGGCCAACGCATAAGTATGGCTATTCAACGGGGTAATGCTGCCAGCCTTCTTGGTACAAGTTTCACCGATGTGATTCGGGGTTAGGTTAGTTTATTTTTAGTTTCATTTTATTTTGTTTACACTTTGTACATATTAGTTAAGTTTTGTTTTAGTTAGATTAAATCTTTTTAGTTAATTGTTAATATAATTGTATTCTTGAAAAAAAAAAAAAAAAAAATAACTTAATTCAGAATTGTGATTCAGTATTTTTATGCACAATTGTGTGCTATAGAAACAAGCTCAGTATGCTCGTGTTTATAAATTTTCATAGAGCGAAAGCAACTGCATTCCTAGTGCATCGCTATTGCGTACTAGGGTTATCACAATGGAATTTCAAATATATTTTTACCGACTTCGAAAAAGGAGGTTCTCAGTTCGACCTGTATGTTTGTATGTGTGTCCGCAAATTTCTCGCATTTGGATGGACCGTTTTTTTTTCATTCATCTTAATCATAATGCCAGTATGCATTAATTTGAATGTTATAAATGCTTGGCAATGGTTAGCAATGTTAAACAACATTAGTTAGTTAGTTTTATGAATTACTACAATGCACTTTGCATGTTTTTTTTATTGTTGGGGAACAGTTTTTTTTCTGTGTTGGCGTATTCCGTTCTTTTCGTTGAGGCGTTTCGACAACCCTTACATGGAGTCTACTTATAATGACGTATGATTTTGCTCTGACGGCCGTTAGGGAAAGTAGGTGATGCGTGCGAACCCTGAGCTATGGATCCCACTCAATGTCTTTATCAGCTTTCAATAATCTCTACTAACGAGCGTAAAAGCAAGCAATTACTGCTCACTTGTGATAAAAAGAAAGTTTGTTTACGACGTCATGACAAAAAAGATAAGGCACTAATGCGTAAAAGTAATTATAAGTTTGAAAGCAATCGTGCACGTGGAACTCTTGTTTATTCAAAAAAGTAGAAACCGACTACAAAACCAAAATGCACTAAAAAGTCTTAAATAAACTCTTGACCCTTGAAAGGAAAGGAAGCCATTTTAGGCAAACAATTTCTTTTTGGAGTCGGTGCTCTGATAGTTGATGCTTGATGGTCAAAGTGATGGCGTTGAAGTCGGTTTATACTTTTTTTAAGTTAATTTTATTTCTTTATTTTTAGTGATTACAGGAGAGGGGGAAGGAAAATTGCACCTAATGACTCTGTTCTTTAAGAAGCTACAAATTACCTTCTGTCATTATAATTACTTAACGCTTAGATTAAACAGTTCCACCATCAGTTCAGCTCCACAAGATGTTGACTATCAGACGTAATAACACGTCAACAAGATTCTAGTAAAAAAAACAGTATATGTGCCTTTAAAATTTGAAGTTTCCCTCGATTACACCAAGATCCCATCATCAGATCCAGAATTGGCAAAAATGGGACCAACTAGAAGGTAATACCCTCTAGGTAGGCGATTTTTTTTTTCGAATCGGTCGACAAATGATTGAGGTAACTTAAATACAAAAAAAAAACATATGGTCGAATTGATAACCTCCTCCTTTTTTGAAGTCGTTTAAAACCAACAAACACGGTAGAGTTTTTTATGAGCTCTCTTTTAAACCTACAAACTAGTTATAATCATATTGAGGGGCTGCTTTATATCGCTTACATTTCAGTTAAAAGTTATTCTTTACACATTACCCTGCGAGTCTAAATACTATTATCCTATTTGAAGGGTTTCTTGTTTTCGAAATGGGTTTGTTCTTGACTCTAGCCAAGACCTAATTGGACTTACACAGAGTCAACGATAGAGCGAGCTCACCCAGAAGAAGCCTGTTCACCCTGACTTTGAAAGTCTTCGTGTTATATTTCCTTGGGAACACTGATGCGGGCCAAGAGATCCACTTTGGATGTGCGCATTATAAAAGACGACGAGTAACGCTTAGTTCGCAACAGCGGAATATCTACACAGTATGCTTCTTATCACAAAAACTCTGTCCTGTGTAAAGCTTCCACAAACAAGGCGTTCAAAAGAATTCACACACAACAAGTCACGGCACGAACAGGTAGACAAGACTATGCACCTGCTGTATTATCTATGAAATTTAGTGACTGTCATTTAGGAGAATTTAGGATTTTTTAGAAATCTTAAACTTCTATTTAAGGGTGTGAATATCTTTCCGTGTAAACTGCGATGTATTTTTTAATTTCAGTTTTTACAGTAAACTTTTCAATGAGCAATTTGTGTTAATATCAAGTATCAAAATTATAATTTGTGTTAATATCAAGTATCAAAATTATAGAGTTACCTAAAAGCTGAAAAAGCTTAATATTCCGTCTTGTTTTACATAAGTTGACTTAGTCAGTAGAAAAAATGCCTCTACGTACGTAAAATTTGGGTCATTTGTATTTTAAACCAACCTCAAAAAGTACGTAGGTTATATAAGTTTGGTTAGTAATATTTCGATTTGGACAATATTTGAGTATTGATCACCGGTTTCGTTTTACTAGCATACAGCCTGGTCACCTTGCACCCGTGATAGCGAAGTCATAAATAAAATTGGCGCTTTGTTCGACACAAAATGGTGGCCCATAGCGTTTGACGTCAGGTGCCTTTGCGGCGCATTGTGTTACCCATAAAGGCAAATCCGCTCTCAACAGTGCCGGCACAGTGCCGACAGGTGCGAATCAGTAGCGTTTCCGTCAGTGTCAGTAAAAATATATATTGCAGCATACATTTTGTTCGACGCTATTCTCACTAGTCAGAGACAGTGACGTTCCGTGACGTTTAGTAAACAATGGCACTGACGAGTGCGTATAGCGTCGTACAAGATCAATGCTACAATATCATTTTTCACTAACACTGATACGTTACAGAACGGCACGTGTCGGCACTGTACTGGCACTGTTGTGTGCGGTTTGGGCTTAAACCTTGAGCTGTTAATATACGGTCATGAAGTTACTTTCAATAATAAGTGCAGTGTGGATTTGAAAAAAGGTCTGTGGGAACAAACTTTTTTGCTGGGCCTTATCCCTTACTTTTTCTTACAACGCAAGGAACTTTTGCTGGTCGCAGCAGGTCAGTATTTGAGAACCACGTATTTTTTCAATATTGATTTGGTTCGTTCTTGTCTCTACATTTGACCAGACGTGGCATAGATTTAGAAGAGGCGGAGCAATCTCACCCAGAAGGAGGAACTTACAGTCATTTAATGTTATTTAACTAATTAACTAATATTAAATAGCTTACATGTATTTACTTAACTTTGACATTTTATGTGACGTTCAAGAATAAATTTAACTTTATATCTGCTAACCATTGACACCTACTGCTGAAACTTAAGTTTTTACTATATATATGATACTACAATATTATGCAGCTAAACAGTTTGTTTGAACCCGCTCATCTCAGAAACCACTGTACCGATTTGAAAAAATATTTTTGCGTTGGATAGCTTATTTATCGAGAAAGGCTTTAGACAAAACATCACGCTGTGACGGACGCAGTCACGGCGGATCGCTAGTGCTCTATAAATAACCCAACCAAACCCAAACTAAATCCTTGGGGATTCCCTTTTATTCCTTATCGTACACTATAGTATCAGGGTCTACCTGAAAAGGTTGATTTTTTGTCCCAAATACGCCACGTGTGTTACCTGAGGAAGAAAAAGATGTTTTCTATTGAATCCTTGTGGCGAAACTAATGCAGACTTATTGGCCGGAACCCCTATAGAAACTGAAAAAAACCCATAAATATTTTTGACCTGTTACACCGTCTGAACTAGCTATGCTATGTATTTTTTTGAGTTTCGATGTATTTATTACAGAAAGACATACAATAGAATGTTAAATATGCATAAAAAAGACTTGAGTTATGGATGACATGTGTTATGTTAATATATTGTGGAAGCCTAGACTTTAACAACGCACACATTTTGTTCATAAAAAAATTGAGTACTCATTTTGTGTCAACGTTTTCTTTCAAATTCGCGAAATTTAAAAAAAAAATTGATTGAGTATTTAACATCTACTTGTGTTATCTACCAAAGATTTTTTTATCTAATAGACGATCAACATTACCAGTGACAATCGGTCAAACAGGTGGCAACTTTACCATATCTTGCTTGACACTTGACTTCCAGGTCACGTTCCTTTACGTAACGCGTCTGAGGCTGCCCTGACGGCACTGACGAAAATATTTTCACAATAACACGATTATTTATTAAATTTAATACACGTACAGTCGCCAGCACATCGGGTTACCCACTTTTGTTGCAAACTAGCTAGCTATTTTAACTGCATAAGATACCGCAGTGTTTACCTTCACGTGCTGTTGTCCGAACACAGCTTGAGTGTAAAGCGTACCCTGAAGGGCAGATTGTACAGGCTGGCAAAAACGATTTTCCTAATGAACATTAGCTTTTATAGTTTGTTCTTTCGTTTTTATAGTTATTGTTTGCGAGAACTGTGTCAGGAATTTTAGATTTACGGGTCATTACATACGGTGAAATTGACTGAATTTGACAGTATTTGACCGGTCATTGAAGAGTCAGATCAGTCATGTTTCAACACTAAAGCCAACACACGCCTGAACAAAACTGCTGTTAAAAAAATAAACATTAAAACTGGCTAAACTTCTAAGCATAAGTAAGGGTAACATGAATATTTAAGTAGCTAATATAACCATTAAAACTTCGTCACAAACGTTGTTCTCAGAAATTCAAAAGTCGCGATATATTTCTATGCATGTGATGAGTGTCCAATATTTATTGAATTATGTAGGATGTACCTAAAGTGTACTGCTTTGCTTTTTACTGGTAAAAATATACTTATTTATTACTTATCTACTATTTTCATTAAAGTTTACTCAAAAGTATTGGGTATAATTACGTTATTACCGTCTATCTAGCAAACATCAAGGTTGTAACGATAAATAATTTGAAAGTAGCCACTTTGCTGAACCACATTTTTTCTTGTTTATTTTTTACGAGTATACTACCAAACTAGTCGGTTATTAGACTGTGCAATATAATGTGACAGACAGACATAGTTCCGTTTGCTGATATTGTTGGTATAAAAAAGGGAAGTTTCATAATGTAAGGCAATTAATTTACCTTTAATTTATTGTACGCTTTGTGTATTTTTCCAATGGTACAATTTTCAAGTTTGATTTTAAGTGATATATATTGTAAGCAATTTCCAACAATGTTTTTCTGAAATACAGGTGTCAAAAAGAGTATCAGGTATTTCTTAGTTCAATAAAACAAAAGGTACAAGTTTTTTTTTTGTTGATTATTAGAATACGAATTAGAAAATTATTTTATTGACAATAACGTTATCGATATGGTGACCGTTATGCTGCTGGCAATCTTCTTATCTGGAACGAAGATTAGTGATGACACGCTGACTCTCTTTCGATAATGCTGCCATTTTCACTCTTATGTTTTTTTAATCGCATTAGATTTGACGAATTCTGCTTAAAAACCTTAATTTCAAGGTATTCGCGTTCGATTTAGATAAGAGAGCTAAAATCTTGGCTCCTGATAGCCAGTTGATGTTACCTCTACTCGACTCCACCTTATAAGAGAATTTACCGTCAAAGCAAGTGGTCGCGTCTTATTGGTGCCACGTTTTTGAGTTGAAACCATAACCTCCTACAATTCTGGGCCTAAAATATGGCAGCATATCGCAATATCTGTCATTGTTAACAATGCAACGCTCAGCGTCGCAGATGTTCATGAAAACAGGGACCGATATGTCTTAGGCAGATCTAGCAGCCCCGTTGTGTGAGCCCCAGACACTCGATCTTAGCCCGCTTAACTATTTTTCGTGAGAATATCTAAAAAGTAAGGATTAAGAGACTAATCGTCAAACATAACGCAATCGTAACAAACATCATGGCAAAAATGGCTGCAATATCGAGCTATGGTGTCAGCGATTCGTCACCAATTTTTGTTCCAGATTAGAAGATTTCCAGCAACGTAACGGTCACCAATGTGATAACACTAACTTATAGATATACATTTCCATTTCGTATTCAAATTTTCAACAACATAAAAATACATTTGTTTTTTGTTTTATTGAACAAATAAATACCTGCTTCTCTTTAGACAACCTGTATAACAAAACTAGCGGTCCTCCACAACTGCGTCCGCGCGTTTTAACTTTGCTCCCTCCCCTCCCGTCGCAGCGTGATGTTTTAGTGCGCCTTCACATTAGAGCGTCAGCAGCGCGGCAGCAGCGGATGCCTTTACATTAGCGACTGGTCGGTCCCACTACACCCATTACCCATTGCACTGCTAATACGAGGTTAGTATTACCACTGCAATGGGTAATGGGTATAGTGGGAAGGACCCGCGCGACTAACGCGCCGCTGCGGCGCTGCTGCCGCGCTGCCGTGTATAGTATGAAATCATCGGCAGCGCGACTGTCGCGCGTAATTCGCACTGCTGCAACGCTGCTAAAGTCGCCTAAATGTGAAAGCGCTCTTAAAGCCTAAAATATAAGTATGGATAAACATATACGAGTACTTCACTTGAACTTATAATTTCAAGTTGTAATTTAGGTAAAATATTACTAACAAGTACTAGTGGAAATCCTACCACCTACTTTTTGGTTACGGTATTAGGTACATATTAATTATACATTCGAAAACCTTGGTAGGTACGCCGTTCAACTATGTCAATTAACTAACCAAACCAAAACGTCATACAAATTAAGGTGTCTTTCGTGAAAAATTGAAAGTTGATATCCTTGAGTTGTTGTAGTGCAGCGGATGAAATAATTTACAATATACGTTAAATAAGCTTCCTACTGCGTGTGCGCACGTTTCCGCGCGTATTATGGTGTTATAGAAGTTCGAGGTGTTTGCCTTCAGGCATCTTCGGAAGTATAATAATGTAAGTACATTTAGTGACAAAACGTTCACTTTGATATCATCATCATAATCAACCAAAGGACCGAACATAGGCCTCCCCCACGGTTTACCACAGGGACTGTTAGCACGCAGAATACATCCAGTGTGATCCTGCGATCTTTGAAAGGGCGTATGTCCATCTTGTCGGTGGAAGTTCTACTCTACTACTCTACTTTGATCGAAGGGTGTAGTAGAAGGGTTTAGTCGAAGGGTATAGTGGCTAAGAACGCTGGGTTTCTAGGCGTCGCCGCTCTATGGTCCTCGGTATGATTCCCGGTCGGGTCAATGTAGAAATTATTGTCTCGGGTCTGGGTGTTGTAGTACCACTGTTGTGTCTGATTTCCATAACACAAGTGCATTGGCTACTTACTTTGGGATCTGAGCAATGTCCAATATTTATTTTTATTTATTTATTTATGAGGCCTACAGTTAGATACCACGTTTCGGATCAGTATGTCAACACTGGTTAAAGCAAAATGTCAAAAAATTTGCTTTAGACTACAACCGCAGTTTCATTTTAAGTAACTTTTATTTGAAGTAAAAGTTTGTGGTTATTTTTTAAGTTAAGGAGGAACGTCAAAGTGTGATTTAATTATATTTAAGTGATAAATCGAACTCTTTATTTAAGAAGATTAAGATTAAGAAAAAGAAAAAAAACAATCTTTCTAGAATTATTTGAGCTGAGTAACAATTGATATCCATCACACAAAGTTAGGAATGTAAAACAGCAATTATGACTTATAGCCATCTCTATTTCAAAATAAAAAGTGTCTCTACTTTTTATCTCTGCATAAATGTACACATTTTATGACAGTTAATTAACTCTTAGATGATCTAAGTGTTCTAAGGTTTCACTATGTAACAATGCTTAACCAGCAGTCACCAGCAACAGAGTCATTGACATTCTTTATAGATTGGCAAACTTTGTCTAGTGCTAGTGCCACACTTACTTGATATACATGCCAGTGTCTAGATAAAAAATATTTTTTAAAATTAAACTGCCTTTAAAAAACTGACTAAGAAGCTTTTAATAACGCAATCTTATATTTTAGAATGTTTTTAACACTCACAGTGTCATATTTTTTATCAAGCAAGGTTGGACTAACAGCACGGTAGCTCAATATGTAGAGCGTTTAGCCCGGTCAGCCAGGAGGTTGCTGGTTCAAGTCTCGCCCGTGCGCAAATTTTTGGTTTCTTATTTCATCTTTATGAAACTAATCTTTTTGGAGTCGGTGCATGATCTCAAGCTTACCTACACAAACAGGCTACACACTTCAGGCGCCGACTCCAATTCTCCATTTATTTCATGATTTTTAGTTATTACTTATATCTTAAAAACTACTGGCCTGATTTTGATGAAACTTTCACTGCACCCTAAGTTGAGCTATACCTGTAAACCTACCTATAAAGTAAAAAATAATCATCTCGCTATGACTTCTTTTTTACGAGAAATCATGAGACAAATTTACAAAAATACATACGCCTACGAAATTTTGCACACGTATTAGGAAGCCTTAATATATCTACGTAATATTTTTTTATCCAATGCTGACGATATCACATACATACAGGTCGAAATGTCGAATTGACTACCTCCTTGTTTTTTAAGTCTAAAAATATTTAGCAAAATATGTGGCTTAATAATGAAAACCAAAGTAAATACCTTTTCACTCAGAAGTCTATTGAGAGACCTGAATAAAGTTATATTACCGTTGTTGTTGTGACGACCCGTCTGCTGTTGTGGTACTGGAGAAATCGCCTACTACGCAGCGGGTTGCGGGTTCGATCCCCGCACAATACAAACATTTGAGTGCATAACATGTCTGGTTATATTGATCTGGGTGTTTTCTATGTACATAACGTATGCATTTACAAACAAAAAGTATTTAAGTATTATATCCGTTGTCTGGCACCCATAGCACAAGCTTTGAGTAGCTTACTTTGGAACTAGATGGCGATGTGTGGGAATGTCCAAAGGATATTTATTAGCTGCGTCGATCTTAACTCGATAAGCCCACCATCTAAAGAACTTGCCTGAAGTGTGACCACAGCTCAACTAATTTCCACACTGACTACTGTTTACTATTCTTCTCACGTTTGGTCTACCTAAGCTGTAAATCTGATGTCAATCACGTCCTACCCACTTATATATATTATACGAGTCATCGCTGACCGCTTACATATGAGTGAAAAAGTAGGTACCAATATATACTTACGCCTGCCCAAATTTGATTTGGAAGATGACCGAGAGTAGATACTTAATATAGGATACTACAGTTCAATATAAATATGGAAGTTGATTAATCGTGCAGTGGTTTCTGAAATACACATGCCTGTTAATCGGACCAGTAGTTTGCATGCTAGTTATTGGCATGTGCTAGTTTAGCAAATTGCGTCCTTGCATACCCATATTCATACTGTTGAGAATCAGTAAGCTCAAGTGGCAATGGGCAGGGCACATAGCGCAAAGAACATTCATTACATAATTAAATCTCATGAGCCAAACATCATTTCACCCGGTCCTTTTATTTCAGTATCCGAAAATGTCTGCCAAAACTGTTCAGAACAATAGCCTCACTTTCAGTACAATAATATTTTACATGTACATAATATATTGAATGATATTCGTACGCATATGTATGTCCCAATTTCACGGTCGCTTGGCGGCGATCGGAGCGATTGCCACGCGATGTATACTCAATGGCAGATCTAATTTAGATATTATACCTCTTTCCGCAAATACAATGACGAAAAATATGTTATGATACTGAAATAAAATAAAATAGTTATAGTGATATGAGTACCTACTTGGCGCAGTTGGTACCTCTGAATGCTTTGGATGCACAATACATCAGGACAGGACCGTCAGGTCCTGGATTTCCTGGATTTTTACTATTTGTTTATGTATTGATATGTTTAATTTATTTTTTGTTGAAAAAGTGAGTGTTTTGTCATATACAAACTTCATAACATAAATTGCACTTGTAAAAAGCAACTGTGTCCATAGAGGAATCGAACTCTGTGTGTTCCGGTCTCCGAGCGCAACGAGCAACTTAATTTCAAAAATGCTTGACGAAATGCAAGCTTATTTATTTATTTATTTAAAGACTTTATTGCACAAATTTAGTGTACAAAGGTGGAGTTAATGCTAAAAGCATTCTCTACCAGTCAAACCTTTAGGTCATGCAGAAAGGTGTCAACGGGTGCAGTGAAAAGCTTCTAAAGAAAAAAGGAACATAGTAACAAACAATAATCATTTTATCCTATAATAATAAATATTCATATTATAATGTATTATATAAATAGATAAACCTACATTTAAATAGTAACTTTAACTTTAAACATATGCTATAAACATAAATAAATACCATTCATAATACCTATAGTTGCCGATAGATCTTCACTTGTTTTGCTGTATTTAATTGCCTCTAAAACGCACTTAATGCATTATGCATGCAAGTTATCAGTATACTGCAATGTCCTAATTGCATAGCAGTAATGAAATAAACCCTATGAATATAATTTTATCATACTGAGTTTTCAAAACCTACATCTATGCTGCATAATTTTTCGAAATACCGATTTACTCTCCAAGCCTATATTGTTCATTGCCAAGCAACGGTCAGCATCCAGGCACGTGACCTCTTTCTATAAAATTAAAAGTAACTAGTGTTACAGAAATTTGATTGTTTTCAACCGCATAGGTATTATTTAGGTTTAAAGAAATTTATTCCCATAAGAAATTTTACATTTCACTTAAAATGAGATATAACTTAAATATTATGTAATACATTTCACGCATCGGTACTTGCTGCTATATGTAACCGTAGCTTATTTTTAAAAGTATTTAAACTTTCGCATTATTTTAGGTCATTTGGCAAACTGTTATTTAGGTATATACATCACCTAAGTTGGGTAGGTAGTAAAGTTGGTTCACTTGCAAGTAGGACGCAAGCTCATTAAGGCTTTGACTGCCACAAAACTAGATAAAATAAATAAAATATTGTTTGGGGGTCACCGGTGTCCACGATGGCGCTAACTGTGTTAAACCATCCAAAGAATCAGTATTTGAGCCGTAAACTAACTTAAACTCAAATAGGATATTTCTTAAATTAATCTGCTCTCAGGGCGTTTACATTATTAAATAAACGGAGATTAACCAAAATAACTATCTTTCTAACTTTTTCAGCACGTAACAGAAACGAACACCAACACAGGGAATTTATATACTTCTGTATTCTGTATAGCATTAACCTCAAAATTTTAATTCGAAAGTTCAATAAATCGTTTTCATCCAATTAATCGCTTTTGTTACAATTGCCGGTGTTAAATAAAATTTTGCAATATCTTAACTCTTTCACGGACAGTGACCGCCTATAGGCGGGATAACAATAAAATTTCTATTGTGTCTGGAGTACTGTCCGTAAAAGTGTTAATGAATGTCCAGTAAATGTTATTAAAAAAAAACGATTGACCCGGACATGAAGACTTGAGTAAAATGCAAGTAAGGCGTAGTTCTTATGCAAGGATTTATTGTTTGCAAGGCAAGAGACTAACCCTGCTGTCAGATGTAACCAAGCCGCCCATAAGGCCTTTTAGGCTTAACGATATAAGCCGGGACCAACGGCTTAACGTGCCTTCCGAAGCACGGAGATGCTCGTGATGTACGTCACTTATATGGTCGGAATGGTCACCCATCCAAACACGACCGCGCCATAGGTTGCTTCACTTCGTATCGCTACCAAAGCGCTGCTACCACTGCGCTAGGAGCACCTCTTTATGCTTATATAAAAAAAGATTGTCTTAAACTATTTTGATACTAATCAAAACGCATATTAGTAATATCATTTAAGTTACTGTCATGATGTGAAATTTAAAACAATATGGTCATAAGGTTTTTAAATATGAGCAACGATAAACAAAAATTTGAAAGACATTTTTTTTATTATTCTTTATTTTTTACATATAGATCATGGCCATCCCCATAATGACTGCATAATAAATAATTAATAAACTTTATTCCAGAACATGTAAATGATTTATATTGTTTTTTTTTTTGCACCGAATCACAACTAGGATTGTTGAATGATAAGATCTTACTGAAACATGAAATAAAATAAATACTAGACAAGACGAACGGATGTTGATGAAGCATAGATTGCAATACTAGGCCAATGTTGAACAGTGAACTATCAAGGACTTATTCTGTATTAACGAAGTGTATGAGGAAATTGATCTGAAGTTTTTTTTTGCTTATAGGTATTTAATTATGAAAAGCATACCCAGATTAAATTGCAAATGTCGTTTGGTGTTTGCTCTGACATTGAAATATTCGGGTCGCGATCTTTTTTTAAAGGCTAACATGGGAACTGAGCTCCAATCTCATGTTTAGTTTACTCACTTTTAAATAGGTAAAAATAACTGTAAAATGGGCAGTCCACATGATCCGAGGAAAAGATACATGGAGTAAAATAATCACACAATAGACCCCAAGGAATGGAAAAAGAAAGAGAGGTAGACCTTAAAGAAGGTGTGATGACGACATCAGACCAGTCGTAGTATTACATGGGTTAGAGTGGTCATGGATCAGGATGGAGAAGGTTCAAGGAGGCATTTGCAACATGGTAAACTGACACACAGACTGGGACAAAATATTATATGAATTAATATGAATAACATACACTAAGCCATATCCGATTGAAGGCTTAATAAAATAAAAAACCGGCTAAGTGCTAGACGGACTCGTGCACTGAGGGTTCCGTGCCAATTTTAACTAAATTAGGGTTCCACTTACTTCCAGTTAGCCAAAATATCACAATATTTTGTTGACAGCAAAAATAACTTTGTTTTTCATAGTATTTGTATGAAGGACTAAGTTTTATTTGCGTTTGCTGAAAATGTGCTATACTTTAAAAACTACTGGTTCGATCTCGTTCAAACCAATTTTCGTTGAAATTATTTGTAAAGCTCTTAACACATCGTATTTTCTTTTAAAAATTGACACTGACTTCGATCAAAAGTTAGAGGCGATTTTACCACTTTGGAAGTGTCTATCTCCCGAATGTTAGACTTTCAGAAAAAATGGTTTAGAGTACCTCGATGCTATTTTGGGAGACCTATCCATAGCCCCCCCACATCCCATCCCCACATGCATAGATTTGAGCAAAAAAAAAATAGTTTTAGTTTTATGTATTGGAGCCCCCATCTCATGTCATATTTTTTTTTATATGAGAATCGTAAAGCGGTTAGCAAGATACACCTACTAACAAAGTTTTATCTGCGTAATGCTAATAAGTTCAGTTTTTTAAAATCTATTATTCTCGCGTTAAATTGTATTTACAAACTCCTATTTTGTAATGCTACCCATGGACCTATGTAGTCAGTAATAAATAAATTTTGATTTGATTTGATTTGAAAATAAAGTGGCTGTGACATACGGAGGGACAGACAAACAGACAGACAGCCTTGACGAAATTATAACCTTAAAAAATACTGTAAAATACCGATTTCTTTTAAGATATCTTACCTTCATGATCTTTTAGTCTGTGTACAAAAGGCCCTAAGCGATTAGTGACCGGTAGAGGCGTCTGCGTTACGTCACGCACTTACCAACGACTTGCAACACAACTCCTTACTACTTACTACTTTACAACTAATTTATTTTGCCTCCAAACAAGCGCTCTTTTATGCAATGACTAGTGAAATCACGCTGAACGATAATAAAAAGCAAATTAGGTGTATTTTACCGTTTTTGACCTCGTAAGAAAAACAAAGTTCTTGTCACCGAAAAAACCGCTAGAAATGAAAATAGATTACTAAGATGACAAATGAAGCTATTATGTATTCATTTACTGAACATTATACAATAACTTTCATATCATCATCATTATCAGCCAACGGATGTCCACTGCTGAATATAGGCCTCCTCCACAATTTTCAACTGAGAGCGATCACAAACGGTCTGTATCTAGTTTGATCCTGCGATCTTTACAAGGTCATCTGTCCATCTTGTCGGCGGACGTCCAACACCGCGTCTATGGTCATTTTTTTTTAAATACAAATAAAGTAACCGCTTCCTTTTAGAAGACTGTCAAAAATTAGCCAATGCAGCATTAGCTTTACATAGATAAAAGTCAACTTTAAATATTAACGCTCAAGAACTCGTTCAGGAGTACTTAGAACAACAACGAAAATTTGTGGTTACGATGTTTTTTTTACTGCAAAACTATAACTCATTTCCCGTTCGTTGTATAAGTTCTGTGGTCTACAAAATGGATCGCGAAAACGTTTAGTTTATACCAAACAATGAGCAATTGCATCTTCACCAACCGGAAAACGCTTAAAAAGTCTGTTACATGTTTTAACTTTTTATAGACGACTCTGCAATCGAGTAGATAATAATAACAATGTATTACGTATATATGAGTTTGTCTTTGATGCTATTAAAAAGGACGTTCCGAACTATTTGGACAGAGGCGACGGAAACTAAGCATTTGCAACAGGCGGAAATGAATGCTCTACGTAGCATTATGATTGCCACTGGTTCTCAATGTTATAACAAAGCTTATGATTGAGAGTAAAAGACTTTTGTCTAATTGAGAACTCTACGACGATCATTAGAGTTCTCAATTGGAACGTTTGATTGCTCAATCAAACTTACCAATGTACGAAATTTCTATTCATCGTCATCATCATCATTATAAGCCAAAGGACGACCACGGCTGAACATAGGCTTCCATATCCAAAGCTTTCCATAGCGA
Source organism: Pyrausta purpuralis (assembly GCA_963924145.1). Lineage (NCBI taxonomy): Eukaryota > Metazoa > Arthropoda > Insecta > Lepidoptera > Crambidae > Pyrausta > Pyrausta purpuralis. Next base: position 17,441,063 of record OZ001649.1, read on the forward strand.
AATTTCTATTACAGAAGTAAAAATGAATCTTATTGTAGATACTTATTAAAAAAAAGCCGTGTTAGTTACAACACCACTAAACTCGAACAGGTTGACCCATTTTCATGATTTTTACTGTGCTGGATCTGTCTAAGCCCCGAATATAAATAACTATAAAACAGGTCCGGGACGGGATCAGGCCGAGGTTGAAACAAAGTTCGTTTGGTTCGCTAGTCATATTTACAATAAAAATTGCCTTGGCCCCTAACAGGATAATATTATATATTGTTATAGAATAATATCTAAAAATAAAAGCCGTTGTAACGTTGATAGCTAAGGCTGGCTAGAAACGCTCAGTCAGACCTAAATTGACGACCTCCGTGTCTAAGCACGCTGGTTTCGCTGCTCCGCGGTCTCGGATTCGATTCCCGGTCGCGTCAATATAGAAATCAAAATTGTCTATATTGTCTCGGGTCTGGGTATTGTGGTACACCACCGTTGTGTCTGATTTCCATAACACAAACGCATTAGCTACTTACTTTGGATCAGAGCAATGTATGTGATTGGTGTCCAATATACAGGGTGACTTTTTTATCAGTACCGATATTTTGTGTAAAGACTCCACTGATGAATATGAACAACTTTTGCTATGGGGGCAATAGCGAAATCGAGAAAAAAATCAGCTGTTCCATACAAAAGTTCAATTGGCGCGCGGTCAAAATGTATGGAACAGCTGATTTTTTTTCTCGATTTCGCTATTGCCCCCATAGTAAAAGTTGTTCATATTCGTCAGTGGAGTCTTTACACAAAATATCGGTACTGATAAAAAAGTCACTCTGTATTATATTATATAAATGGGATTCCTCATCAAAATGTTGAGAACCGATTCAAAGGAGTAATGCGCATCAAGTACCGGCGAAGTGCTGTAATCATCAGGTTATCGCAACTCGTACGCAACTGCCCGGCACACATAACCACAACCGTACTGTTGCACATGCCACCAATTCACAATGCTCATGTTTACTTTGCTGTTTCACTTGCATGTCTTTGGAAGTGGAGGAAAATGTGAAAATGCACTTTTTGGACGGAAAATTTTGCAGTGATTCGAACACAGATTGGAAGGTTTTTGACGGTGTCTTTGCGAGTGGTTGAAAACAAAAAAACCGGCCAAGTGCGAGTCGGACTCGCGCACTGAGGGTTCCGTGCCTACGTTAACTGAATTTGGGAAACCACTTACTACCACCTTCTTTGACATAGCTAAAATACCACAATTTTTCGATACAAATATAACTTTGTTTTTCATAGTGTTTGTATGAAAAACAAAGTTATGTTTGCGGTTGTTCAAAATGTGCTATATCTAAAAAATTTCTCGTTCGATATCGTCCGAACCAATTTTCGTTGAAAGAATTTGTTAAGATCTACATTATATATTTATTCCAAAATTTACACTCCCTTAGTTTAGAAATTAGATGGGGGGGGGGGGGCCCATTTTACCACTTTGGAAGCGTCTAGCTGTGAAACGTTAGACTATAAAAGAAAATGGTTTTAGAAACCTCTATTTCATTTTGAAAGATCTATCTATAGACACCCGACACGCATAGGTTTGACTAAAAAATTTTTTTTCGGTTTCAGTTTCATGTATGGGAGCCCCTCTTTAAATATCATTATTTTTTATTCTTTGTATAAGAATCGTAAAGCGGTTAACAGGATACGTCTCCCCACCAATTTTCAACAGTGTGATGCTCATAGTTACAGAATAAAGTGGCTGTGACATACGGACAGACAGACAGACAGACAGACAGACAGACAGACAGACAGACAGACAGACAGGCAGACTTGACGAAACTATGAGGGTTCCGTTTTTGGCCATTTGGCTACGGAACCCTAAAAACCTTCTGCAGTAAAGATTTGGAATGATTTATGATGAGACAGCTAGTAGTTCCAAAGCAATAGATAGTCGATTATTTGGGCGTTATTACCGAACACAATGTGATCGACCCATGTACCTACTATTACACAATCTTTATGGTGTATCCTATGTTATCTCTAATGCTACCCAAAGTGTAGATTACATAAACAATTACTTTCTTATCAAACAAGCGGCTAGATACAGTGCTTACCGTTTTTGCCTAGCTTAAATTTCTGACTGGACCAACGAATTATGATCGGCACTTTCATTCGTCTTAAAAAGTCGTCATCACGAAAGCGAAGTTTGTTACGAAGTCTAATTGCAGTCTTAATTGTCACTCGCGTGAATGTTATCAGGTGATCAGCATCCGTATTAGCCGCTGCATACCGGCTTATATGACTTGTTTGATCTGATCTTATGCGCGCGCGCATAGACTGGAACCCGTTGCAAAAGCTTGCTAAATTTTGATTGGCACTTGTTTCTTGCATTCCGATGTAACTGTCACAACCCATACAATAAAGTTACTTAAATATTTGTAGCTAAAAAATTAAAAGAATGAGGATAAAAACTAAACTTAAAATCTACTTATTCAAAGCATTGTAACATTGGGTCGTGGGGAATATTTGCTAAATTGCTGTTTAGAAAAATTGTGCCTATATTAAACTCTGTAACGGCAAAATATAAAGGATAAACATAGCTTATATTTAAAATCGTATCGTTTGATTTTGACGACGATGTTAGTTTTAAGCTTATCCAATTTTCAAAGTTGGTACATACTTATCACTATAAAATGTTACTATGACAAATGGACGCTTTCTTTCGTTTAATATTTGTTCTAATGTATAGTTTTACACCTTTGAAATCCATGAAGACATGCAAATTTGAGTAATCTTTGATTATCCAATTATCGAATAAACTAGGTATAACCTATTTACAATTATAGCACGGTAATTAAAGTCGACATTGCTAGAATTCTAGAAAATATTTCAATAAGCTATGCAAGCCATGTAGATTGTGGCCTTCGATCAAAACTGTTCTGGAAAAACCTAGCACAAATGTTGAGGTAAAACTTCACGAGTCACTCGTATGTAATACGAACAGTATGGAATATTATTATTTAAAAAAACTAAGTAAATATAGTAACATATATAATGTTAGGTAATGGTATTAGGGCCTGTATCACCATCGACAAATAAGCGCTAACTTAAACGTAATACGAAACCAAGTTTAGTATGATTAATTTAAATTTAAATTTCATTAAGTATTAGGCGGATGACGACCAGAATTAGGACATTGCTTGTGAAACAGGCCATTAGAGGATGCTGCATTAATCTATATGTATAGGAGAAATCGTAACTTAACCTGTAAGCGTAACCTTAAACTATAACCTGAACGTAATCATTGCTTAACTAAATAATTATAATATAAGTTACACGATGTACACGAGAGCTCTGCCGACAAACTGTTACACAGTTTGGCCAAAAATCGTAAATAAATATATAGTGCTACTTTTGAAAAATAAATTTTATAAAAATGTATTGCTATATGCATTTCAGCATTGCGCTAATCAAAGTATAAGTGCCCAAGGATCAACTTACCAACAGCAGAATGAAACATTTCATTTACCCGCACTACTTTGATCCATAACTCGCTCGCACTATCAAGTACTTATATCGATGTACTTTCTACTCAAACATCTCGCTCTTATACTATCACCATTGCCTTATCTTCGACACAATTTTTTAGATCCATTTAGCAAAGATGGGACCACAAAAATCTCCATGACGACACCATACTCAAATTTGGTCTACCTTTGACGCATAATCGCCTTGTTTCATCAAAAAGATGACCTTATATGCAGGAAAAAAGCGCGCGCGCCCTTATGCGCATGCGTACCTCGTAAACTATGCCAGCGATTTCTCTGTGAGAGGAAGCACTGGCTTCGGCCAGACTAAAACTGATATAATCAACGCAATTTGCTTATCTATTATGAATCTTCTGTTTGAATGGCCTTAAAGACTATGCAGTTATATCAACTATGAATACGAGTATTGACGATGACACTTTAAATGCGAAAAGGAAATCTAGTCAGCGTAAGATTTCTACACTGATTAGTCCATTCATAAAATATAAATAGCGCTTTCTGATGACTGCGTAAATTAACACGATGAATTCATTTACTCGACCAATTTCTGATACAAGTCTCACCACAAATATTTAAATATACAAAAAAAAACATACTCCGTGGTAATTTCAACTGCACCAACCAGAACAAAAACAATACGAACCACCTTTTATTTAACTGGAGTGCTCTAACAACTACCTGATAAAGTGAAAGATAAGTCTTAGAAACTTACAAAAGCAACAGTTTGAAACGAAGACAATATGGGCCTTAAAATAATTTATTTGTTCTCACGCCAGAAACAACACGAGATGCGCTCAATGGGGCGCTTCCTGCGTATTGTCTGGTCTAGCATTTGAGATTTGGGGCTCTACTCTGTTAGACTATGATCATATTTTTGGTGCTAGCTTTTTCTGTCACTCCTTCAAACTTAAAGGTCTCAGCAGACTTATCGAATCGGAAAAGGAACGTCATCGTCGTCCGAGAGCTATCCAAAGCGAGGCGATTCCGTTACAATTCCGATTGGTGTGCATTGCAGTTATGGGGTTTAATCGAAATAATAGTCAACGACTCGAGTTGATACGGTGAGAATCTTTTTTCGATTTGAATGACTGCTATGACCTAGAGCTCTATTTTGAATTACTCGCGTCAATATTACGAAGGATTCCTTCTAAAAGGGTTTCAAAAGCAACGAAAATCATTTATGTTGTCGTTAGTGCTTATAAAGCGAGTTATGAGTTTTAAAAATCATTCTTGAGTGAATTTTATCCTGTTTTCATTCAGAAATGAATCTTTTATCAACGAAATCACACGCCATATTGAAGCGATGATTCAAAAAAGGGTCCCTGGCCTATGCGAGTGAGCGAGATAGCTGTAGCTTAACATACATACAGACGTGTTTGATTGAAGTAGGGCCTCTGAAGTTGCTTGCGAGTTGAACCACTTATTAGATAACTAGAGATAACATTTACTTGAAAGATATACGGATAACACGAGATAAAAGATTGTGAAGTTTACACTAGAAGCTTTATTTAATGAGCTTTCTTCACTTGTAAGTTTATTTTATCTTTTAAAGATTCTAAAAGTGTGGCGGAATAATAGAGTTGGTTTGAAAATATAATTCAAATGCATGATCTCAAGCTTACGTTCATCAATAGTCTACGAACCTACGTACATCATTCACCGACTCCAAATAAATTTGTTTCTTCTTAACAGAGGGCAAATGTGTTATTTTGAGCTTTTTAGTCATTTTTTGAAGGCGGTTATTTTTTTTTAAATTTTATCTGAAAATCATAGAATATTTTTTATTTTATTTTAATGAGTTTTAGTAATATCACCCATATCTCAAAAACTACTAAATCATTTAAATGAAACTTTTACCGTTCCCTAAGTTGAAATATACCTAAAAAACTAATCAAGAATCATCTCGCTATGACTTCTCGTTTTCGAGAAATCCGTGGACAAACATACAAACATTCCTATACTTAGGAAATATTACACACGTGTTTGGAAGCCTTAATAGATCTACATACTTAAATATTATCAAATTCTAACGATATCACATACACGCATATTGAACTGATTAACTCCTTTTTTGAAGACGGTAATGATATGAAATATTGTGTACGAAAATATATTGGAACAATATCAAACTATTCTAGACACTTAATTTATAAAAAAAAAAAATACAACAAGAACATAACTGAATAATATAACGCAATCTAAATGTGGGTACTTGTATTAACCAAACAGGTATTACCTTTAAGCTGTTAGTTAGATAATAATGCTAATTTATTTAGTGAATGTTTGTGTGTAAATTATTGCATATAATATTAACAAATTTCAGTGCAATAAAAATGCAAATTAAATAAACAATTAACAGTTACAATAATGCATTTCGCAGAATAATTCGAAGGGATTTAATTGACTGGCGCGACAGTCGATCTTATTAAAGTGATATATTGTTAACGAACGAAGAGAGCTACTATTTCACACGAAACCGAAGCGTTGAGTGGGTGCAAAACTGACACGTCCTCTATAGATGCCATTAAAAATAATTACTGTACAGGAGAACTGACCCGACTTTGCACGGATTTAATTATATAAAAGATAAATAGGCTAATTACATATCAGTCAAAATAATGTAGGGACGAGCCTGTGTGTTAGAACATCCAGATAACAAATTAATAATAATAAGAAGTTAAAAAATAATAGTAAGAAGTTTCGGTGTTACAGTTAATTAATTGGTGAATAAGATTAGACATAATAAAGTACTTAATTATTTTGTAGTCATCAATGAGCGAAAGAGTTTAATCTTCATTTAGTAAGTAGACGTTCTTAGGCGGAAACCTCAATTAATTAAGTAACAATAAAAATTAGCACTAACGTATCGTTAGTAACTGTTTACAAAAATATCGCTGTTGTTAGTATTTAGCATAGACGCTTGCTATGAATATCAATGATTTTCTATGTGGAAAATAGAGAATATCTAGCACATTATTGTAGAATGTGATGAATTCCAAGAGGAAAGGGAGTTTTATGCGAAAATACAATATAAATTCACATATTTTAGGAGCCTTCAGCAATATTTTAGCACAACCAACAAGTGAGGCGGCTCCTTGTAAATATAATTTTCCGCCATTTCCTTCTCTCTTGGTACTTGTCATTCATTGTGTGAGATTCAATGGGACTGACATTGCAGACACTGGTAAAAGCCTCCAAATAATATAGATTTAAAAAATACTATCAATGATACCTTAACTGATACCGAAAGGTTATAAATCTATGACTTATAGGACTTGTTTTCATGTAAGAAATATTATTACAAATAATTATTAATCGTATTTAATACTCCCACAAACAGTTGACTTAACTAGTTATGTCATGTTTTATAATTATACTTACGCCAACAATTACTTTCAAGTTCAACAGGTGTTTTACTACTGTGCTCTACTAGGTTGTCACACAATTAATTTTATTGCTGTTTTTTTTATAAAATCCTTGTCCGAATTTCATAGCACTAACTCGTTAATCCAAGGTACGACCAAGTTACTTCACAAACAATTTATTTACAGGTCTGAAAGAGCTTTAGAAGTCTCAGAAATGGCTGTCGTTATCTTATAAATCTTACTTATGTCATTTTGTGTTTATGTCAACTCAAGGTGGTACTTCACCAGCATTTTTAATTTTCGTTTTGTATCGTCTTCGCATAACTTGATGTCCTTCTGCTGTCAGTGAACTTATTTATCAACTGGCTACGCACTTTATAACGTCTACACATTAAACGGCTCATATTAGAAAAAAAAATGTAATTTATCACTTACGCCACTTAGTCTTAAGATTAAATGCTACAAAAACCGGCACTACTCATCAACGGTGTGAATCGTTACATTCAACTTCGATGCGACTCGCATTCAAATGAGTTCAATTAGGATAACATGTGCTTGATTGTGCAATGCCTTCACAATTAACTCCATCTGTACATAAGTACTCCTTAAGGCAAAAGGTAACGAAATTGTTCCTAATATGTCGCATTACAATGAGGGTCGCTTAGTCAAACGGAAGAGACAAGAGGAAAGCCCAGGACGCGTGCATGTAGCCTTGTGGCAGCCTTGTTCTTCGTTTGCCTCTATTTAACAGCCTGCCCTTGGTAGCGGCCTCAGCAGTGACAGTTCTAAAAACTACTAGGTCTATGACTTGTTGGGCAATTGCCATTAATTTTGTGTCACAACAGCATCGCAGGTAGAATAGAATCGAGCAGCTTTTCTTTTGTTGATAATAATTATTACCGTTGAAATGGCATCGGAAGACCAAAAGACTTAAAGTAACTAATTATCAACAAGCACAAAGGCTTGATGTGAATGATCTTAATCTTGATAAGGTGGATCAAATATGAGGGTTTAAGAGAGTCTTTGAAATCAATCATGATCAGTTATTAGTCATACTGCGATAATAACTTTTGCTCTTTTGCTATCTAGGTAAGGTCATTCAAGTAACTAAAGTTTTTCATATTCTATTACATAAATGCGTACTAAATATTCTGTGCGTGCAAAAGCGTATTAATAACAGAAAATAATAGTCATAAAACCATTACCTACATTCGCAGCTTTAGCATCGAATGTATGTAATATCATTATATGATCGACCTTTTCCCAGTCACGTAACTGCCATGTGCCTACTTCAATCTAATTGTATTAAATTTTTATACTGAAGGTCAGTCTCTTAGATTTTAATTTACGCATAATTTGAGTTGTTACCTACCGCTAAATAATGATTTGTGTAGAGCTTCTTATCATTGAGTTACTATGAAACAATTTCCTATTCGTAAAAACCGAAATCTTAAAACTCAAAATTCTTTATTTTATTAGGTTTCGGTATCAAGACAATGGCAATGACAAATATACCTATAAAATAATAAAAAATAAAAACCAACACTCACTAGGTATATCTATATTGTAGTCTCAATAAATGGTAAATACTGGTCTGGTTATAGTTCCTCACATTCGTTTACCATTAATCAAGCTTTTGATAGTTTCAACTCCTACTTGCAAGTCCTATCAACTCCTGAGCAAATATGATCGAAAACTATGCTAAACGATGACCGATTTGAACAGAAACGACAAACTAAAACTTTTCGAAATGGGATTTAATTCGACACAGATTTTATGTTTAGGTATCGAACGCGTAGCTCTGGTGCACTTGTATCTACTTCAATACAAAAAAAATAATAGTCTAATTCTCAAGATGAACCTACGTTTGTAACGACTTGTCCTTTATTTTAAATAGGCCAAGCGGACCGCACATCTTGTGGGTATTACAGACATTGTATACAAAGCGAAGAATACAACCTGCAATGTAATCGAGTGGTTATGGATCTGCGGTTAAGTTGCACCGTGAAGGCTTTACACGTTACAATATACGTATCCTAACTCAATTTATTTGTGGCAGCAAACAACATTTAAAGAACACTTGTTTTATATACCTACGTTTATCCTGCCTTCAAATTAAGGACATGGCTAATATGATATAGGCACCTTACGTTTTCAACCTTACGGTCAAAATATAGTGATACGCTTCTATGATCAAAATAAAACGTCATAGTGTTAGGTCCTTTAATTAGTAGATATATACCCTCCCAGTGATAATTTTTCTGTTGGTAATGTTTTCTTGATCTTTCTTTTATTTGTGAATTACTTAGTTTTGACCAATAAAGAAAGTAGTTAGTAACTACACAGATTATTGAGATAGCTATGTGCCTATTGCCCGCATATCAGGTATACACATTTATGTTAAAAACTCATCCTAATGAAAACTGCATGCGTGTTTACTTTGACGGAACCTTGATTTTTTATTACAATTATTAGTATGAGATATCATGCTTTAAATTATTTTTACAAAAACTCATAACGAGTAAACTCATAAGAACGTCACGATACTTAGATATGTTACAATGACTGATTTTAGCGTGAATAAAAGCGTCATTTATTTATTTGTAAATACGGCGATTACATTTTGCATTAGGTACTTTGAAAAAAGATGTAGTCAAAGGTAAATAGAAATCTACTTATCGGTGTGATAATAGTTGGTTATTCATAAAGAAACCTACCACTTTTGTCAAATCATCTCAATGTTATTACGAGGGTCAAACTGAAAGTTCTTAGAACTGGCCACTTATAAACAAAATAAATTAAAAAAAATATTCTAAAATTTGAAAATAGAACTCTTTGCCAATATTACTGAGTATATATTTCATTCATTTGTCATTTGTTTTACGATTTGGCGGCAAATTGCAAATTGTCTGTGTCACGTCAACATGAATTTAACACGAGAAAATTTTCGTGCAAAGATTTTTTATGACTTTCGATGTCATTTAAGTCAACAAGAAAGTTATGATAGACTACGATTGGCCTTTCACGATGAAGCCCCATCTCGTGCGACTGTTTACAACTGGTTTAATGAGTTTAAACGTGGTCGCACTAATCTCACTGATGATGTACGTGAGGGACGGCCTTCTACGGCGACGACTGAAAATAACATTTGTGTTGTGCGGCGTATGATAGAGACTGACAAAAGAGTATAACCTATCAGCAGATTCGGACAAGCTTAGGCATCGGTATGAGTCAAGTGCACAAAATCCTCCACGAACATTTAGCGGTCAGGAAGCTTTGCGCCCGGTGGATACCTCATAATTTGACTAAGGCTCAAAAACTCCATCGTGTGGATTGGTGCCGTAAAATGATTGAAAGATTTAACGGAGGTGACTCAAATGCTGTGTTCGACATACTAACAGGTGACGAAAGCTGTATTTACTGTTATGATCCTGAAACCAAAAGACAATCTGCTCAGTGGGTGTTTCCTTTCGAGGAGTTGCCAACTAAAGTGAAGAGAGATCGAAGTGCGGGAAAAAAAATGGTGGCCTCGTTCTTTGGAAGGATAGGTCATTTCGCAACAATTGTGTTAGAGGATCAAAAAACAGTTTCTGCAGAATGGTACACTACCAATTTTTTGCCACTTGTCTTGGAAAAAGTTCGAGAGAAACGACCTCGCAGTAGGATCCTCCTTCACCACGACAACGCCTCGTCGCACACCGCCAAGCGAACGATCAACTATTTGGCGACATCAAACGTTGAATTACTGGGTCACCCGCCGTATAGCCCCGACCTCGCGCCTTGTGATTTTTATTTATTTCCAAAAATTAAAGAAAAACTTAAAGGAAAGCGGTTTATGAAAGCTGAAGAAGCGGTGGCTGCGTATCGCAATGCCATTGAAGAGACCCGTAAGGACGAGTGGGCAAAGTGCTTTTCCCAGTGGTTCCATCGCATGCAGCGGTGTATTGACGTCAATGGACAATATTTTGAAAAGATATAATAAAACTAATAACTGGCTAATGTAATCAGTTTTTGATTTTCTAAGAACTTTCAGTTTGACCCTCGTATATCACACGAGTTGAATAACTTTTATATCCGACATGTAAAATACTGTCTCAAATGATATTGAATGGCTATTTATTATTGAAAGATGATCTTACACGATATCGATGCAGCTTTCACTGGTCAGATTTGATTAACTTTCGACCATCTAAACTGAAAGCATATTTGGATCTCTCTTTAAATTTATTATGGTCACGTACGGTGTTTATAATCATTATGTAGGCTGAAACAATAGAGCAGAATGAAATATGCCAAAAAATATAAAAGTTAGTTTAAAGAAGACAAATAAGTGGTACATAATAAAAAAATATAACTTAAAAAATAAAACTTCCTTAAAAACTGTCCAAAAAGCTATTGTAACGCAGATGTTATATTTAGGAGAATCAAAAATATTCTGAGTCGATGCATGAAGTCAAACTTACGTACACCACAACAGTCTACAACACACTTATTTTTATTTCATGATTTTTAGTTATTATCCATATTGTAAAAACTGCTTGACCGATTTTGATGAAACTTTCATTGTACCCTAATTCAAAATGTACCTGAATGAGCTATAAAAAATATCTTACTTACATCTTTCGTAAGTGTATGACTTACAAACATACACTTACGAAATTCGGCGAACGTGTTTGGAAGTCTTACTAGTTCCAACTATACAAACATATACATTGAATTCATAACCTCTTTTTTTTTGAAGTCAGTTAAAATAAATTAGTGTTGAACATAAATAAACTTTAGGCTGCATATGACAAAAAAAGGAGTACAATATCCTTTAAATAAATAAATATCCTTTAGACATTCCCACACATCGCCATCTAGTCCCAAAGTAAGCTACTCAAAGCTTGTGTTATGGGTGCAAGACAACGAATATAATACTTCAATACTTTTTGTTTGTAAATACATACATGATATACATAGAAAACACCCAGACCAATACAAACAGACATGTTCATGCACACAAATGTTTGTATTGTGCGGGGATCGAACCCGCAACCCGCTGCGTAGTAGGCGATTTCTCGACCACTACACCAGACGGGTCGTCAGTAGAAGTACTGTAACACCAAGACTAAATATACCTAAGACTATACATCCTATACATCAATAAGAGATGTATACCTCAATTTTCGTCGTCATTTTGACATTGTTTTTCAAATTGGTCAGTTTTCAGCTAGTACTATGTTTTTAAAATAAGAAGGGGTAGAGGTCAGCAAGTATGCAACATACAAACCTATAAACAAACCTATTCTTCGGCTAGAGCTACACGCTATAGCTATATTACCTACTCCTGAGTGACATCGCCTACATTTCCGAGTAAGCCATACAAAACTAACGCACTTAACGTAATGGCAAGTGAATAAATGCAGATATACTCAGCGGCTAATTCTGCAAGCGTTAGCGAAACTCATCATGTCAAAGTGGCCGCGACGCTTGCGCGGGCGCACAGCGGTATTGCGTGTCGGTAATTAATGCTACATATTAAGAACATTAGAAAACACGAAAAGCTTCGAACACACTGCTAGCGGTTGTTAAATTATAGCATATAAATAAATGGCGGTGATAAGTATTTGAGTTTAGCTTATAACTTCACATACAATATACAAATTTAGAACACAGATTCTAAGATCCGTGTCCGTATCCAAATCCGATCTAATACATTATTATATTTACAACTGAATCTGTTTTTAAAACAGCCTAAAAGGCTGAGTATATAAGAGGCTTCAAAACATTTTTAATAAAATGAATGTGCTATTCAGATCACAGACTTTATTAAATAACTTTACACTGTGGTAGAGTTGGTCAAAATTAGTCCTATGACAATTGCCAATCACAGAAACTGACGAAAGGAAGTTTCTAACCTTTAGCAGAGAGAGGGGCATATTATTATGATATGTATGACTTATTTCGCTAGTTTTAACTCGATCGTCATTAATTACTCTTTACTACTTAACTCTTTCCGGCGCGGTATCCCAGACACAACAGATTTTTTATTGTTTTACGGCTATAGCCGTTCACCGCGCCGAAAAGTGTTAATGAACGAATAAATTTATTTATATTCTGCACGTAGTAAATTTATTCTCGGTCCGATTTCATGCAGTCAGGCCCAATTTGTATTATTTGTATCAACAACGTGTCGACACTGATATAAAATAATTGTATTGTGCCTCACGCAAAATAAATAGTATTATAAACACCTAACTCATTATCAGTTCTAATACAGTAATTGGATATAATTGGTTCGAGTGCAGATAGTTTCCTTTCGAACAAAGGCCTCACGTGCAATTGCAGTTCTAAGAACTATTAACTTATAGTTGTTCAAATCATATCAGTGTATCAGATTACGATGTGTATTCAAATTTGGGTCTCTCTGTCTCTCGCTCTCTCTCTCTTTGCTTTTTTTTTGGACTTCAATTTAAATATCGATAATTACAGGTATATGTAGTACAGAACGGATCTACTTTAAAACAGCATAAATCATTAAAGCCTAGCTAGCCACAGCAGAGAAGACTTTGTGTCTTGATCTACAGCTACATCTTTTTTCTAAGAACATTCGCGTTTCTGATTCTATTTTGTTACCCAGATAGAAATATACTATAATAAAAAAAACGCCTTATTCCTGAAATCCAAAAAACCTGAATTTACTGACTGAGCTTTATTGCAAAATACTCTTTTCTATCCGAGCATTATTCGTGTGTTATGTGCCTTAGTCACTATAGTTAGAGATTAGACCCGACTAACTGACTTTCCGACCTCTGCAATCACGAAACGCACAATTACATAACACCACTAAAACGCATTATAAAAATTGCAAGTTGTATTTTACTCAGTAATTATTCCGTATAATAAGCTGTAAGTGGTAATTATTTTGTCTTAGTTAACTGCCTGCTGCCACATTGAGTGGAACGCCTTAGTTGGTTTTAGATAATGGCAGGTCAACATTTTGTTTGTATGACCTAAATTACTATCAAATTGGGCAAATGTTTTGATGAACTTTGTAACGCGATAAGGGACAAAGGAGTCCTAGAGACTGCATTATAAAGAAACTAAAAGAAGAAATTAGAGGCGTCTTATCAATTTAAAATCTGTAGAATAACGAGACTTGACGCCGACTAACATTCTCTACTTAAATTTTACCCGCCAATAATAAAGTAAAATATACGTAAAAGAAAGTCGTCTTAGTCGTCTCGAATCGAGAACGGGGGAACCGATTTTTATAATTTTTATTGTGAATTGGCCTCAAATAGAATAATAACCATAACCATAAAACGGGGCTGGGGAGGGACGGGGCCGGAGGCGAAACGAAATTCGCTGGGACGTAAACCAAAGCAAGGATTTAGGTACTTCTAGTTAGCAATTATGATCATATCAGTAATTAACTTAATAACAATTCTATGAGTATGACTCGTTAGTATATAGGTATGTATGTAATTACTTAAGTGCTATACAGGGCGATGATCCATGTAATAGTCATTTTCTAGAATCCTATTAATGACATGGTAAATTTTTAAAGAACCTACAATCCTTTATTTTGTAGGACCTTTAATGTTAGACACATTTGTGTGAAAAGCGTTGTACCAGTGAGAAGTGTGTGGCGGTGTTGATTTAAAAATAAAATTAGCCAAGACAGCTAATTTTTTGGGCCTTGGGACACAGCATTTTGAAATGTGAGTGTAAATGCATTATTTGATATACATCACATACAGTTAGACCAAATTTAATATGCTTGTTTATTTTATTCGTGTTTTTGTCATCAAATATTCAATAACCGTAGATGATAACATTTACGGCTAGTTAAGTACTTTTAACTATTTTACCTCTGAGCAAGTAGTTTATCTTATAAAAAGTATCTACTTTAGAAAATTACGAAACACGGCCCAAGTTCAGTCACAGTAACCCGTGTCAAGGTGGTGTGTAATCGACTATGATTTCAGCCGGTTATGGTGACTTTGTCTTTAGAAAATATATTTGTCTAAATATAAAACGAAATTTTTTACCTATTACCTAAGTTGTTGTTTCTCAATTTGAAGGAGAAACAAATACTTTCGTACTTTTTATGAAATTCATCAAGCTAGCTACTTACCGCTATTGAAGTGTGGATGTTTCATTGAAAGATCAAGTCTATCGTCCATTCATCAGAAATACTAGCCTACAAATTTATTTTTTATAAAATTCCGTTATTAATATGGAACATGCAAAACGTGAACATACCTACGTCTACAGTTTTAAAAGTATTTTTATCTAGGTTTAATTATTAGCAATTATTAAAAACATAATAGCATAACCAATGCAAAACATAAGGAAAACTCAAAAACAAATAAAAGCCTTGTTAAATGGTATCTTGTAACATTGTATCATGGTTGTGGCTTTTTTACTTTCAAATAACTAAAACCAAATCCGCGTTTCGTTTAACAGATAAGCTGTAAATGATACCACCTGATATAATCTGTGTTACACTTCAAAGGTTATACAACAATTTTTACATAATAAGGTTCTAATACCGGTGTTAATACACAAAGAAATCAGTTGATTTTATTATTTAAGCGTTTTAAAAAACGAGCAGATATGTGTTATAAATATTAATCTTCATTATGCAAACTATCCCACGAGTTCATACTAACACTTTCATTCATAAAAATGTTTAAAACAGCGTTCAATATGCATGAGTGAGTCTCACGTAACAAGATTGCAAAATTCTGCAAAAAAAAAAGACCGTTGACATAATTTTGTTGCTTTTTTATTCAAATTGACAATATTCGATTAAATATTTTTTGAAGAAATTATTCTGTACTACCGAATCTGCAGTAGTGAATACGTAAGGTTTTTGTTTTAGTGTTTCACTTCTTTAGCAATTGTGACAATATACTGTTCTTCGAACCCGATCCAAAAAAGACTAAAATTTTACGCTTAAAATCTAAAATACATACTTGTAGCTTATCACAATCATGTAGCTTACTAAAGCAGAATCTCAAATAGCATAATTATGCATTAGCATACTTACGCAATTTTGATCAAATTCAGCAAATCACTTTTTTTCCCTCGCACCCTTTAAAAACATTTGCAAAACGGACCAATTGCCAATACTCCTTGCCTATCATGTGTGGCACCGTCCCGTTATTAAGTGGTTGCTGTCGTGCATGAAAGTTGACCGACCTTCCGCAAATTCCATATTAATTAATGCAACAACTGTATACCAATAGTACGCCAAGCGAAATGGCATTGACCGCTGTGTTTACTTTCTAGTGCGCGCGCGCCACATAGAAGTTATGTAAGCGTTTGACATTATTGCTGAATCAGTATTAGAGATACTGATAAGATGAACCGATGCTGTACCTCTCAGGTATGTAGCACGAGAAATCTCAAATAAAACAGCTAGGCTTGAAGTATATTTTGCAACATCCCACCCTATATTTTATAGATTAGTAGACGGACTATTAATATGTCTATGTTCCCTACCCAAGTTCACGGGGCCCCTTTTGTAGACATAACAATTAATGTCACTAAAAACCTACAATAAAGAAAGAGACAGAAAGAACTAGAAATATATAAACATCCTTACAAAAAGACATCAACGCGTTAGGTATTTACGTTTTCATTGACAATTAGTATTATAAAAATATTTGTTAAAAAAATGGCAACAACGGCAAACACCTTGATGGCGATCGGTTTATTCCATTTCAATACCACTAACTAATATCAGCGATTTTGATTACACAAGTTATGAATAGATCTGACAATCAGTCGTAGTAGTCGTACTTTACGAGCTTAACAAATAGTTTTTGTTTGAGAAGAACTCTATATGTAGGTTAAGAAAATGTAGCCTTCCGATATTATTAGACCCGTCAAAGTTCAAAGTATTATGCAAACAAGTAAGTAACTCCTTTCACTGGAGTGCATCTCAGGTTACGAGTGAGGTAAGGAGCAAAAACAAAGTTGGTTTATCGTATAAGTCTGTGATTGCTTTAAATTATGTCACAGTGCACTTGGACCCTTTAAATACTGTGCTATTTTAAGCATCGGTACAGTCGCGATGCAGAAGCTGAAAATTGTCAAATTATGCACTGGATTTTGGCGACTGCATAGATGCTAAATTAAATCTGTTAATTGCGCGAGACGCTGAAGCGCGTTTTCAAAACTCTCGACTGCATCGTTGCTAAAAGTCGCAGTGTGTACAGGGTCTACAGAAAGTCTACAAACAGACACAAATAAGCTTACCAAGTTTTTTTATAAAAAAAAACATTTACCTACGCTAACTCTACATTTGGTCGCCAAATGACTTGACTTCAAAAACATATTTGTTAAAATTATCGAGTTATCCATAAATTTCGGGAATAATCTTTTCTGAATGCCAACCAAATAATCTTTTGGTATAATTTTCCTTAACCCTTAAAGATGCTTAATCCTTATTTACGTTTGAAAACTTAATTTACACCTGCTATAATGTTATAAATTGCTTTGGCGGTGAAAGGCGCGTGGTCAAGGAGTTCCACACCGTCAGCTGAGTCTCTTATCTCGAAGTGCAGACACTGATTCGTATCAGGTTTTGAGGAAAAACGTTTTCAAATCACGTGTGGTTAACGTTAACCTTTCTAGATGAATGTTAAAAAGTAAAGGGAATAGGGTCCATAAGGTTACTTGGCACTCGGATTGGATTTTTTTACTGGATCATAGTTTTAGGTATCTAAATGAGCTAAGGTGAGTGTTGTCTCTTATGCTTTGAAAGCATGTAGATAATATTTTGGAAACCGACGTCGATCTAGACAACTAAACGCAATATGATATGACTAAACGGGCTACCTAATTTTAACCAACCTCAAAAAAGGAGATTTTAAGTGCAGCCAGATAGTCAAACGAAGTAACGGTATCAATTTGACATCGAACACCAGAGTTGATTGATGAAAAAAAGTACAAAGATGCTAATTGCAAGTTAACTGTCGCAATTGCCGCACAAATACTTTTCGACGACCCCTGTGGAGCGCTTGAACGCTTGCTTTAGAATGGATAGACGGATATTACGGTTTCTTATTGGTATCTTTGTGATGATGTGACTCTATTTTTATGGTAGTAACCTATTGTACCTATAACTAAATAGTAAAGGAGTAGGACAGATTATTGTATACGATTCGTGAAGTTAAAGTTAATTGAGTAATCATAACGGAGCCAGTAAGTGTAAGATGATGATCATAATGCTGAATTTAACAAATGAAAATTAAAATCATTATTAATCAAGCTTACGTACACTAACAGTATACCCACACATATCATGCACCGCCACCAAAAGAATTTGTTTCTCCCAAATAGAAGATGAAAGTCGTTTTTTGAAGACACTGCATGAACTAAAAAAAACATGTCGGTCTATGACTACTACTAGGACTTGAAATCCTGCGACGGATACTTACACAAACATACAAAACCTACACTTACGAATTTTGCTCAACACACTAAAATTTTATTGAATTCTGACGA
Organism: Pyrausta purpuralis; assembly: GCA_963924145.1. Classification (NCBI taxonomy): domain Eukaryota; kingdom Metazoa; phylum Arthropoda; class Insecta; order Lepidoptera; family Crambidae; genus Pyrausta; species Pyrausta purpuralis. The sequence continues at coordinate 17,459,466 of OZ001649.1, forward strand.
TATCACATGCATACAGCTCGAATTGATTGCCTCCTTTTTTTAAAGTCGGTAATAAAACTATGCCGAGCAATTGTAACTTACTTTTATATTTACTTGAGAACCACGTGTTTGTTTCGCTAAGTAGTTACTTGTAAATTGTATATCATTTTGTTTGAAGCAAATTAGCGACATGCAAACTGTTAACTGGTATTGGATGATAATAATTATATCGTAGCCATAACAAAATGTTTTTATTTAATTGTCGTTTCGTTTCTTGCAAAAACAAAAGATTAGCTAAGATTTAAAATACCTATTTTAATGCCATCGTGCTACGACAGAAATAAAATAATTGTGATTTTTTAAGACTCATCTCCTAAACTTCGAGATAATAAGGAACCTACTACTTAAAATATTATTTACCCAAGGAATTCCTTTAAACGGTTGTTTGCAAAGGATATTGGAACGTTAAGTTTTCAATATTTGTCTTTAAACTGGTTTAAGGTTATCAAATGGTACATAAGAGTGAGCAAACTTGGATTACATTAAAAATACGTTTTTACCAGCAATTTTGGCGGTTACTAATTGCACTGTTGTTTGAACGACATATTTTCTCGCCAACATTTTGTGCGCGTTACTTTTCGCATGAACTTCCAATACATCCTTCACTTCAAGTAGTTACCACTAAAAATTAAAGACAGGAAGACCAAGACTAAGCTTTATGCGTGAAGAAAGCATCATTTAAACGTTGCGTATTATCAAGAGGTCAAGAGAATAGCGGAAGAGCGAAAAGAATGGAAAACTCCCTTCGACAAGAGCCTAGCTCTTAAGTTTGATAATAATTATCATGTATTTATATACATTAAAATCTTTAATACTGGTTCACTTATCTAAGAAATGCAAGTGACCACCATCAGTGCCCAAGTATTGTTCATTGCCTTAAAATTTTATAACAATTAATGTTCTTTGTTACAGATGGGCTGCAAACTAACCTTCGTAGATGACATCCTCAACAGATCGTTCTACAAGCTCGGCCTCATCGTCGGAAGACAGCCTGGCTACTTCATCATCATACCAGTTCTCCTCACACTCCTCATGATCACGGGATACCAGCGAGTGCACTATGAGATGGACCCTGAGTACCTCTTCTCGCCAGTCAGTGGACAAGGAAAGCTGGAGAGACGGATAGTAGAAGAACACTTTAAAGTGAACTACTCGCATAGATTTAATGTGGGCAGGATTACTAGGCCAGGTGTGTACTACTTACTTTATTCTTTTTTAAATTAAGTAGAGGCTAACACATCAGGTTACCCACTTCTGTTTCAAACTAGCCCTTATTACAGCTGAATAAGATACCGCAGTGTTTACCATGACGTGGTGTTGTCCGTTCATCATAACATAAGCGTGCCCGTATACCTTTATTTATAACAAACAAAATTTCATGCCAGCCAATAATATTGTGTGTCTAGCCTAGAGTCTTGACTAAAAATATCAAAAGTACTGTCACTGTAAATTAATATTGAATTTAACTAATCACACATGGCATAAGTACTGAATATAATTAACCTAATAAGTATGACCATAAAACTTAAATTTCATCAGGTAAACAACGATTACTCCTTGAAAGTATAGTTGTTAAACTTCTGAACAAAGTCAGATTACGAAGTTGAATTGTATGGACAATTTAACATTAAAATAATCCATTATATCATCAATATTAAATTATTTCAAATAAACGAGTACATACTCACTTCCACTAATAATTTATTTCGTGCTTAAAACTTCGGTAGGTAGGCATAAATCATTCAAATACATTTCCTCTGCGTAAATGAGTTACGGACCTATGTTGGTACCTAATTTGTTATTGTAACTTCTAATAAAGCGAATTATCTCAGCGAAGATCTAGTACTTGTTTATAAATTAGTAGAATTACGTATTATTTTATTTCGAAGACACTCTGAATGACCAATGATGGATTAAAACTTACAAAAACCTTATTCATGAGGAGCAACAAAAAAGTAACTGTATTTTACAAAATCCGCATTATAATATTTAGCTAATAGAACCACTGACATAGTGGACTACAAACTGTTATATATTATGTGCGACCTGTGCCCTTAAAGTCATAAAACATCGTATCACAGTGATTGTATACCGATGCTTGCATATTGAACAGACACCGCAACAGCCGGGACGCATAATAAGGATTCTAATCGATTTATTATTATCGATTCGTCATACACAAAGATGGATCACCATACCGAATGAATATTATTAACCAACAAAAAAGTGGTATCTATAGACTCGCTTTTTAATGAAAATATAAATATTTAATCGTTTATCGCCTATAATTTCCGTCATTGTAAATCTTTTTTAAGGGCATTTAGCTTAGATAAAAATGTTATCTTCATTATGATGACTAAATTCGATAATAATATGGCTCTGATGATGATATTTAATTACGAGTATATAACATTCTGCGTTAAACGTAAAAATGAGTTTATAAAATCAAACGAACCGTGCCATGATAATATCATAGAGCCTAGTAATACATTATAACGATAGTTAAACATGTTTCTCAACAATCACATAATATTGTGTAGTAAGCGGTTCTTTTCAATGCTGTTTGAAGGCAATCAAGATTGGATAACTAATTAAAGTACGCATGTTCTGAATATTAAAGTGGCGATATTGGGAAACGTAATTAATAATAAAAACAGTCCTCAATCGAAAAAGAAATGCATGTGAGAAATACCTGTACTATAAAGTAGGATTCAAAATAAAGAATAGATTGACCTAGTAAATATTTTAGGCCGTTTTTGTTTTATTTTTTACTTTTCGATTAGATTCGAATGTGATAAAAAACTAATACTATATCGGCTAAAAAATTAGGGAATTACTATTCAATGAAGTTTAACGCAGATTATGACTTTGTTTCAGTCAACAACAAAAAGAGTAATACACCTTTTACCACCGTAATTTTCCTAACTTTGTTTTACAGGACGGTTCGGCCGCGTGATAGTAGTGTCGAAAGACAACGACACCAACATGCTCCGAACAGAGATCTGGAAGGAGCTCAGAGAACTTGACGAGTTGGTCCAGAACATAACTGTCACGTTACCAGACGGAGAAACGTTCACGTACAGAGAGGAATGCGCCCGGTGGGAAGGACAGTGCTTCGTCAATGACATCTTGAACTTGGATAAGATAATCGGAGAGGTAAGTGATGGTAGTTTGTTATTAGAAATTTCACGGAAACGTAGGTAAACGTTGGTACGTGAACACAACTTACACTAGAGCAATCACCATGCAAAAAGACACATACTTTGATTAAATCTAAAGACAGCATACAATACGACCACTGCTGCATTGTCGACGTTGACAGATACAGAATCCGAAAGATTTGAAGTCATGACATAACATACCAACCAATGATATTGCATTAAGAACTAGATCACCGGTGAGAGGCTAAAAGATAGTCAAGCAAACACCACCTCATGTCAAAATAAGTCTTAACTTTGACTTAAATAAAAAAATGGTGGAGTACCTGCCTACGTAGTGATAAAGCTACAGTAGATGAACAAATTTTTTATAAATAAATATCCTTTGGACATTCCCACACATCGCCATCTAGCCCCAAAGTAAGCTTACTCAAAGCTTGTGTTATGGGTGCCAGACAACGGATATAATACTTAAATACTTTTTGTTTGTAAATACATACATGATATACATAGAAAACACCCAGACCAATACAAACAGACATGTTCATGCACACAAATGTTTGTATTGTGCGGGGATCGAACCCGCACCCGCTGCGTAGTAGGCGATTTCTCGACCACTACACCAGACGGGTCGTCAATTAAACTTAGTCTGTTTTTGATAGCATCAGTGTCTCAATGCCTCAGTGCGCCTTTAAAACTGCAGAAACAACGAAATAATAAAAAAAACAGTCCGAATATCATATTTTCGTTAAGTAAATTGAATTTAATGATGCATATCATTCATGATTGAAGTATTTTAATTAAATTAGTTTTCTCAGCCAACCTCAGTTTTGTCGATATTCTAAGACAGTGCACACAGTACTATTTTTTTTAATAATAATTTAACGACCGTCATAGTGTGGTGGTTTACGTTCTGGACTACAAAGATAAACAGTCGCGGATTCGAATCCCACCCGCACGACCCTAACACATATGTCTATGGACATGTATGTTAATATGTCTTTATTATATAACTAAAAAGTACACCTTTAATTTCATTAAAGAAACAGCGTAGACGCTCACGGATCAAAAGGTTACCGGCGCTCGCGTTAACAAACGTATAACAAAAGTCTGTTGATAATCACATCAGTGAGGGATGATCCTCACGATTGTAGAACAAATATGTACGCGAACTGTTAGCATGTTATTTGACGGAATTATCCTGTTTTTACCACGCTTTCATTAGCTTGGGTTGTATCTATGTATGTATGTAATGGAATCTTTGAGCATAAATTTGACCGATTTCCAGAAGTTTGATTGATTTGAAACTTTCCCCACGTATCAAGGACCGATGACAATGTAATAATTTAATAACAGTTTCTCAATATCCTTATAAGGACCGCCAGGATTAATAAATTCTTTCGTGCATCCTCTGTATGTCCGAAAATAATTAATTGAAACATCGAACTAAAAAATTAAAAATAAACTATAATTAAAAAAAACTAAAAAAACACGCTTTTATAGCTAACCCAACTAAAAAGTAGAAAATAATTTTAAATTACAAAGAGTTAGAGAATAATTCAATTCAGAGTAAAAAGCACGGGGTGCTTGATATATTAATTGTTACAATTATTCTACATGCAACTATCTATGTGCGGAGAGTTATGAAAAAACATAGTAAAATGCACCCCACGCTTTTTACTGTGAATTGAATTATTCTCTAACTCTTTGTAATTAAAAATTATTTTCTACTTTTTAGTTCGGTTAGCTATAAAAGCGTGTTTTTTTAGTTTATTTAACTATAATTCATGATACCTGATGACTATAGTGTATCAATAAATATTTTTTTATTTATTTAAATAAGGACTGTATTTTTTTTTCATTAATTTAATTTGTATAAAATATACATGTGGTCACGTGATCGTGAATGCCTAGCAGTGAACGTGACTCTGATATTGGCGCCATGAAATTTCAAGCATTCACGTGATACATTTAAATTACATTTATTAGATAATTATTCAATATTTTAAATGTTAAATAGTTTGAAAATAAAATGTTTTTGTTGATTAATATGCTACCGATCTGAGGTGTGAACTCAATTTTAAAATTAGGTCAACGAGTCTAATGTTATGTACCTACATACTTTAAAAAATATATTAAGAAAGCTACTCTATTAAGACTCTGTTCCGAAACTGATATCTGATGTGATAGATGTCAATCCATGGACATCCATTAATAAGACGATGCCATATTTGTGTACTCTTTTAGTTCGCGAGGCGTCATCTACTTCTAAATACAATATCATTGATACCAACCAACAACCAACCACACACATTTTAAAATATGTTAAGTTCATGGCACAAATATGTCAAAACCTGTTGCTTCATAAATCACATCATCCTTCAAGCGTATGTGAACGAGACAACAACTGAAAAAAGGGGTGTTATGCAAGGTCGAAAATTTCGATAAAATTTTTCTAAGTCCTGCGCACCCTTTCCTACACTCCAACCCCGTCCTGTGCAAAACTTACATAACCGAAATAAATATTTGACCAATAATATTTTTAACACACATTTCACAATTGGTTTTTTTGTGATATTATTAATTTATAATTGGAACACAAACACAATTACAATCGATGCATAATTGAATCACCATGAGTTAAAACTAAGTGCAGCCTGGACTGTGACCTAATAACAGTGTTACCAGATTGATTAATACAGTAGAATACAAATACGGATATTAAACAAATGCAAAATTATATTTCATCAAAAATTAATAAAAATTGAGGATTTGGGAGACAGCTCTCTTGTAAACTAAGATAATTTTACTATATGATTATTTACTATTAAAATGTTAACATCCCTACCACTACGAACGTATGTACCTATGCACGGAACTTTTAACCGGGTATAATACGAAGTATTGTTACTAGCGTTAAAATACAAAGTATTCTTTCTGTATACTTGAATTGAGAACACGTTCATGTTAATGTTTGACATGAAGGATAATAAACAGTAAAAACGAATTGGCTTCGTATTTCAATGGAGTTTTCGGGTTCACTGGTCCAATGAACCTTCTCCAACGACAGTTACCTTTCAGCAAAAACCCCGAAACACAGCTGGAAAGCGGTCAAACCACAGCTTTGCTTTTATATTGTTACATTCACACAAAACTTAAAGCTATCGACATTAAAGTCAACTCGGCCAAACAAAGAATTAGCATTTTTTCTGTGTCACGTAAACCAGTAAGCACATATACATATTTAAACAGCCAGATCTACTTTCATTTTCTTCGCACTCTCTCCGAAGAAAAGTCCAAAGTGACAATTGTACATTAACATATTATTTTGTAGTAAATTTAAACAAAAGCACTTTAAAGAACTTCAATACCTATCGTGAGAGCTTTCATTTGTTTCTTGATTTATGATGACTTTTGTTATTTAAACATATTGTTAATTGATAATGTAAATTAGGTAGTATTTACATACACTTACAGGATCTCGATAACACAGTTTTGGTAGGTCAGAACGTCCAGTTATGTCAATAATCACAGGCAAAATTGTGTTAGCTGATAGCGAGCAAGTCCCGAGTTCGTCAGTAAGTACTGATAAACAAAACTATTGAATAAATCAAAGGTCGTTGCTAGCAGGATATTCGCGTCCTCTCATTGCCACGTGGTGCCATCACCGAATTCTAAACGCATCGCTCAAGCCAAGGCGCTTAATCTTCCACTGCCTGATTCACGAATCCCTTTAAACAATAGATAATTGTTACTCATAGATTAAGTACCACCAGACCAAAACCGCAAGCCGCAACGGATTAGTATTCCGTGACAACGATTATTGTTGAACAATAGCATTTATTTGTATGCCACCGTAGGTGATTCCAGGACTTGTTAGTTTGCTTATGATTAATAGCAATAAACATTTATTGTTCTGTTAAGGAAATTACCTGACATCATATTTGCTTGTAATAGCCTATCCTTCAACACACCATAAACTCCAAAGATAGACTCATCGGTATTTATTATCTTAAAAAACGGTAACAAATGGTTTCTAGTTTCTTGATTGCAGATAATTATTCACCTACCGATGTAAAAAATATCTTATTTTAACTGACGTGCATCACACAGAACTTGTTAATTTCCAGCAATTAAAAGTATCTACCAATGTAAATGTGTTAGATTTTCTTGTCTTCTACGCCTCAACATTAAACACGGTTTGAACTTGGTCATTCAATACGATGCCTCGATAGTAATCTGTGCAAGTAATTACAGAAAACCAATTAGTAAGTATATTGGCATTCCGTTTCCCAACATCGATAATACGTGTTTATTTTGCTAAGTGCTTGTACCGTAGCTACACAGTACTTACTTTCTGTATTGAACATACTGGCACCAATTTGAATATATGACAATTTTAAATAAGTACCATATAAATTTGAATCTGTTTGGTTACAGACCTACTTTGTTCTTTAATGGGGTTTCATCTTATAATGGCTATACGGTTTAACATCTTTAATCGCTACGAGAAGAAAGTATCAAAATAATTTAGATATTGTCCAGTCCGTTTTTTTTTATTGGCGTATTCTCAATAAAATATTCATTTTAAAATAAGCTAAACACAATACTCACTTTCTCACCTGTATTATTAACCACTGAACTCGTTTTAAATCACATAGTTAGCTTATTTAAAGTTAAGTACATTAAGATCGTTTTCAATATTCGACGAGCAAACAAACACGGACTTTACATCATTAATGCCTTAAAAAAGTCATAAAAATCATTTATTTATGCAAAAATAAATGACTTTTACGAGTCCCAATATAAACCCTACCACCTTAGTTAGCGGAATACCTTAACCTCCTTTCTTTCTTCTTACGTCTCAGCCTTTTAAACTAAAAACATCAGTCTTTTCCACCAAAATAGAGAGCAAGCCAAATAGAGTTTACAATAAGTAAGTTTTATACAGGCTCAAATTTTAATCACTGACCAAATTTAGAGTGCAGACTCCACTGATGAATTTGAACAACTTTTACTCGAGACTTCAATGGGCGCGCGGTCATAATGTATAGAACAGCTGTTTCTTTTTCTCGAGTAAAAGTTGTTCAAATTCATCAGTGGAGTCTTCACACTAAATTTGGTCAGTGATTACAGCCTGTATGTCTTAGCCTTTGATCCCGGGTAATATCGGTTGATATAATTCGTTAGGCATAGTCAGAGGTCTTATGGGCGGCTCGATGACGTGACATCAATGGTTGTCGCAACACCCCTCCACCATTCCGCGCTGAGCCCGTGTGACGGAGAATGGCTCATACCTTCTCATACTTGAGTTGGGGTCATTGCCCCGCTTATGGCCCCCGCAAAATTTACTTTAATTTTACATATTATGTTTTTCCAGGTGGAGCGTGGCGAACTAAATCTCACGTTTCCCATCATGTTCAATCCAGTGACTTGGGAGGCTCACGCATTTCCCGTGTTCTTCGGCGGCTCCAAAGTGGTGGACGACACTATAGTATCTGTGCCAGCCGTGCAACTGGTCTGGTTTGTGAGGACTGATAACCTAATACAGCAGCAAAGGTAAGAAGGCTTTACGCATGCATGAGTGTCTGATGAACAGAATAGTTAGATACGGGATTTCTACCACCTACCATATTATTTATGAGCTTCCTATGTTTCCACACCGCCAATTTTGGTGACATAGCAGGGAATGTCACCAAATTATAGGAGATGAATCACCAATACCTACAACTTTTACTAGGGGCCATCATTCGAATCTCCCTTCTTTTCGGACTCTCCATACATTATTGTCAATGTTTAGTTAGTGCCAACTAATCTGTATTGAATCGGCATCTGAAATTTGATTAAAGCTTTAGACCATAACCTCAATAATAGGAGTTGTAGATATGCATGGTTTCATTTATCTCCTAAAACTTGACAACGCCTTGCAATGTCAACCTGTATAGCATATTTTATTAACGCTTCATAACCATATCTAAAGGATGTTACGTCTGTATTAGCCTTTGGTACAGCCGTTGCAATTTTATAGGCCAGCGTTATGGGTGTCTGACATACGATCCCTCCGTTATAAACATTTCATCATAATCATTATCAGCCACTGGACGTCCACTACGGAACATAGGCCTCCGCTACGGTTTTCCACAGAGACCGATCACAAGCGGCTTGTATTCAGTTTGATTCTGTGATCTTCACAAGGACGTCTGTCCCTTTTGTCGGTGGACGTCCTACGCTACGTCTTTTGTCGAAGGGTCTCCAATCTAGAACTTTTCTGCCCTAAACGGCCATCAGTTCTTCGCGCTATGTGCCCTGCCCATTGCCATTTGAGCTTACTGATTCTCAGGGCTATGTCCGTTACCTTAGTTCTTCTAAGTATCTCCTCATTCCTGATTCGATCTCGTAGAGAAACACCAAGCAAAGACCTCTCGATCGCTCGCTGTATGATTTTCAGCTTCCTTATAAGGCCCATAGTAAGAGATCATGTTTCGGATCCGTATGTCAATCAATCAATCAATCAAATCATTTATTGCTCATAGTCACATTACATTTTAAGCTGGTACATCATGTCATCATTGGTAACACACACTGGTTGAAGATTTTCGTCTTCAGACACATACAGTATAAACAAGTAATTTATCGAAATATCAATTCCAACTTAAGCTGCAGTTGTATTCATCCAAGTGCATATAACTAGTTAATCTTAACGCATGAATATTATTATCCCAATTACCAGCATCCTCTAAAATCTAAATTACAATACGATTAGATGAATTGGTAAATAGCCCTTTGCGCCTACATGCGATACCAGGAAACCACGATTGGCACGGTAATGCCTCAAGAGGAAACAAAGCGAACACATTAGTTTCTCAAGTTTGTTTCCCATTCTTCACTACCTTACTCACTTTTACGACTTGTTTAGAATTTTAATACCAGTGCAGTTTGAGTAAACAGCCTAACTATAACTTAGATAATAGGCATCGATCTTGACACCGTTCGAGAAATCGTTTCGCATACTAAGCGCGGTGCTTGACAAGAATAAGAATAGAAAGGCTATCAAAAACTGATTGTGGTTCAACATTTTGCAATTCTTTCTACAAACAGTGCGCTCTGAGTAAGCAAACTCTAATTACCTAAAGCTATTACAATTCACGAACAAGCGTGACGTTAATTTGTGGTTAAATAAATACATACATGCAAGTTACGTGAAGATATGTAGTAGAGTGCGTGATTGATGCGCGCGAAACGCCAACCAAGCTATATACCTAAAGCTAAAGCTGTAAACCTAATACGAGTAGCTGTGTTACATAACTTTTCATATACTTATTAATGTTTGATTTGCCTAAAAGTTATCTGAGAAAGAAGAAGAAATACCCCATCCATAACTATAATAATAATAATAATAAATATTCTTTATTGCACAAGTAAGGACACAAGAAACAATAACAATACAGGCAAATCATTTGTACAATATTGGCGGTCTTATCGCTGGAAGCGATCTCTTCCAGACAACCATACTCACGGAAAAAATGAATAGAGGTGTGACCATACTTCTCTAAAACTTTGGCATTGACCTCTTACTCGTATTCCAAATCCTTAGGACCAGGCTAAGAACGAAGATGCTAACCGACCAATTTAAAACCTCACTATCCATAGGCCACCAGCGGACCCGAAATCCATAAAAATAAAATTCCCAAAAGGGTGCGGGGATTAAAAACAATTTCTGAATGTCAGCATTTAATAATGGAGGTATATTTAGGACCATGCGCTACGACAGCGTCACAAACTTTTGGCGGACGTAGAAATGACAAGTGGCTGGCTGTTACGAAAATTCAATTAAAATCCGTTCCTTTTTGCTTGTCCAATTTTGTAAACAATCTCGCAGTTCCTTTTAACCGAAATTATTTATTTTAAAATAAGATTAACACAAAACTCACCAACTACATAGATAATTCATCGTTTAGCACTGAGATCTTTTTAAATCAAATTGTTAATGAATTTGATTCACTAGTATTATTTAAAAAGTTGCAAAAATTTACTTTATTCGACTAGCAAAGAAAAACAGACTATAGGTTAATCTTTTCCGCCGATTTTCATTTCTTAATATAATTAAATTCACGGATAAGTAATTTTGTACCTAAAATTGCTAGAGAAATGGTAATAACAGACATCAGAAGTCCTCCAACGATGTATTTTGTTGGCCACTCCGAGCGCTGTCATCGTTTAGGGTTTCCCCACCACCTACTTCGGACGCAGCGAATACTTTTGTAATTGGTCGGTTGAATAAACAGTTTGTCAAACTAAAATATTTTTTTAATAATTTCAGAGGTGCAGCATGGGAAGATGCGTTCCTCGACCAAGTCGGCATCGCAGAAGACACTGGCCGCTTCAAACACATCTCGATCGCGCGATTTGGCTCCCGAACTTTGGACCACGAATTAGAGAAGAACACACGAACTGTCGTCCCTTTCTTCAGTTCCACCTTTATTCTAATGGGAATATTCTCCATTGTGACATGCATGATGGCTGATTGGGTCCGGTCGAAGCCGTGGCTCGGGCTTTTAGGAAACATTTCAGCTGTGATGGCCACAGCAGCCGCTTTTGGCTGTGCTATTTACTTAGGAATCTCGTTCATTGGTATCAACTTGGCTGCCCCCTTTTTGATGATCGGTAAGTCAAATTCTTTAATTAGTCATTTGCAGACGTTTAAACGATAAAATAATAAATTTAAAATTTAAATATCCCCTTGACACACGCGTCGAATGTTGTTTCTTCTACTCAATAGATGTCTGGAAGAGATCGCTCCCAGCGATAAGACCACCAGTATAGTACTTACACATTGTCTGTTTTCAATGTTTTTGTTATTTGTGTCCGACTTTGTCTCATAAATAATATTTATTATTGCCATATTTAAAATCATGGTTACCATATTATGTTATTTCAATATCATTGAAGTAAAACTCTACCAAACTTGGCGTCGATAAGACAATATCTATATAGAAGGTAATCAGATCCCCGCAATTACTAAAGAGCTGATAACCTTCAAACGGCTGATCCGTCATAGTTACCTTACTAAAGCCTTACTATATATTTTCAATATCATTGAAGTAACACTGACTTGGACAAGAACACGGACCACGGTACTAGAAAAGAGCTGATGATCTTCCATCGGCTAAACAGATTTTAATGAAACATGGCTGAAAACACACAACAATCAGTTAGCTACGATACCACAGACAGAAAATATTATAACAGCGCTCTTTTTTCGCGTCGAGGTATAATAATACCATCATTGTTCTAAGTTACTGTGACATATTGTTTTTAATCATTATTCTTTTCGAAGAGTGCGTTTGATTGAGCATGCGAATATGAATGATTCTTAGCTTAGGTTCAAGAGTTTTTATTTTTCCATTTATATTAACTTTTTTTATTTCTCCAGGTATCGGAATAGACGACACGTTTGTGATGCTGGCTGCTTGGCGTAGGGCATCTCCTAAGCTTGATGTCCCAGAAAGGATGGCTGTCATGTTGTCCGAAGCCGCTGTGTCGATCACCATAACTTCTGTCACAGATATGCTCTCTTTCTTCATCGGTATATTCTCTCCATTCCCGTCTGTGCAAATCTTCTGCATGTATTCAGGTAACATTATGAACTACATACCTCTATAGTCAAAAAGTAACTGTTATTATTTTTCTAATGTCGTAATCGATAATTACGAGTAACCCAACTAAAAATTTAAGGTCGTTATCATTGGTTAAATAACGACTTTTGCGCGTGCATGAACAAAAACATACCTTAACCTCTGGTCTTTAAAATATAAAGTCCAACATTTGAGTAAGGTTCAACGTTTATTTAAAACAAGCACAATCGCTGGTAACCGTTTCCGTATAGCTGAATAAAAACAATTGTATCAGTAAAATGTCTATCAAGAAATAGACCCTTACTACTTATTTCGTCACTTTATTAATTCTAACTAAACTTCTTTATATATTTCAGGTTTAGCAGTTTGTTTCACATTTGTATGGCACCTTACGTTCTTCGCGGGTTGCGTAGCCATCTCAGGGTACCGAGAGAAACAGAATCGACACACCATCACTTGGATGAAGGTTCTGTCAGAATCCAGAGCAAGAAAAGGTACATAATCATTACATTGCAAAATATATATGAATTTAATACATACGGAATCCTTCATTTAACAAAACATTCGATGCGAACTTTGCTCGTTTTCTTATTGTATCTGGGAATATTTCAATCCTGTGTCTTCAGTTCGTGGTGAGCCACGGAATATTTAAACGACAATGTCAAAGCCGTATCTATAAGTTATGTTCAAGTCTGTACAAAATGTATGTACAAGATTAAAAAATATTATCACTTTTCAGAAAAAAAGTCATGGATGTACAGAATATTCTGCACCGGTGGAATCGACCCTGCCGACCCGGATAACCCCGTCGACAACCAGGAACATTGTATCATGGCATTCTTCCGCACCACAATGGCCGATCTGATAAACAAGGGGCCCGTTAAGGCATTGATCATCGTTATCTTCCTCGCGTACTTAGCTGGTGCTGGTTATGGAGTCACGAACCTCAACGAAGGTCTAGAGAGGAGGAAGCTATCTAAGGAGGATTCATACTCTGTGGAGTTCTTCGATAGAGAAGATCTTTACTACAGAGAATTCCCGTATAGGATTCAGGTATATAAAATTCTCTTGAGAGATCATAAAATATCGTCAGTCTATTATAGCTTGACTTCTCAATATGTGGGGTTGCCTTCGACTTGATTAATGTTACCTATTGTTTTTTTAGGTGGTTATAAGTGGCAATTACAATTATTCGGATCCAAAAATACAAGATGAAGTTGAGCTTTTGACGCAAAAACTGGAGAATACGTCGTACATATCGAATTCCTTGTACACCGAATCATGGCTACGAACGTTTATCAATTACGTTTCGCGAAATAACGACTACTTGAACGTCACAATCGATAACGAACCTGACTTCATACAGAATCTAAAAGAAGTAAGAATCTATATTCTTAACACTAAAATTTTATTTTACCCTTAAAAAAGTAGAAAAAACTAATCACTCTTTTATATTTGCAGTTATGGCTGTTCCCCGCCAACCCATTCTCTCTGGACGTAAAATTCAACGAAGCTGGTGATCAAATCATAGCTTCGAGGTTCTTGATCCAAGCGATTAACATTAGCGGCACCAACCATGAAAAGGAAATGGTCAAAGTTTTGCGTGACGTAGTAGCGCAGTCGCCTTTGAACGCGTCAGTCTTCCATCCATACTTCGTATTCTTTGACCAGGTATGTCCATTTTATATGTGCGTAGTATGTACGAGTATTCATATTTAACAAGAAAGTATTGCCAGCTTAGGATTCTATTAAAATAGCTTGTACACACTAATAAGTTTTATATTCCTTGTTTCAGTTCGAGCTCGTCAGGCCGACGTCTATTCAAAATCTCTGCTACGGTGCTCTCATGATGATGATCACGTCATTCATCTTCATCCCTAACATCCTGTGCTCATTATGGGTCGCTTTCAGTATAATTTCCATCGAAGTAGGCGTCGTTGGTTACATGGCCTTGTGGGATATCAACCTCGATTCCATATCCATGATCAACCTCATCATGTGCATCGGATTCTCTGTAGACTTTACCGCTCACATCTGCTACGCTTACATGGCGTCCAAGGCGAAATCTCCCAATGAAAGAGTCAGCGAATGTTTGTACTCGCTAGGACTACCAATAGTGCAAGGATCATTCAGTACTATACTCGGTGTCGTCGCGCTACTTCTAGCCGACAGCTACATCTTTTCAGTATTCTTCAAAATGGTGTTTATGGTCATATTTTTCGGCGCAATGCACGGCCTCTTCCTTCTGCCCGTGCTTCTATCTCTATTCGGCCCCGGGTCGTGCACTAGACAAGAGCAAGACATTAAGATGTCGAAAATCGAGAAATGCTACCCGCACCCTTACTGCCTACCCCACCCCCAGCTGATGTTGAACGATCAAATATTCAACGGCAAAAACCTTAATCCGAACGGAGTTTACAAGATCTACGGGGACGACAAAGATCTGGGTATCGGGACATCAGGGGAGGACACCAGCGAGAGCAGCTCGAATCAATCTCAGCGACGCCAGCTTGACGACGAAAGTGGGAGGAAAAAGTACGAGGAGGGTTGGAAGAGGTCGAGCTACTGTCAGAGCCCGAGCCAGTTTCAACCTTCGGGCGAACTGGATCTGTACGGGCACGAGTTGGATCGGAACTGGCAACGTCAGCGGTACGAGGACAACCGTAGAGTATTCGACAACTACCGGAAGGCCCCGGTGCCGAGATCTAGGGACGACGACTGGGTGGGGGTTCGTAAGACGAGCGACGCGGGTGTGCAGCGGCGAGAAGGCACGTACCGCGTGATGCGCGCGCACTCACACCACAACCTGCACCGGCCGCGAGCGCCGCGCCGCTCCAACTCCCACCACAACCTCGAACATTTAGACTACGTCGCGGAGATGCGCTTTCCCTGACGATGACCTTCGACGCTTCGACGCAATATAAATCGAGTGCTCAATTTGTGGACCAAAGTATTTATACTTCGTAAATTGAATATAAATGTTATTTTAAGATATCAGTACTAGCAAACTCCGGGAGGACGATGTGACGATCTGCTACGTTTATTCTTCAAAAATGCATCAAAGTCAAATGACTGCGTTGACGTCAGATAAACTGAGTATTCAGGATTTTTTACTTTTAAGTTTAGTCATGAAGTTAGGGCGACGTGTATATTTATTTTGACCATTGATTATGTTATGTGTGACACAGTGAATAAAGCCAATAATATGCAGTCTGTAAACGAGTAATTCAAGTAAATAACCTAGTGAACCAACACATAATAGCGACTTCAGAATCAGAAATTTTACAACTTCGTCATATTACTTGGGTTTATACGATTTTCAGATATTTAAAGCAAGTGAAACTAAAGTATTTTTAAAATAATTTATTAAAAACCACTAGTTCCTACAACTATAATACTATAAACTAAAAAAATATTAATTCAGTCATCGTTTCGCTCGATCTATAGGCTATTTGTTTTCAGGCAGTATTGATGGTCTATGCTATGCTTAGTTTCGAAATAGTGTGATATTAAACAATCTGGGTAGATAAGGTATAACTTTAGTGAAATGTGTATATATAAGTGTGTAATACAAATAGGCAAATTAGTACTATTGTTTGAGTAAGAGAAGCTTTAACATAACTTGTCTAGAAAATTCTGTAAATATTAGTAGTGATATGTCTTGCTGCCATGTTTGCACTGCTGTTTCATTGCAATCCGTACATACATATGAGCAATAACTACAACTAATAAGCACTATGGTATACATACAGAATTACAGAATCATTACAATATTAAATTGCCAATGTGTCTGGTTACAGTGATTTATCTGAATTGTATGAATGAATATATTTGTGACCCAACTGGTCACACATCATGACTGAATATTGTAAATAATTTGTTTTATATTAATAAAATTAGTTTTGATAAACCTTGGCGTGTTTTAATAAATGAGTAAAAAACCTAATTTAAATCATTTTGGAAATTCTGATACCAACAAATATAGACGATTGTATACAAAACATATCGTTTTAGAAAAAACATAATTGGCTCTAACAATAATGCAGCCGCAACGATATTTGAATGAGATAACTTTAACAATTCAAGTGGTTTTGGAACACACCTTTTTACAAATAGGAAATTAAAGAAATACACGTCATAATGCAAACATTTTTTGCGAAAGAGACTTGCATGCTATTTTATTTATTTATTAAGATACGAGTACTTATCTGTTACAAAGAAAAGATTGCAACATAAGGAACCCAACGCGCCTTAGGTAAATTGATATTTTGTTCCCCTCACTAAAAACTGTCGAGCATTATTTATTTTAGGGTAAAACAACAAAAATAAAAGCAGTAAACTGGTGGGACTGCAAATGCCAACGCATTCATCACAGGGAAAGAAATGCTGCACTTATAATAATAAAGATATAATACAAAAGTTTGTAATCTTTTTCAACTATCAGTAGAACACCCAATTTAAAAATGAAATACAATAAGGAGAAAAAGCCATTACTTTTAAATTTGCAACTGCTGACTTCACTATTTATTCTTCTGATAGTTGAAAACCTGTCTTATGTCATAAAATAAAAGTAATCACTAATCATATAAAATCTTATGATTTATCGTGAACTTTTGCTAACAACTGACTACAGAATAAGATCAGATCTCTATTGACAAACCTCTCAGTTAGATAGTCCTGTAGAAGCACTAATTCGTTCTGTTTTCGTTCTTCCCTCGACATACCGGGAACGCTCTGTTTACTAATTATTCGCGTTATCAAGGAGTTTGTGTTAGAACTTGTCACATTCTTCATAAATACATCTGTGAGGGTGTCAAATGGTAAGCTCTCCACTATTTGTTTCTTAGAAGATTCTCCTAAGTGTTCATTTAGATTTTCAACAAAATCTGATCTCTGTAAAAAATAATACAAAACGTTATGAGTCCTACATCTATCAACAGGTAAGATTTTTAAAAAAATAGTTTTAAAATTAATTATACATATTTATGACATACCTCGACAATACAAGACGTTACCAAGTCTTTGGTAGATTTAACTCCACTTTCGTCAGTTTGAGAAGCAATATGAGTAAGAACCTTGTCATCTGTTTGCACACAACCAACTGCGATGGACACTTCTGCAGTTTGGCTTTCAACATCATTAAATTCTGCACAAATCGTCTGGGATTCAACATCAACTTTGTCAATAGTAGGAACAGCTTCCTGAGGAATATCAACCTCTGGCTCAATCGGATTTACAATTGGTTCTACCTCTACAACTCTCTTTGAAGCATAATCACTCAACACTCTCTTAGCGACTTTGATCTTAGGAGCTTTTATACATAATCTGTTAACTTCAAGTTCAGTCTTCTTTGCTAAATCGCCAATCGTTGCTATTTGACCTTCCAATTCCTTCAGGAACATCCGTTTCATAGTAGCTGATGACAACTCACGAGCAATGTTTTCAATTGGATCATCGCAATCAACTAATTCAGGACAAATTGGATCAACGTCATTCAAGTCACTGTGCTTTATTACCTCTACAGCGGGCGTTTCGTCTAATGACATAGACTGGGTAACATCAGAACTATTTTGCTCAGACTCATTGAAACTTTCAACAGTCTTCGTAAGTACACTATCCAGTTTGAATACGGTATCAAGCCTTTTCGGCGATTTGAGAATAACTTGCGAGCGCAAGTTCTGTCTCTCTTGCCGTTTCAAAGTCGAATTCTGAGGCGATCTGATTCCAGAAGGTTCTATGTATTTTTGTACGGATACTGTGGTGGATACAGGAGGGTCATGGAAACTTACTCTTTTCCTCTGAAAAATAAAATTATCATTTTAAATCACACGCGTAAAAAGTTAGATAACAATATTACAGGTACCTATATATACATACTTTGCTAGCTGGCGATATAGTAGCTTCGTCAGTTATTTCCACCAATTTCCTTTTCAATATAGGACCGGACGGGCTGCAGTCAGATGTGGGCAAAGATCTCTTGAACTTCAAGAAATTTTCGCTGTCCTCATTTTCTTCAACATTCTCGCCGGTTTCTCCAACAGAATTGTATAAAATTCTTAAGTTTCTTCTGGCCGGTGTGGACGATGGACTACTTTTCTTAGGTTCCTCAGTCTCAGTTCTTTCAGTGTTTATAATTGTTTGTAATCTATCGGGAACGCACAAGCCTAACATTTGAGCCGCTCGCCCACTTGGTCGCACTTGAGGCCTGTTCTTTTTGAGGGACAGCGACGAACTAGGGCTCGAGTTATTATTGTTAGTGTTGTCTTCTCTGGGTGGTGACAAATCCCGTTTATCTGGAGAAACTTTGTCTTCAGTAAATACCTCGGGCGAAGTACACTTTTCAAACGGCTCCCCGTTACTTTGAACTGGTGACGACAATTTGATGACCAAATAATCACTGCTGGTTTCTGGCGATGGAGATTTTTTGTCTCTAACAGGGCTCATAGTCTTTATAGGAGAGATCTCCAAAGTGTTGTCGAGGAAATCTTTCTTTCTCTGTTCCTCGTCTTTGTACGGCGAAGACGCTGTATTATCGTCATCAGTTTTTGTACAAACGAGAACAGATTCGTTGATAGTTGCTGTGATATCGTCTTCTGTGTCGACTTCCATATTATTAGATTTTTCAGTTACTTCATTGATGTCATTAACTTTAGTCTTTTCAGGACTAGTTTCCATCAAATTAGCAGGATTCATAGGCTGAGTATCAGCGTTGGCTATTTCTTGAGATTCTGAACTAACAAAAATAACAGCATCGTCGTCATCGTTTATAAAAATAACATCGTTAGAATCGTCTTTAGCCTTTATATCATTAATATCTATAGGTTGTGTATCCATATTTTCAGTCAGATCCAAATCAGTTCTATCGCTTACAGCAGTTTTATTTTGAGGCAAGATGCTGTCATCTTTGCTGTCTATATCAAGTGATTTATCAGTTTTTACGACACTGTTGTCAGTTTTCAGTAAATCTTGAGTCGCGAAAGGACTTGCTGATAATATAGGAACCTTTTCTACTACAACCGAAAGTTTTCTAAGAGTAGTTTTTGTAGGTTTCAATGAAATGGAGGAATCCAAATCTAGCGTTTTATTAGTTCCCAGTTCACTGCTGTCAACATTTAGTAAATCTTGAGTTGCAGAAGATACCATAGGGTCTTTTTGTACTACCGTAAGCTTTTTATTGGCCGTTTTTGTTGATTTCACAGAAATAGTGGTGAGAGAAGAGTCTTGAGAACTTTCTATTACATCCTCAGATAAAGGAAGATCATCTGAAATCTCAGAGCATTTTTCCTGACTCTCGCTTATTGTAACAGAAACATTATCAGTGTCGGGCTGTTCTTTGGCTTTCTTAAGCGCTTTTGGGGTCATTTTGCTATCAGCTTTCGATTTATTCAGCTTTTCAGATAAACTTTTACGCCTGCTGGTGTTTAGCAGAGTATCTTTCATGGTGTTGCTCAAGTTTTTCCTAGTGACACGCTTTTCTGTTCTTAACTTTAAGAATGGATGTCCTTCGACCATATCTATGGCTAATTCTTTTTCGATTCGTGATTTCTTGGCAGTGCTTCTTCTTGCGGATTTGGGTTCAGTAGACTCTTGTTTTTTTGCTGGCTTCGGTGTTTTATCAGCTTTAGCATTGTCGTTTGAAGCATCAATCTCTTTTATTTTGTCAGTTGCTACCATATTTTGTTCCTTTTGTGCATTTTCATTTAATTCGTTAGTAGATTCAGATGTATCTTTTATTGTTTCGCTATGCTCGGCAGTAATTTGCTTTGATGATGAATGATCTTTGAAATCTGGTGCTACGATAACATTCTTATTTTCTGATTGTATGACATCGGCTTTTGCCTCTTCTTTATCATTTATATTCTGAGTATCAGTTTTTTTTGTATCAATAGATGGCACCACTTTAATCTCTTCATCAATCTCCATCTTATTATTTTGTTTATTGTCGGCTTTAATTTCTGCTAAAGTTTTATTTAATGGTACTTCTATTGACGAAACATTTTCTTTATCACTTTGAGGTGAGGCTACGATTTTAGTCAGTTTGCTCTCAATCACAGCTGAAATACTTTCTGTTTCATTTTGAAGTAAAGCCACAGTTTTAGACGGTAAGCTTTCAATTACAGCAACAGTCTGTATAATATTTCGGTCTTGATTTGAATTTGGTGATAATTCCTTGTCATTTGTCTCTGTACCATGTTTTGTTGGTTTTTGTACATCTGCTTCCATTTCATTCATCATAATAGGTGATTGAGAGTCCGAGTGTGAATCATTTTGACTGGATGACCGTCGTCCTCTTTTCAAAGAATATATCTCGACATCATCGAACTTCTTGGGTTTCCTTTTAACTCGCGAAGGCCTTTCCGCATTTAGTTTAGGAGGTGCAGAATTAGGAGCCAAATTATTGTTATTGTTGCTAGCATTCGATGAAGGAGTTTTTGGAATACTGTCAAGCTGAATGAGACTTTCTGATAAATCTTTGCCATCTTTTTGCCCATTAGATTTTTCGATTAAATTTCGAACGTTTCGAAATACTCTGTCTTTTAAGGCCATTCTTGGAGATTTAGGGTCTCTAGTAGTTGTTTGTTTCACTTTAAGAACTTCATCACTTATTTTCTTTTCTGTGTTGTCCGCTTCCGCTTTTTCTGAGAAAATGTTTTCAATTATTTTTGGAACAACATCAGAGCTAGGCATGTTTTTAAGAATTTCAGATGCATTTCCGGTATCCGCGGATTTGCTAGCTGAAGTAGATTTACTATTAGACGATGTATCTTGTGAATCGGTTTTCCAGGTGGCTAACTTAAACTCATCCTGAGACTGAGATAAATCTTGATACAATGCTGGTATGTCCTCTCTTTTCCGCTGGAACTTTTCCTTCTGATTCTCAGTCAACTTTCGGGGGTTAAACTTCCAATTAGATTTGACGACAACAAACTCCTCGCCATTTTCAACTACAGTATTTACAATACTTGTTTCTTTTTTCTTTCCTCTTTTTGTAACTATTTTCAGATCGGGTTCAACAAATTTGTCACTGTTCTTTGTACTGGCTTTTTCAGATTTCTTAGAATAGGATTCTACGCTACTTATAGCATCTTGAATTGATTTATATAAACTATCATCTGTTTTGAGGAATGATAAACTGGTTTTTACAATACTTATCACTCGGTTTCGTAACACAGGAAATGTTTTTAACACTGTGGAGAATGTCGCCAGTACACTAACGATTTCCGAATGGGGTTTGCTTTGTAGCGCGACCTCGATATAATCCAGAAGATTCTTAACAAGCTTATCCTTGTGCTCCTCCTGAAAAATTTTGGATATCATACAATTAACTATAAGCATACATTAATCTATAATTTATAGTAAATAATGGCAAACATAAATACTTACGATGTCATTAGCTTGTTTGAATAAGGTAGTCAGAAAGTTGAGTACATTTTCAGTAATTTTCATTATGTGATCTACAAGAATCTGATCATCCTCATTTTTGACTTTCTTCAGCAAAGATACATCAGTTTCGATAAGCACATTTATAGCATTATTTATGGAGTCGGCTTGCATTTCGTTTGTAATCAACATTAATAGTTCCACCATTTTCGTATATCCAACAACTGTAGATTTAAATTCAAAAATAGTATTAGAACACATTCAATATACATTCAACTGCAGTTTTAATAAGGTTAAGTGACATCATATTACTAAAGAAGTCATCATCCATCTATCGAAGTAGCAAGTCACCCTAGTTTCCTCATTCAAGAATATCATGTGCAATTTAGTTGCTGAACCCAAATTTAAACCTCCAAATGAGGATTCAGCAACATTCTAAGTGTCTGAGCTTGATATATGCTGACCAAGACAAAGCTATTGCATTGTTACCATAAAGAAAATTTCAAATTCAACTTACTATTAATACATATCTTTTACAGCACATGGATTATTACATACAGTAATGCAAGAACTAGGTCTTAATGATCAATACTGTCTCGATGTTTTTACAATGACAGTGGATTTGTTTCACTGCCACCAAGATTACAAAGAGCGGGTCTTTGGGCTGAGTCAGACTTGGCTACTTGCGAAAGAAATGATTATGTATGCCTTTTCTAATCATTTGCCACTTTTAATTTATAATTAGTTTATGAATACATATCTATATTTCCTCTCACCTGAGAGATTCTGTAATTCGTGTTTAAGGATCACCATACAAGCATGCAGCTTTAGGTATGTGTTCATGTTTATACTTGTGTTCCACAAAGCAGTTGCTATGTCGTCCTTCAAGTTATTCTCTAACTTTGGATAAATGTAGTCAATTAATTTGCTCCAAACTTGTGAGCAATATTCAATCTGTTATAAAATAAATTATTAAGATTACTTTTCTGCACTTTGTTATTACTTATACTTATTAATAAGGATAACTATAAACTTACGTCGATAAAGAAGTTCTTCGATTTGAAAGGCCACATAACTAAACCAGTTAACATACCAACATCTTCATATTCCAACTCATATACACACTCGGCAATTGGCGTCAAGAGATACGATATGTTGTTCTGTGAAGTTGTTTCATCCAACTCAAGCAATGATGTCAACATTTTTGAGATTCCTCCAATTTCACTATCCAAAATATAGCTTCCCAAAGGTTTCAGTGTTTTTGATAACAATTTGATGTCACGTCTGCAAATAAATTAAATATATATTTTTAACAGAGGTATTACACAAGTCACAAGTGAAAATGATATAAAAAGTTATACATACGTTCTGTAAAATGCGCTGAAAGATTGATCCAAAAGTAGCAAAATAATTTTGTAGACAGGTCCTTGTTTATCATGAGGTTTAAGGATTGGTTTGATTTTTTCATCATCAAATAATGATGCTAGTAAATTTACAGTAATTTCGAGTTTCTGATCCTTTAAAATACATGATTAGAAATGAATATTATTTCAAAAAATTATATATAATGTATACAAGATAAAACAGAAATGGTTCTAGTAAGATTAAATGGTACCTTTATATAGGTCTCCAATAGACCCAACAACTCGTTAAACAAATCTTTTCTTATATTATTGTCAGGTAATTCGGCAACCGTTGCAACAAAAGATTTCCAAAGGCATGTGATTTGTTTCATTGATAATCCAACATCTTCATTAAAATTTGATATTGCAATTTTCAAAGAATGTACCCAGTCATTCCAAAAGTCTACTAAAATCTTTTTAGTAATAATTCTCCCATTCAATTTAGGAACACTTCCACAGCCAGTACAACTTGAATGGCCAGCAAGTTCGACAAACATTTCCACACACTGCTTTTTTGTCTTTGCTGTCAATAATCCAGGCAC
The DNA here is from genome assembly GCA_963924145.1 of Pyrausta purpuralis. Taxonomy (NCBI): domain Eukaryota; kingdom Metazoa; phylum Arthropoda; class Insecta; order Lepidoptera; family Crambidae; genus Pyrausta; species Pyrausta purpuralis. The sequence goes on from OZ001649.1 coordinate 17,483,624, forward strand.
AAAACCAGGCTTTTCTTTCCCGAAGCAAAAGTGTAAAAATGATATGATAACTGTGTCAACAAATTTTTCCAGTTTTGTTTGAAATCTTTGAATTAAATGCCACCAAGTTTTCAGTTTAGCTAAGGCTGTTTCTGCTACCTTTGCATTATTTGATTTCAGTGGTATTATAAGTAATTTCAGTCTTTTAACAATATAATTTTCATTGGTTTCTGTATGAAAGTTGTCTATCAGTACTTCCCAACATTGGAATGCTCGACACCTGTTAGTTACATCCATTTTAAATGCTGTTTCAACAACAGGGAGCATAGAGTTAATGGGACTGCCTACTGGACTCGTGATTTTAGTGATTTGGTTTTTGAGTAGCCTTATACAGACTATCCATAATCTGTGCCAATTTTTCCAGCCATTTATTAACATAAGTTTCATCATAGATGGATACCTGGAAATTAACAATATACATTTTTAACCTATTCTATAGCTATATGATTAGAATGATTTTTATTTGATCTATACTTACTTCTGCGGATTGTAAATACATTCAAAAAGATGTTGCCAATGTGGATTATCATCATACTCTATGGAAACCAGTTCATTGGTTAACATTTCCAAAGTATCTAAAGGCCTTGAATTTAGTGCATCATTCTCTATGGTATTCCCAGAAAATATTGTAGGTATGAGTTTAGTGAACCATACATTTAAATTTTCCTTCACAAATGTTTTTTTCTTCTCGGCTGGTAATATTTTCAATAATTTTTGAATTAATGAACAAGGCTGAAAATGTAATCAATTTTTAGTAACAATAAACTAGGGTGTTTGTTTTAAAAAAAAATGGTCTGCATTTGTATCAAAACCAATTCAGGGGACCTAGAAATTTTTGTATTTTATAGGGTATGAATTATTTTAATATGGGGATGGATTCAAATAGTTATGGAGAGCCTTGACTCTAAGATTTCATAAATATTAATAGAAATGATTCTTCTTACCAATAATCTCACTTCTAATGGTATCAGCACGTGGCAATACAAATTTAGTATTTCTGTCACTTCAGATGTGTTTGTAGCCATTTCTATCAGACTTTCATCTGGATACAGCAAAAGTGTCTCAAAACACATAGCTTGCATCGTCTCCATTTTGCTCAGTAATGCTGTAGTTTTGATCATGTTTAATACAGCCATTAAAGAAGGCACTACATCAGGAACAATATTAAAATAACCAGCCTGCAATAAATTATAATCATAATAAATTTATAATTGTAAGGAAACTTCTAATTGAAATCATTATGAGTTTTAAATGTAATACTTTTTACATAAATGATATCTTTAATTCATACAACTTTTTACATTACCTTAATTTTTTTCAAAGTTAAACCAATGATTTTCAATGCAAGAAAGCAACACTTTTTGTCATCTTGAAGTTCGACTACACACAAATCTAAGACCCTTTTTATCACAGAACAAGTAATACTACTGTCATTCTCAAGTGCTTTAATAACCACTTTGAAGTACTGACTGCGGGCCAGTGGTTTCTCCATTATTTCATCTTCTAAGAGGTCCAAAGTCGTCATGATATCTAAAGTAGTTTCTTCAGGCATGTTACCTGGAAACAATACAACTGACATCCAGTAAAACGGTCAGATGCACTTGTGTAGTTATTTGGTATACAATGTCGTGAAATGTTTGTGTTGATGCAATCATCTAAAATATTGTCAAAAAATAATTTGTTACAAATAACTGAGCCATTGAACCTGACTACGTGACACTTTATCGCTATCGTTGCAAGAAAGGAGATATCACCTAAACGTCAAACATATACTTGCGGAATGTAGTGTTCGACACGGTGTGGAAAAAGGCACGTAAATCATGTGTTCTGTTAAAATACAATGAAATACTGTTACAAAGAGGATCCAATAAACTCAAAACTGATTGTTAATGAAATATTTTAGGCAGGTTTGCAAAATAATCGAGGAATATACGTCCAAAGCAATAAAAAAAGAACGCACCTGCCGATCAACTTGATCGTAAGCTCCCAGGATAAATACACGTCCTAAGTATAAAATATTCATGGAATTGTGACCTAAATTACAAGTTGCACGGTTATTACCTGCTTTAAAATGGAAATGTGGGGTATTTTACCGAAAAATACTTGAAATCATTTCACAAAAATTATCAACGAACAACAACGACACAACGATTTTTGACGTTTGGAAAGCATTTACGCGCGAATGTATATTTTTAAATGAAGTAAATACATGGCAAAGGAGTTAACAGTTATTACATCTTTATGTCAAATTTTTGGTAATTTTAGACAAACCAGTGGGTCAACTAATTCCATTTTGCGTTACTACATCTATTTCTTAAAGTTTATTAGTTCTTAATCTTCATGTCTATCTAAGAAACATTTATTTTACTTAATTAGGTACAGTTCAATAAAGTGAAAAGGAACGTTTACAATAGCGCGAAGTTTTGAAGTTTTGAAGTGTTTGATTGCAACTTTTGTTTCTTTATCTTCATTAACTTTGTAAACTGTATAAAAATATTAACACATCTTAGCTAGTCATGAAATAAAAAATATTTTGAATGTTTTTCATCAAAAACATTTGTTATTTTGATCATAAATAAAGTACAAGCTGGCTAGCCATAAGTAGAATTGAAAAAAGGCAGTGCACCTCAGACTCTGTCTAGTAGTCAGTACTAACAACAGAAAACTTACTTTTCTGTGGTACTACTAACTATTCTAAACTAAAAAAAAATGCTTTCCAAGTTTGCGTGTGAAATACCCGATGACGAACATTTTGCTGTACACGGCTGTTGCATCTTCTCGAATCGCTGCGCACACGCTTAATTTCAAGTCAGGTGCCGGAGCGTGCGGCCGCGGAGCGCAGCGCAGCGCAACACCACACACGTCTCCCGCGCATTGCGACGCGCTTGTTTAACGTTTGCGAGTCTCGTGCTGAGAATAACAATAGGTCATTCAAACGAGACACATAAAATACGATTCCATATGTGGATAGCACGTGAAGACCTGTGGTAATGGTGTGTCAACCCGGACGGTGCGTCAGTTTGCAAAATATCCTAGTGAAGTGTAGTTTTTGAGTGTCAGTTATGCCGGGTAACGCTGGAAGCCCTTACTGGGCAGCTGTGGACTTCGATAGCGAAGGCGATGAGGATCAAACGCCGCCTCCGAATCATCGAGTGTATTTGGACCCTTGGGACTCTGAAGCTTACGGTATGATGCAAGGGGACACTACAGCAGAATCCAGTCAAGGGGATAATTTTAATTCATTCGCCGGTGAACCGGTCAGTGCCAGCTTTTATTATGTCCCGACTAAGAATTATGATTCTTCTGAAGAAGCGCCCGTGCCGCCACCTCGGAGAATAACTCCTCCTGTAGATGTACCTGACTATGGAGTTTATGGAAGGAAGCTAACCCGATCTATGATAACGGACTTTCAGCCTGACATGGGGATTTACGGGGACAGAGCTATCCGTAAGTGGTTTTACTAATTAGCGGCAACTAAGTTATTACTATCCGCAGTTAGTCTTTATCTCATTTGCAATGTAAATTAATTCTCGTTCGTGTATTTTCCAATTTAGCGGCTCGCCCTGCTGTCTTATAATCACACCAGAAAGCAGTAAGAATGAGCATTATTTATTTTGACACTAGGTAAATACACACTGATCATTAACCTATATTTTATCAACTTAAACGAAAATGACGTCATTAGTATCCAATTAAGCATCACACAGTACTGTTATTCTTATCGAATTAAAACTAGTTTGTTTTATCATAGGTTTTGTTTTTATCGACACCTGTATAAACAAAGTTCTAACATATTTTTTTTTGTTATGCCTAGGCTGGTGGCCTGTGTATTAAGTTTACTATTTACGTAAAGTACCTACTTTTTAGGACAGCTTTACCTTTGGCCTTTCGAAATGGCCTAGCTTTTTAGGATTCCGTAGCCGAATGGCAAAAAACGGAACCCTTATAGTTTCGTCAAGTCTGTCTGTCTGTCCGTCCGTATGTCACAGCCACTTTATCCTGTAACTATAAGCATCACACTATTGAAATTTGGTAGGAAGATGTATCATGTTAATCGCTTTACGATTCGTATACAAAAAATAAAAAATAATGACATTTAAGGGGGGCTCCCGTATATGAAACTAAAACTGATCAATTTTTTTTAGTCAAACCTATGCGTGTGGGGTCTATGAATAGGTACACTTATATACACGGGAATTAACGCGATCGCGATAAAAATAGATATGAATAGGTCTTTGATAGATAGAGACACAGACATTGAGGTTCCTAAAACCATTTTCTTTTAAAGTCTAACGTTTCATAGCTAGACGCTGCCAAAATGGTAAAATGGCCCCTCCATGTAACTTCTAAATTGAGTGAGTGTAAATTTTGAATAAAATACGTAATGTAGATCTTAACAAATACTTGCAACCAAAATTGGTTTGGGTAGGATTGAACGAGAAGTTTTTGAGATATAGTTCATTTTTAACAACCGCAAACATAACTTTGTTTTTCATATAAACACTGTAAAAAACAAAGTTATATTTGCTGTCAACAAAATATTGTGGTATTTTAAGTGGAAGTGTGTGTGGTGTGTGTCCTCAGTGCGCGAGTCCGACTCGCACTTGGCCGGTTTTTTGACATTCCGCCTCCAGACTATGAGGCCTCTGCTTTTAGCTTGCTTCTAATTGTACACGTGTCCATAGATAAGAATAAGTACTAAAGTACACGTGTCTGTGTGTTAAAAACCAAGTAGTATAGCCAAGTCCAAAATGTTTTACTTTAGGCGAAATAAAAGCGGGTTTGTTTAGCTCTCATTCATTATCACGATGTATTAATAAACTTATCAGGAATAACTAATTTATTCTTCTAACTAACTAATCAAGATCTTACCAAAAAGGGTTTTAGTTTGTCATGATGGTTGAACTGAGCGTGAACTGCTTGCTTCATTTACAAATAGGTCTCACAAGTAATAGCATTAGTATAAGTTTTCAATTTATTGATAAGTGATACGTTTTTTATCAGGGGAAAGAAGAAGGTCTATGTACATCGAAGAGCCGATATACGCGCCTCATCCAATGCTGTACGAACCTGTCTACGGACACATACCGCCGCCTCCCGGCTACCTGCCCCCAGCTCCAAGATCCCGCATGTCTTTGCCTCACCACCCAGAGTATGTTATGGCAAGTCTCGGATACGGCAAGCAGAGGAGACACTCCAGGTAGGAAAGTTTGCACGAACTCCCTTTATATAACATCGTTCGTTATAATATGTTCGTAAACTATGCTATCAAAGTAGATATTATGAACAGGAAAGATTTTTTTAAATATAAATCTAAGGTCCGTTTTCTTTGCTAGGCGAATAATGTAAACAATCTTGACATTCATTTTCAACGAAATTATCTATTTTAAAATAAGAGTAACACAAAACTCTCAACCGACATAGGTTATCAAATAGTTATAATCGATTAAGGGCTGATTTTTCAATAGTCAGATAAGAACTATTCGTCGAACAAAATACAACATGGCTAATATGAAAGTGTCGCCTAATTATCAGCAATCATACATAAATGTATTTTTAGGTTTCCGTAGCCGAATGGCAAAAAACGGAACCCTTATAGTTTCGTCAAGTTTGTCTGTCTGTCCGTCCGTATGTCACAGCCACTTTATCCTGTAACTATAAGCATCACACTATTCAAATTTAGTAGGAAGATGTATCCTATTAACCGCTTTACAATTCTTATACAAAAAATAATGATATTTAAGGGCTCCCATGCATGAAACTAAAACCAAATAAAAAAAAATTGTCAAACCTATACGTGTGGGGTATCTATGGATAGGTCTTTTAAAATGACATCGAGGTTTCTAAAACCATTTTCTTTGAAAGTCTAACGTTTCATAGCTAGACGCTTCCAAAGTGGTTAAATGGGCGTCCCCCCCCCCCCATCTAACTTCTAAACTTAGCGAGTGTAAATTTTGAAAAAAATATGTAATGTAGATCTTAACAAATACTTTCAACGAAACTAACTTTGTTCTTCATACAAACACTATAAAAAACAAAGTTATATAATATGGTGTCAACAAAATATTGAAGTATTTTAAGTGGAAGTAAGTGGATTCCCTAATTTAGTCCATAAAAATCGGCCCTTAATACACTAATATTCATTTAAAAGTAAAAAAGATTGTTTCCTATATTCAACAAGCAATGAAAAACGGACTATAGTATTTAAGGCTAAGCCAAGCTTTAGGACGTTCTTAATACAGATTAAAAGCTATTACGATAGGTACCTATAAGTACCCACCAACCTAATGTATAACATACTTACTGTTTAAAAGTGAAGGCAATAAATGTAAGTAAATAGACGACTTAGGGGCTCCAAAAGTTTTTTTTGTTATAATACTTTTATAATGATTATTTAATTACCTAGCCACGTAACCTTCCGAAACAAACATAAGAATTATCTAACTAAACTCTTAGCAACTCACATAATAATTTACGGGACAAGGCAAAAATTATGAACGGGCACAAGGTAGTTGCGTTCCAGAACATACAAGTCTTATTGCTCTTACATAGTTACTTTCGCATACTTTTCAGTAAAGTTTCTACGAGAAGCGTGCATTACCGATGCACGCTTCTTTTCTGTTTGACCTCATGAAAATCATAAACCGTAGCCAAATTGCTCAACTACCCTCAATAAGGTTCGTCAATTGATATGGTCGCAAGTGGCCGTCGTTACATGCAAGGCATACCTAATAATCTAACAAGCAATTAGGCAATCATCAATCTAAAATGTAAATAACAACCTTGTGTCGTCTTCATGTGCGCCGATTGATGACGATGCATGAGATTCAGTAATGTCGTTGACCTTGAGGATTGCAATGGAAAATGTTATGCTACCAACCACAAAATTTATGTCTGCGCAAATAGTCGTAACGAACTGTAGAACGCATTTATAAACCATCGTTGCGCGTCGTGAGCACGACACCCTGTGCGACACAAACGCGCGGTCTGCGTACGCGCACTAATGAGACGAATAATGGATATCATGCGCGGAAAACATCTGTGGACGATTTCTACAGATGTCATAGCATAATGACGAGCATAATCTCCAGCTTACACGATAAATCTGCACTCTCTAGATAGTGAAAGTCATTAGGACACATTACCTATGATAACCAGCATAAGTTAAGGATGCCCATAAAAGTTTCAACATAAAGGCAAAAGTGTTATGTCATTTGTAGCTGACGGCTTTTTATTACAAGCAGTTTGTTTTTTCTAAATCGACAATCATGATTATATTATTATCACACAATAGAATGAAATGGTAACTATGGTAGAGCGATTGCGCAAGTAAGTGCCATAAACTGCGTATTTCGAAGCTAAATAGGCAATCATTCTTTTATGTACCTATGAAAATTTCTATTTTGCGTAAGGTAAGAAAACCGTGAAGCTAAACGGCTAGAGAACTAACTTCATACTACTACTTAGTTGGTAACTAAGTTGGTCTGTTTTGAAAATATAGAGATGTTTTCATTGAACTTATTGACAACAAACAATGCTTATTTACAAAGAAAGCTAACCTTTCAGCCTGTTGCTTTACTGAGTTACTGACATGTAAAAGGGAAATCATAGTCAGGGCTAAAATGATGGTTCTAAAAGAAGTCTGACGAGTTTACCTGCCTGGAAAGTTCGTTACACTTCGTTTTCTTTACGTAAAGTAATCTTCACCTCGGAGGAGGGGCGTTATTTGTATAATAACAACAGCTCGTGTGAACGTGCACCAGTTTTTGTTTCCTATAAATGAAAGTTCTTGTGAGAGAATCCGGACTCTTCTTTGGTGAAACTTATAGCATTGGCCTCGAGGTTGACCGTCGCGCTAAAAATTATGAATTTTGCATAAATGTTGATTGCGATTATGTTATGTCATTAAGGTATGTTGGGTTTCCCAGATTTTGGTGTTAAGGCTGTAACTGGTAGTTAGCTCAATCACTACCCATGAATAGACATCCTATGGGATCTAATAGATTCTATAAGATCTGTTTCTTTAAGATTTGTCATGGCCATTTTTTTTTGAACGATCTAAGGTCTCACTGATTAGATAAAGCTTATTTTCTTTTACTCCAACTTCAGGTTTAATAGGTTTTAGCTTTATTTAAAGGCATAATAATCTAAATTAATCTATAAAATTAATAATTTCATTCAAGACTAGCCACTTCTGACTTCTGACTTGAAATTAATACATATATTATATTTTAATGTGTATCGATATCAATACAACCTAAGTAGTAGTATAGTCGTTGTGGCAAAAACGCTGGACGATCTTGGCACTATGCTCGAAGACCTTGACCGAGTCTCCCAACAAGTGGGTCTTAAAATGAACATGGAGAAGACGAAAATTATGTCAAGTTCCCTTGTTGTACCCACTCCAGTATCCATTGGGAACTCAACTCTCGAAGTTGTCGACGAGTACGTCTACCTGGGACAAGTGATCCAATTGGGTAGGTCCAACTTCGAGAAAGAGGTCAATCGACGAATCCAACTCGGCTGGGCAGCGTTCGGGAAATTACGCAAGAGTGTCTTCTCGTCTCATTTACCTCAGTGTCTAAAGACGAAAGTCTTCAACCAGTGTGTGTTACCAGTGATGACATACGGATCCGAAACATGGTCTCTAACTATGGGCCTTATAAAGAAGCTCAAAGTTACGCAACGAGCGATGGAGAGGGCTATGCTGGGTGTTTCTCTACGTGATCGAATCAGAAATGAGGAGATACGTAGAAGAACTAAGGTAACGGACATAGCCTTGAGAATCAGTAAGCTCAAGTGGCAATGGGCAGGGCACATAGCGCGAAGAACTGATGGCCGTTGGGGCAGGAAAGTTCTAGATTGGAGACCCTTTGACCAAAGACGCAGCGTAGGACGTCCTCCAACAAGATGGACAGACGACCTTATAAAGATTGCAGGATCAAACTGGATGCAGACCGCTAGTAATCGGTCGCTGTGGAAAGCCGTGGGGGAGGCCTATGTTCAGCAGTGGACGTCCTTTGGCTGATAATGATGATGATGATGATGATCGATATCAATAAAGTTGAATGGTTGCGAATGCTTATTGCAAAACGGAGAAAGCTGCGATTACGGAATCAATTGAGTATGCAGTTTAGTGGAAATGCATCCAACTTGTGGCGATTTCGTTAACTGAACAATTAACTAATCACTACTTGTGGTTATTCCTTGCTACCTTTATTTAATTTAAAATTACAGCTGCGAAAATTACGCGTTGATGCTAAGTGCATAGTTGAGAAGAAAACACAATTACATATATTTTCCTAAACTGGCATACAATACATTTATTTCAGTATCACGCCACTTTTTAGGAAGAACGAATGTAGGTACGTGAACGCAAATGTGTAGTACGTTCAGCGGATAGCTAGAAAGTCAGTCAGGCCACATTATGATGGACATGTTCAAAAGCCGTCATAAATCGTAAACATTGGCGAATTAGTGCGAATCGGAGTATATAGGAAACAACTCGATTATCTAATAGCGATGCCTTCTCGGCTGTGTGATCGTATTGACACGGATGGGATGTTACACAATGGTGTCGGTAGAACAAGAGCTACGTGCGATGATAGAGTGGATTGTAAAATTAAACACTTGACAGCAGATTTTAGCACAATGATGTGCAAGTCACTATAGACGTAATCCAAAAGTGGAACAAGTTAGATGAAAACAAAGATGTAGATTACCACAAGAAAAGAGTATGGAATTATGTACCTTCTAATTTAGAGTATGTCGTAACAATGGAGATTTAAGTATGATATGGGTTGTTTTTTGTTCCTAGACTATATCACATAGTTGATGAAGCGAGCTCACCCAGAAGAAGCCTGTTGACTTCTTTTTAAAAAAATAATAGTATTGTAGACTGTTAGAAACACAGATGCGGGTAGAGAGTGCAACTCTTTTGCTGTAAGCCTTATGAAAGTTGATGAGAAGCGCTCTGTTCAAGGCAGTGGAATACCAACGAGGTATGAAATACCAATGAGGTATAATCCGCAGTTCGTCCTGTTGTGCGATAAAGGATGAGCTCATGGGAGCTCCTTTGCACACTCGCCAAGTAAAGGCTTTAAAGAAACCGACAGGCAGGCGACTTTGCGGCGGTGGGCCAAGCTATGAAGCATGGCTATCGAGTTATAGTCACTGGTGCAGTATCCTACTTAAATTGCGCGATCTCAATGTGCGAACTTAATAGTATGATTTAGGACTATTTTGATTGTATTGTGGTTCAATGCTATAGTCTTAGGTCTATGTATTTATAGATGTATAAATACATAGACTTAAGACTATAGGAGTTCTCACGAGCTCAGATCGGATCGGATCGGATCAGAGTGCCAATTCTCGTGCAATTCGTATACGAGAAAGTTCACCTATCAAATTTTCTTTGTTGAAGAAAAAAATGTTTTTGATTTCTAAGGTTAACGATTTCTATGTATTTAGATTTTTTCGTGCGATCGTTTTTTACGTGTGAACCTATTTTAATTGATTTTTTTGGGTAAAACGGTTAAACTCGCAAACGAGTTACCACACAAAAAAAAGTTCGATTGCCGCGAGAATCGGCCACCTGATGCAGTGCAAAACAACACGACTTCTCTTATGGGTTCCGTAGTAATTTTAATTTGGAGTAAGTTTGCTTTAATGTGCGACTGCTTGTTAGCTAAAGTCCACGATGGAGCGAGCACACTTAGTTGTTTAAAGTTTATTTTTCAATAGTAACAAAAACATAAATATATGTTTGTGATTCTGGCAAACTGTGAAACAGTCAGTCGGCAGGGTAAAAAATGGATACTTTATTTCGAAGATCTCTCACCTATATATTTTTTAAAAGGTTGACAGACGCGTACGAACACTTTGCGTACGAGAGCCTGTCTCCGGACTACGAAGACTGGGCGCGGCCGCTGCCCAAAGCGGCCCCCGACAACTTCCACCTCTCAAGATACGGGCACCTTCAGATCGACTACTCCTGCAGTTGGAACTCTCTCGACAGACTTATTCGGAACCAGTAACTGTTTCCACAGACTTAAGGTTGTAAATCCGTGACCGTTATATCAAGACTTAAGATTCTTAATCTGCGACTGTATCTGCAACTCTTTCTGTGATGTTAAAGCTTTTGCAGCAGGGTCTTGTGTCTGCGTACGACCATGGTATGGAGTGGAGAATAGACACCCAAATATATGTGGTGTAGCACTAATAATTGAATATTTAGTGATCCTGAAGGTTTGTTTTGTCACTGTTTAGTGTGAGTGTATCTTATTCTGACTATGATATAGGGACATTAAATAGTTTTACTCGTAACTACAAGCTAAGTTAAATATTATGATACACATTTATGTTAAACGGACACGTCTGATTTGCTATGTCCTAATTACTCACAACGAAATGCGAATTTATCATTAGTTAAAGTTTTTTCTAATAATATGTACTAGCTTTTTACTGAAGTGGCACAGAAAGAGGGTTATGTTTATAAACAATGCTGTGACATGGAATTTTTGTTTAATAAAAGTGTTTCATGTCCGGAACTTGACGCTTCCCATTCCCATCACCATGAGAAGTTTTTAATATTAATGGTGCTACACAATAGGTGCATACTGAACCGGTTTTAATCTCCGAGACCAGTGAAAGGTCAAGCGTGAAATATGTACTTACATTATCCGTATTATATAATTAACAAACCGTAGGTAATAGGTAAATAAGTATATTTACCTATTTATCAGCATTAATCTAAGATAAACAATACAATAATCTAGTAAGTACTCCAACAGATAATATACTGAGTTCAATAAGCAGTATTTCTTTTTGTTGTTAACTTTTTAAATAGGCTAAATGTGAGTTTCTACTTTCAATAAATCGACTTTGGTTCATATGTTTACTGTCGGGAACCGTTTTGCTATATTTTGTGACATAGTTATATCTGCTAACTATGCTCTTAGGTTCAGTTCAAACACATTTTATAATAGACGTACACACCTACGCTACTAACTAAGTTGGTACTTAAATAGGTGTAACTAAGAAGTTTAAGTTATCCATATTATCCAGAGTGGTAGGCTGTAATCTAAAAAACATTAACCAAAACTTTAGAACCTCTTTAAATAAAACTAGTACTATCTAAACTAAAAAAAAAGTAGGTATATGAAATAATTTGATGAATATGTTGTTAAATATTTCTAAAAATAAAGACCAAAGATATTAACGTGTGTTTTATTATTTACATTAAATAGTCCCCCTAACCGATTTCGACTACGGTGGCCAGTCACAACGCCTAACCGACTGCGCGGGACATATTATAGTGCACAAGTGTGTGCGCAAATACAGGTTTCACTCTCATAGCCCGATGGGACAGCAATCTCACACGACCGGAGAGAGTTCAGGCGCAGGACCAACGGCTTTACGTGCTTTTCCGAGGCAAGGGGGTGAAACACCGCCAACTTCCAAACTCCGGGCTTCCCTAAGAATTTCTGGACAGAAAAACTCAGATATATATTTTTGGACCGACCCGGGAATCGAACCTGGGACCTCTGGCGCAGCCGTCGCTTTAAAGTGCGACCCTCCTACTGCATTAAATACACTACTAGTAGATAATATCAGCTGTTTTCATACTTTACAATCTAATAAGTCAATAAAAAAATTTGTTGAATATTTTTGCATGAACATAGCTCTGCAGCGCAATTCTTTATGCACTGCTGCCGTGCAGATATCTAAATCTGTGCAAGAGCGCGCTTTCTTGGGATTATTATGATCAGATTTCTATTTATTATCATGGTGTGGTTAGCTTTCGACATTCCATATTATCGAGAGCTGTTATGCTTTAAAGCATAATCCACACTTTCACTCAAACTCTTGAATATTGTAATCTAACTAAAGCAATCAAAGACTTTGTAACAAAAGTGGCGTGCATATGTCGTGACAATAAAAAGTTGATTATATCAAAGAAAGTGTAACGCAATTCCGTGCTGCAAGATTATATTTTCTAGTAATTACAAGTCTGCGCAACTTTGTCACAATTTCTCGTATAACTTTATAGAAAATCCCTTTTTTTCTAGTCTCTATCTAGCTATGCCCTATCTGTGTATGATTGAGTAATTCTGACTCAAACCGGACGAAAGTAGGGAATTTTATAAATAGTATTCCCTTTAGAAATAATCTTAAGAATTACTAACCGATAGAAGTTGCTGAGAACTACGAACGCTCGTTGAGACGTGCACAAAAAGTCGAAGATATTCTACCCTAATCAGTCTAGAACGATGCTACTGCCATTGATTGCTACGACCGTTAAACTTATTTACTGTAGCCAGTAGCACTATAAGATCTGGATTAAAAGTACTTTATAAGAAAAAGCCACGGTGAAATGACATTTACGGCATTTCCTAATGTCTGGCTCATCAAGTTCTAGCTGCCGTTATCTTTATGTTACTGCATAAGAAGTAGGTATCCATATTTAAATTATTATTTTTAACGCTTATTAGTGGATGGTGAAACAGGTCCTTAGCTTATTAAAAGCCAATGATTCTTCAAACATAAAGCTACTCCATTAAGGTAGGTAGGTACTTAGATTTCAATGATTAAGAATGGGTTCCTCAATAAAAATAACTAAGGTAATAACCGATAACGCAACGGCACTTGTTTGCATATAAAATCTTTTTCATTGAGTCGCAGATAGCTAGATAATCATAATAAATTAATAGATGGATAATGTAATGCCTAACCACCGGAACAACCGCTGAAGCTTTTCAATTATGTTACATCCAACAGAATTGTAGCTTATTTGTTTTATAGTGGTTTGTTGCTTACTTACGAATCAATTTATCTGAACAGAAAGTAACAAAATCGAATAATGTTGAGTTCGACGAAATACTTCCTCATTGAAATAACAAAGAAAGTGATGGTACACGAGGAAAATAAAGAGGCCTTAAACCAGATTATCAATTTATTCCTCCATTCATAAAAGTTCACCATTGCATTGCGGTAAATAAACTGAACTGCAAATGTTACATGCATTTCAAAATTTCAAGATAAGATAATAGATGCGCAAGCGGTCACCCATCCAAGGTTTACCACGCCCCAAGTTGCTAAACTTGCCTACTTGTTTAACATCAGGCCTGTTTAAAATTCGTGCGCATAATTAGTCTCAAAATCATTAACCAAATTAATAAAAGCAATTCACGCTTCAAGGGATGTACTTGCACGTTCAGACCGCTTTAATCTAGGTCATAATGTAACTTATGAATAGTAATTTTATAATGTTTTTTTCATAACCGCATTCTTATTCAGTAACATCATACCTGCGATATAAGATAAAGCAACTCAAAAGTAAGTTAGACCGACAATAGATAAGAGTTAATTAACTTTTTCGTTCGAATGGTGTTGCTAGAGGTTTCTTAGGAAATATTAAGGTAGCCGGATGAAACATTACATAAGGATCATCTTTTGAAACGATTTTATAAAAAATGATTTCATGTTTAACGGGAATACATAAGGACTACATTGACTATACAAGTATACCCAACAGAAAAAGAAAATGCTATAATCGGTTGCCTGCTTTTGAATGAAAACGCAACTGAAAAGTTATTAGAAATTTTATTCAATCTTACAAGAGATGATAACATACAATAGATAGGAACAATCATGCTATTAAAATGACTTGTTTAACAATCATTCGAATTAAATTAGAAATCTTGGAAATCTTTCTCGTTGTACAGTTTCCGTTTCTTCGTTATGTTGAATTGGCCTTTCTTCTCGACCTTAGCTGCGCTGGGTGTTTTATTGCCGTAATACATAACCTGTAGGGCTGGTGGTTTTGGTGCCTTATTCTGACTAACAGCTGGTGTGAATTTACTCTTTCCTTCATACACCGGCCCTAAATCACACGGTTCTGGGTACGGGTCTCTGCTTACAGAATACGGACGTTCCACTTGACTCTCGTAAGAAGGATATGAACTTTGAGCCAGGTACTGTTTGAACTGACTTTGCTTGAGTTTCTCCTCAAGCTCTTCTAAACGCTGCAAAAAGCCAGTGAAAGTGGATTGTCTTAACGGACTGCAATTAAGCCTGAGCGGAGATCTCATTAATACTCTCATGTATTGTGTATAGCCATTCATATCATGTAAATACAGGTTGGGAGTACGTAATTGTAACATTGGGAATTCGCAGTTTTTTGAAGGTAAGTAATTGTGTGAAATCCTTAGTTCTATGGTCGATTAAGTAGCGCCAATGAATCGAACGTGTTTTGTCTTACATCTTTATGCATATGAAATGAAAACTTCATTCGTATTCAGATTCAAATGAAGTTTTTGTACGAGATAATAGTAGTTGAGCAATTTGAAGCAATAATATGTACTTTTCTAGTCGTTCTGCGAATATATAATCAGTATTCCCAGCACTTATTATGTAACCTTGGCTTGTTTCATATTTGTGTGCTGTGAGGTGATCTAGCCCTAAGTATCATATCCTTTCTGTATGTTTGCAAACGTTACATTACCAAGCAAAAAGGTTGAAAGATACAAAAAAAAACTTTTGACAATAACAAATAAAGATCCTTAACCAACCTCCTAAACCAAAGCTAAAACTTACACGTCTGTAAGCGTCAATGTTGGAGTCCGTCCGAGCTGCCTGCCGAGCCAGCTGTTCCTGAAGCTGGGCTATTTGAGCTGCGCCTCGCTGGATCTTCTCTTCATACTCCAGAACCACTACGTTCATCTAAAGGTAATGTGAGCAACTTATCAAGTAATTATGATGCAAGGTAGGCACTTTTAAAACCTTAAAGTTAAGCTGTATTCTTTTCTGCTTCTATCCTGAGTAGTTTAGAGATAAGACTGAGAAATAAATTGTAGGAGGCTTCAAAAAGTTAACTTCTTTAGTCTTGAAATAAGGCGACACTAAAATGAGTTCGCGTTAGGAAAATAGTGACGTCCATCGCCGTGGATGGAACGCACTGCATCCTAGGTCATCCGTTTTTTTGCTAGCTCATCACAGCCAATCAAATGATTGGTTATGGACTGAGTTGTGGAACGTTCAAAGTTGATGATGGCATTATTTTCTCAATGCTGATAAAATATTGATAAAGAAATGTAAACATGTCACTTGTACATGTAGTATCTACTTGTGAGATGTTGAATTAACTACTTAGTTAATAGTTGCTTGGGTATGAGTAGTCCAGAAACACCAGAAAGAGAGAGCTTTGAAATATTTTATGTTTTGAGACTTCAAACCGAAAGATTATAATCTTCGCCTTCAAAACCCCTGTCTTATACTAACTAACCGGTACTATCTATTGTTAGCATTTCTCACATTCGGAACAGGCTATAGATGGTGAGGCGAATATGACTGACGCATCATTAACGGCACGCACATTTGGTTACCCACCGAAACTTCCTCGCTGCCCACACAAGGAGGCCTATTCTGTAACCCGCTATCCGTATTTTTTAAATCTTTCTTCCCTTTCGCTCATACCAGCACGTTCTTGCGTGTGAAAGGAGTGGCTACATCCTAAAATACGGACGTAAACTTACAACGTAGAACCTAAGATACGATGCTACCTGCCTACGCCTAGCCATTATCATTAACATGAATGTAACTGCTTGAATGTTAGGATTGAAAACTAACTTGGAATTGGCTGTTGTTAAATATACTGGTTAAAATATACCTACGCATACGTAACTAGATTTTACAATTATCTACCGTCTCTCAGTTAGGTAGTTAGTCTGCTTTGTTGATGAGCAACATTTTCTACTCTTGAGTTAGGTAATCCACTTTCCAGCTAACTGAAGTAATTAGATTAGCTAAGGAAAGTATTAAGTATAAGTGTGAACATGTCTTAGTATGCGGGTAATCTATTTTGACTTTGAACCACAATTGATGTTGAAAAAACATAAACAATACATAGGTATAACGAAAAATAAACTTATTACTTACCTATTTTGTTATATCATATTAAGTAAGTAGGTTATTACCTTATCCCGATGCTCTGTTTCCATGTCCTTTATCTTGCTTCTAAGCTCTTCAATGAGACAAGAATATTGCGCTATTTGCGTGTCCGAGTCGTTCTGAACCTGTTGGACTTAATAAATAAACATTTTAACAACGCCTCAATAGAAGGCCAATTATGAAAAGAAAATCTTAGGGTAACAACACACTGGATAGCGACGAATAACGTTGCTTCAGAATATTGAAAAAATACAGGCGGTGCAAGTAAAGTTATAGAGGCGAAAAAAATATAATATTTCATTTCAACATATCAAAAGCTCATACACAATAAGGTACTTCGTAGCAATCCTGTATCTGACTATTCTAACGATTGCTTCGCTCTTAAATTTATAAACTTACAAAGATACATAAGAAAACAGACTGTACTTGCAAGATACTATGCCGATGGACACTTACGCACTTCCTAAAATACTGTGATAAATAGCAGAATAAACTGTTAAGAAAGAAGGGTAAACCATAGATGATAGTTCTTCTATGGGTAAACCAAAAAGTTATTTCCTACATAATGGTGTTGCACAATTATAGTGATTAGCCCACCTCATCCAGTGTTAAGCTTTAGGTGGGCAACTACTATCACTGGGCTATCATGGTCTCGTTCCCCCTACTTGCCTACTGACCACCAAAACATGTAGATAATCATCAATACAAAAGTGTGGGGTACAATACGACGAACACGCACATTTTAAACTGATCAATAAGTACCTTATCATGGCCTCTGTAATTGACACAAATCCATCATTTAGTGACGACCACAGTAAACATGATGCGTGCGTGTCGTAGGTAATTTTAAAACGAATTTATTTTCGTACACTGTTAATTTGTGCAAATAAAAAGAAGAGGGATTGTCCCGTAAATAAATACAATGTGTTCTGGCTCTTAGGCACATCCAGACGGTCTTGCGATCGTTCCGTCTCGCTAAGCAGAGAGCAATTACTTAGTTATCTCTCGGTCGGCAACTATTAATATAAAGTCTAGACTTAATAAGCAGGCTATTAGCACCATGCAAGCTTTTTCTGAACCTGCGTGAGTTTCATCTTTGGTTTGATTGTGCGAAGAAGTGGTAAGTACCCCTGTCCTTGCCAACGTAAGTATCTTGTAAAGGTAAGCCTAGCCAGCCTCAAAGTACTACCTACCTACAGCTAAGTGACAAATACATTAATCTATTTCTATGATAAAATCGTAAAAATTCTATCTTACCTTTCTTCTCGTAACCCATCCTTATGTCATTGACCTGCTTATCATGCGCATTTTTCAACTCTGTAATATTTTCATTTTGTTGTTGGATAAGATATTCTTTATCCTAAAATAAAACATGATAAGAATGCAAGCCAAGCTAATTTAGAATTGTTATTTTTATTTGGAATCAGGAACTTACTTTCTGCAACGTTGTAATAGACGTATCTTTAGAATCAACTTCATCTTTCAGTTTTTTGATATCGCGTTTCAGATACACAAGTTGGGACACTGTTTCTTGCAAGTTACCAATCATTTCCCGGGAATTTTGTAAATGATAGCGATACGATTTTTCTAGTTCACGTGTCTCTCTAACTTCCACTTCTAATTTTGCATTGACCTCTCGTAGTTTTGTGAGCTCTTCCTTTTCATTAGCGAACTCCTAATAAAATAATTAGATACAGTAAACACTTGATTTCTAAACATATCAATTCCCAACAAATTACTATTTCCTCTTTACAATTTTGCACTTTGATAGACTTTGAAGAAGAGCTTCAAAGCGAGCGTTAGAACATAGCCCTTGATTCGATTCCATTTTGTTAAAAAAAGTTACCTAAGCAAAATAAGTTTCAAACTGCCCTCCCGCCAAACAGCATACTTCACCAATGCTGCCAACATGCACATTACCATTTATCCACACCGCCCGCCGGCATTGCCAGCGGCATGGCCATAAGAAGGCAAAGAAGAAGCCGCCGACATTTGCCGCTGGCATGCGCGGCAAGCGTGGCTCTTTATCGTTATTCACGATTGCTAAAGTTGTGTTGTAAAATGACGGTCGACTATCAAATCGATACTCGATCGACTACCTACCGAAAGGGTATGACAGTAGCCTTTGGTTTGAGCCTAGGCAGCTATTGTATATTGTGTTTCAACCTGAATTTTAAATACCCCAATAAGTTATTAAGGGATTGGTGACAAACAATAAAATTTATATAAGATAAACTACGAGAGATTTTGTTTTTGTTCAATACAGTAAAAATAAAATTACGCTATATTACAAATCTACCGCAGATGAATGTCAATCGATCAAACCGTTCGAGATAAATGGGAAAAAAATAGATAGTCATTTTATCAAAGAAAGGTGGCCATTTCAGAGTGCCCTGACATATTAACACATTAATACTCATCTAAGAACCATCGCCAATAAATTACATATCCATTGCCGAAAACTGCAATCAGCCTTACCTCACTTTGAGTGGTGTCAATGGGTTCACGACGCGAGTTTTTTGATTTATTTAGTTTTCTACATGTCAAAATTTTGTGGCAGTTTTTACGTCCAGCCAGCATAATTTTTAAAGCATCTGCCACGTAACTGAACGAATTTATCAAATAATAAAGTATGCCTAAAACGTCTCCATTCACAATTACGATCGTATTACTTCACTAATTACTTTGATTGATTGACATAATATTTGATTGATTGACATGATAATTTAATTTTCGTCATTTTTTGAGAAAAAAATTGATCAGCCTAAAATTTTTATTAAATTCCTTTGAAAAGTGATTTTTAAAGCGCAAAGATGGAACATTTATTAGGCAATAAACGGCAAACATGCCAAATTTGTTTGAAATTTTATTGCGCTGAAAGAGGAGACCGATTTATGGCTAATTTCCCTGCCAACATTATACGGTTAGTAGAATGCTTTTGATGAATAAAATCTAACTAAATGTAAACTTCTAAGCATCTTTCATGATAGGAAAAGACGTAATATTAATGGATAATTTTTATTTCTTGCTTTTTAGATGTAAAAAATGGCTTCAAATAATTACGACTACATTTTATCACGACAACCAGGTTTGTTATAATAATCAGTATTAAGATTAATTGTAGGTAAATCTATCTTGTATTGGTGGATATATATGATAAAGTTCATAACTTTTAAGGTTATCAAGTTATTACTTAATATTTTACTATTGCAGATCCTTCCTGCCCGTCTTATCTCCCCACTTCATCAAATACATTAATTAACCCGAGAAAGCGAAAATCATCTCCTCCACGTAAGCTTCATTTTAATATTTGTGAGTTTTATTAAGTTTTTTTCAATTATTTCATATAAAAAACAAACTTACATTTATGTTCAAATATTACAGAAAATTATAGTTGTACTCATCAAAACACACAACCATCCACCTCCAGTCAACCCAACATTCCCAAAAAGAAAAGAAAACTAAAAAATATTGGCACGTTTTTAATTTACGTATTTTCGGTTAAACGTCATTTAAAATTATTATAAAAATACAAATTAATATATAACTAGTAAATAATACTTAATGTTTTTCAGATTCATCAGGAACACAAAATTTAAAAGATAAATTAAAAGCAATACGCAATAATTAAAAGAAATACGGGACCTCAAAAAGGGTCATTTTAAAAACATAAAGTCATTGGCATTGAGGAGCTTAGTTCAATCATATTTTATAAATCAAAGAAGAAAACCTCAAGGGAATCGTTATACAGCTACCGACAAAACCTTGGCTATGGCAATTTATAAAAAATCCCCCAGAACTTACAGAACACTGCAGAGAATGACAAAAGCTTATCCAAGCCCTAGAACACTTCAATTACTTTTGCAAAATTTGGATCTTCAACCAGGAATAAATCGATCTTTAATTGAACATTTAAGAAATAAGGCTGTTAAACTTAACGCAAAAGAAAAAACATGTGTTTTGCTATTTGATGAAATGGCCTTAAAAAAACGATGTATTTACAACTCAAGGAAAGACATAGTGGAAGGCTATGAAGATTTTGGAGATGGACTAAGAAATCCCAACATCGCAGATCATGCCTTAGTTTTCATGATTCAAGGAGTTTATAAAAAATATAAACAGCCAGTGGCTTATTATTTCGTTAAGGGAACAGTGTCGTCACAAAATTTGGCCGCAATAATAAAAAAAGTAATTAAAGCTATCAGTGATATCGGATATGATATCATTGCAACAGTCTGCGATCAAGGCCCAACTAACATCGGAGGGTTAAATTTATTATATTATTTATTATATTTTATTATTTATTTAGCTCCGAGGTGTATTTCAGGCTTCCTGTAAGTAAAATTACCCCTGTCAGACTAGTGGCCGTAATCCAGATAGTTCTGGACGTAAACTAAAACTTTATGGCCGCAAACCAACATTTGGCCTATTTTCGATTATTATTTATTTCTATTTTGGATGCCTCCTTACTCAATTTTTTATTACCATTGGCAAAGGTTTGTTTCTTCAGCAGGTGTAAATGTTTGATTGATTTTGAATTAAGGCAGCTAAAGCAATATAGTAAAACTTTCATCAAATTTATTCTGTGCGTCGCCTGCCAATTTTAAAGTCGATCATTTTATGACTAGCAGTAGGTAGGCGAAATAGCTTTAAATATTGTTTTCACAAAAGACTTGTAAGACCTTCCCGAAGCTTTCGGTTGCTTAATGCTTACTAATTTGGCACAAATATGTTAGTGGGAAAGCGACAAGGTTTATCATTGCAGTTATTCACGAGGGGTCAATGTATGTATTTGTAGTATGGATTATATTTCACGTTGGGAGTGTAATCTTTGTCCACCTGTGTACACCTCTTTAGACTTCCATTATTTTTTTATCACGACAGGATCATAGTGCAGTTTATATAGTACAGTTGGTTGAAGTGAGTGATGTCCAATATTATGTTTTGCTATTCTATGGTTAACATTATGTTTTCATAAATTTAGTAATATGTAGAACAGGTATATACCTTACTGGAATAGTAGATAGGTTTGTAAGAGATCAACAGAATCAAGAGCGAATAAATCCATATGAATTGATGAGTTGGAAAAATCTTCAAAATCAATTAGGACTTCATAAATAATTTCTGAGCGGATGGGATTTCTGTTTGTTGGAAATGATACCTAAGCATACCCAAAACTTTTGCAGCGCTCATTGATTACTATGATGCAAATAGAGATATTTTAATCTTTTCTAGCTGCTTTCCAAATTTTTTTCAGTGAATTGAGGAAGTGTTTTCCTGCACATATATATATCATTTTTTTATTTATGACAGCGGATTGAAAATTAATGTATTGTTTGGTTTTTCTTTAGAGTAGTATCATGCCAGGATGAGGTTGTTATTATTTATTTCATTTTCTCACGTTTTTTTATATTTTTTACCAATGGAGGACTATTAGTGTACAGGTAATTTATTCAAATTCGCAATCATTGTTACATTTCTAACTATTTCACGCACTTCTCGTAATCGCATATTTTTTTGAAAATAATTTTCAAGCGGCAGCGATGGTTGTACCAATGAGTGGAATATTTTAATTTCATTTTGGATATAAATATGGGTTTCACTTGTTGAATTGTATATCTTTTTAAAACTTCATTGGTCAGGTAATTTTTTCTAGTTCTTTGAAGGCACCGTTGAAACTGTTCAATAAATATTAACTTAGGTATCTGATGTTAGATGGGTTTGCTGATTGTTGTCGTGATAACGTATTGAATCGCTGATAGCTTCAATATTTTTTTTTATTAATCGGTCGAATTTTGTGACAACCTGTGTATTAACGAAATAAGGCTGCAACTAAGCTATTATTTTTCTTATAAGCTTTTTAATCTTGAAAAACATCGCATGAGATTCAAATGTTGGGTTTTATTATTCCGTCTTCATAATCTTGATTCTTCGTCTGTGCCTTTCTTTCTGTTGAATTTCAATTTTGTTAAGGGTATTACACCAAATAGTGAAATGCATATTTTCTTCTTCATGTGTTAAGTTCAATAACCTTATTTTTTATGTCTGATTATCGTTTGATTTTTATTCCTAGGTAGTGAGGATCCATTGTTTGCAGGAGTAAATAAGTGTTCTAGGTTTTGAAAAGGCTAAGTCATTGAAAGTGTTCTGTAAGGGTTGAGCTACATCTGGCAGCATTGAATGGCACTTACCTGTGCTTCTATCACATTCTATCATCCAGTAACGTCATCATGCAGACGGAGGGAGAAAAGCGTGTTTCTGAGCGCCGCGTGTTGATTCTGTCATATTCGGTCGCATTCCGCTCTTTCTCTTGCTCTCGTAAAGTATGTTTCTGGGTGATAGAAAAAGATAGAAGCATAGGAAAGTGTGATTTGGTGCTGCCACATGTAGCTCAATCGTAAGTAGTCTGGTAGATTTTTTTTAACTTGCTCTAGCTTTAGGCTTTTGCAGTTGTTTGTGGTTGTATAATGATTTTCTTGAGTTTTCTTTGATTGAAAAATATCATTGAATTAAGCTCATTCGTGCCTATGACTTTATGTTTTTCATGTACACCCGTTCAGTGTCCAACTTGCATTCAGTGCGCAGCAAACACTTCAAGCTGGAAGACCTGCCAATCCTGCTATAAGTTCAACACCAATTCCGTTCCTACAATTTAGAATACTTATCTCCAACCTGAAACTTTTGTGCCTCGATGACGACAAGACTCTTAATATTTTCGAGATAAGTTTTTGAACGATTTTTACAATGTTTCCAACTGCGCATCTTATCCTTGATGTTATTAGACAGAGATTTATATATGTTAGGTAATATTTATCATTTACTACTATGAACCAACCACCACACCAAAGCACTTATTGTAAGTGCTTGCTTAGCCGCTGCGTGTCGGATCTGTATCCCTACGCCAGTCTATTAAAGCTAGAAAAAGATCAAACAAAAATAATCATACTAAATTTTACCAACTAGTGTTTTTACTACTATTCGTTATTTAAACTACCGTGTATCATTATACATTATGTGCTTGCTTGGTCTCTGCGTGTCGGATCTGTATACCCACGCTAGACCAACTTAGCTACACAAAGATCTGGCAGACACTATTATTTACATTATTTTACATGCCTCAGTATTATTTAAGTCATGTATTAATTTGTATTTATAATTGTTCATCATGATGTGAGCAGTTAGAAAATGAAGGTACTGTTTATCATTTGTCACTTCAGGTATCATTTTGCATTATTTGCTTGCTTGGCCTATGCGTGTCGGATCTGTTTCCCCACGATAGACCAATTAAGCTACATAAAGATCTAACGGAACGAAACCTACTCATATAATTTTAGTTTTCTTTAATCCATGCATTTTAAGTTGTGTTTCTAATTTTTTATCTTTTCCTTGATGTTAGCCGTTAGAGAAATAAGGTGCTTTTTTATTTTGAAACTATTATATAGGTAAAATTTGACATTATTATGAATTCTTGGTTACTGCGTGTCGGATCTGTATCCCCACGCTAGTCCAGCTTAAGTACACAAAGATCTGACAGATACTATTACTAATATTATTTGACATGCCTCAGTGTTCTTTAAACCATGCATTAACTTGTATTTATAATTGTTCATCTTATTTTTTATGTGAGCAGTTAGACTACAGGTATCATTTTACATTATTTGCTTGCTTGGCCTATGCGTGTCGGATCTGTTTCCCCACGCTAGACCAATTAAGCTACATAAAGATCTAACAGAAAGAAACCTACTCATATAATTTTTGTTTTCTTTAATCCATGCATGTTAACTTGTGTTTCTATTTTTTTGTCTTTTCCTTGATGTTAGTCTAGTTAGAGAAGTAAGGTGCTTTTTATTTTTTAAACTATTATATAGATATAATTTGACATTATTATGATTTCTTGGGTACTGCGTGTCGGATCTGTATCCCCACAATAGTCCAGCTTCGGTACACAAAGATCTGACAGATACTATTACTAATATTATTTGACATGCCTCAGGGTTCTTTAAACCATGTACTAACTTGTATTTATAATTGTTCATCTTATTTTTAATGTGAGCAGTTAGACTACAGGTATCATTTTACATTATTTGCTTGCTTGGCCTATGTGTGTTGGATCTGTTTCTATTTTTTTATCTTTTCCTTGATGTTAGTCCAGTTAAAGAAATAAGGTGCTGTTTATTTTTTAAACAATTATATATGTATAATTTGACATTATATGCTTTTTTCGTCACTGCGTGTCGGATCTGTATACCCACGCTAGTCCTTCTAAGCTACACAAAGATCTGACGGATACAATTAATTATTTTACATGCCGTGCTCTTAAAACTATGCATGTTAACGTGTATTTATTTTAACTTATAACCATTATTGTCATCTTATTTTTATTCAGCTAGAGGGAAGAATTCTGGACGGCTATCCTTCACAATTACGAGACCAATAAATTTTTTCAAAACCTACTGCTATGTTTTATTTACTTAATTGAACAATAATATTTAAGAATATCGATTAGGAGTATAGTGCCAATTATATCGATTAAAAACTATCGATATAATGATATCGATATAAGGAGAATCGATAAAATAAAATCGATTAGCTGTTAACGATAGAAAGATTCGATCAGTACATATCGATAGAGAGATTATCGATGTAAAGATTGATTTAACAAGACCGTATGGACATCACTAAAGCTAGCTGACTCCGCTCACTCTCGTGAAGTGGATGTTTGTCACTAATGACAACAATTTTTTGCCTACGGCCAATGTATTGTTGTCCCGTATCTAAAAAGATTACATGATCAGTGACTGCAATGAGCATGTTCGGTAGGGTGGAGCACCAATGTATGGCGTTTTTTTTTTCTCTATTGTTTTGATTTCTAAGTACAAGGGATTTATGCCTTATGTAAAGACATAAGCATATGCTAATTTTAGTAATAATTGGAAATGACTTTCTACCTCCGAATCACCTCTTAAGTTTTGAAATTTTGGAAAAAACTGTCATCTTTGTTAAACTCCATATTAAGTGTAAATTAGGGAGAATTTGATGTAAAATAATACACAATGAATAATCAGACAAGTAACTATGTAATAAATTCAAGTAGAAATAAATGTAACTTAAAAAAAATAATAGTAGGAACACCTTTAGTTTGGTTTAAATTGACATTTTGTATCAAATTTTGGCATTTTGGCTCTTGATTCTAATTTTGCCTTTATGGCACCGAGCCGCGATTTTTTCGTACATTGAGACATAGCTGCTTCTGTTGTAATCTTCACAGCTCGCTCTACAGCCTGGGTATGGCACGGAAGACGCAAAAATGAAAGCTGACCCTCGCCACCAGACTGAACAATATCGGAAATTTCTTCTGTCGACAAGTTTTTAAAAATTGGTGGTTCAGTTATCTCGTTTTGCCAATTTATTACGTCGATATAATTTGAAGCATTAAAATTAATTTTTGGTACGTCAAAAAGCCTTGAAGTTTGTACGGCATTGCTACGAGCCTTCAAAATACGCCGGGCAGCTAACTCACGTATGTGTTTTCGTTCATCTGTAATCATAGCCACTAATAAGTTCTCAGCATGCGCGAAATATCCATTCCTTTGAATTACAGTGTCTACGATACCTTTTAAATCATCTGGTAAGTATCGTGACGAAAATATAATCTTGATTAAGTGGCGGGAACCATCTTTACAAGAAGTTTTATTCTTAATTTCGAACCACGATGGCGCATATACTTTAACAATAAACGTAGCTAAAGTAACCAAAGCAGGTGTTGGGTTTTCGGTAGCGACGTAAAGGCGTAAAAGTCTATTAGCACGCGTGAGCCAGCGCGCATGAGACAATTTCCCTGGAGACTTGTGTCCTAAATCGTCAGGAAAAG
This sequence comes from Pyrausta purpuralis, assembly GCA_963924145.1. NCBI lineage: Eukaryota > Metazoa > Arthropoda > Insecta > Lepidoptera > Crambidae > Pyrausta > Pyrausta purpuralis. The sequence goes on from OZ001649.1 coordinate 17,510,484, forward strand.
TGCCTGTAATGATTGCTGAAACCATTCTATGCAAGTACTTTTGGTCTGTGCTTAGATCGTCGGGCATTTCAGGTAGCATATCTCCTTCAATTCCTTTAAATGTTATCACCGGGAGTTCTTCGCAATTTTCTAATGCTTTGCCTAGCGGACCATTGTAAGACTTGGGTCCTGAAGTTGAACCATCAAGATGAAGAAATAAATGGCGTAAAGGTAACTCATTCATGTGTAGTAAACAAATTATCCACTGAAGTGGTTTATTAAGCTGTTTTTCGAGTAGCCTTATAATACCTCCATTCTTTCCAGTATTTACATTAGTTCCGTCACAGCCAATTGCCATTAGACCGATCTGGGAAATACTTTGCTGTTCTAAAAATGCGGTGATAGAAAATACTATTCCTTTTGCTGTTCCAATGTGAGGTACTACGTAACCCAAGTAAGTAGATCCTGGCTCCTGAATAAGCGAAATATGTTCCTCGACCACTATTTTCCTGTAATTTCTGTTGCCTTTTTTAATAATTTTTAAAGTTTTATCTTTTCTGCCATCAAAATATAACGCAGAAATTTCACTGTGGTTTACCTGTTTCAGTAACTCCTGTCTAGTCTTGTTTCTTTCTCTTCGTAGCTTACTTCTATCTATAACTTCTACTTTAGACCCAATGTCATGTAATACTGATGATACAATCGCAGCAGCAGCCCTGTCAGACACTCCGTATCTATCACATGTTTTCGATACCGTAGGCAAATCAATAGACGACACTTTTTTCTCTTTCTTTACGGGAACAACAGATTTAATTTTCTTACTGCAGACATCGTTTCCTATAGGCTCATCGGTCTCGGAAGAAAAAGAAGAGGTGCTGATATCTAAATTAATTGACGACGTACTTGCCCTCGCAGAGTTAACGGAGCGATATTGTCGTTTTAGCTTCCTTTCCTGATTTATTATATTTTTTTTACTTACAGTAACATCGACTCTGCCTATTATCATTTTGCGCGCCATTCGTTGGTCAATTAAAAAGGCTTGTTCACGTTTTGGTAACTTCTATTCTCTTGGACAGGTGCAATTGTTGAAATCTATGCATTTGCAAGCCGATATATCAAAAAGTAATTTTTTGTTTTGCATAAAACTTTCTAATGTTTGCTGGGAATTCTTTTTCATCGACTTAAGGAGATTTTTTCGCTTCTCGTGATAAGCTTTTAACATTTGTATAATTCTGGTACTAGTCACTGTCGGTAAAGATGCCGCTTGCCATACGCTTTCGATTTCAGGCACAATTTTATCGGTTATTTCTGAAAATTTGGGCTCCTTTTTACTTGTCTTCATACTTTGCCTCGTCCATTCGTAATGTTTTACAATGTCTTCGTAAGTAGGTAGAACATTTCTCTTTAACTCACAACATTCACCAAATATCGGGCACTTAGAAGCACTACGTGTTTTTTCCATGTTTAACAAAACAATGTTTTAGGTTATGTCATTAAGATAAATGCGCGCGACAGTTCACCACGCAAGACAAAAGTGCACTGACCCGCGCGGCCCACGTGCGCTAAATGCCCGATTTACACTCCCTCCCAATCCTTGTTGGTACTATTGCGCCCTGTTTTTATTTATTTTTACGATAATGCAGTATATTTCCAATAAATTGATATAATAAAAAGAAAAACTTTATCAAAATTTTATAGAAAAAAAAATTTACCAACTCCTGCCTAAATTCTGAGTTGTGTAAAAGTTGAATGACCTTTCGGAGGAAGTTATACTTATTCCTATCAAATAATATTTTACAGGTGCATTATTGAGCTTAAAAGGCATAAACTTTTAGCTCTTAGAAGTTCTTATTGTGCAAAAAAAAAAAACGCTCCACCCTATGTTCGGTCATGTCATTTTGGCGATACATGGGAACATAAGTTTGCGAACACACAAACCCACAAACATTCTCTTACCCCAAACGCATACACTTTCTCTGTTAAACCGTGGAAACAACGGAAAATATTTTGAAATAAAAATAATCAAATATACTTTGTTCCCGCGCATAAGTGGATCAGGGGTGCGATTGTGTAAGCAATGGTATTCATTTGACAGTTCAAAACGTACGGTATGGTCTATCAAATGGCAAAGAACAAAGGGTTTGACAGATCATATCGTACATTTTGAACTGTTAAATTAATACGATTGCTTTACACAATTCCACCTCATGTACTCCATCTTAAAAAAATATGATATTTGCATTGACACCCCGGCCCCAGATGTCAGAGGCCTGTTAGGGACAAAACCGCCGGCTATGTTGCAACCGCTATGGTGTAATCTATCCACACCGTCCGGCGGCATACGTTAATTAACTGTTGAGATACTATGGAAAATGCCGCTGCGGCGTCAGCGGCAGCCGTTGGGTTAGGGCATTAGCACCAATGATGTTGTATTGTTGTATTAGCGCATGTCGCCTGGCGGTACTATTTGGAGGTACCGCCACTATTTGGAGGATAGAACCTATTTTTGCCATTTGTTGCTTTTAGATTGTGAAACAAAATTAACGAAATTACCTACAACGATGGCATTATGAAGCGTCAGAAAAATAGGTACCTACCTTACCTGTCCATTGTCCATTCTCTAAGGTTTGTAGTCTGCCAATGTCGGAGTTTTGCGCGGGAAATGAGAAGGGAAAGATGGGCCATTTTCTTCATTTTAGAAATTGTTTTTTTCGGGTTTATTATTGTGTTTGTGTGGTGGTATTGTTATGATTATTTGTACTTTCGAAGAAAACAATGAAGTTGAAGTGAGAATTACGGTGAAGCAAGCTCTACCAAGCTACCCGTGCCTTCTTACCCGGATCCCTGCCCCTGCGTTTAGCTTCCTTGTTGAGCATTGGAATGTGGACCACCTCGTATTTTAATGAGTTAGGTTAAGTTAGGCTAGTTTATTGTTAGTTTTAAGTGTTGAAAAATAGAAATACAAATGTAGAATTGTCTGTATGGCGTATAGCCAAAGACGTTAAACTTGTATATATAAAAAATCTGCAAATGTCATCATTGTGACATTGTGTGAGATTTTATAATGAGATATTTAGCAGGAGTTGCATGGGGCATGGACCCCAAATTACTCAATATGATTTTTAAAGCTATGGTAAGGAGTCATTATGACTATGGCCTTCTGATTTATGGCAAATATATCAGCCAGCTACTATTTCGAAAGTTAGAAGTTATACAAAATAAAGGTTTACGATTAATAACAGGAGCTTTTTGCTCTACCCCTATAAATTCACTCGAAATAGAAGCTGGTATATCACCTATTTTAGTGAGACTTAGATACCTAACTGAAAAGTTTTATCTTAAAGTCCTGGCTAATGATTTTTACAGAAATGAATATCAATATAATAATATTTTACAAGGTAGGCATATAGATGAACTAAAAGAAATTTGCAAAAGCATTGACCATAACGAGAAATGGGATCTCAGTACTATAGATATACAGACATGTAAACCTGTTATTTGCACAAAGAATGTGATTAATAATGAAGATTTTGTAGAATTTATAAACACTGAGAAGATTGAATATCGTAGAATCTACACGGACGGATCCAAAACAGATGAAGCAACCAAAGCAGCGTATTATGACTCGAAGACAAAATTTGGACGTTGTTTTAATCTGGATAAGAACTCCTCGATATTTACAGCCGAGGCATATGCAATTTTCACCGCATTGCAATATATAAGAAGACTAGAAAACACCAGAAATATCTTAATTGTTACCGATTCTTTAAGTGTATTATCTTGTCTAGAAAATGCTCATATTTCCTACAAGAATAACCTTTACATAATGAAAATAAGAGAATACCTATTTGAGACCAGAGATAAAGTAATAGAATTTATGTGGGTGCCATCTCATCGTGGAATTACTGGTAATGAAACTGTTGACCGCCTTATGAAGATTCAACATCCGATGATTATCAATTCACAATATTCTTCACCAGCTGTGCCTATGACAGACTATAATGAAGTTTTAAAATGCAGAATGTTTGAGCACTGGAAGCAAGAGTGGGAACACACTAAAACACATAAAGGACAATGGTTTGCTCAAATACAAAAGAAAATTCCATCAAAGCCATGGTATTTCAAGCTAAAATCACCTTCTCGCAAATATGTTACGACAATTAATCGCCTACGACTGGGTCACGGCAAATTTCCAGCGCACTTGAAGCGCATCAAGATGACTTTATCCGATCAGTGTCACTTTTGTGGATTTGATGTGGCTACTCTTGATCACTTGATTCTCCAGTGTTCGTCTTTTCATATGCAAAGGCTTTTATTAATAGATGGCCTACTACAGTCCTATGAAGATGATGATATTCCCCGCCTCTTGCCATCTATACTGGAAAATGAAAATACATACAAACATTTGTATCAGTACATAACTTCTACATTTAAAGATATATAAGACCAGATGTCAAACGAAAAGACTTAACTTTCATTCCTCACAGAAGACTAAACTCCTAAATTGTTGAACATACAATATGACGACAACATTACATTCAGATTGGCCGTAATGGACTCGGTCCAAAAGCCGTAAAAAGGATATGAAAAAAAAAAAAAAAAATTGTGTGAGATTTCGATACCTATAGAAAAAAAACATGCAACATAACCTCGTCTAACATTTCCAACAAGTTATTTTAGAAATTTTTACTGTGTGTGTTGAGTTCTAGTTACAAGGTAGATTACAATGACAACCGCATACGGAATACATTTAGGAAACAACTCGGCATGCCTTTCCTCGTTCACAAACGGTGCTGCAACAGTGATAGCTAACGATGCTGGTGACCGAGTGACTCCAGCGATCGTTGCACTTAATGGCTCGGAATGGGAAATCGGCCTCACAGCAAAGTCGGGACAAGCTTTGTCCAAGGTCATCATTAAACATAACAAGCGCCTAATGAACTGCGACTTTAACGAAGAAGATCTTTCCTACGTTGAAACCTCATCATCGTGCCGCATTCAAAACGAAGATAAGCTTACATACGAGTTTGAGACAAGTGAAACAACTCAGTATTCCAACCCTGATAACATTGCAACTAAGATCTATGCTAAATTGTTTACCATTGCCAGTCATTCTATGAGAAGTGAAGGGGACCTAAAATTGGTGTTAGCTGCTCCTTTGCACTGGTCGAATGAAAGTAGAGATAGATTAGTAAAATCGGCAGAATTGGCTGGATTTGAAGTCTTACAAGTGATAAGTGAACCTGCAGCTGCATTACTAGCTTATAATGTGGAAGAAACTGATGAAGATATTAATGTCTTGGTTTATAGGCTTGGTGGGTCCTCCTGTGATGTCTCAATTCTCAAAGTTTCTGGTGGTTTTATAAGTGTTGAGAAAAGTGTATTTCGCTCTGACCTTGGTGGTCAATGCCTAACAAAAGATTTGGCACATTATATTGCTCAGGAAGTCAAGCAAAAGTGGAAGTTAGATCCTGAAGAAAGCAAGAAGGCTATGGCAAAATTAATGCACCATTCGGACAATTGCAAACATGTTCTATCAACTCTGAGTTCAGCCCATGTCTTTATTGAGTCATTGATAGATGGTATTGATTGGAGCCAAAATATTTCCAGAGCTAGATTTGAAAATATTATATCTTCTAAAATTTCTGCATACATAGAGCCAGCTCAGAAATTGATTGAAAGCTTTGATGGAAAGATAAGTAAAATTGTTTTGGCTGGAGGAAGTATGAAAATTCCTAAACTTCAATCAGCTGTTGCAAATTTACTGCCTGAGGCTGAGGTCCTTTCTGGGCTTAACCCTGATGAAGTTATTGCTATGGGATGTGCTAAAGAAGCTGGAATGCTTTTTGATATTCCTGATGTCAACCTTCATGATGTGAACACAGAGGTGGAGTTTCTAGGAAAAGATGTGTATTTGAAATATCTTGATCAAACAGTTCAAATATTCAAGGAGGGTACACCACCTTTTGCTCAGAATATATGCAGTATAGATGCAAGCAAAGACTTAAAAGATATCAGTTTCAGTTTACTGGATGATCCCGAGGGTAATGAGTTTGCAAAAGAAACATTTAATATAGAGAATTTGTCTAAACCATTTACACTTAAAGCTACATTACAGCACTCAAACATACTGTTACAAGTTGAATAAAAACTAAGTATTTTCTATTCATTAAACTTTAGTGTCCTTTTTTACCCCTACTATAATTACATGCTTTAAGTCTGCAGACAATGGCTACTGCTCAATCTATACTAATGTTATAAAGCTGAAGATTTTGATTGAACGCGCGAATCTCATGAATTACTGGACCAATCTGAAAAAATATTTTTGTGTTGGATAGCTTTCTTATTAAGTAAGGCTATATCAGGCTGCAACTTAAGGGGAGAAAGAAAACTCAAAACGCGCGGACGAAGTCACGGGGGACCGCTAGTAGTCAATATTTGAGCAAAAGCCTTAGTATTAATTAGGTAGGGTACAGTATTTAGTATTAGATTGGCCCTTTGATGGTTATGATAGCTTACATCTGATCCAAAACTGTTTACAAACAATACCTATTACTATAGTATCGTAAGTAGTTTCAAAGGATAAATTACTACGAGATTATGTATCATGGTTATACCACAGAAAATATAATATGTAGTACCAGGGGGGTGTCACTCCGAAGTTTAGGTACGTTCGAGCGACTCGGTACACCGAGCATAAATAAGCGCGGGGCTGCCGCTCGCGTACCGCGCCACGCGCCTGTCACTGTGTTTATTTTCTCAGCCTGTGACTGACTTCGTTACAACGAAATAACTATTATTAATTTGAGATATGTGTTCCTAATTACGACATTATTTATCAAAACAAATTAGGTAGTATTCAACATTTCTTGTTCAAAGAAATAGGTTTGAGTTTAAGATACTTACCCAGTTACTTATGTCAATCTAACTTAAAATAAACGGAAACAGGTCAATAAACTTACTTTAAATTTAGCATTATATTTATAAGTACCTACCAAATTATTTAAGTAATTTTGTGTTAGGATTTTACGTAGTCCAAAATCTAATAGTCCAAGAGCTACAATTCATTATTTTACTTTAGCTATATAATATCACCCTTAATTTTTAGGTATTCCAATAAAATTAATCTCGATTTTGATAGCATTTATAGGTACGATAGATAAGGTTCACATAAACAAAAGTCTCTTTTTGTAGTTTAGTACGGACAACAGCAAATTAAGGTTAACACTGGTATCTTATGCAGTTGATATTAGGGCTAGTTTGCAACAAAAGTGTGTGTAACCTAAGATGCTGGCGAATGTACTAAATATTTTTTTATAAAAAAAAAATTAATTTAAAATTTCATATTAATTGAAATTATTTATAATAAACTAAAATTTTTAAATAATATAAATTTAAAACGGCGGTGCGCCCGCGCAACATACTCACCGCCCTAACCGGGCTGAGGCCGAGCTATGATTTATGACCCAAACTGCACGGAGAAAATAATTATTCTACTATATAATTTTATTTGGTTAAGTGTGATGTACAGTCGACAGCACCAGGTTATCCACTTTTGTTGCAAACTAGCCCTTATTACAACTGCCTAATATACCGCAGTGTTTACCTTGACGTGCTGTTGTCCGTACATACATGTGTTTGGTTTGTACTTTCATTTCTCCGAATTCAGTAATTTTGTACCAAATACTTAAATTAGACAGAGTAAACACTTACTTTAATAATAAACGAACGCTGACACTATCAATTACTTTCTCCGATAGAATACAGGCAAGAACTGTGCTAGGTCCTCTAGACTATTTATTTTATTTGAGTAGCGCGTTGTGTACCTACGCGTATGTTCGTGCCACGCGCCGCTCGCAACCCTGACACATTCAAGGCCGCGAAACAGGGAAAGCCTTACGTGTTAGAAAGAGACAGGTATAGATAGGTAGATGAAACAACCTTGAATTAAAATCGTGCGAAGTGAATTGCACTTCATTGCGTTGCAGCGAAAGTTGTTTTTACTTTATCATTTTTAGCACAGTGATCCTTCTGTACGTAGTACTATTATATTTTCTGTGGTAGTACTACGTACAGAAGGATCACTGTGCTAAGAATGATAAAGTAAAAACAACTTTCGCTGCAACGCAATAAAGTGCAATTCACTTCGCACGATTTTAATTCAAGGTTGTTTCATCTACCTATCTATACCTGTCGCTTTCTAACACGTAACGCTTTCCCTGTTTTGCGGCCTTGAATGTGTCAGGGTTGCGAGCGGCGCGTGGCACGAACATACGCGTAGGTACACAACGCGCTATTCAAATAAAATAAATAGTCTAGAGGACCTAGCACATTTCTTGACTGTGATCTATCGGAGAAAGTAATTGATAGTGTCAGCGTTCGTTTAATATTAAAATAAGTGTTTACTCTGTCTAATTTAATTATTTGATACAAAATTACTGAATTCGGAGAAATGTAAGTACAAACCAAACCCACATGTATTACGGACAACAGCACGCCAAGGTAAACACTGCGGTATCTTAAGCAGTTTTAATAAGGGCTAGTTTGCAACAAAAGTGGATAATCTGATGTGCTGTCGACTGTACATCACACTTAACCAAATATAATTGTATAGTAGAATTATTTTCTCCGTGCAGTTTGGGTCATAAATCATAGCTCGGCCTCAGCCCGGTTAAGGCGGTGAGTATGTTGCGCGGGCGCACCGCCGTTTTAAAATGTATATTATTTAAAATTTTTAGTTTATTATAAATAATTTCAATAAATATAAAATTTCATATTTATTTATTTTTTATATAAAAAATATATAGTACATTCGCCAGCATCTTAGGTTACACACACTTTTGTTGCAAACTAGCCCTAATGTCAACTGTATAAGATACCAGTGTTAACCTTAATTTGCTGTTGTCTGTACTTAACTACAAAAAGTGACTTTTGTTTATGTGAACCTTATCTATCGTACCTTTATAAATGCTATAAAAATCGAGATTAATTTTATTGGACTACCTAAAAATTAAGGGTGATATTATATAGCTAAAGTAAAATAATGAACTGTAGCTCTTGGACTATTAGATTTTGGACTACGTAAAATCCTAACACAAAATTACTTATGTAATTTGGTAGGTACTTATAAATATTATGCTAAATTTAAAGTAAGTTTATTGACCTGTTTCCGTTTATTTTAATTTAGATTGACGTAAGTAACTGGGTAGGTATCTTAAACTCAAACCTATTTCTTTGAACAAGAAATGTTGAATACCTACCTACAAAATTTGTTTTGATATATAATGTCATAATTAAGAACACATATCTCAAATTATTAATAGTTATTTCGTTGTAACGAAATCAGTCACAGGCTGAGAAAATAAACACAGTCACAGCACAGGCGCGTGGCGCGGTCCGCGAGCGGCAGCCCCGCGTTCATTTATGCTCGGCGTACCGAGTCGCACGAACGTACCTAAACTTCGTTATACTGTCTGTCTGACCCCAGATAATATAATACTATTAATAGTCTGACCTAGGAGTATTAATTTTATGGTCTGACCATTAATTGTTACCCAGTATCGATAGCTACCCAGTACTCAACAACAAACCCAAAAAAATGATTTTATCGGCAGTAGTAATCGAGTCTTAAATAGAGCAAACCTGATAATAATATTACAGATTGATACTAAGTGTTCAAGAAAGCTGCTTGAGACCATTGAGGATTTATTTTTAAGACAAACCAAACGCCAACCGAGAAGACCGGGAAATTGATTCGAGCAGTCGTGAGCACGGTGGCCGCGAGCAGCAGTCATCAAGTGGATCGCACTTTACTTTGACACTGTCAGTTTGACGCCATCAGAATTAAACAGCAGAGGGAACGTTAAAATAAGACTAACATCCCTAAAAATGTTGTGTCTACTATATGTCGTATTCGGATTGGTCATGCATGTACTCCGGTTCATTTAGCGAAACTTCATATTAAATAGTTCCATCTGCGATTGTGGCCTTGATGAAGGCAGCACCAACCACATTTTCTTTAACTGCTCAAATGTTGGCGCCTCCCTCTTTGAATACCTTCCTAAAAAAATTCCTTTTCCGTGTAATATAAAATCTATTTTGCATTGTTTAAGTCCTCCGATTATAAAATCTCTTAGTAAATTTATTATTTCAAAAAATATTAAATTGTAATGTTTTGATAATCCATCTCTCGACCCTCCCTTCCCTCTTCACTAATAAACTCTCTCGAAGTGTAAATACCTGTATATAATGTTTTATATTATAATGTTATGTATATTATATTTATTGTTTTGTTGCATATATGTCGTCTTATGTGTTGTCTAGCTTTGTTATAGATGTAATTAAGTTTGTAAATATTCTAAATTACGCTTTGTTCGTGTCCCTTGGTCGTGTAAAAGCTACGCACGTGTCATTGGCGGAACAGTGAGCCATCGCTGGCAAGCTTACGTTCGCTCGCCATTCAAACGAAGAAGAAGAAGAAGAACGTTAAAATAATGGTTATCGATTTGCTTCCAAATTATTTGTGATTGTATTTTCACAAATCAATGAACATGTAATTTAAATTTAGTCTAAAATTAAAAAAAAACGTAAATAAGATTTTGCATTTTGATTATTACAGTACATAGCTGAAAGTTGTCTGAGCAAAAGATGAATATACTTTGCATTACGGTCCTGTTGACTGTGTTTTACCAAGTTCTAGATGTAACAGCTTCTTTAGATGTCGAAGACGTTCGCAATTATTTGGGGACTCGGACGCCTTACAGATATAAATACAACAAAAACGATTCAAGGATTAAATACCCAAGTAAGTTTAGCTGTATCTGTAATCAATTAAAGGACTCAATACAGTGAACTGACTGATGGTTTTTTTTATTTTATTTTGAACAGATTGTAAGGATGCGAAGATTTGGATGATCATTCGCCACGGTACAAGACTGCCGAGTGTCAAGGATATCAATGGCATGAACAGTACACTTAGAGATTTGAAATATCAAATCCTACTCAAGCATAAGCAGGGAAAAGGCAAGTTAGATGATTGTTTGAACATGATAATGTCTTTAAAATCGTTTTAGTCGGGTGACATGTTCAGAAACTTTTGTCATACCAAAACCTCACGAGCGCGATCGCAGGTATAACGAGAGAGAGATAAACCAATCTCCCGTCTCATCTCGAGCGCTGCCAGTCATTCCGTGAAACTTGTCACGCGGAATCCTCACGAGCGGAGGCTGGCATAGCGTTCGAGTGAGTGGACCGATCTTCCGTCTCTCTCACTCTAGCGGCATACAAACGAATGGAGATTATCACGTAAACATCTTGATCGTAAACCTACTTTACAAACAACCAATTTTTTTTTAAATGTTCATATCTTTCTCTCCCTATAAAAACGTTAATTTCTTTCTTTCCAGGGGAATTGAATCCAGAACAGTTAAAACTATTTGAAAGTTGGTCAAGAGATTTAAATGGTGAAGAGGAAAAATTTTTGACAAAAGAAGGACAAGATGAAATGATTTTGCTTGCTGAAAGAATGCAAAAGAGATTCCCGAATGTTATAAAAAATAAGTATAACAATGAAACATTCCAGGTGAGATTATGCTATATATTTTTAAGCATTAGTTAAGTATGTGTATACACTATACATCTGACTCTTATTTGCTGGTTTTGCAGTTCCGATATACAGCAACACAGAGAGCTCAACAAAGTGCTTCATCTTTTACAATTGGCTTGTTCGATAAGAAAAATGCACAAAATGTAATTTTTTCTCCTGCTAAAAAAATTGATCCTGTGCTAAGAGTAAGTGCAATATTTTATTTGCTATTTATGTATTTGATAGTCAATCCCTCAAGCGTATGTGAATGAGATAAAATAGAAAATCTGTTTTTGAAGTGTTAAATAAAAAATACTATGGGATATTTTTTAATGCAAACAGTATTGAAATAATAGACTATGGATTTTTTTCACACATTTTATTAAAAACTGAAGTTTCGATTGCTTTACAGCATCCATGGTCATTGGCAAGACTAAGGAGTTATAGTAATGAAAATGATACTGCCATCACTCATTAATATTAATCGATGTTTCTATCCATGCAGAAAGAGCTTACTTTGTCTTGAAATCTTGCAGTATGTGATCTTGTTTGGGTGCTTGAAAGAATAAAAGTAAAGTTTTTCAATTCAATGATTAGAATTCATATAAACTTCAGAACCAAATTTGCAAACATAGTAGTTCACCACCAATTTTTTATTTATGCAGCTAGGTTTGATGTAGCTGAAGTGTTAATCCATTTGCTGCCACACTTTGAGAACTTATAGAAATTTAATTGTTTACTGAAAAATCAATTTTAACGCTTCAACACCCCGAGTGGTCGCATAAGAACGCATAACAATAGAATTTCTATTGTCTCGTTCACATACGTTTGAGGGATTATAACACAAATTGTTAGTAAAGATTTATTGCTTTCTGGTAAATGTTTCCTGTGATATATTTTTTAAATAACTGTCTATCTTTCTGAGCTTATCCTACAATTAGTTGCAACTTTTCAGTTTTACAAACACTGTGACAAGTGGCAAAAGCAAGTTAAGAAAAATCCAGACACATACAACGAGCAAATATTGTTTGGCAATAGTGCTGAAATGAAGAAGACTCTAGCTACCATTAGCCAAAGATTGGGCCTTGATAATGTGTTAAGCTTAGGTTTGTAATGCCTAGCTTGCTTTGCTATTTGCTACAAACTAAGTGTTTTCAATTTGCTTTTACAAACTGTTTCTTCTTCATAACTATTTAATTTATAACTATTGTCTAAACTTGTTCTTTACGTATGTAGTATATTAAATATAAAATACAAAACACATAAATAAATAAAAATCCACTTGTAATAATAATGAACATGTATAAAGGTGTACATTGTATTAATTTTCATTTACTGTCATTTGATAATTACAATAAAAATATATATTTACAGATACAGTCAATTTAATGTACAAAATGTGTGGGTTTGAAACATCTTGGAGTAAATATTATTCATCACCGTGGTGCTTAGCCTTTGATAAAGAGAGTGCTGAGGTTTGTTGAAACATTTTGTACATTTTGAAGTTTAAAGCCTAATAGCTACCTTTGATCATAGCCTTTGATAAATAAGCTATCTAACACAACAATCTATATTCAAATCGGAAGAGTAGTTCCCAAGAAAAGTGAGTCCAATAAACAACAAATATTCAGCTTCATTATATTGTATGTAAGAGTATAGAGAGCTCTCTGAGCTGATAACAAAAAATATGCGTGTCTTGCTAAGTCTACATTACAAAATTACAAAAAGCAACTGTCTCAATGAATCAAACCCTGTGCGTTTCGCTATATAGGCGCATGCCTATACCACTCAGTCACGACACATTGGCAAGCGGGTTGAATTTCGCAAATATTTTTAACGCGTAGCGTCACCTTATCAATCATGCGAGAATACTCTCAACAGTTACATGAATTATATAATTTATTGAGGAATACATAATTTCTTAACTTTTCTGCAGGTGTTCGAGTATTACCATGATCTGAAGCATTATTGGATGGATGGCTATGGACACAGTCTCACATACAAGCAAGCATGCATGGCTATCAAAACAATGTTTGAAAATTTTAGGTAATTTATTTTCAACAACAAAAGCGAATAATTAATAATTTCAATTAGTTAATTCATTTTTATTATGTCACATCTATCTTAGTTATTTAATTGGCATATTACGTCAAAGGGGTCACCAAATTAAAACTTTCCTGCCCCAACGGCCGTCAGTACTGCGCGCTATGTGCCTTGCCCATTGCCACTTGAGCTAACTGATTCTCAGGGATGTTTTCATTATCTTATGTTCTACAGTGGACGACTTTTAGCTGATAATTATGATGCTTTTTTTATTTCAGCCACAAAGGAAATCCACACGCAATGTTCCTGTTCGCACACTCTGGCACGTTGTTGAAAATTCTCAGTCACATGCAGTTATACAAATCAGATACGCCGCTAAGAGGAAACGCAATAGACAGAGACAGACAGTGGCGAGCTAGCAATATTGATTGTTTCGCTTCAAACTTAGCTTTTGTTTTGTACAAGTAAGTCAAGTAGCTTCATTTTCTTACCTAGCTTCATGCAGCTCAGTGCAGCGCGGTTCTATTGGTTTGACGACATCCGTGGTGTAGTGGCTAAGCACGCTGGTTTCAAGGCGTCGCCGCTCCCTGGTTCCGGGTTCGATTCCTGGTCGGGTTAATGTAGAAATCAAAATTTTCTAAATTGTTTCGGGTCTGGGTGTTGTGGTACCACCGTTGTCTGATTTCCATAATACAAGTGCATTGGTTTCTTACTTTGGGATCAGAGCAATGTATGTGATTGGTGTCCAAGCAGTCTAAAACAGATTATTTGACAAATGTGGTGGTCAAGTCGAAAAATTTATGACGTTTGTTATACACATTCATTATCACTATTCAACGACATCCCGAAACACGAGATAGACGACAGATAATACATCCCCAATTTACATGGAGGGAAGGTACCCCTAAAATGTATAACCAACTTTTGCGGCATGATAAAGCTCTCTGAGCTAAACCGTTGACAGACGGACAGACATATATGGCGAAACTATAGTGGTTCCTTGTTTTATACCATGGCTCCCTAACAAGCTAGAAACAAACTTACATGTTGTAAGAACACAGAAGATATAAGTATAACATAATAATGTAACTCGACTATACTAATATTATAAAGCTGAAGAGTCTGTTTGTTTGTTTGAACGCTATAATCTCAGGAACTACTGGACCGATTTGGAAAAATCTTTCTGTATTGGGTAGCTTATTTACCGAGGAAGGTCTTAGGCTATAAGACATCACGTTGCGACGGGAGGAAAGGAAGCAAACTCAAATCGTGCGGTGGTCGCGGTGGACCGCTAGTAATATAATATTAATTCTCCCATCACAGATGCAAAGACGGTGACCACGTGTTGACGTTACACCAAGAGAGGATAATCAAGTTACCGATGTGCGAATCCGAACTGTGCCCGCTGAAACACTTGCAAGAATATTTCCACGAATCTATTTACAACTGTGATTACACAGACATGTGCAGTTTAGACAGGGATACGAGCTCGTGAATGTATGCTTTGTTGTTGAGTATTTACTTAAAATAGAAAAAGAGTAACTTATTCAAAGGTATGAAAGTAAAAATATGTAAAATTTCCCTAAAGATGAAAAAAGAAACCGAAAATTGCGCACGGGCGGGACTTGAACCTGCGACTGCGTCTGGCTAATAGGCTTGTGTAGTACATGTACGATGTACTATTAGGAATTAGTTCATGCATGTGACCGAGTACGAACTATTCACTTCTGGTCGTTCAAATCGGTCTTTAGTACATTTCATTAAGCAAATCTTGTATGTCTATAGTTCAGTTTAGCTCGCAAGAGCCGACTCAGAACGAATAATTGCAAGTGTCAGAGTGAGTTGGACGATTACAAACGCGCGTGCGTGAACGTGATGGAAGATGTACTAGATTTCACGAGAACGAGACAGACGCGTGTGCGCGAGTTTGACGGAAAATGAACTAGTAAAGCGAGAACGAGACGGACGCGTGTGTCAGAGCGTGATAAAAGATGTACTAAATTGAACGACATTGACGTAAGACCATATTCGCTGTGTACGACGGACGACTGATGTCAGAGTAATCGGTGAACCATTGAACTAATAGTACTAAAAGACCGAACTAGTTCCTTTGAGCAATTGTACTAGTTCGGAGCGCTCCATTCAGTGTCTGATTAAGAACAAGACTACTGGCTAACAGCTGCTGTTGTAAAATAGTTGTATAGATGACGTCACGCGTAATGACGTATCCTGAGACTAGAAATTTCGCAAGGTCGGACGGTCGGATAGCTTATTCGGAAGAGCGTTTCACCCGGTTAGCCAGAAGTTGCAGGTTCGAGTCCCACTCATAAGCAATTTTTGGTTTCTTATTTTATCTTTAGGAATATAAAATATGACACTGAGTGTTAAAAACATTGTAAACCATTGTAAAAATATTGCATTTATAAATACTACCCGGTTTTTCAAAGAATAGACCTGTCAAACATGTGACATTCCTCCCACTTCCCCGCTCACCTACCCTCGTTCGTCCGTTTCGCGTCATTACAGTGTATTCATGCACACTTCTTCTTATTCAGTGCATTGACCGACAGATCCGTTCTTACGATAACCAGGTTGTAAAACCGTTTATAACCTGCCAGGTTTAAATAATTGCAGCATGGAAACACGGGCTAATCGTTTATAAAATACTACCTTTTACCCGCGACTTCGTTCGAGTTTTTTTGGATAGTATGAATAAAAACCTGAGTCCTAACTCATGTCCTTTCTCGGGTATCCACACCAAATTTCATGCTTATAGGTTCAGTATTTTAGGCGTGATTGAGTAACAGACAGACAGACAGTTACTTTCGCATTTATAATATTAGTTAAAAATTATAAAATATAAGGACCTCCGCTCAAACATGAGCAAAGCGGCGGGCGCAAGTCGCGGCCCTAAAATAAAACCACTATCTGGTGTCTAACAAGAATAAAACGAAAATCGCTTGCACACACGACATAAAAACGGGTATCATTTCAAACAAAAAATAACTCGAGGTGCAAGCGATTTTGGCTTCGATTTTTTTGGGTCATCTGGTAGTAATCTCGACCGTACATGTAATAGCAGTGGCATCCTGTCAGATTTTAAAACTCTTTTTATACTATTGGAATCACCGATAACTGTTAAGGTTTTGTTGCTTAATCATGAAGTAATAATACGTTTTTGTACCCTCAAATATAACTAGTTTTTGGTGTAACTCCAGTTTGTCAGTTGCGATGTCAAAAAGATTAGGATTTTAATACTTGAAATGCGAAAAATAAGAAACGTTAAAATATTAAAATGGTTTATTTCCATGCATGTGCCAGTTAAGTATTCAATAAGCTTTATTTTTTTACAAGCGTTGTTATAGCTGTGGTTATGAATAAATAAAAATAGTAAAAAAATCTATGGGTTTTCTTTTATAGATGTTTCATATTCGTAAGACATTTCGCTTGTATGTTTTTTTTCACATGACAGTAAAATACCAATCACTTTTATACGTACACCAAAAACCTCTTTCCCTTTATGACAAAAAAAATAGTACCAGGTTTAAACTAAGTAAGTAATCATACCTCTATTAATGCCGCCATTGAGACATTATTTTAAATTCGATGCTTAAAGAAGCTTGAGACCTTGCGAGAATGGCCGTCCCTAATCTTGCCATAAATATTGTCATAAAGTTTCTTTTATGCAAATAATATTTATTACTTTTGTTAGTATCAGTGTGTTAGTTTTATTCGTAAATATAAAACAATTGAAAATATAAAAAGCTTATTCGAAGTGGTCTCCATTGGCTGCAATACAGTCCTTTAAAAGTTGAGGCCAGTTATCAATAGAAGCACGCACTCTATCCATGGGAAAATTCTTCACTGCCAATCGTATGGATTGTTTTAGGGACTCCAAATTATCATGGCGTTTAGAGCAAGCCTTACTCTTTAAAACCATAAATCATAATCCAGCGGATTAAGATCGGGACTAGACGACGGCCAGTCTTCAGCTCTGATGAAGTCCGAAACGTTCGCTTCTAACCGAGACTGCGTGGACCGAGCTGTATGACCCAGCGCCTAGTCTTGTTGGAAAGACCATGCTTGGTTATTGAATATGGTGTTGTTAAGGGGCTTAACTAACTTCTCAAGAGTGGTATCTTGATACACTTGTGCCGATGTTATGACACCTTTTTCACAAAAATATGGCTCTGTCACTCCTTCATAGTTAACACCCCACCAAACCATCACTGAAGTCGGGTAATGCCCACGTTGCACTCTGCCGACTAATTGTAAAGCTTCTTTAGATAGAGGTTTGAGCATAAATACGGTCATTTTGTGTGTCAAAATGTTGCTCAGTTGTAAAGATGTTCTCACCCGTAAACAAAATTTTCTGTGACCTCCCTTTGCGTTCCGCTGCAGTAGCTTTTCGATTTTACCACCCTATTCTTTTTTAAATTATCAGTTAAAAAATGACCAGTGCGTCTCTTATAGGCTGCAAGTCCTAAGCCATCTTTAAAAATACGCGACATGGTTCTGGATGCTATCTTCATCTCCCGAGATAAAATCTTGCTTTCGGACAGGATTTCTGCGAATTCTCTCCCTTTCTGCTTTGACCACCTTTTTCGTACGAACACTACGTAGACGGCCAGATCACAGAGTACTTTGTATAAGGGCCAGATCTTTTTCTGTCACAAACAGGAGGTCTCATTGTACCTATTGATAGCCCGGTACACAAACATTTGACTCCATTTTGGCTCCATACCAACTTTGTGTAATGCAATCACAGCGATTCGGTTCTCTTTATCACTCCACTCCATTTTAATATCGCTAAATATTTTAAAATGTATTGGCGCCAAAATTAAAAAAACACTAAGCAATCGTATAAAAATGACAGATTCCAAATTCGCATGTAATATCTTACTTATTGAACGAATGAATGAACCGATTTGAAATTTTTTTTTTCGCGAACCTTGATACCGATACCGTTACCGAGATGATACCTTCCAATTGGTCCCATTGTTGCCAAGTCGGGATCCTCCTCCCCCTCCTGTTATCACTAAAAATGAAGACCTGAGAGCTGGAAGCTCATGCCGCCGGGCGGTGTGGATTCACCATAATGAATCGGTTCCTTGCCTACGTAGTTGCTGTTTACTAGCGCAACTTATAATAATTTTAAGTTTGTATAGTCGCAAAAAACAATTACTTAAAAATATAATAAAACTAAAATGTCACTGACTATCAGAATGTCTATTTGAATGAGTCAGCTTATTGTACTGTTGCACACTCCAATGAAATAATAATACACTTGGCTCACTCCCGTTATTAAAATAACTACTTCTTAACCACAGCTCAGTGTGTTCGATGTCGTAAGATGTTTGCAAGTTTGGTAAGGTAACCACATTCTCATGTTTTCCTTGTGTTGCCTCATGTTACATGAGTGGATGTGGGTACATTGTGTATTCGGTCATTTATAATATTTTGCAAGGGGAAAAGGTTTGATCCAAATGTTGAAATTGGGTGCTATTTTATCACATAAAGTTTCTGGTAAACGTTCTGCCGTCCCATTACTGAAACTATCAATTTGAAACAAACTTTCAAAACCTTTATACTCAAATAATAAAAGAGTGATCAATATCACTAGCATAAGCTGTTTTTTTTTAATGCGACTGTATCAAAAAATATATTTGTTGTTTTTTCTTAAAATATAAAAACCTTGTAGGTACCTACAAATATTTTAATCATCATTTACTGCAACAAAAAGGTTGAGATTTTAAAATGTGATTGTAAACTTTTTGATGTGTGTATGGTGGTGGAACGACTATGTATATACACTCGGTGTCAAAAAAATCGCACCTTTTATAAATCTTATTTAAAAATTCCTAAACCTTATGTAGAGGATAGTGTTAGGTACCATTAGAAAGGTAACAAAAAGGAGTATCAAAAAACAATTAAGTGTAATCTTTTTTTTAATATTATACAAAAAACATTAAAATTTGAAAAAAATATATATTCTTTATTAAAGTCTAATTAACAATCGATAATTTACAAAAAATATATATACAAAAAGTATCTTAAAATCAACTTAAAATCTAGTGTTACCCCCCTTGCCCTGATGACGGCTTCCATACGGTCCCTCATAGACCTCACCATCTTCAGGAGCTCTTCTTGAGGGATAAGACCCCATTCTTCAATCACCGCGGTTTGGAGTTCCTGTAGATTCGAAGGAGCCGAATCCCGAGATCGAACCTTACGTTTAAGATGGTCCCAGAGGTGCTCTATCGGATTCAGATCAGGACTTCTCGCTGGCCACTGCATCACAGAAATATGGGACCTCCGCAGGAAGTCGCTCACGATGGCTGCAGTGTGAGCGCGAGCGTTGTCGTGCATTAATGTGAACCCCTCGCCAAAAGATTCGGCAAAAGGGACCACATGCAAATCCAGGATCTCTGTGATATAGCGGCGAGCAGTCAGCGACCCTTGTCCGCGAGCAACTTCGGTCCGGGTGACGCAGACAAGGTCGGTTTTGCCGGCAGCTGACATACCGCCCCAGAACATGCATGATCCGCCTCCATATTCCACAGTCTCCTGGATGCAGGCTTGGGCGAAACGTTCACCCTGCCTCCTGTATACTGTTCTTCGTCGGACGTTGCAGAAAAGACACACTCGTGTCTCGACTGAGAAAAGAACAGCTCCCCACTGCTCAATGGTTCAATCGACGTGGTCGCGAGCAAACTGCAAGCGGGCTCGCCGGTGCGCTGCAGTCAATTTTGGACCTGTAGCAGCTCTTCGGGCTGCTATGTTCTTTTCCTTCAGTCTTTTTCTAACCGTGGAGACATTCACGGTGCGTCTGCGAACTGCCTGGAGCTCCTGTTGCAACTGAACAGCGTTTGAGAAGCGATTTCTCAAAGAGTACGACACAACGAACCGGTCGTCTCTTTCCGAAGAGCAAAGTCGTCTACCGGACCCATGTCGCCGGATATAGCCACCGGTCTCTAAAAAGCGCTGGTAGACTCTTCGAACCGAAAAACGGCTCAGATTCAGTTGCTGGGCGACATCACACTGCCGCACCCCTGCTTGCAGTAGTGCAACCACTTGAGCGGCCTCATCAGCTGTAGTATCCATTTTCCAGATGTTCTTTCTTCAGTAAAATCAGTGCGTGTGTCCTCTTCAACGGTTTAATAGCGAATAACCCACATTGACCCCGTGTTGACCCCTTTATACTCACAAATGTAGCGCAACTCGCGACTCCCCGAGCAGCAAAATTTCCTCAGAATTTTTGTGACACTTTATTTGTTGCATTAGGTTTTATTTGATAATGAAAATTAATGGTTTTTATTAAGTTAATTAAGTGCCCTTTTCAATAAAATTATAATTCATACGGCTGCATGGGCATATCAAGAGTTAATGACATTTGAACGTGATTTTCTTAGAGGTGCGATTTTTTGACGCCTAGTGTAGTTGGCGAGCGCGATGCTCTTCTGTCTCTTTTATTTTACTATCGAACGTTCAAAACATAAAAACGGACTTTAAAATAAAAATGCACTATAAAGTCTTAAATAAGCTAAACAGGAAATAAATCCATTTTAGGCGAACAGTTTCTATTTCGTGCTTTGACGGTGCTCTGAATGTTGATGCTTGAGATGGTGTGGTCAAAGTGATGGCACCGACTCCAAACAGAAATCGTTCGCCTAAGAAAAGGATTTTAATAGTTTATTTAAGACTTTATGGTGCATTTTTCTTTTTAAGTTTCCTGTTTAAAGTTCTTCTCACAGGTCTCTCTTAGCTCTCAGGTCTTCATTTTTAGTGATAACTGGAGGGGGAGGAGGATCCCGACTTGGCAACAATGGGAACAACTGGAAGGTATCATCTCGGTATCGGTATCGGTATCAAGGTTAGCGAAAAAAAAATTTCAAATCGGTTCACTCATGATGACTGTGATAGAGGTAACCCAGCCACAAAAAACAACATACAGTCGAATTGATTACATCCTCCTTTTTTGAAGTCGGTTAAAAAGAGGCGCACAGTTACGGCCTCCGCGTTACGGGTCAAATTCGCGATGTAATCACTTTTATGACATTTCGGAACACGGTCAGTGCAATGCACTCGGAAAATTATTGGTATTGCACCGATGATAATATGCATCATAACGTAACCTTCAGTAAAATATGCTATTACCGCTTAAAATGGCTTAAATAAGCAAATGCTTATTAGTTCGTTTGTATAGTCACAGTATTCAGTTCTTGTTTAGTAACTGTGAAAAGTTTATAATTTGCACTTGGAAAAATCGCAATGTGTCTAAGAAAAGTTATAGATTGGAGACCCTTCGACTAAAGACGCAGCGTAGAACGTCCACCGACAAGATGGACAGACGCCTTTGTAAAGATCGCAGGATCCCACTGGATGCTGACAGCTTGTAATAGGTCGCTGTGGAATACCGTGGGGAAGACCTTTATTCAGCAGTGGACGTCCTTGGCTGATGATCATAATGATTGGTCATCATGTGTCGATTAGTTTATTAAAGCTGTAATTGACATAAAAAAACTTTGTTCATGACCTTTCAAACATTCCTCATATTATTTCCCTAGCTTCGACAGCTTTGTGTTTCAAGCATTTAATTTTCAACTCACGTCTCTGCAACAGGTCGCTACTTTGTGCTCTGCTCGTTAACTTGCAACTTACAATGTTGAGATATCGCGGTTTCGCCGAGGATCAACTGAGAATTAACTTTTCAGTCTGAAAGCGAGCTACATAGGGAGATTCCTACCTGAGGTAAAACAAACTTGCTGGCAATTTAACAGAAGTTTGTTACAGAATATTTTGTTGAATACAAAAGCTGTCATCTATAAGACATAGGAGTAGGTATGTAGATTTTGCGCTGAGTATTTAGTTGGCGGGGTGTGTGTGTGCTTCTGATGTTATGTATGTATCGAGAGAGCTTACTGAAAGATTCACATTTGCGGTGATTACTGATTTGACCTGATCTCTGATCTCTGATCTCTAAAAGTCTAAGTTAATAATACCTACTTTCGAGTATACTTATTGTACCCAAGTTTTGCTTACCTTACATATGTTATGATTCTAAATTATAGACGTAAAAAATATCAAAATCCTAGTGACCTTTTCAAAATCCCAGTCTACTTTATTTTCATCGGATCATGCTATCATAATATTTCAAGCTGACGCCTGCTAGATTAAAAGCTTTTCAGGCATGACAAATATTCTAAATAGATTTACAGAATGAAGGTTACCTACATATCTTAATGTACATATGTAGGTGTAACGAATTCAGTAGAACTGGGTATTTAAATATTTCGCTTCCCAAAGCTTTGGCGCACGCCACTTTATGAATCGTTAATTTAACACACTGTAGCAAATTGGGCCATGCCATTTAAATAATATTCACAACGTATTTCAAACAAGCGTTTCGGCACGCATACGGATAATAGCAAATAATAACATAATGATATAAAACTAACCTTTTTTTCAAGCTTCGATTTCTCCTCGAACTTTATAAAATAATCGAATATTTTAATCACTTACGGATAAAAGTTAAAAGTCTTGTAAATAATTTCAAAAATTAAACCACCTTCAATACACTGAATCAAAAATTTATTTTTTTACTTTTTATTAAGCTTATCTACACTGATAGTCTTCATAAAAGTCATAAAAGTCATTTATTAATGCAAATAGGCCCATTGAGGACACTTTTACACGTCCCAATATAAACCCTCCCACAGCTTCGGGACAATTTTGGGCTAGTGCTGAGAAGAAGCTGCGCAAGAAACTCAGTCACTATTGTCAATGCCTCTTTTCAAAAGGTTTACAATGTTTGTAGTATTCATGCAAGTCCATACATTATTATCTTTTAAATAATCATCTACTTTATAATACCCTTTCGTCATTAGGGTTTCTTTAATGACAGTTTTAAATTTATTGATCGGTAAGTTTACAATGTGTTCTGGTAGTTTATTGAAAAATGTTATACATTTCCTTATGAAAGAATTACCAACCTTTCTAAGCCTAAATTGTGGAATAGCAAGCTTATTCTTTTTCCTAGTATTATAATTATGTATATCACTTTTTTCGTGAATGAATGTAAATTTTTGCGTACATACCTTAAATTTTCATAAATATACTGAGAGGCTACAGTTAATATTCTAATTTCTTTAAACACCTCTCTTAGGGAATCTTGAGGTTTTAGATTATAAATAGCGCGCACGGCTCTTTTTTGTAATATAAAAATTGATTCTATGTCAGTAAAATGCCGTAGGACATCAAGCTATGGAAATAACTAAAATACTTAAACTTACCTAGCTGTTTCTATATTAGTCAAACGTCTAATCTTTCTTACAGCAAAAGCAGCTGATCTTTGTTTTCCTGACAAAGCCTCTATTTGAGGGCCCCATTGTAGTTTGCAGTCTAAAGTGATTCCCAAGAATGTTGTGAAGTCGATAATATCAAGCGATTTGTCTTTTATCTTAACCTGAGTTGATGCCTGTCGGACATTAGGCATCGTAAACTTTACACATTTAGTTTTACTTCCATTAAGAAGGAGATTGTTAACTGTAAACCAATGTAATACTTGTGATAGACTCTTGGGATTTTAAATATAAATGAAGTATCATCAGCAAAACAATACTATATCACAAAGATTCCCTACAAAATGCGGGAGGTCATTTATATATATCAAAAATAAAAGTGGTCCCAATATAGATCCCTGGGGCACACCCATTGTTAGAGGCGCTCCAGAAGACTCAATTCCGTTTACATATACTTTTTGCGTTCTACCTGATAGATAAGAATTAATTAAGTTTAATGAGTTTAATGATGCCCCATAATGACGGATTTTTTCAACAATGTTTCATGGTCCACACAATCAAACGCTTTGGATAGATCACAGAAAATTCCTAAAGCATCATGCCTATTATCATAGGCATCAAAAACATGTGTTAAAAGAGCGACTCCTGCATCGGTTGTCCTTCTACCTTTAGTAAAACCGAATTGTTTATTATGTAATAACTTATTTGATGAAAAGTGTGCTAAAATTTGGTTAAATATAATCTTTTCATATATATTACTCAAGACCGGCAAAATTAATATTGGCCTGAAGTTTGAGGGGTCGCTTTTGTCACTTCTGTACACACATCACACGCCGACTCAAAAATAATGAAAAAAAAAAAACAAAATGCGTCTTTTGAAGCTTTGTAGGCCGTTTTTTTAACGCGGTTTTTTAGGGTTCCGTAGCCGAATGGCAAAAAACTAAACCCTTATAGTATCGTCAAGTCTGTCTGTCTGTCTGTCCGTCCGTATGTCACAGACACTTTATTCTGTAACTAAAATCATCACACTGTTGAAATTTGGTAGGAAGATGTATCCTGTTAACCGCTTTATAATTCTCATACAAAAAAATAAAAGTAATGATATTTAAGGAAGGGCTCCCGTATATGATGAAACTAAAACCGAAAATTTTTTTTTTAGTCAAACCTATGCGTGTGGGGTGGTATCTATGGATAGCTCTTTTAAAATGACATAGAGGATCCTAAAAATACTTTCTTTTAAAGTTTAACGTTTTATAGCTAGGAGCTTCCAAAGTGATAAAATGGGTGTCCCCCTTATCTAACTTCTGAACTAAGCGAGTGTAAATTTGAAAAAAAATATATAATGTAGATCTTAACAAATACTTTCAATGAAAATTGGTTTGGACTGGATCGGACAAGAAGTTTTTGAGACATAGCACATTTTCCACAACCGCAAACATAACTTTGTTCTACATACACACACTATGGAATACAAAGTTACATTTGCTGTCAACAATATATTGTGGCATTTTCTATGTGGAAGTAAGTAGCCACCCTAATTCAGTAAAGGTTGGCACGGAACCCTCAGTGCGGGAGTCCGAGTCGCTCTTGGCCGTTTTTTTTTTACATGAAAAAAAAAAAGATTTTAAATTATTACCAGACTACTGGACCGATTTTGATGAAACTTACACTGTACCTTAAGTTGAACTATACCTGATTGAACTAAAAGAGAATCATCTTATTATGACTTCTCGTTTTCTAAAAATCTTGAGACATAAATACATACATACATACATAGAAACATACATACATGTGTGAGGAACCTTAATAGACCAACATTGAAAATTTATATCAAATTCGGATAATTTCTTTTTCTCCTTTCTTTTTTAATTCTGTAAAAAATGCAATCGCACTTACTGCCAAGTTATGTAATTACAAGTTAATTACCTGGATCAGCGACGCATAAGTTCTTTTTTTTTAACAAAACACAACAGCTTACTGAATGAGCTGTAAGTTAAGTTTAAAATCCTGAAGTTGCATTTCCACAGAAACAAAAACGTCTATCTGGCGGAATCTGGCAAAACGAAGCATTGCTTATTGGCTTGGCCGGCGGCCGAAAAGCCTGGTACCGACTAAAATCTATGGGGCAGCCTCTTGGCAAGCGTGCACCATAACATACATGGTGTGCACCCCCTTATTTATTGCGTATTCCTACTGAAACAAATTGAAAGCGGTTTCTTGCTGTTTTATTTCAAAGTTTTAAGACCGTAAATGTTATTTATTTTCTTTGTTTCACAGCAAAAGGTAGTCTTTCCACTGTGTTGCTTCCTGTTCGTATCATAATGTTAGTGTGAGCAGTAACAAGATATTTTGAACTTAACTACGATCGTGAAATTTTCTATGTGTAGGCTACGTTGCCGTTGTACTTTTACTTCTGTGGTTACTTTTTCTTCTTATATGAAAGTTCTTGTCTTGAAACAATGTAATATGGCAGTACGTCTAACTTACGAGCCTAATTGCCAATTTCTGAGTATCAAAGTAACTTAATACCGTACACATAACATTACACAATTTACATACATAACTCCACAAGATCGTGCTCCATATCAATTGTGTTAGGAAAGTTTTGTTTTCATAAATCACAGAGATGATATTATATTGGTTCAGATGCAAAATATTACTTGGCATGTAAATAACCAAGCAGCTTGTAAAATAGCGCTTGTTTTGCTACATCATCATCATCAGCTGAATGATGTCCACTGCTGAACATAGGCATCCCCACGATTGTTTCACAGCGACCGGTTATGAGCGGTCTGAATCCAGTGTGATCCTACGATCACACATCACAGCGTCGTAATTTGCGTTCCGTTACGACAATTATTATCTTTAAAAAAATGCAATAATTTTCCGTTCTTTGTTTTTTTAGTTTCTGTTCTATAATTGCAGATGGTAATGTTGCAGCATAATGCACGTGAGTGCATCCAAAGTCACAAAATTCCTACTACTCTAGTACCTATTCTGTTTTTTTTTAAATAATATTGGACACCAATCACATACATATACATTGCTCTGAAACCCAAATTCAGTAGTTATATAGCATTTGTGTAAAGGAAATCAGAAACAACGGTGGTACCACAAACCCAGATCTAAGACAATATAGAAAGTTAGGATTTCTACATTACACCACGGAAGTCGTCAAATTTACGCGGCAGAAGCTGCTACAGTTGCCACGTTACTTTTGAAAAGTTGAATGGCAAGATATATTCTGATGGACTTACCGTTCTCCATAACGTTCCACTGAGTAAGGTTGGCGTAAAAAATAACGCTCAACAAGTAAAAACCAATCCTTTGTACCAAGAAGGCGGTGCACACAACATCTATGGTGCGAGGAATCTAATCTTATTTACTCAGCCTTGAAACTCTAAGGTTTATTTTGTTCCGTTTACCCGACGATTGGTTTTCTCATCAATTTCACATTTAAGACCCTTTACACGCTGCGATTTTTAGCAGCGATGCAGTCGCAAAATGTCAAACTTTACACACTGCACTACTTCAAGCATCGATACAGTCGCGATGCTAACGCGCGTTAGTAACGATGCTAAATTAAATCTGTTCATTGCGCGAGTCGTCATCGTCTGCATCGATGCTAAAAGTCGCAGTGTGTAAGGGGTCTTAGACCCTTTTGGAATTTGGCGACTGCATTGATACTAACGCGAGTTAGCATCAATGCAGTCGCGTTTCTGCATCGATACTAACGCGCGACTGTATTGCGTGAGTGGCGATGCTGAAGCCAGTTTTCAAAACGCGCGACGGCATCGATGCTTCAAGTCGCAGTGTGTAAGGGGTCTGAGGCGATGTTGGTCGGGTTGGAAAAAGTCAAACTTCATCGTATATAAAGTAAAATTTTTAGATTCTTGATTTTTTTTTCAATATAGTATCATCATTATCAGCTAAAGGACGTCCACTGCTGAACATAGCCCTCCCTCACGGCTCTCCACAGCGACCGATCACTATAGTATAGTACCTTTAAAGTACAGACTTTAATATGTAGGTACTTTCTTCAAACAAACACCTCCTTTCTGGCACTGGATGGATAGGCTAAAACACATGGTGGAAAACTTGTATTTATTTATTTATTATACCTAGTTAAGATCACAGTATGTGCTTGTACTGTATTACTATGAATTTTATCAATTTATCGTGGTACGATCCAAAATGCTTTGATAAAGAAAACCATAAAATTTCAATCTTATTATTACTAGAGTGTTATTTTATAATAACGACGTATTTTGCACAGAAAACGAAGATCGTCATACCGTGTAAAAAGTCTCTATTACAAGTGATACGGGTTTACTTAAGCTGAAATTGATTGAGATGGGACTGCCAGTTAATATTAATGCTTTAAATGCTCGTTTAGCCTTATTTACATGTATTCCTATCTAGGGACTGCAATACAAAGATAAGTCTGGATTTATTACAGTTTCAGTTTGTGCGCATGTCCGATAAGCTTGCTAGAGTTTGGTTGACTACTCGGGTAAATAACATTAAATATGAGATTATAATATTATCATTTGAAAGTATTTTGATTAATACTAACCTTCATAAACCCAGCTTAGCTTGGGATCATTCTCGTAACTTACTGACTTAAGCAATGTATCAATCTCTAGGGTGAAAGTTTCTCATAAATATGCTAATTAGATAAAAAATATAGTAATTTACATTATTTACATTTTACACCGCCCGGCGGCTTACGTCAATTAACTGTAAGATACTATGGGAAATGCCGCTGCGGCATCAGTGGCATCCGATGCGACATGGCCACCGGCATGAAAGTGTAAAAGTCATAATAGTACGTTATGATACAAGTGTGCTAAGTTGACCATTATATACAAGGCGATATTGTGTGCGTTGTGCGCCATAAGAAAGCCGCGTATATTATGGTCACAGGCACACGTGTTTCATACGCCTTTTTTTCAACACACTTGCCATTAATCCAAACGTCGTCACACCACAGCCGCCAACTATTTACGAAAAATGGTGCGTTGTTTTTTTCTTGCCGCGAAACTGATGCGCGCGCAAGGTTAAGGCGCGAACTAGATTGGCCAACAGCCAAGATTAAAAATGTAATAATTCGTTATTTAAAACACAAATAACATTTTTTTTAATGAATTTGAGTTATTTTTAGTAATAAAGCTGGATTTACCATAAATACTGTTTGTTGTGTAAATTATAACCCAACTAAATTATATCGCTTCATCTTCTTACTTACTACTTGGTACTAGGGTACAAATGTAAATTGGTCGGGTTAATAAACAAAAGGCACTAGTGCAATAATATACAGAAAAAGCACGCGTGTTTAATATCTATGATTATGTGCCAAAAATCGGTGGAATAAAAACGTCATTTTGAGCAAGTGTGTTGAAAAAATCATTAATTTATGCAAATAGGCCCGCCCGCTGGGGGCACTTTTACACGTCCGAACATAAACCCTACCACAGCTTCGAGACAATTGTGGGCCAGTGCTGAGAAGAAGCTGCGCAAGAAACTCAGTCACTATTGTCAATTCCTCTTTTCAAAAGGTTTAGAATGTTTGTGTGATCATGCAAGTCCATACATTATTTATTATTTTTTATAATCATCGGCTTTATAATACCCTTTCTTCATTAGGGTTTCTATAATACCTAACAATTTTAAATTTATTAACCGGTAATCTTACAATGTGTTGTGGTAGTTCATTGAAAAAAAATATATTCCTCTCCCCATGAAAGAATTACGAACCTTTCGAAGCCTAACTTGTGGAATAGCAAGCTTATCCTTATTCCTAATATTACACTTGTGTTTGTCACTTGAACATTCATTCACGAAAAAAATGAAATAATTACATATTTTTTTCCGTACATATTTCATAAATAGTATACTGTATACGCGTATACTGAGAGGCAGGCATGTCGACTCAAAATTTTGCGTTGCTAGGTAGGAAGGTAGATGCTACGATTTTCGAAAGATCGTAGCACTTTCCAAACTACCATTGTACCTGAAATTGAATGTCCCCAAAACTTCTATCCAATTTTGACATTTCCAAAGGTCACGTGAAACAAAGTTTCTTAATTACCCTCGTTGTTTTGAGTTTAAAAATACGATAAAATAAAGTTGACCGTCTCAAAGCCGGGAAATCTTCCCCCTGAGAGCAATAGAGTCTAGTGGCTGCCGTAACAATCGTCGAGTGTGTACATTCCGGCCATAAAAATTGTTCTTTGGAGTTCTGTGGGATAGAATAAGGTTGTAGAAGGAATTCACCGCGGATTGCATTCAAAAGTTGGATATATTAGAATTTAAAAGGATCCAAACACTAAACTGGCCCTAAAACTGAATCGCTGTTATAGCAATGTCGTTAAGGGTAATTTATACACATCAATATGTCATTGGCTTTTTTGCCTTTATTCAGATGCTCGCAACCCCTTATTCTCGTTTATCTCCATTTTACGATTGGCTGTTGGAAAGCTAGTAAGTTTATTTTTCAGAACCCTTTTACCCGCAAGTCACAACCTTTTATTTATTTTTATTTAGGGTCGGACAACTGCAAGTCAACGTAAACACTACGGTATCTTATTCAGTTGTAATAAGGGCTAGTTTGCAACAAAAGTAGCTGTCATGTTCTGCTGGCCACTGTACCTACCTTAATTGTGACTATTCTAGCGACGTTATGTATGAAGTGCATACTATAGTGTCGGGTAAGGACATTCGAGCCTAAAGAATGTAGATAGCCACCTTACCACAGTAAATCAGCCCGAAGAGGGTAGAGGAGGTTTCCTCCTCGCAGATTTATGTTCATTATACTTAATTTTACGGGATTAACTCTAAGCTGAGGCACGCGTAAATGACTTTATTTTTCTAAGCGACTTCTAGAAATTAAGGCGTAGGAAAAAATATATTCCTTCAGTAAAATAAAACATGTTTTTTAGATTAAAGAAGAAGTATGTCTGATAATAAAAATTATAGATGTATTAATGAGATTGCTGAAAATTTTCTCATCGCATACAGGAGTTTAACCAAAAATCAATCCTAGAGTCTAAATAAAAATATGTACCTACTCATCATCCAAAGTTATTGAATATTTAAAGAAAGCAGTCAAGGTTAAAACAAATGAAATAATAATATTTAAAATTGAACTTACGTGAACCTTTTTGTACTTCAAATTGTTATGTGGTTTTATCGCGCCCCCAGAGAATAATACAATTGTGACACTATTCAAAAAAGTTACTGACTATTCGAGCATACAAGATAAACAACAATGCGGGTTCATTCATAAAGATGAAATAAGAAACCAAAAATTTTGCTCGGGCGGGACTCGAACCAGCAAACTTTCTGGTCTCTTAAGGATACGTCATTACGCGTGACGTCTGCGCTATCTACCCCAACGATTTTACAACAGCAGTAGCCAAATAGTTATTCATCATTACAGAATAAATTCAACTTGGATATTGATAACGCTTCGCTATCCAATGTTTAACACGCATAGTGTCATATTTTGTACCTATTCATAAAGATGAAATAAGAAACTAAAAATTTGCACGATTGCAAATATTACTATGTTTTGTAAACACACGCATCTGCATAATAATAATTTTGTCATATGAAATTTTCATCATTATTTGCTTAGCAGGTCAAATTAACCATTAACTGGAATTACTATATGATATTAATGATCCAAAGGTAAATACTGAACAAACGATCAGTTCCGCTTAAGTTGCAATAATCTTAAGTTTCAAAGAAAACGGCACAAAGGACTCTGGATCCATCAATTAAAAGTCTTCGCTCTAGACATGAAGTCTTAAACTGTTACGGATAACTTTTTGCTTCAAAGTTCACTAACAGTTTGTCTTTGACCGCGTAATCTAATATGGCGGCAAGTTACACTTTGATGGCGAGTGGTAGTGTTGCTAGCTCAAAATGTGTTGCCGATTCAAACTGATACCCTGAGGAAACAACTTATGAATAAATCTATCTGACTAAATCTTTCTTATAATCATTTTTAGTGAAAAATGTATACGATGTGTAGTCAAAAAACTAGACTATCTCGCAACACCCACATAAAATTTACAAAACAGGAGTAACTAATTCATTAAACAATAACGATGAATCAATTCTTTATTAACGGCTCCAAAGTACCAACTTGGTAACCCAGATTTGAGAAATACAAATGCAAGTCTGCGACGCGCTTTGAGACAAAAATCACTGCGTGTGGGTGTGTGTGTGTAAGCAGAGCAAGATGTATGCAGGCTTCCGCGAGCTGACATGCGCAATAGCTTTACATAAGTACTGAGCATTTTAATTGGGTGTCAATCATGAAAATGCGTATAAGATTCGTTAAAAAAAGCATTAGGCACACGGTTAAACAACATTGAAATAAAGTAGTACCTACATTCACTGTGGCGTTAAATCTACCTATATACTTAATGAACACAGAAAGAACACATATGATTTGAAATTAATCCCTCAAGCATATGTAAACGAGACACAATAGATATTCAACATCACATTGCTAATAGCGATATCTGCTTTAAAAACTGACAATAATTACTACTTAATACGAGAGGTTAGTGTTAGATAACGCAAAAAAACTAATACAATATCTAATAATAACAAATAATTCACAAAACACACACTTTTTTTACAATTTACTGTGTCACTTATTTATTAGAACCAAAATCGGAGTATAATTTGTTGCTGTCGGGAGATCTGTAGATAAGCAATGCACCATAAATTCCTCTAACCAGACAATGCAAGCCCTATCCATCTTGGCTTGACAGCGACAAGATGAGGGAAGATCGCTTTATTATCGTCGGTTATAAACTGCGTAATGAGTCTTCCGCTAATTGACGATCTCATCTGAGTTTTACGTAGCAAATATATACGCCAAAGTAAATATTTGTCGGAATACCTCAGGAATCAGTGACACGGGGTATCATGAATTACTTAGAAGGATACACAGACAATGTTGACATTCTGTGTTTTCATTTATGATTCTTCTATTCATACACATATTGCGTTGTAGATTCGTTATTAGGTTCGCGATGCCGATGAGAAATAAGGAAGTCAAAAAAAGTGTAACAATGTAATTTCTTAAACAAGTTCTTCTCTGCATACTCATTGAAGTAAATATAGGTCACATTATTATTTTCTATAACACTAAGCAAAGTTTTACCTCTCGTGCCTGTACAGGCACATTTACAACCCCATACTGTATTGTGGGTGTGGCTACCACGGTTACAACTCATCTTCCATAGAAACACAGAAGTTAACAGTTTTGTTAGTACATGTTTTGTAAGAAAAAATAATAATATCGAGGCACTGTTGTGCCAACGGACTGCAGAGCGGTTAAAGAGCGTTAAAACATTCTGAGAGTAAGAATTAGCACACCTACCCACCTATTCTGTTTTACTACCTACTAAATAATAGTTTACTAGCACAACATTATAGAACAAGTCATCTCGTTTATTGGAATATAAATATAGGTAAAGCTTTTTATCTATCAAGGCATCGTAATTATATGCACCGCGACATGGAAAACCTCTTCGGTCGAATTGCTCAGAAGAAATGGCGGCTACGCTTATGAAATGAATTATTTATTAAAATTCGGTTTTAACAATATTTGCTCACCTCAGAATAAGTGGTTCATCTGTGGACTAAATGAAGGCTAAAGCTTAATGGATAATCTGGAATGGTATGGCAGGGAATAAAATTAAAAAAAAATACAACAACTAGGTAATATACTTTTAATTTTATTACATACGAGTACCTAGTCACTCTTCTTTTCTAAATTCAGTTAACATTGATTTTTAAATAAAGTCAACTAATCGGATTGTTCAAATAGACCTGACGCAAACGTAGGTTTGATTCAATTAGATCGAGGCAGGTTGCAGCTGCGGTTTGTTTTAGTGCACACCTAAATAATAAGAGCAGTATTGCCTTCGAATTTACTTCATGAAATGTCATATACGATGTAAAGAGGTCACCACATTTTGAATAGAACCGAGTTTTGTATGCTGCATTGCAGATCTGGGCGCGTATTGCGATGCAGTTTTGATAGGTAAGTAAGCGTCTCAGCTTTACTGTCAAATTAAGCAATTTGTATTGCACTTTCGCATGGTATTTATAACATTATAATAATGAAATAACTATCATTATACATAATAATTAAAATATATTCGTTTAAACTGAGTCGGAATTGTGCTGCCTGGAAATTGAACAGCTAAAGTAGGATCGCAATACGCCCCGCATGGTTTACAGCTTCTTGATAATAATAATAAACGACCACAAAAAACAAGTCACCGGTCAGCTCATGTATTTATTTTTTATTGAATTAACTCTAGATTCATATGACGGCACTGTTAAGATCTCTATTAGTATTTTCCTATAACGGTTTATTTTTATTTTTTCTTACTATGACTACTTAGTTTATTTACAGTTCTTCGATCTAAGACCCTTTATATTCAATTTCCTCAATGCACACTTTTAAAATGACTACGTGACAAAGAGTTATTTTTCAAGATTAAATAGAAATGAATAAGTGGAATAAAAAACATATTCTGACTGATTAACTTAAACTACGTTTTGTCAAAGCTGCTACGTTTTGTCATTCAATTATAACAACGTATTTAAATTCAAGCAAAACTTGCCTCTCCCAGAATTAGATCGTTTCAGGTTTAAATAGTACGCTCTTAGTGGTAGAGCCACGATAAGTAAGATAAATTGCTCTTCAAAAAATAAGTTACCTTTGTTTCAAAATTTACATGTATGCAAAGCACAAATAACCAATGAATTAGTGTCTTCTCTCTTATTCTTTTCGGTGGAGTAATCGCCATTCTTTTATTTTCTTAAGGCTTATCTACAGGCTAAAAGGGTCACAGAAGGCCGATAGTAACTGGCCATAAGATATGGTGGTTAGCTGCGACTAAATTAAATAAGCAGTCGCCGACCAAGCAGCAGCGGAGTTAACAGGACGTAGTGGAATGTTCAGTGGGCCGGGCAAACCTATAAAATACCACAAGTGTGCAATGACGATTCCGTGACATGGCGAGTAACCGCCGCCAGTAAATAGGCTTTCTTCTAGTACTAGGCAGTAGTACCAGTACTGGCAGAGGACCGAAGAAACAGTTTCCCGGCCGGACGGAAACCCGACTGTTGAGCTGCAATGTTGAAAGCAAGTGAGGATACAAGCACTATGAATAATGAATATCCTTAATTATGGGATAATGGAAAATATTCAATTAGTAAGTCCACAACAGTCAAATATTATATTTGACTGCTGTTTTGTGTGTACTTAGATAGCAATATAAATCTTGAAGTCTCTTAATTACGAGTATGATTATACATATTTACTCGGTAATGATTTCAAGATGCAGCGTTTCCAGTTAATCCAGTAAGATTTTAGTATTGATGACTCTTTATTGCACATCAGATAGGTTAATTACAAATACGTTTCGAAGAAATGTACAATTTAGACGGTCTTATCGCCAGAAGCGATCTCTTCAAACCTTTGGGTTTAAGAAATAATGAGTTCATATGAGGGGGTATTATGTGCATAAAAGATCAAGACAATCCATTAAATTCATAATATATTATATTAAACGAAGTATACCTAGTCTTGCCATAAATATTGTCAAAGAGAAAAATTTTTTTTTAAATGCAAATAACATTTATTGCTTTTACAGTGTGTTGTTTTTATACATAAATATAAAACAATTAAAATATAAAAAGCTTTCTCTGAATTCGAAGTGGTCTCAATTGGCTGCAATACAGTTCTTTAAACGTTGAGGCCAGTTATCAATACAAGCACGCACTCTTTACATGGGAAAATTCGTCACTGCCAATCGTATGGATTGTTTTAGGGACTCCAAATTATCATGGCGTTTAGAGCAAGCCGTACTCTCTTAAACTGACCATAAAT
This sequence comes from Pyrausta purpuralis, assembly GCA_963924145.1. Lineage (NCBI taxonomy): Eukaryota > Metazoa > Arthropoda > Insecta > Lepidoptera > Crambidae > Pyrausta > Pyrausta purpuralis. The sequence goes on from OZ001649.1 coordinate 17,546,320, forward strand.
CATAATCCAGCGGATTAAGATCGGGACTAGACGACGGCCAGTCTTCAGATCTGATGAAGTCCGAAACGTTCGCTTCTAACCAAGACTGCATGGACCGAGCTTTATGACCCGGCGCCGAGTTTTGTTGGAAAGACCATGCTTGGTAATTGAACAGTTGTTAAGGGGCTTAACTAACTTCTCAAGAATGGTATCTTGATACACTTGTGCCAATGTTTTAATACCTTTTTCACAAAAATATGGCTCAGTCAGTCCTTCATAGCTAACACCCCACTAAACCATCACTAAAGTCGGGTAATGCCCACGTTGCACTCTGCCGACTAATTGGGAAGCTTCCTTAGAGGTTTGAGCATAAAAACGGTTATTTTGTTTGTTAAAATGTTGCTCAATTGTAAGGATTATCTCATCCGTTCACAAAACATTTCTGTGACCTCCCTTTGCGTACCGCTTCAGTAGATTTTCGATTTTACCACCCTATTCTTTTTTAAATTATCAGTTAAAAAATGACCAGTGCGTCTCTTATAGGCTGCAAGTCCTAAGTCATCTATTAAAATACACGACATGGTTCTGGGTGCTATCTTCATCTCCCGAGATAAAACTTTTGCTTTCGGACAGGATTTCTGCGAATTCTTTCCCTTCCTGCTTTGACCACCTTTTTCGTACGAACACTACATGGACGGCCAGATCTTTTTCTGTCACAAACAGAGGACGTCTCATTGTACCTATTGATAGCCCGATACACAAACATTTGACTAATACCAAGCCTATAGAGAGTTTTAAAAATTGCATTTGGCTCCATACTAACTTTGTGTAATGCAATCACAGCGATTCGATTTTCTTTATCAACCCACTCCATTTTAATTTCGTAATAGTACATTATGATACAAGTGTGCTAAGTTGACCATTATATACAAGGCGATATTGTGTGCGTACGAGCGAAAGCGAGTGCGCCATAAGGAAGCCGCGTATATAATGGTCACAGGCACACGCGTATCATACGACGTTTTTCAACGCACTTGTGAGGAAAAAAAAAAGACTCTTTATTTAGTAAGTTTTTAATTAATAAAACATTTAGTAAAAATACATTTCACTCGACTTTGATGGCAAAAGACTATCGCACGCGTTTTTCGCCTCGTTACGTATGTCCGGCGGAGTTAATAATAGGTTTTCTTTATTTTCTTTACTTGAAGTAGACAATTTCGTTAATATTAAACTTCACAATCTATCCAAACTTCGTCACAGCCGACATTTTTTACGAAAAATGGCGCATTGTTTTTTTCTTGCCGCGATACCGATGCGCGCGCAAGGCTAAGGCGCGAAGTAGCGATCGGCCAACAGCCAAGATTAGAAATCTAATGATTCGTGTTTAAAACACAAATTACAGAAAAAAAATATGAAAAATCTGGATTTGCCATTTATTGAAATAAATAACCATGAAGAAAACTGTTATTTTTCGCATAAATAATGTTTGTTGCTAAAATAAAAGTTATAACCCGACTAAATTACGCGTGTTTAATATCCAGGATTATGTGCCAAAAATCGGTGGAATAAAAACGTCTATATGAGCAAGTGTGTTGAAAAATATTATAAAATGTATTGGTGTCAAAAGAAGAAAACAATAAGCCATCGTTTAAAAATGACAGATTTTAAATTCAAATGTTATATCTTTCTTATTTTTAATTGTAACATTATTTACAGACTGTGTAATAAGTATCTAGCATGAACACTCAAACTCATCTTCATCATTGAAAACAAACTTAGCAAAACACCACATACCACGTACAACCCTTTTCACTCAATATTATATCAGCAAATCGGAGCAAATAAAGCCGATATTCCTGGGACAAGCCCGCCTGCAAATTCAAAGTTTTTCTTCTTCAGAATCAAAGCTAGTTAGTCCGCACGTGTGAGTCTGTTTATCGTTGGCTTGTACAACAGAAAAAAACTTTTCTGAACGTGTTTCGCACTTTGCTTTGAGAATGAAAAGGCATTATGCACGGGAAAATACGCGAATCTGAACCTTACGACCCAGAAAAGCATGAAACGGATTAATTTTTAATTTCTAAAAAGGAGTCAACCCTTATTTATTTTCTTACTTAGGTCTATCATTTGTGCTGAAAACTTATAAGACCTACTTGTGTATACCAAAAGTTAAGATAGAAGAACAGTCACATTACCTACACTGGTTGTAATATTTTAGAGCGCAAGTAATTATTTGAAGAAATCAGAAAACGTTGAACATATAATATTTGCATTGAGTTTATTAAAAATGACCTAAATAAAAACTGAGAAATGTGCTCAGTATAACTCAAGCTGCACATATCAAAAAGCGTTAGTCTAGGTTATTCACCACAGGATAGCTGACCTGAAAACGATGGAAACACACGCTATAAAAGCCCTGTGACGAGGATTGACAACTCAATGGCAGCACTTACTAGTTCTCCTTTCATTTCTGAAACTTGAGATATTCCAGTATGCTGTAAACATGCCACTACTTAAGTTTCGGTATTCAAAATAAATGCGATAGTTTTTAATGAACATTTTGCTTTTCTTTTACCAACCATATAATAACCGGTCAATTATTAAAATTAAAAAACTTCAAAAGCTTATTGTTGAACTTTAATTTGCAACTATAATGGAAGCAAGAATTATAAAACACATTTCAACTTAGGGTACAGTGTAAGTTTTTATCAAAATCGGTTTAGTAGTTATAAGTGAATATCTAAAAATCGTAGACTGTTAGTGTCATTTTTTGAAGGCAATGTATTTTTCAAATTATTTTTTATCTGCAAAAAGTCGCCGGGCTTATACACGGAGTAGGGCCGCCGACAATAGGTTTGTGTGCCGCCACACCATCGTTGACTAGCCGAGACCCATTAGCCGGCATTGCCTACCGCGACAGGCCATCTAGACGCGTCCACTGCCTTACACACACTCTATTTGCTTTTAACAGCTGTCTCCGTCTACCTGTCGATTCACTGCAAATAATATCTAACAACACAGCAGCAATCTAACAACAAAATCAAAGTTTTAAGAACTAGTATGGTTATATGTGAAGTACCTCATGACTTATATTTGTGTTAATTGCTTTTAAGCTAGGTCAAACTTCACTGTTTGTCACTTAATCTCTGAAAACCTCTGAAAATAATTATGATAATACCTATAAAATTACCTCTACGAGGACTGGGGAAATCTGTTTATACCTATTTATGTAATCTACTACGGTATTGCAGGGTTTTTATGAATGTATAGTTAAGAAAGTTTTTTTTTTATTATTTTTTTGTTTGGTACACACAACAGAGTTACAACCATTACAAAATAAAAATATTCATTCAAAACTGTAATATGAATTGTTGCAGCTCCAAGGGCGAGTGCACACAGCATGCAAATCAAGTTAACATTGGAAATCAAGTTAAAATTAAAAATAAATCAATAAAATCAAATAATAAAATTGAAAATTAAATTAAATTAAATTAAAACAATAAATAAAATTTAATTCATTTTCTATGCAATATTTCGTAACTATACATTCATAAAAAACCTTTATTTAAGTCTCCTTGAAATTAGTTTCTGTCACGCCCATAAATATACTCCTTAATAATCCCGAAACTAATAAATCAATTGAAGAGCTAAATAGATGAAATTGTGTGACTTAATGTGATTTTCAAATACACAATTTTAGAAAAAAAAAACGTGACGGATGTTGTACGACAAACACCTTGCCGTTAGAATGACCCAAGTTTTTTTAATTAAATTATACTATATGTGATTGATATCTATACTAATATTATAATAAACAAGCTGTCCCCGCTACTTCGTCCGCGCGTTTTGAGTATGCTCCTTCCCCTCCCGTCACAGCGTGCTATAGCCTAATGCCTTCCTCGATAAATAAGCTATCCAACACAAAAATATTTTTTCAAATCAGTCCAGTAGTTCCTAAGATCAAACCTGAGAACCGAAAACGAAACTCTTCAGCTTTATAACATAAGTAAAGATATCACATACAGTATGTTTTCAATATTTTATGTTCCAAAAGTTATTAACGTTAGCTAAAGTAAATGCCGAGTTTTCCCTAAAACGCTCAGCAACTTAAAGTAATTACTCGCTTTAATATGTAAACTCGTGAGACGCACAGTAATCCCGGTGAGAGTGGTACTAATAAATCTTTGATCCCCTCTCCGCCCGACTTTTATCAACAAATTGATTAAATCCTCCGAAGCGTTCGGTCTTTGAGACCGCATCGACCGTTTTCTTATTGGGAAGTCCTTCAAAAACATTTATCCTCACTGCTATAAATGAAAAGAAAACGTAAGTCTGTCTGTCTGGCTGGCTGAAATAATTTCACACATTTATCTACAAATATAAGTGCACAAGTAGGAATCTGTTAATAATCCGTCACTAATGTTTTGATGAATGGAGTTTGACAGCAATACCATGTTTACTAACGTTAAGATTTCATGCTAAACTGATTTTGTATTAACTGATTTTTACAACTTTTGATACGTTGTTTCTGACAAGAACAAAGCTTGTACTTAACTTAGAACGAAGTGTTAAAATAAAAAGTTCTATGTGATATGCTATAAAGAGTTATCACATGTAATGCTTATTGCTTACACAGTTTTAAACGAGACAGTGAGAGAAACAAAAAAAAACTCTAGGGGATTAAAGTAAAGTCAGATTTTTGTGCGAGCGAAGTCACGCGGAACCACTAGGCATTATTTATATTCTCAGCTAGTAATGTCATATGTGTAAGCTTGCAATGCCTGCTTGCGGACAATATCGAACCGAAGTTCAGTTTGCTACACAACCCGGTTCTAATCGCTTAGATAAAACGTCAAATGTCAGACGTAAGCATTCATGTTCCCATAAATAAAGTCCCCTGTTTTGGCTCATCTGTAAAGATTTATGCGTTTCTATTCCGTCCGGGTCGCTTTTTATGTGTACACGCAACGAAACAAGATAACTATTTATTTCCTGACTTCTATGTATCGGTTTTTGTTCTGATGCTATAGTAATTTACATGGAAGCTAAGTATAACACACTTATGGTCAGTTCATTTTTTCAAAAGTTTTAAAACTTTTGATAGTTCCAAAATATTGTGAAATATTGTGAAGTAGTTCCAAAATTAGAAAAAATGCTAAAGACGACAAAATTAATTAGACCTACATATTGTTTAACCAATCAGTGTAGATCTTATTCTTCTGTTACACTTAATTACATTATAACTACTGTCTTAAATTACGAGTAAAACCTTATCACAAACTCTAATAACTTTAAACTACACACATCAAAAGTGTCTAGGGATCAAGCATTTTTATGCGAATTTCTTGAGATTGAGATGTGGTTTTGTAATAAATTTATGATTCTATAAATTTATATGGATCCTTTTTGGTGCATTTCATAATTTGAAACAGGAACTGTCAATCAAATTCGAGTAAAAGATGAAAATCAGCTGTTAATATTTTCCCTATGAAAACATACAACGCATTGGAGACATTATTAGTGCTATTGTTTCCCTACTACTGATTAAAACCAACGTTATTATGGAGCGGCGACGTCATTTAAGCAGGGAAGAAATACTGAGAGCCGTGGGAATGATAGAAGCTGGTTCCCGGCAACGTACTGTGGCTTTAGCTCTGAATACAAGTCAGAATGTTATCAGTCGACTTTGGACAAGTTACCGAAGCACTGGTACCGAGGCTGAGCGCCATGGAGGACGGTATCGCTGCACCACACGGAGACAAGACCGACACATTCAAATCACGGCTCGATGAGCTCCAACAATAACCGCCATGATGTTAGCCGTGAGGCTTCATCACTCTTCAGGGAACTTAATTAGCGACCAAACAGTCAGAAACCGCTTGCATGAAGTGAACCTTCATTCCCGAAGACCGCTACGGCTACCACCTATAGCAATGCACAATTGTAGGATTCGATATCAATGGGCTCTTGAACACAAAAATTGGGCAGAAGAACAATGGCGTTTCGTGCGCTTTTCTGATGAGTCTCGTTTTGGTATGAGACCGGATACAAGACGTATACGACACTGGAGAACCCCTGGACGCGGACGCCAACAGCGATTAAAATCCTGCCAGGAAGTCCATCCTTATAGTGGTGGAACCATCATGGTATGGGCGGGTATTTGGATCGGCGGAAGAACTGATTTGATTCGGATCAGAGGCAACCTCAACGCTCAAATTTATGCTGAGACGATTGTATCAGACGTCATCGTTCCTCTACAAGTGCAAATCGGTCCTTTATTTCAGTTAATGCATGATAATGCACGACCGCACACCGCAAGAGTTGTAAGACAGACTCTCGCCACAGCTAACATCAATGTCCTGCCCTGGCCTGCACAGTCGCCAGACTTGAACCCGATTGAGCATGCATGGGATATGCTACAGAGAAGAGCTCTGCCGAATATGGAGGGTATCCAATCGCAAGAAGACCTTTTTTTGTAGTTGCAACGAACATGGGCGGCTATTCCACAGCGTGATTTGGATGAACTCATTTTGAGTATGCCAAACCGATGTTCTTGTGTTGTTAGTTTTCGCGGTAGAAACACGGATTTTTAATTGTTTAAGTTACCCAATAAAATTTTAAAGAAAACTGTTATTTTAGTCTTTTTTTCGAACTTTAATGTTAGTGGTTCAAATGTCAAAATCCCTTTATTAGGAAAATGGCAAATTTCTTTATTAATGCAAAGGTGACTTGGTTTACCGTTACTGTAGACAAACGAAAACACTTTTTTTGATGAATCCTTAAAGAAAATTTTAATTAATATCAACCAGGAGAAAAGTTATTGCAAAAATATATGTTGATCCCTAGACACTTTTGATGTGTGTACATATCACAATTCCTCATCGTGATTAATTGAGAAAATATGGAAATATGGTGTTCATATACAAGAAAAACTTTAGAAGACACTATTATTATACTATTACACTGATTATACTATTACTTACTTTACTATATACTATTACTTATTATACTGATTTAACTCTCTGCATTTCCCAAGCGGTTGACTGGTAGATAATGCCATAAGGCATTAAGTCCGCCAATTGTACCATTAACAGTGCAATAAAGTTTAAATAATTAAAAAATAAATAAATATTATTACGAGCTGAAATGTGCGTTCATTTCGACGATACAATATAAATTATGTTTTTAATACAAAGTTGTTTCCTTGTCCCGGGACTATTACGTAATACTATCGCTTTGGTGTTGCCACGTTGAAAAATCCGAATATGATTTAGTAACACTGACGATTATGTGAGCTTTCGCTATTCTTTTGTTTAAAGCACAGAGCAAATCTTTGTTTTCAGAGGTGGTTGTTAAAGCATAATTTATAGTACTGTTACAATAATGTTAATTGTCATTATTGATTGCGATGTGGAAGCGGCCGAGCTACGTAGTAGCACTATTATTACCAATGTAAATGTTTACTATAATTTTTTAGCGCTGACAAATAATCTGCTCGGACAGAATTTCTCGACAGTGTTGTGTCTTCCATTTTACTTGCAAGTGCTTACAAGCTTACTTCGATATTGCAATTTCATTGTTATATATTTCAAGATACGTACTCACACTGTCAAGACGCGTATACGCTCGTATACGTATACGCTGTGACGCAGCTTCTGAAGAACAGACAAGTTGCGTAATTGACTTGTCTTTCTCGAAGATACGCGGTCGCGTGACGCTTTGTTATAAAGTATCGATTGCGTTGAGATAACATAAACGCGGTCTTAACTTTGATCAATGAGCATCGTTCCCGCAGGCTGCTATTACGCTATTAGCGTTTAATCCCTCAAGCGTATGTGAATGAGACACAATAGGTATTCTATTGTTATGCGGTCGCATGCGACCGCTCGGGTGTTGAGGTATTATGGTGTTGTATTGACCTGGAACTTTATTATTTCCTGCTTTAGGAAATTTGGAACACGGGAAATGGGGATATGGGTGTGATACTTTAAACTTTTTTACAGGTGATAAATTTATTCTTAGCTGTACCTTGTACACACCTTAGGATGCTACTATGTTTTCTCAGCGTTTCATTATCAAGATTATAATAGCGATAATAAGACAAACACTAGGCATCATCCAGACGTGGAAACGTAAACTAAACAAAACGTATCACACGTGTGCGATCGAGGTCAATTATCTGCTAGCAACTGCATTTATCACCTTGATTTCTCTACACATGTCTGCTTAGTTGAAGTTCATAATGCCAAAGTGTCATAATACATTATCGGTAACAAAAAAACGCAAGTGCGCATTATGCAAAGTACGCAGCGAGGAGACACGTCGGTTATTGGGTTGTCTATTTTCTATTCCACTAACACGATGAAAGCTTCACTATAAACAAGCACTTCAGCCTGCAACAAAGCCAATAAATTCTTTACACAATTCTAAACCTTAATTATTAAACTCTAGAGCTAAACTTCATCCGACGAAACATAACGGTTTGTGGCAAGTTCAGGTGGCAGCGTGTACCTACTTTCTAAGGTTAATAACTTATAACACATAGATCGATTACTCCGTTGTGCCAACAGAATTATATTTCAGCTTCGAACCCCTTCGTTTGTATAGACTGTGTTCATTTAAACATAATTGAAATGAAATTATAAGACTGAGACTTTTTCAATACTTTTATTCTTCGAACAGGGTACAACTTTAGATACAACCTCTTCAACTTGATGCCGCAAACCAACTGAACTGCCGGACTCCGCGCTCTCCCCGAATACAAAACTCCCCTCCAAAATATATCGGTGTTGCCAGGAAATAAATTTAAATGTAACTGTTATAAATACCAGTTCGAATAAACGATAGCAGCTATTTATTTGAAAATTACGACATTCGGCCGTCCTACATCGAGCAGCCTCCTGGCGCTCGAATGGCTTGCAGTTCAGTTGGGTTGAAACGAGTACACAAATAACCAAACATTACCTTATGATTTTGAATAGTAAAAATAGCATCTAAGTGCAATCTAAAGTTTTCAAACGGAATTTAAATAATTTAACATGTGCATGAATAATTATTAATGCCAAGAAAATTATAGTGTAATAAATAAAACATGAAATTTTCATTTTACACTCATAATAATGAAAATTTGGTTGCAAAATGCTAAGAAAGTATTTATCAAATTTGTTTCAGATAATTAATAATTTCCTTGAGTCATTACGACATTCGCGCAGTAATAGCAAATATTCTACATTATATTTCAACATTTTGTATATACCAGACCGTCTAGTACTAAAGTTAAATCTAAATACAAATATATCTTCTTATTGATCTACTTAACCATTCGAAACAGCATATAAATAATTTGAATACAATTTTGGTAAGATTTATCAAGATTAAGTAATAATTAAAACTGTAAATCAATATTAATTTAGTTTTCTTTGGGTCTTATTTTATTTTATATAAAATAAAGCAAATAATTCAAACATTGTACAACATTAAACATGGCAGATAAAATATTTGTGCCAGCAAACATTGTTAAATATTGTTCTTACAGCGTCGCCAACACCATCACTAGATGGCGATAATTTATGATAGATATCATTCATGGATATGGTGATAAAATGCTATGAATTCGTAAAATTATAAAAAAAAATGCCCATTGATTTGATTATACAGCAACAATGTCTACATTGAGTAATTATGAGCTGTAGAACTAATATTTTAAAAAAATATTTTAAAATCTTGCAGATTTTGTGTACTACTTCGACTCAAGCTTACAACCGTCTCAGTGTTTTTATTTAAGGTTGTCAATTGATCTAATCATTCATCAAAAGCGGCGATTTCAACTATAGTAAGTTTACTTTTGCGTACTCTGAATATTCATAAAAAATTAAATAACTTTCAAAATCCATTAAAACGTTCTCAACAAACGTAACTTGTAACTTTATAAGCGGCTGCTTAATACCAGACTTGTAGATTCACTACATTAAAACTGTTTAGTTTTACTCATTAACTAGCGGTAACTAAGTTTAAAGTGCAATTTGTTAATTAAGTTATAGTTTATGTAACGCTAAGTGCACATTATAAAGAATTAAATTTAATAAAATACGCTTTAGAATGTTTTGAGAGTTTAAGTCGTAATGTTATTCGTCTGTAAATAGTGATCTTACATTTACTAACCTTCAAACATAGCTAATAAAGTTTTGTAATGTAACCTAAATATTTTATTTATAAAAAGTGCAGTGTATTGCTTTTACATTATCAAGGTGTAATGTACCAAACATTTGCCAGACAGCTTAAAAACTAAATCATATTCAGTTTATCTGTTAAAAGAAGCATGATACAACATTTTCTAAAAGATCTCGATATTTAATAGTGTATAAATTATTTCAAATGCAATAAATCATCAAATTAGATTAAAAGTTTATAACACTTATTATTTATAAAATTATAATAAAAAAACAATTACAGTTACTTACAGTTACGTAATGCGTTTCTCAAATGCGAACGGAGAACCGGTTAGGACGAAACTTTTATCAAAACCACCCGCAACATTATTGATACTTAATGAATGACTCGATTCTTGTTAAAGTTTAGCCAAAAGTAAAAATAAAAATAATTCGTGTAACATGTCACCTGTTTGCAATTCCTAATACCATTTGTGTTTTGTATATCTTTGGTCAAGTGAATTGTATTCTTTGGGAGCAATAAATAATTAAGGTTTATCAAGCAAAAAGCTGTGGTGTACTTTTACTTAATTTAAAAAAGAAATCACAATCATACCCTTTTTGTGAACCAAAAATTCAGCAAAAACAACCCATACGATAGGGAATGGTTGGTTGTGCGCACAAGAAATTGCAAGTTAAGATGAATATACACAAAATAAGCATTATTTTCCCAAATTTATTAACCTTATTCTGAATCAAGTAATAGTTTTTTAGCATGATGGGGAAATTATATCAAATGGTTCTAGTGTTACTAATTTAATCCACTGAGACCTAGGTAAGATACGGTACTTGTTTTCATAGTATGAAAACAAAGACGGTTTAGTAACAGAAACACTATGATATGTTTATAAAACTCATCGAAAGAAAAAAATATACAATGATATAAGTTGTAAGAATTAAAAATGAAAGCTTGCTATTATGTATTATTTTTGTTGTTCTGAATGTAATCATATAATGCAGTATTTGATGAAAATATGTCAAATATCGTGTTCTGATAACTACAACAGTAAAATAGAGCCTAAGGCAGTATATATAATAGGTACTTGCTTTACGATTTACTTAAATTAAATTTCAAATAATATTTCGTCTAAAATTTTAAAAGCTTAGGCAAATAGCCTATTCATAAGAATGTCTTTAGAAAAATTAAACTCTAGCTATACTAGCTGCTTAATATTGCTCTTTGGGATTATTTGATTGATTATTTCATGGGGAAATGATTTTTTTTTTGAATCATCAATGTTTTATAGACTTACCAATACTACACTTAAAACAATTGTTACAAAGAGGAAACCCTCAAGAGGGTAGGTCATTACAAAAGTGTATTATAACGCAGAAAATTATTTCAAGGCTAATAAAATGTACCGACTTAAATTGAATACCTACTACAACATAGTCAACTCCTTGAAAAGAGGCATTGAAAACAGTGACAGTTTCTTGTGCTGCTCAGCATTAGGTACCCCCCAAAATTGCCCCAAAGCTGTATTAGGGTATAATTTGGAGTTTTGAGTGGGTCCAGCCAGCTACACGTCTTCCTTCTCGGCTCTGCCTCTCAGTGACATCCTCCATCGTTCACCGTGGGGTCTTTGCTTCTTTCGATGCCTTTATTGTATAATCATTAGTCTTCATAACTTAGTAGAAATTAATAATAATACACTTATAATTTATAATAATAAAATATGAAAAACTTTGTCATGTATTGATAAATTAGATTTCGCTACGAGACAAAATATTGTATGACATTTAAATAAAGTTTTCACGCCTTGCATTGCTTTTTGTAAAAACCTGTGAACCTGTGCTTTTAACTAGTATTTTATATTTTAACACATTTTTGCTAGTAAATGATTTGAATTTAATCAAGTAGGCAGAAAACATTTATTCATTAATAGAATATTAATTTTGAACCAGAAAATTTCAATTATGAATTCGAAGTTATGAGTAAATATTTTTCTCAAGGGTTTTTAAGAAGTAAAATAAAAGCAATTATGAAAAAATTAGCACAAGGGCATAAGGTAATATTTATGAAAAATTGCATATTTTATTTAACTTTTACATATAAAAATATCTTTCATTTATGGTAGGTAATTAATATAGCACTCAAAATTTCATCACCATTATAACTTTGCCTAGCATCAAGATTATTATCTGGCTATGTTAGCCACTTGTAAGTTTACCAATAACTTATATCACTGTATCAAAAAAACTATGTCATTAAGAGAATAACCGCATGGCAAACTCAGTTCATACTAGAGTACAAACGGACATATAATCAGCCACAGTTGCCTCCGTCAGAGAAATATCACACTTAACTATCATCTGACAAGGAACCTGTCAATTTGCACAATTAGCTACAAAATCAGTCCATATAAAAGTAATAAACTTAACAATTCCCCGACGAAAAAACCAACCACTCGGCATATTTAGTTACAAAACCAATCCATACAAAAGTTGTCAGTGACTATCAGTCTGGCAGTGACATTTAATCACTCTAAAGCAAATAATTCCTATTAGGGTCATAGCCCACTTACCTATTTCTCGGTATGGAAAAAAATGAAATAGCGTACTTAGTTACAAAATTAATTCATATCGAAGTACATCTTATTCAGTCTGACATTGACACACTTATCAGTATGAAGGCAAATTATTCTCGATAGGCATAAAATTATCCAGTGAGGAAGAAAATAACCAGTTGGGATACTTAGTGACGAAATCAATTCATATGAAAGTAGAAACTGACAATTTATCAGTCTAGGGCAAACTATTCTTGTCAGGGTCATAGCACACTTAACTATTCCCCGACAAATAAAACAACTAGGTAGCATACTTAGCTACAAAATCAATTTATATTAAAGTACAAACTGACACACATAATCAGTCTAAGGCAAATTACTCTCGTCAGGGTCATAGCGCACTTAACTATTCCCTAACAAAGAAAACAATAAAGTAGCATAATTAGCTACGAAATCATTTTATATTAAAGTGCAAACTGGCACACTTAATCAGTCTAAGGGAAATTATTCGCGTCAGGGTCATAGCACACTTAACTAATCCCAGACAAAGAAAGCAACCAGGTATCACACTTAGCTACGAAAGCAACTCATATTAAAGTACAAACTGACACATAATCAGTCTAAGGTAAATTATTCTCGTCAGGGTCATAGCGCACTTAACTATTCCCTAACAAAGAAAACAATAAAGTAGCATAATTAGCTCCGAAATCATTTTATATTAAAGTACAAACTGACACACTTAATCAGTCTAAGGCAAATTATTCTCGTCAGGGTCATAGCACAAAACAAAACCTTTAAACTTATCTAGCAATGAAACTAAAACTGAGTTCACTTATACATTATATTACTTTTTATGCTAATAGCATACATTTACGACTATAAGTTACATTAATTTGGCACAGCTATCATTATCAATTCGGATGACTATATTTTTACAGCTCACCTACATGGCTACTTCTTTTGCACACAGCACACCTACATGGCTACACGGCCTTCAGATTCACTTCAAATAAAAACCAAGATCACTTCACATGGCTATATTTTAATAGCACACCTACATGGCTATTATTTTTCTACGCAGCACACCTACATGGCTACACGGCCTTCAGATTCACTTCAAATAAAAACCAAGATCACTTCACATGGCTATATTTTAATAGCACACCTACATGGCTATTATTTTTCTACGCAGCACACATACATGGCTACATGGCTTCATGGCCTTCAAATAATTTCATTTTCAACAAATACTTATATCACATGACAACAGAACTTCTCATAACTTTATTGAAGGTCATATAACCTTTAAATAAAATGAATCTGTTGAAATTCTGATGGCAATTAACTTTTCAATATCCAAGCAATTGCAGGCATAACAATAAAATATCTATCGTGTCTCGTTCACACACGCTTGAGAGGTTAATGAGAATAATGTAAGGTTATTTCAAGTTCTTCTAAACCTAATATTTAAATACAATGTTCAAAATGAAACAGTCTAATCTGATGGTTATGGATGAGCCAAATGCTGCACCTATTTTATCGGAGAGTAGCCCCGACCAAAAACAGCGCAAGCACTAGCCCACTCAATACCATCATTGTCTCTTCGTGTAAAGTGCCCACAAGGGGTGCCTGTGACTCCGGAGAGCAATGGGTGTGAAATCAGTGTATGAAGTGTGGTTTGTATATAGAATTCGTTTATTAATATCTGAGAAGCGTTATAATCACTTTAAGAATAATAAAAACTACTTACAGTTTCTCTCGGACATAGCTCGTGGGACAGCACCACTTCTGACTTGTAATGAAATTATAAGACTGAGACTTTTTCAATACTTTTATTCTTCGAACAGGGTACAACTTTAGATACAACCTCTTCAACTTGATGCCGCAAACCAACTGAACTGCCGGACTCCGCGCTCTCCCCGAATACAAAACTCCCCTCCAAAATATATCGGTGTTGCCAGGAAATAAATTTAAATGTAACTGTTATAAATACCAGTTCGAATAAACGATAGCAGCTATTTATTTGAAAATTACGACATAATATATGACCTAATTTAGTTTTACCTACGAATTCGTAGTATTCGCGTTCGCAAAAGAAAACATTTCTATACCTAATACAAATAATTTTATCTGTTTACAGTCACAAAATTGGCTCAACATTTATCATTATGTCATTACACAGACCCGCACAGCTCACTTGACCCTTATATCGTGGTTAATCGCGTAGAACTGATGAGTAAGCTTGCGTTAGCTTGATGCCAAATATAGCGTTTGCGAAGACACACATGGAAGATAGGACACGACCCAAGAACTACTACTTCATAGTTTATTCCAAAAATGAGTTACATCTTTTTTTTCAAATAAAATATTTTTGCTGTGTAAAGTTATTTAGTTCTTAAAGATACTTGAATATTTTCTCCAAAACTAATTACCACTTGCGTTATTTCATAGCAACGACTACGAGCTACGAAAAATCTTCGGCTTTTCGAAGCTGACTACGGTGAGCTACGAAACAGTTCAGTGACGATAGCTTGCTCAGTTTGGCAAGGTAAAGCTCTTTTGAGCACTTGGACAACAAACCCCTTTGCATATGCACAAAGAACGTCCTGTTTGCAGATGTGTTGGCAGGGAAGTACATAATTTGATTACGAGTCTATGTCTAAGGCTGCTACGGCTTACTATTTCATAACCATCATCATCATTATCAGCCAAAGGACGTCCACTGCTGAACATAGGCCGGGAGGCCTATGTTCGTCGGGGACGACGGGTTTCCACAGCGACCGATTACTAGCGGTCTGCATCCAGTTTGATCCTGCAATCTTTATAAGGTCGTCTCTCCATCTTGTTGGTAGATGTCCTACGCTGCGTTTTTGGTCGAAGGGTCTCCAATCTAGAACTTTCCTGCCCCAACGGCCATCAGTTCTTCGCGCTATGTGCCCTGCCCATTGCCACTTGAGCTTACTGATTCTCAAGGCTATGTCCGTTACCTTAGTTCTTCTACGTATCTCCTCATTTTTGATTCGATCCCGTGAAACACCCAGCCCTCTCCATCGCTCGTTGTGTGACTTTGAGCTTCTTTATAAGGCCCACAGTTAGAGACCATGTTTCGGATCCGTATGTCATCACTGGTAACATACACTGGTTAAAGTTGGCTTACTATTTAACCTGAGGTAAAAAAACAATGCTTTTTTTTGTCTCAGACAACATCAAATGAACTGGCAACAAACACAACAATGATTTGTACCATAGGATGAGCAAAGATATACATTGATAGATAAGTAATTTTACAACATAAATATTAACTACTGCTAACACACAATAGGCAAGACATTTAATTTTACGTAGTTACCTAAACTTTCGCTCAGTTATAAAATGGTCGTAAAAAAACGAGTACTCGTATTAAAAGGATTCGCAGTAAATATTCTCGACGAATTAAGTGGAAATGTATATCAGCATTAGCGTTGTCGTAATAAATCATCTCTAATTAATGCTTTCGTAGCGAAGAGGCGAAATTAGTCGCTTCTGCTCCCGTAAGTTTATCTTTTCCTCATCTTGACGCTGCTTCATCTAAAATTTGTTTAATGAATTATTATTGGACATTCGTAACGAGTAATTAAGTTGGAATAATGTGTCTTGCTTTTAATGAGTCTGTTATTATTGTCTTAGTAACAAGAGGTGTTATTTATGTTAAGTTAGTAGATACATAAACATGATCCTTATGGACGATAATATTCTTGACTATTGCCCACACTTCACCATCCAAGTTTTGAATTTAATCATAACCTGTCATTTGGTAATGTTATTGAACTTAATGACATATGGTTTACGAGAGTCACCTCCTGGACTATAAATTATGAAGTACATATTAACTCTGGCCACTACTGTTATTAACCCTAAACCTTAAATACCAACCCCACAATATTGGCAAGTTATTAAACTCTACTATTAATATCAATTGGGCCGGTAATCGAAGTTACCTCCACCAAAGTATTTACCAACTCGAGCTTAAACACTGTTTCCTCAAGTAGCTTAACTCCTCACGAGAGTGACGACCGACACCTGGCTGCTGAACTTCAGCATGTAAGGAAGGTACTACGGGACAACCAGCTTCCAGTACCACGTCGTTGCAGACCCCGTGCCAGTGCCAAGCCCATGACAGTTGAACGCCCACCTGCCGCATTACCTTACATCAAGGGGGTCACTGACAAGATTGGGAATATCTTAAAGCGAGCTTCCATCAAGACTTATTTCAAGACGCCAAAGAAGATTAACCAATTTTTACCACCTGTCAAGTGCACCATACCTCTTCAAGTTGCAGGGGTGTATAGACTGGAATGTGACTGTGGCCTTTCCTACATCGGGCAAACCAAACGAAGTATAGGCGTGCGGATAAAAGAACACATAGCTGACGTTAAACATAGACGAAACATAAAATCTGCAGTGTGTGAACATGCCTTAGACAAACCCAACCACTTCATACGTTTTGACCAACCCAAAGTACTGTCAAAAGAACGTCGGTTCATTCCACGTATGCTACGCGAACCTATAGAAATAAGAAAACATCCAAATTTTAACAGAGAAGATGGTTGGAAAATTCCACCTGCATGGGATCCAGTTCTAACTAGGACCCAAGCTAGACCACTCACTGCAAGATCACAAGACACAGTTAGCTCTTTCTGCGTGGATAGGAACGTTATTAATATTATTGAGTGACGGTAGTGTATATTTTTAAAAACTCTGTAAATGACAAATAACATCTTAGTCTACCCGTGACCACGAACGCTGTAAAGTGTTCGAAACGTCGGGATGAAATTAATAAACTCGCGAAATGTTAATCCGTAAAAAAAGTTGTTTTATTTCGATCCTCAAGAGAGGTCTTGTTCGGGTTGTTTAGACTAACTTGAATGTCTCCAAGTGTCCCTTAGCAGGCGATCTACATCATGAATATCGCTAAACTTGTTGCCAATATACGTAGGTGTAACGTAGGTAAATGGATTGTCAATAATTCCAACATGCTTTTTGTTAAGCTAGTTTCATGTAAATTAAAGAGTTAGGAAGCTATGAAGTCAGAGAGATGGCATTGCGAAAACCAATAAAAATTTGTAAGAAAAACTCCACCGTCAAGCACAGCTCATTTCATTTTATTTCATTTTTTCAGTTGCGTGTTACAACGTATTACAGCGTTCCTTAAACCAAACAGCTTCAAGTAAAATATTTTGAAACTTATCTATACTAATATTTTAAAGCTGAAGTGTTTATTTGAATATATATTATTGTGGGTGTGACGGCGGAGGAGGCTTTGATCCTTCTGTGTGGATTTCACGTCTCTTTTTTAAACTTAGTTATTACCATGAAGAAGAAAATACTTCTCTATTCTATGGTGATTACTTACTCAATGTTCAAGATAAAGAGGGTAGACTTCCATCACAGTCTACTTCGCAATGATAAAGCTCAAGGGAAAACTCGTGACTGGCCTGTTTTACGGTTGTATGTGACATTAGTAGTCTGCTCCAGGGTAGCCTGATAAATCTTACGAATTTTAGCACCTGAAAAAAAATATTGTTGACGATAGGTGCAGTATTTCAATTGAGATGGGAAAAGAGGGAACCCATCACTTAATCGCAATTTTCTTTATCGATTTTCATTCCCCATAAAACGATTCGCAGATGTTTCAAAATAATATTCAACAAATTCTAGAATCTTGTTACATCACAATTTCATTTGGTCGAATGCTTATTATCTACAAACTTACCTACTTCATCGTTACTTTTTTTCATAAATTACGTATTTTATCGAAGTAACGTTAGCTTACTATTTTGTTACCCATAATTTTATTTCCACGTAAGTTTCAATATGCAGAATTCTTGAAACATCGAATTTTACTTCACTAAAGTACGTATTTACAAACTAATTTGTTAGTAATATTATATTGCATACTTTATTAATAAACAATTTAAAGCATAACTGATATAAATATGTAATAAATATTGATCTGATAAATAAACTGCGTTAATCCCGACTCGCCGTGGTCTCCTCGCCGTGGTACTAGTCTGCCCGATACTAGAGTGTAATTCAAAAGCCGGAGGCGCGGAGGGAGAGCAGCCTCCGCCCGCTGTAACTGCGCCTTGTTACGCAAGGGCGACGAGGCTGCTATTCCCACAGCGCCGCGCAGCGCATTAATGCATGCCTGCTTGCTTACTTGCATGCATTAATGCATGCATGTATGCCTTCTTACTAAAATATATGGGAATCGTTACTTATTGAAACAAGTTTTTATGAAAGGTTATATCGATAACTTAATAATTCTATGAAACATTAGTTTGATATATCGTTATTCTGCTTAACAAAACAGTTGCAAAACATTTTTTTGGTAAACTGTTATTCGATATTATGAAACGACGATTATTAAGTATTCGATTAATCAAGAAAAAAAGATATTTACATTCATTGATTAGTTTTCTGTGTAATGAAATTCGATATCAAAAAATTCTGTGTTATGATAGATACCCGGGAAAAGATGATACCCTTTTGTAACTTTAAAGTTTAAAGGTCAAGCAACGTGTTCGTAAAAAATAGCAAATTTTTATTAATACTCTGTCTTATATTATAAAACGTGTAATGTCTAATGCGCAGAACCCTATACACCCTTAATGATTTTTGAATCAATTGATTTAGAATTATCGGAAAGAAAAAAAAAAGAAAAAAAAAATTTAAGGTTTTATGTGATCTTTCCACAATCATTTCTGCTTAGCACAAAGGCATGAGGCCTTTCGTACTTCCAATAATAAAATCATAAAGTAGTACAGTCGCCAGCACATCAGGTTACCTACTTTTGTTGCAAACTAGTCCTTATTACAATTGCATAAGATACCGCAGTGTTAACCTTGACGTGCTGTTGTCTGTACATGATCGAGTAGCCTGTCAAAATCGGTTATATCGGTTATGGTAAGAGAGTAGAAGAATCACCCGATTAAAAAATATTTTCCATCTGAGTAGGTAACACACTTTTGATGTAGTAAGTAACCTATAAAACTTAATGGCAAAGTTATCAAGCTTAGAGCAGGTTACCAAGCGCCTGTAATTTCTCCTGAAGATCCTGCCCACACCACACAAGGAATATTAAAGTCGAAGTTGACAGGTTAATTCTGCGCTGTGTAAACTAGAGAGGGGTGGTGGGGTAACCATCAAATCAGAAATATCCGGATTTCGGAGATTTTGTCCGGATTTCACTGATTATAAGGATCAAAGGCAGGGTGATAAAATATTTGGTTAAAATATCATCCCAGATTCTAAATCTTGGCGGATTGAGGACTTATCAAATATTTATTCATTTAATAATTGTATCAGAATACATTATGCCAAGGATTTATCTCGCTAGAATCACTATATTTTTGACGACACGTTTGGTGTAGTGGTTACCGCTCCTGACTACTATGCCAACGATCGCGGGTTCGAATCCCGGAGAGGGCAAATGTTTATGTGACAAGCACGAACATTTGTATCTGAGTCATAGATGTTTAAAATGTAATTATGGGTGACGTCCCCGTCATAATCGTTTTCTGGTATTCGTAACACAGAGAGCAAAATTCCTTGCTTCGTAACCAAGGCAATCAGTGTGTTGTCTTCCGCATATAATATTTATTTAAAATTATTGAGGTGCTCGCAGCGCAGTGTAGCAACGCTTTGGTAGTGATACCGAAGTGAAGCAACCTACGGCGCGGTCGTGTTTTGATGGGTCCATGGGGACCATTCCGACCATATAACTGACGTACATCACGAGCATTTCCGAGCTTCGGAAAGGCACGTTAAGCCGTTGGTCCCAGCTAATATCGGTTGATATTAGTCGTTAAGCCTAGTCAGAGGCCTTATGGGCGGCTTGATAACATCTGGCAGCAGGGTTAGTCGCTTGCCTTGCAAACACCCCTCCACCAACCCGCACTGAGCCCGCGTGGTGGAGTATGGCTCATACTACCTCATAGTTGAGGTAAGTCCTTTTGACCAGCAGTGAGATGTTACAGGCTAACTTTACTTTTTATCATCTTTAGATGATGCAAAGCATTGTGTACCTTGTAGTAAATTTCAAACTCTCCCTTTTTGTGTGGTAGCCCTGTACACCAGATGGGCTCAAGTAATCAGCCAGTGGATTCGGTAACCGGATTACGGACGCTGTTTTCGGATTCAACCGAAGCTTGCTAAATTCTGGAGTTTCAATTATCCCTGAACAGATTTTGCGTTAATCAAATCGGTAGAGTGTATGTATAAATTTAGCGTATTCATATTTTAGTTAGGTATTAATTGATCATATTTAGCAAACGTCATGGATTTCATTGGCGCGTTTACTTGCGTTAACCACACCGCTTGAAGGCTTTGCCGGCTGCATGCGTCAAGTAGGTAACTGTCAGCACATGCCATCGGGCGGTATGGATACACCAGAATATGCAAAACCGATTCTAAGCTAGCAACGGATACATTTGAATATGCGTCTTTCATAGAACCCACGATAGAAACATGACATCGCCGCAAACTTTTGTAATAAACTTTTCAAACTAACCTGACATTTTCACCTTCACCGTAGACCCAATTTTCCCGAGGGAACCTGTTGATTGTCCGGGCTATACATTGTACTTATATTATTTGAGTAAGTTGTGTGAGCTTAGGTAGTTTGTGGAGGCACCTTTTGTCGGCTTTTTTCATGAATGGGGTACAGTCGATGAAAAAAAATATTGACAGGATTATCGAAGTTTACTGATGCTTATAAAGGTTACTTTGAGTTCTCTTAAGTAAGAAAAGTCGGCGAAGGTAGGTGTACAAGTAGGTCATTGTGAAATTACAACACAATCACATCACCGTTTAGTCTATACCCTATTTAGTATCAAAAGAATTTAATTATTTACCCGGTTGCGAGTTGTGACTAAGTCCCAATTTCTTCATCTAACAGTTTCGTTTTTTTTTTATGTAGCATGTCTTAGTTTTATTTCTTCTCGTTTGTTATTAATAAAGTAGGTAGTTCTAACAGTAAAATATTTATTGTGTGTTTTTTGAAGAAAAGATACCATAATCAAATTTCGGACTGGCTATTACATCGACCATTGGTTAAGGATGCAGAAATTGGGCCTAAGCCAAAAAGAGTCTCATCATACCTAATCTGAAGGAGACTTTTTATAAATCAAATTTCACGTAGGACTGACCCTTGGCTCAATCATGCTATAACCAACCAATTAAATATTTTATTTTATTTATTAGCTGTCACTTTTTATCTCATCTATACGCAATGCCCAGAGTAGAATGAAAGCTATAGGGAAAAGCAATCCCGTTTTGATTTCCTTCAATCTTGCGGCAATTCAAACGAGTTTTTTCGGCTTAATCGGAATATTTAAATTCATACTCAGTTTAGTACCGCGCCGGAGGCCCGCGACGTGATTTAGATAAAACCCGGCTAAGTGCGATACGGACTCACCCACGGAGGATACCGTGCCAATTTAACTGAATTAGGGATCCACCTTCTTCCAATAAGCCAAAATACCAGCTTTGTTGACAGCAAACATAACTTTGTTTTTATGAAAACAAAGTCAAAAGTTTTGCGGTTGTTGAAAATGTGCTATATCTCAAAAACTACCAGCTCATTTTTCAGAAAAAAGTGATTTTTAAAATAAAGTGTCTGTGACATACGGACGGACAGACAGACAGGCAGACTGACTGACTTGACGAAACTATAAGGGTTACGTTTTTGCCATTCGACTACGGAACCCTGAAATTGATACACCATCCTACCTAGTTGATGTGAAAATCGTCACCAAGTAAATTTTCCTCCGAATATTGATTTTATTAGACATAAATCTCATTCTTCTTGTGTAATGTACCTCTTTTAAACACTGAAGATCTCGACTAATATATTTAATTCTTAGGTAACGAGATATGACTACACTGCGGCCATACAATACGAGTTAGTAACTTAAATAATAAATTCCAAACAAAATCTTTGTTAATGGCCACTATTGCCACAAAACTGAATTAGCTGTTTCAATAGCTGTCTGGACAGACTTTATTCGCATTTTACAATTTTGCATGCATGAAGTACGATGTTCATGTAGATTTTTCGGTACTATTTCAAGAGGATACGAGTGTTTGCGTAAAAGTTTAATGTTGCGATCAGCACTAACCAATTTCATAGTAGAAACCTAGTGGGAAATGCAAACTAATCAAATATCAATTTGTTTCAATGAAATTATATAAATAATAACTCATCGTGAAATGGATACTGATGATTGCCAGCGACGTCGAAAGCATTAAGGGGTGAAGTACGTACATAATGCTACAACAATAGTATATTTCAAATCAAATGCTAAAATAATGACAGTACTCTTTAGTTTTTAAAAGTCAAGATTAGTAAGAAAAAAGTAAAAGTAAAGAAATATAATATTTACGTACACTTAACTTACAGTTATTGCTATTAGCAACCCTTCTGACAGCTGTTCCCATTTGACAAAGGTCATTTTTTTTGACAAAGGACAAAGGTCTAGGTCGTTACCTAACTGGAACGATGATGTGACGAAGGTCAACTAACTGCGGCACGTCACGAAGTAGATAAGTAAGTGTTACGAATCCAGTGTGGGTTCGGATGTGACAAACTGGGTCGTGACTAACAGTCCTGTTGGGAGCCGGATTGGCCAAAAATGAACTAGCTATCTCCTTTTTGATGCTAAATTATTCCTCGAAGGCGTTGCAAAAAGTGTAGAGAAAGTGGCTTCTATATCATCCCTACTTCAAAAAAACTTAACAGGCTTAATTTTCGAAGAAATGTGCATGTATTTTATTTTTGTTGTTACTAAGGTATTGAAAGACGTTAATATCAACCCAAGCCCTTTTAATTTTCGAAATACTCTTAAGAATTAGTACTTACCCAACATTTCCATAATTAGAACGATTGACGACGTATTCTGTATATTGAAGGGTAACAGACAAGATGTAGATGCTCATCTCACTAATTTAAATGGGATACACGGCAAGATTAAATTCACCTGCGAGACAGAAGAAGACAGAAGTATAGCATTTTTGGACGTCAAAATCGGTGTGCGGAATGATGGCTCACTGAGTCATTCGGTCTATAGAAAGCCCACTCACACTGACCGCTACCTCAATGCCACCTCTCATCATCACCCTAGGCATCTTAACTCTGTGGTGACTTCTCTGACTGACAGAGCTTATGATCTGTGTGATGAAGAACATTTAGATCAGGAGCTGAAGCACGTCCGAGAGGTCTTACGGAGCAATGGATATAAGGGGCAGTTACCACCAAGACACAAAATGAGACACCAAAAAGACAGGGTAGATAGGCAACCAGTGTTTCTGCCCTATATTAAAGGAGTGACAGACAAGATCTCCAATGTTCTTAATAAATACGCAATTAATACTGTCTTCACTCCACTAAGAAAAGTGGCACAATGTCTGCGATCTCCCAAAGACAGTTTTCCTTTAGAAAAACCTGGAGTCTACAAAGCTGACTGCAGCTGTGGTAGTTCGTACATAGGCCAAACTAAACGCACTATTACATGCCGAATAAAGGAACATATAAAAGCGGTCAAAAACAATGACAAACAGAAGTCAGCAATTGCGGAACATTTGTTAGAATCGGGGCCAAATCACTGGATTGAGTTCCATAACCCTAAGATAATTTCGACAGAACGCCATTACATACCAAGATTGGTTAGGGAAGCGATCGAAATCACAAAGTACAAAAATTTCAATCGTGAGGATGGGATGGGTTTAAATTGTCTAATGTCTGGAATCCAGTGATTCGTAAATGCAAAAACCATATATTTCGGCAAAATGTTGTTTCGCGTGCGGATACTGTGAGTGTTGTGTGTCGAGAACAGGTGCGAGAAAATAGTGAGTTTGTAAACAATGGTACTGCAAGTGATCGCAATAAAAGACTTCGAAGGAGGGTAGACCAATATGTCAGCCAATAACAGCTTACCCGCAACAACTTCAGTTACGCCGTGACCATGTGCACTTGCAGTGCCGAAATATCGGAAACTCAAAAATAATAAGGTACATGGTAGCAATCCCGTTACAATCAATTCTAATGTTAATGACCATGTAAGTTTAAATCAATATATTTCCATAATTTCCCGCCTACTCGGTTAAATTATCAAATAGGGTGAAACAGTTTTATGGTACAAGATGTTTAAAAACTACCCGGTCCAAATTTACCAAAAAACATTTTTTATTAAAATCAGACCAGTCACGTGACTGATTTAGTATTAAAAGTAATAAAAAATATTTGTTTTGTTGTGCTATTTTCTAGGAGAAATTTGATAGTTACTGATTCAGAGTGGCTTTTTGTCTTCATTCCCAATGGGTCGTTTTAAAACACCTTATACATATAGATAGTCATACCTTACTACCAAAACTCAAGAATATATTTAGTCAAGAAATAAGTAAAGTGAGCGGTTAAGACAAAACTCTATAGGTTTGTGGACTCCGACGGCAATTAATAACCTCCTAAAGTTAAAAGGAAAGAAGATTACAGATTTACGGCGTGACTTAGAAAGTGCTCAAGTACCCAGCCAAAGCGATGAATATTCGCTAAGGAATTTATTTAGTTTGAAATAAATTTGCCCGTCCAAATTTTTCCACCTCATTTTAATTTTTACGCTTAAACATTTTCAGCGGGCTAAAATCTTAACGGTATCTTGAAAAGTTTTGTCATTTTAATAAGCCTATAAGAGCTAGAAGCTTAGTTTACTCAGATGACATAAAACAAAGACTGGCCGCCTTTGTTAAGCTACAATAAATATAAAGTATCAAAAATATTACACATACGTAACCCTGTGTCAGAAAAGAAATGAGACTAGCAACACCGCAAGCGATCAAACAAAGCTATGGTATTGTCAAATTCGTTGAATGTGTTCTCCCAATTCCAATCTTCCCATAGCAAAGTGGGCGTTTCAGTATATTAGGTATGTTTTGATTGTGCGTCACAGAAAATTCAAAAGCGACAAATAGATCAAAGTTATTTTTTCTTTCTCTAGCTAATGTTTTTAGAAGAAAACGATCACTTTGAATTCCAGACCAAACATAGCAGAATGAATTATAGTTTAAAAAAAACTAAAAAAACACGCTTGAATAGCAATCGAACTAAAAAGTTGAAAATATTTTTTGTTTAAGACAGTTTGCGTTACTGCAATATAAAATTCAACAATCAATTATCATAATTAATTTAGAATAAGATTAATACGAATATTAAGATATTAACAAAAATTCAAATAAAGTGAAAAAGCGTGGGGTGCTTAATCATATTATTATAATAATTCTGATATTGCAAACAGTAACAAGCGTAAGCGTAATAAATTGTTGCTCCATCTTCGTGATAGCGCGTCTCATGTCACACTGCGCATTGTGAGACCTCAAGTTTTTATTTGGACTCAAAGTCCCACATTGACTTGAACTCGGTCCCTGTGTTTTTTTTATTTAACTAAACTGATAAAAGTTCTCAAAAGTCGTATTTTATGACTAACCAGCCATCCGTAAGAATGTGACGGACGTGCTGAAGATCTTAAGATAAAAAAAGATGCATTCATTTATCCAAAACATGTGTTGTCGTGTACAGTCGCCAGCACATCAGGTTACCCACTTTTGTTGCAAACTAGTTACTTAATAAAAATTAAACAAGTTATCTTTCGTTACAAGATTTATTACAACTGCATAAGATACCGCAGTGTTTATCTTCACGCGCTGTTGTCCGTACATTACAATAACCGTGTCGGTTGAACCCTTTAAGTGATCTTTCCGTTGGTTGCAGCTTCCTAAGGATACTATTTATAAAGAGATAACATTGCAGTTTCAAAAAATAAATGCCTTAGAAAATATGAAATCAATCTCATTACTTTTATAAGATCGGGTTATAACGGACGTGCTCCTTCGTGCGGAGAATAAAATGTATATAGGAATATTATGCAGTTTATTTATTCACTGCAGCAGCTTCTTGTCGCAGTACAATCAGAAGCAAAAACTTTTGAAGTCACTCACTCACCTCAGTTCAATTTACTAATACTTAATGTCATTCTGTTAATTCTGACAGACGTATAACCTAGTTCACACACTCACACGCAAAATATAACCTACGTATACATATACATTTGCGGACCCAGCGAACTTTGTTTCGCCCCCATTCTCATCTCGCCACGGCCTCGTCCCGCCCAGTTCCGTAATTTAAAATTTTAAGCGATCTTATAGTAACTTAAAAAAAGATGGGTATGAAAAATAGATGTTGGCCGATTCTCAGACCTACTCAATATGCTGACAAAATTTTATGTGATTCGGTCAAGCCGTTTCGGAGAAGTATGGCAACGAAAACTGTGACACGAGAATTTTATATATAAGATGTAAAAAAAAACTGTGTAGGTATCAAGATTAGATTCTATTTGTGTGATAATTTTTAAAAATGTTTAAAAAATTGCCATGAAAAAATAATACAAAATTCAGTACCTACATTAAAAAAGCTAACATAGCAACCCGGCGCATAGTTGCGCCGGCATGGCACTCGCAGGAAGCGCGATAGGAGTGGCAACCCATTTTGAAAATTTCTTCGTTATAGGGTAAATAGGTGCTATTTAAAAAAAACTGCTGCTGTTATTTTTAAAAAACCTGTATTGTCAATTTTGTCTGCAATAAAATTATTTGATTAAACTTGTTGAATTTAAATAAAATTAATTATATTTTTATTTCAGACTTGGTCCATGTATAGTTTGTTAGTAGTACACGCATCTTAAAAACGAGTGATAGTTTATTCTAATTTATTTGACATTAATCATGAATTGACGCACACGAGGTGCGCCTATACACCATTGAGGGTGTGCAGGCGCATCCAGTGCCGTAGAAACGGTGAGTCCTACCGTGTAGCTCACGCTCTGTGGATGCAGTTTGGGCTGCCCCTGAATCGACTT
Source organism: Pyrausta purpuralis (assembly GCA_963924145.1). Taxonomy (NCBI): domain Eukaryota; kingdom Metazoa; phylum Arthropoda; class Insecta; order Lepidoptera; family Crambidae; genus Pyrausta; species Pyrausta purpuralis. The sequence continues at coordinate 17,573,959 of OZ001649.1, forward strand.
ATTTTCCACGCACAACGCTTTCTAACAATTGAGTGAAATCCATCTATTCAAAATAAAGCAAACATGGGGGATACGCTGCAGTATCGAGGCAGCCCAAGCAGCACCCTCAGCGCGTTACCATATTAAAACCTCAGCGCGCCGTAAGCACGCCGCGTATACCTTACCCATAGGCTGCAAGTGTAAAAGGTTTGGCAGTAAGCTTTGAACAGCGTCACCTTGACCTCATCCGTACATCTTGCAAACCTTCGGGACAGCATTTTACAACTCGCTTCGTTCGTTATCCAGGTTATCAGTCTGATCTTCCGTCACCCAGTGTCTCAGATATTTGAAACGTTCAACTTTATTAACACTTTTACGGACAGTACACCAGACACAATAGAAATTTTATTGTTATCACGCCTATAGGCGGTCACTGTCCGTAAAAGAGTTAAGAGGCTTCCTCGCGCCAATGACCTTGAGCGTTCGGCTTCTTTTCGCCCCACCCTACTTCCGTACACCCCTGAGTATGGTTAACGATAATTGAACCTGTGCTCAATACTAAGAGTGCCATCTTAAAAAAACAACATCACACGGATATTAGTAGAACTATGATTAACTAAAATAAGCATTGTGACGTGAGAAATAATGACAAATCGCATCACGGTTCTAAGAATTATCGGAATGCTTTGTTCAAAGATTTTATAGTCCAGCAGCGCAGGTGCAAGTTTTGCCTAATGTATATACATTACATACCCTGGATAATGTGCGATCCGGATAGGAGGTGAATTATGTATTTTTTATACTTGTTTCTGAAGTTTACGCGAATATTACTCATTGAAATAAAACAACTTTTTTACGGATTCTCTGCAGATCTGCAGTGTGTGAACATGCCTTAGACAAACCCAACCACTTCATACGCTTTGACCAACCTAAAGTACTATCAAAAGAACGTCGGTTCATTCCACGTATGCTACGCGAAGCTATAGAAATAAGAAAACATCCAAATTTCAACAGAGAACAGTTCTAACTAGGACCCAAGCTAGACCACTCACTGCAAGATCACAAGACACAGTTAGCTCTTTCTGCGTGGATAGGAACGTTAATTAATAATATGAGTGACGGTAGTGTATATTTTTCAAAACTCTGTAAATGACAAATAACATCTTAGTCTACCCGTGACCACGAACGCTGTAAAGTGTTCGAAACGTCGGGATAAAATTAATAAACACGCGAAAAGTTAATCCGTAAAAAAGTTGTTTTATTTCTATGTATTTTTTATTTATTTATTTTACATAAATCCACAGCTCTTAAGATTAAGAAAACAAACAATATTTATTTATGTTACCGACAGCTAATAAAGGATTGTAATTTTACAATGGCTCATTTAAATTAATAACGTAGAATGCTTTCAAAAAAGAACAGACGTATAGTAGGTACGTACAAACTAACGTACTGATATCGTAAAAATAAAACTAAACGTGTTTATACAATATTTAAGTGTACTTAATTGTATTTATTAGTATCTCAACGTGAGTGTATTAATGATTTGAACAAAGCTTAGTTTGTCTATAAATCTATGGAGAAATTATCATGTAAATAGGCTGGTACTTAAATTAAGTAAGAAACATTGTATCAACAGTTGACAAACCTAACACAACAAACAAAATCAATGGAAAAAAAACTGTATTTAAGCTTTTATTGAAAAGTGTAATTCTCATTCTTCGCTTTAGCTTTTTACTGGTCTTGCCTCCTCATCGAACCGAGATAGTTAAAAGATGCCTCAATTTCGCCGCGTCCAAGTGCTGGTCAACTGGAATGAAGAACCACCTCCATTACGGTATCTGTAAAATCAATTTATACGTTTAAAAAAAAACATAATATACTTAATGAACAAAAAAATTATCCCCAATAAACTTACCAACCAAAAAGTAACAAGCCCTGAAAATTCCGCAAGCAAACTTATACTACAACGAACTGAGTTTATTCGTAATAATACTTTCTCGTATTTCTAGCTTTCCTATCTTCCTTAACTTTATTATTTCCTACGAATACAACAAAAGATATTTTTTAATAAACCCGCTACGTAAACACGTAAACATTTAAAAATTCTAAACTACAATCGCATATCCAGATGGCTGTCAAGCAGACCGTCCAGCACCTTAACTATTATAGTAGCCAGTGAGATAGGCCTGTAATTAGCTATGTCTGATACATCTCCAGTCTTATTTTTTACACTAAGGACTACTATCGTATACATAAGATCCCTGGGTAAGTAGAAGTGACTAAGACACAAGCTGTATAATATATGTGTATATAGCTAGCACCCTGGGTAGATGAAATCCAGCATGCTTCAGATGTACGATGCTAAGATTGTCATGACCTGGTTTAAAAATATATTTTTTCTGCATTTCGTCATTTTTATACATGTTTTGGTTACGTTATTAAAGCAACTTTATAACCCTTTCGCGTCGGACAGGGTTTTTGTACATATTGTATAGCAAAAATATATATCTGTTATATATTAGCTCACACGCTCAAAAAATTGCTTTGCGCCATTGCGCCATTTCAAACCAAAGGTGACACGAGATACTTAAAAAAGGTTTTGGTTCTTAACGTGGTCAGGCGCAAGATACCTTGACAGTGCAATTAAATATCCGAAGTTTTTCTCTTTCCAGCTAGGTTTACACTGTTAACATGGAAATAACTGTTACCAAAACTTACGGCTAACTGTACAGTAATTGTGGAAGACGCTCTCTGAGCTATTAGGTGTTTGTTATTTCACCAGTTTACGATCTTGTTATGAAGTCAGGTGCTCACTCCGCGTTTGCTAGTCATTTCTGCTCGATCACTTGGAAACTAAAATTGCAGGATAATGGAAGTTTATAAGTTTTTAACGCGCCTTTTTATACTTCTAGTTTTATAAACTTGAGTAAAAGATAACGGAGCTCTGCAAAAGCTAAGATGGTTTAATGAATAAAAACTACACAAAAAACGTCCACCACATCATACAATAGGTCCTGTGCTAAATCATGCACTGGAAAAATTGCGCTATTTCTTGTTTGTTGAGTTGGTTGGTTATCTCTTACAAATTATAATTCACAGTGCTTCATGTTTTACTTTTAACTGACCAAAATAATTAATAAAATTAAACCGCCTTCATAAAATTACTAAAAACTGAAAAAAATACACATTTACCGTCTGTTAAGAGAAACAAACGAGTGCATGATGTGCGTAGACTACTGATGAACGGAGTTTGAGATCAGGCACCAACTCCAAATGAATATGTTTATTCCATAAAATTATTATCCATCCGATAGGGGATAGTACTTATTTGGTTTATCCTAACCAGTGGGCACCTACCAAACTGCGATAAATACAGGGTGGGCCCCAGTAAAGTTCACTTTTCCTTGGCAAATAAATTGGTGATCGCGAGAGGTAGCAGTAACAGTTTATACAGACCGACATGTGGAAATGCTTCAACAGTTTTTAAGGCCAACCCTTGCTGGGCTGCAAGAGTACACCTACCTTACTTGGTTCCAGCAGGATGGTGCCACCTGCAACACATCTAATGCCAGCATAGACTTCGTAAAGGAGATGTTCCCCGGTAAAGTCATCTCAAAGAGAGGTAACATCGAGTGGCCACCTCGAAGCCCAGACCTGTCCCCACCGGATTTCTTTTTGTGGGGATTCCTCAAGAATAAAGTCTACTCCAATAAACCAAGGACAATTGCTGCCTTAAAAGAGAACATCCGACTGGAAATGGCGGCTATATCAACAGCAACGTGCCGAAAAGTTTTTGAAAATTTTAAGTTCCGCTTAGAAGAGTGCTTGCGGCGAGACGGGGAACATCTAGACGATGTTATATTTAAGAAATAAATTGCATTAGTGTTGATTAAGTTACTTTTTGAATAAACTCTTCAGGTATTATCAGTCTTTTTTTATATAGGTTTCAAAAGAGAACTTTACTCGGGCCCACCCTGTACAAAATCAAAACCGCCATCGGACGCCGGTCAAAGTGCAACGGATAACTACTAAAACCAAGGGAGTATTTTTTCTAATTTCTTTTCAAGGCTATTTACCGTTATTTACACATAAATTAATACTAGTACCGCAATTTAACATATCAAATTGTAACAAAATTTGACACTTTTGAGGTTATATTTTTTACGCAAGTCATCTGGGGCCATATGTACAGCCTGGGGCCGAGTGGGTGATGTTTTCTGTTTGTTGGCTGACTGAATTACTGAAAATACAACCCGTAGAACGGCCACTCGCTTAGATATTTTTTTTGTGATGAAAATGCTAGTGTCGTTGACAAAGGTATCTTAATTGGTCTCAGTTCTGACCATAGAGATCAAAAGATCTTTTTTGAACACAATCATACCGCAATAACACCTGTTGAGACTTTGTATAGGCCTGTTACAGTAAATAGGTTGGATAGATTTAGGGATACAATAAGCGATAGTGTATATGCAACTAAACAAAATACGAGTGGTAGTATAGATAAGCAATATGAAGATCTTTTTCATTTAATCAAAAACGAATTTAATGATATATTTCCCTTAAGGAAGAATAAAGCAAACAAGGCCAAATGTTAATTTAACTATTAAGCTACGACAGGGATTCATAAAAGTAGGAATAAACTATATGAATTGTATAGTCTTCGAAAAAGCTCGCAAGACCCAAACTTTATCAATTACGTCAAAATTATGTAAAAATATTTTTAAAAAAGTATGTGCTACAGCTAAATCACACTATCTTCGTTAAAACAAAAGTTACATGGAGCATCTAAAAATAAGGAAACCTGTAAAAATAAATTAAGAGATAATAAATTTACATTATCGTACAAAAATTAATGATAAAACACTAAATTCAAATCAAAAAGTTGCACCTGCTTATAAATCGTTTTTTTTTTACATATTGCGCCCACTACAACTACAGAACTTGCCTCTTCTTCAGTGATAGCCTAATCTATTCTAAAACTTTATGTCAACGAATGTGATTCTTAATTTCACTTTAGGAACGTAGGACCTGAAGTAATAATAGAAACATTTCTTGAGTTGAATATGAAAAAAACAGAGGATCTGTGAGGACTATCTGTGCATATTATAAAATCAATAATAGACACAATAGCTCCTCAACTAGTAATAATTTTGAACAAGTGTATTGATGACGGTCAATTTCCTAGTTTAATAAAGATTAGTAAAATAATACCGCTTATTAAATTGGGTGATAAAAGCGACCCCTCAAATTTTAGGCCAATATCGATTCTGCCAGTCTTGAGTAAAATATATGAATTATATTTAATCAAATTTTAGCACACTTTTCATCGAACAAGTTATAACATAATAAACAGTTCGGTTTTACTAAAGGTAGAAGCACTACAGATGCAGAGGTTGCTTTTTTAACACATGTATTTGATGCCTATGATAATAAGCATAAGGTATTTTCTGTGATCTATCCAAATAGATGAAAATTGCTGAAACACATTGCTGAAAAAATCCGTCATTATGGGGCATCATTGAACTCTATAAACTTAATTAATTCTTATCTATCAGTTAGAATGCAAAAAGTAATATGTAAACGGAACTCAACTCAACTCAGGTTAAGATAAAAGACTATTCGCTTGATATTATCGACTCCACAATATTCTTGGGAATCACTTCAGTCTCCAAACTACAATGGGGTCCTCATGTAGAGGCCTTAACAGGGAAACTAAGCTCAGCTGCTTTTTCTGTAAGAATGATCAGACGTTTGACTGCCATAAAAACAGCTAGAATGGTTTATTTTAGTTATTTCCATAGCTTGATGTCCTGCTGATATAGAATATTTTTTTGTATTACAAAAAATGTCGTGCGAGCTATTTATAGTCTAAAACCTCAAGATTCCCTACGAGAGGTGCTTAAAGAAATCAGAATATTAACCCGTAGCCTCTCAGTATATTTATGGAAATTTAATGTATGTACGCAAAAAATACATTCATTCACGAAAAAAAGTGATATACACAAATATAACACTAGGAATAAGGATAAGCTTGCTTTTCCACAATTGAGGCTTCGAAAGGTTGGTAATTCTTTTATAGGGAAATGTATATTTTTTCAATAAACAGAACACATTGTTATTGACCGGTAAGTTCTACCAATCAATAAATTTAAAACTGACATTAAAGAAACCCTAATGACGAAAGGGTATTATGAAGTAGCTGATTATATAAAAGATAATAATGTATGGACTTTCATGAATACTACAAAAATTGTGAACCTTTTGATAAGAGACATTGACATTAGTGACTGAGTTTGTTGCGCAGCTTCTCAACACTAGCCCAAAATTGTTTTGAAGCTGTGGTAGGGTTTATATTAGGACTTGTAAAAGTGTCCTCAATGCGCCTATTTGCACAAATAAATGACTTTTTTGACTTTTTAATTGACTTTAATTGCAAATTTGTTGTTTTTAAGTTTTTTTGTCAATTTTTGGAAGGCGGTTGATTTTTTTTATTAATCATAATTTTTAGTTAATGCTTCAACACCCGAGCGGTTGCAGGCAACCGCATAACAATAGAATTTGCATTGTGTCTCGTTCATACCTCAAAAAACTACTGGACCGACTTTATTGAAATTTACACTGTACCCTTAGTTGAAATAAAAAAAAAGTTAAAGTTATAACTCAACTAAAAAAAGGTCATCTCACTATGACTTCTCGTTTTTGAGAAATCTGTGAATAAACATACAAACAATATATGTAATACCAAGGAAATTTTGCACACGTTTGGATGCCTTAAATCTATTAAGTACTAATCAACATACTCAAATATCAAATTTTAAGGATATCACAAGCATACACATTGAATTGATTACCTACTTTTTTTGGGGTCGGTAAAAGTATACAAATTTTGATCTGCAAAAATTGCTTCCTAGCCATAAGTTATTATTTAAAAGTTACGTGATTCGGAGGCAAAATTTGACGAGAGCGTTACTTTTGAAGCAAAGGGGCCTCGTCAACCTGTTGAGCAAGCCTCGCAAAGGATGGAAGGGTTCGCAAAAGTACGAGTGTCGTTAAAACCCAACGCTATTCGCCGCCGCAATCAAACAGATTACCGGCCTACGCTGAGTAAAAAGAGTACAACCAGGAGAAAATATTGAGTCTGTTTCGCTTATTTGTAGGAAAAAAGTACAAGAACAACTTTAAACTATATTTTACTTAAAAAATCAACTGTCTAACGTGGGCTATTGGATAAGATGTTTATCATTCTAGCATTAAATCTTTCTAACTTGAATTTCTTATTTTTCAAACTGTTCAAGTTTTCTAACTGTAACTGTAGATAACTCTGTTTTATTGAACTTAAACATTGTATATAATTTACATAACCAGAGCTACAATCGCATCAATCAGATTTTCGATTGGTCTTTTATTTAACAAGTTATGATTTTTCTACAAAAGTGGCGCTAATGTGTGCGTTAAAAATTCGGCGAGCCCCTTAAAAGAATGTAAAGTACACAAAACCTAATTATATTTATTTATTTTATTTTACATTTTTTGGAAGACTTACAGCTAGCACAGCTGCTTAAAACTATAAATAAAAAGAAGGCCATTTACATGTCTCCACTGGTAGAAAAAAATGTAAAAGTAAATATAGCTAGCAAATCAATAATATCTCGCTTAAATTCCTAAAACTATTTCACAAAAGCAAAGGCAAGTTCAACATTTAAAAAAGTCGCTACATAATCGTTTACACTTTTTAATAACAAACAAGAAAAAATAAAACTTAGATATTGTGACCGCGTGTGGGGTGCTTGAATAATAAACACGTAGTATGAATCTTCAGGTTCTTCTCCAATATATTTATTCCAACAAAATAGCACAAAGATAAAGCACAAAGTCAGAGAAAGTACAAATAGAGCCCATATTCCGGCATGCAGCTCGCTTTTATACAAATCAAAACCCTAAACAACGGTAGGAAAACATTGGGTAAGACATCCGTTTCCATATATGAACATTTACTATAATATTTATTTGTAGGGAAAAACAATCTGCTAATTAAATATATAAATTCATTAATTATTTAGTTATTCATCGTACCGAATTTAGTAAGCCTTTTAGATTATTATTTTAATAGTCACAATATTTAAAATAAATCTAACCTCCACTAACCAATCATAGGTAACTTCCTTTTGGCGGTAAAATGAACATTTGTTTTACGGCAAACATAAAAATCTAATAAGTGTCCCAATAATCTTTAAATAATCAATTGAAAATTAATACAATATTATTATTATAATAAGATAATCTAAAGATTAATCCAAAATATTCTTATATCATAGTCGAGTTACATTCAACATGGTGGACACTTCCGGCATTTCCATAATAAACGTTAAATAGGTTTGATACCTATAACCTATAGGATAGGTGTATAAATTATGATGTATTGAACATAATATAACGAAGAGAATGTGTCATTTAGTGAATACAGTGGGGTTACATAAGTCACACACAGTGAGTATGTGGTTTAGTGCACAAGTCTACTATTACAGAACTAAGTAAATATGTGGGGCAGACTAGGATCGGGAATCATCGTATAACAATATACAACATAAAAAAATAACTTAAAATCTACCTATTCAAAACGATAACATTCCTTGCACTTGTACAAAATAAATCAAAGCCATAGACGTACTGACTTAAATAGATTAGCTGTAATAATATATAATGAATGTAATACATGTTTGAGTACATGTGTAACAGGAAATTTATGTATTCTAGGAATGTATGGACTTGCTAATATACATTTGTATACAATTCCGAAGATATTTAGGAAATGTATAAAATATTGAATTAGAGATAATTTAATATGCATATTTCCTTGGAGTTTTATAGAATTCCAATATCTTAGTGGAAAATGTATAAAACGAATGCTACATGTGAATAAAATAAACAAAACACGTTTTAAACTTAATATTCTAGGTTTTAAATAAGAGTCTAATTGAGACAATCATGTAGCACAATAACACAATATCTTTAATTCTTACTAATTCATGGATCACACTTTTTATGTGGGGTTCTCATTAAGACAATCAAGTAATTATTATACGGTTTAAAATTATAATATCTTCCTACTTCTTGACAATTTAGAAAATATAGTTTTTATTTAGGTTCTCAATAAGACTATCAAGTTGAAATAAGTTAAATATATTACAATTCCAATTGCTGTTTAGGAAATGTATAAATTACCTAGAAATATGTCAATAACAGACATCATACATTTCGTGTAACACATACTTGAGACTATACTTACTTAGTCGAAGTCGTCGCCATGGCCGATACTGGTCGGAAGCCATCAATTATTTTTTCACATACATACATGGTCAATTGCCACGCCATGAAACTTCTCGTAAAAGACGTCCGTAACAATACCCGTAGCACTTATAATGCTCAATTATAACTACATACGACAACATACTTGTAATTTCATTTAATTAAATGCGTTGGCTGTTCTTCACTCACTATTTTAGCTTTTCAGCCATTTAATATAAGGATTCGCACGATTTAGGTGCTAAATAATGTATTGGGCTGCTGGAATGAAATGATATAGGTTTAATATGAATGGCTTCGTTGTTTGTGGTCGTCGAAATTACTGTCACAGGTGTTTTAGGCTTTTAAATCCTAAAAATTTAACGTCATTTTGAAAGCCATTTGTCATAAATAATATCATTTGAAACCCTTGTCATGATGAAACACGATTGGAACTTGAAACGATTACTTATATAAACAAAAAGCCAAGCGACGATGCATTGATCTTTACTTTTAGAACATTTTAGGCAAGCTATTAAAAAAATCAAGCTGATTTAAAACCTGTACTGAGATTTTCAACAGTGTAAGATATAATGCAATTTTTTCTCTCTCTCCCTCACGTTCTCTCTCTCTCTCTCTCCCTTTCGTTATCTTCCTGTATTTCTCTCTGTGGTAGAAACAGCCTTCCATATTTTTCACAATTTAGCTGTTACTAATACTGACTATAAAACTACCTTCGGTATTTTGGATAAAAAAATAACTCTTTATAATTATCTAGTCCAAATTAAAACCAGCCTTCATTTTATTGCAGTTTAGTAGTAAAAGACGATTTATGAACGTACTAAAGCTGTATCTAAAATACATAGTTACCTTACTGTTTTTCGGTGGTGGCTTGATCATAAAAATTAATAGAATCTCATTTGTCTATGCTGTGTATCACGACTAGCACTTATAGTGTCCATTAATCTAATGTAGTAGTGACCTGGTGGGCTCCACCTATTACCTTCCCTTAGTACTTTGCTAGTAAGCTTTTCTCATTTCTCATATTTAATCGCGTGTCGTGATCGTGAGTGAAGGAATTCGTCTTCTCAGAATTGACGTTAATTGATATTTTTGAACTGATATAATATCATGGGTGTGATGTCTAAAAACAAGATTTCGTTACATAAATACTTAAGTATATGTGTCTAACCATTATAAGTAAATATTTAATAATAATAACATCTATTTTGGTAAGCATATTTAATTATTCACGCAGAGAAGTTCTTAATGATTCCCCTAATTTTGAAATTACAATACTTTATGGTCATCATTATCATCATTCTCAGCCAAAGGACGTCCACTGCTGAACATAGGCCTCCCCCACGGCTTTCCACAGCGACCGATCACTAGCGGTCTGCATCCAGTTTGATCCTGCGATCTTTTTAAGGTCGTCTGTCCATCTTGCTGGTGGACGTCCTACGCTGCGTCTTTGGTCGAAGGGTCTCCAATCCAGAACTTTCCTGCCCCAATGGCCATCAGTTCTTCGCGCTATGTGCCCTGCCCATTGCCACTTGAGCTTACTGATTCTCAAAGCTATATCCGTTACCTTAGTTCTTCTACGTATGTCCTCATTTCTGATTCAATCCCGTGAAACACCCAGCATAGCCCTCTCCATCGCTCGTTGTGTAATTTTGAGCTTCTTTATGAGGCCCGTAGTTAAAGACCATGCTTCGGATCCGTATGTCATCACTGGTAACACACACTGGTTGAAGACTTTCGTCTTTAGACACCGAGATAGATGAGATGAGAAGATGCTCTTGCGTAATTTCCCGAACGCTGCCCAGCCAAGTTGGATTCGTCGATTGACCTCTTTCTTGAAGTTGGACCTACCTGATATGTTCGGGGATCGGACACAAGTAACACGCCGGTTAGTTTAAGACACACTGTTTATTCAAGAGCGATGCGGTCGGGCGGTGGGCGCAGCCACGCGCATATACGAGTATCTATCTATAGGTAGGCAACTATACATACATAACATATATCCTACCCCTAGTTGACTATTACAGTATGTAAGTACTTACAACTAAAAATATTGTTTATAGTCTATTTTGGGACGCCTACGTAATCGAGGTGATGAAACCGTTACGGAGGGTTGATTAGACTCTGAACCAATACTCTGAGTGTCGTCATCGTTTACGGCTTCTATTTTCTTAGGCAAAGCTAAATCTGCTACTAGCTTGTACGTACCGTCGTTGAGTGCGCTCAAAAATATTGCGCGTCTTTTAGTGCCCGTCGCGTCACTGATCTCGGTTATGTTATTTGCGATAAAAAACTGATTGATACGCCCTTTGTACGTACTCCAATTTTGCAAATTATGATCAAAACTCGACAGAATTCCGAAGCTGGCCATTTTTTTTTTGTTGTGGGTAAGTAGTAAGTCGCCACTGATATGTTCGGGGATCGGACACAAGTAACACGCCGGTTAGTTTAAGACACACTGTTTATTCAAGAGCAATGAGGTCGGGCGGTGGGCGCAGCCACGCGCATATACGAGTATCTATCTATAGGTAGGCAACTATACATACATAACACTACCCAATTGGATCACTTGTCGCAGGTAGACGTACTTGTCGACTATTTCGAGAGTTGAGTTCCCAATGGATACTGGAGTGGGTACAACAAGAGAACTCGACATAATTTTCGTTTTTTCCATGTTCATTGTAAGACCTACTGGTTGCGAGCTCGGTCAAGGTCTTCGAGCATAGTGCCAAGATCGTCCAGTGTCTTTGCCACAATGACTATATTATCGGCAAATCGGAGGTGTGTGATGTATTCGCCATTAACATTGATACCGATTCCTTCCCATTCCAGAAGTTTGAAGGCGTCTCCCAATGCCGCTGTGAACAGTTTCGGAGATATAACATCTCCCTGTCTCACACCTCTCCGCAGAGGAATCGCCGTCGTGTTTTGCTCCTGTACTCGGATCGACATGGTGGCGTTATTGTAAAGGCACTTTAACACCTCTATATACCTATAGTCTATGTAGCACCGCTGCAGAGACTGAAGCACCGCCCAAGTTTCAATCAAATCAAAGGCCTTCTCATAGTCCACAAACGCAAAGCATAGAGGCATATTATACTCCTCTGACTTCTGTATAATTTGCCTAAGCGTATGGATGTGGTCTAAGGTACTATAGCCTTTTTGGAAACCGGCTTGTTCGGGAGGCTGGTAGTCATCAAACCAACGTGCGAGACGATTCGTGATGACCCTTGAAAACAGCTTGTAGACATGGCATAGGAGTGAGATGGGTCTTTAGTTCTTCAATAAGGTTTTGTCTCCTTTTTTGAAGAACAACACCACCACACTCCTGTTCCACGCCTCGGTTGTGATGCCCTCCAGCAGCACGGAATTAAAGAGTCTCTGAAGGACTTTAAGTACCCGTGTTCCACCTGTCTTCAGAAGCTCTGCTGTGATTCCGTCCTTGTCAGGTGCTTTGTTGTTTTTGAGCTGTTTAAGGGCCATCCTAATCTCGTAGAGGCTGATGTCCGGAATGTCTTCGGTGTAGTGTCGGGTCAGGATAGCTCGTGGGTCTCTGGCCGAGCTATCAACGGGTTTGGCAACTGAGGTGTACAACTGCCCATGAAACCTTTCGATCTCCCTCAAAACCTCTGCTTTCGTTGACGCTACACTGCCGTCCTCCGTCTTAAGCTTCGTCAACAGGCTTTGCCCAATAGACATGTTCCTTGCAAACACTTTGGAGTCTTGGTTCCGCTCTATTGTTTCTTTAACAATGTTAGTGTTAAAGCAACGGATGTCGTGTCGCAGGGACTTCCATATTTGTCTATTGAGCTGCCGGTAGTTTTCAGCATTAACGGAGGTCTGCAGTGCCATAGATCGACGTTTTGCCATGAGGTCGAGAGTGTGGACCGACAGTTTATGAGGTCTATCTTTACGGCCAGGCCTAAAAAACTGAGACCCCACCGTTTGGACAGTTTCCACAAACCCGTTGTTTATTTCGTCCACTGATACGCAATTCTTTAGGCAATCGAAGCGGTTTGACAACTCGAGTTGAAAGCTCTCGGGATTTTGGATATGAGCACGAGTCGGTCGAAGCGTGGACTTCATCAGGCGGGACCTTTCCAATTTGACATTGATATTCAATGTGCTCGAACCATTCGGTGATCGCTACTGGTTTTCACCCTGTTGATCACGGAGACATCATTGAATAACCGTCTCTTGGAGGTCATGAAGAAGTCAATCTCGTTTCTCGTGAAGCCATCGGGACTCAGCCAGGTTTACTTCCTTTGAGGCGGCTTCTGGAAGAAAGAATTCATCGCAAGGAGTCCCTCCTTCTCCAGAAAGTCGGCCAGTCCCACCCTCAACTCATTCTCGCTTCGCTTGCCCAGTTTTGCGTTGAAGTCCCCCATTACAACAGTAAAATAAGTTTTGGAAGTATGTATGGCTCTACTTACGTCCTCATACATTTCTTCCACCTCTTCATCCGGGTGTGTCGAGGTCGGTGCATATACCTGTATGATATTCAGCAAATACCTCTTGGATATTCTGAGTAAAAGGTATATCACCCTGCTCGACACACTCTCGATGGTCTCGATATTGTTGACGAGGGACTTGTGAACGAGAACCCGACTCCGCCCTGGGACTTCTGTTGGTTGCCTTTCCGATAGTAGAGCAGGTTGCCGGACTGCAGAGTTATCGTGTCCTCGCCCTCTCTACGGACTTCTGATAAACCCATTATGTCCCAGTGTAACCTGCTCATTTCTTCCTCCAGCTCGAGCAACTTCTCGTCTGTCCTCAGTGTGCACACGTTATAAGTTACCAGGGCCAGTTGTCGTCGGGGGTGGCAGCGCGATTGCTTCCGGGGGCACCCCCTGTAGAATAGCGGGGCTGCCGGAGACTGGGGGCCTGGTTTTCTGGTGTACTATCATCACGTGAGGGGATTTTGCCAATACTCGCCACGCTTGGCAGGCGGGTTGGCGAGCGCAGAGGCGCAGCCCCTTGCAGCTGTGACGCTGCTGCCCGTCACAGTCCAACATTTAAAATAAATAAATAAATAAATTCTTTATTTGCACTAATACAGATTTTTTACATGAAAAGTATGTAACCCTGGCTGCCAAACTAGTGTAAACTGTATTATGGAAGCCAGTGTCTTCCCAAAAAAGGCTTAACAATTTAATTAGTACAAAATAAGAAACAAAATTACATCCACATGTTTAGTAACAGACTAAGATATACAATAACATAGATGTGACAAAATTATAAAGCATTGCAATACTTTATGTGCATGTGTGTGTGTGTGTGTATGTGTGTGTGTGTGTGTGTGTGTGTGTGTGTGTGTGTGTGTGTGTGTGTGTGTGTGTGTGTGTGTGTGTGTGTGTGTGTGTGTGTGTGCGTGTGTGTATGTGTGCGTGTGTGTGTATATGTGTATGCGCGTGTGCGTGAGTGTGTGTATGCGTGGTTGCAGTTAGCAGATCGGCTTTAGATACGATTCAATTGTATCGCTACTAATGGATAGCAGGAATGTATATAGTAGATGTTTGATTTCATAATTAGTACATTTCAACAATCCCTGTTCATTGTTTATTCGCGTGTAAAGCTTTGGTGCAAGATAGTTATAAAATTTTTGTGAGAAGGGACTGGAGATTTGTGGTTGCGGACAACGAAAACGTCTCTTGTTGTTTTGTGGCAAAGTTGGTATTGTATGCCTGTGATACCTTCGAAGGCATTGAAAGACAAAAAGCTTACGAACCGAAAGGACCTTAGCCATATCATAAACTAATACCGTAGGATGCAATATAGGAAGAAACAGCATGACCTTAATCACCGCCCTTTGAGCTCGCTCCAGATGGAGCAGGTAAGTTATGGCCGCACCGCCCCAGACACAGATACAATAGGTAAGAAGTGATTCGCATAGAGACCTATATGTTTGAATGAGAAGGTTTTTGTCGGCTACTAGGCGCAAATTTTTAAAAGCATATAGCAACTTTCGAACTCTTTTGCAAACTAGAGCAACATGTGAGTCCCATTTGAGCCTATCATCAATAATTACTCCCAAATACTTCGTAGAATCAGCCCAAGCAAGAATAGTACAGTCACACGCATTATTCTTGTACTCTATTAATCTGTTACAAGGAAAGGTATGAATTTTTATCGTGAAGTCTTCTCGGGGGCTTGTGGCAGCTGTTTTGCTGAAGCAAAGGTAATGGGTCTTAGAAGCATTAAGGGAACGGAGGTTGCTTTCTAGCCAATTTGTAACCCGACATATGCCAGTATCAATAATTTTGTGGACACCATCCCAACCATCTTTGCTATGGAAAATTATAGCTGTGTCATCTGCAAACATCAATAAGTCAGCACCTGGGATGTCTAGTTTGCACAATTCATTGATGTAGATCAAGAAAAGAGTGGGCCCGAGGGTACTACCTTGGGGTACACCGTAGCTGCATATGACATTATCACTCTTCATCCCCTTAATGCGGGTTTGCTGACTCCTTCCAAGGAGATAGCTTCGAAACCAGCTATGTACAATGCCCCTGACACCGATACCTTCAAGACGCGCGAGCAATATTGGAATCGAAACCGTGTCAAAAGCTTTCTGTAGGTCGAGAAAAACTCCTACGCACCGTTCTCCATTATCAATATAGTCAGTTATAAGAGAAGTGATCTTAAGTACAGCGTCTTCAGTCGATTTACTACGTCTAAACCCAAATTGGTTGTTTGCTAAAATATTGTGTGTTTCAAGAAAACTCACTAGTCGTTTGTTTACAATTTTTTCTATTATTTTAGAAAGTGTATTGAGAATAGAAATAGGACGGTAGTTAGAGGGTTCCTTTTTATCGCCTGTCTTATAAACTGGAGTTACAATGGCTTGTTTAAAGCAGGCAGGGAAAACACCTTGTTCAAAGCTCAGATTACAGAGATGGCTTATTGGTTCTGCAAGTATATGTTTAGAGTATTTAACTAAAGTAGAAGTTACGTTGTCATTACCCGGTGCAGCTCCCGATTTTAAACTAGAAATAGTACTAAGAACTTCGCTTTCAGACGTAAAGTAAAGTGGCATTGATAGATTCGGGGAATTTTTCATACTCGTACTAGTATTACTAGCCAAATGAACATCAGTTGTATTTAGCTTCTTCAGAGTAACGTTAGCAAGATCAGCACCTATTGAAGTGAAATATTCATTAGTTTTATTTAATGAATCTCCTGGTGTTGAATTGTTTGACAGGAGTTCATCACTTGGAACTATTTTGGTCTTTAAATTGCAAACGTCCTTTATGATGTTCCATGTTTCTTTAATGTTGCCTTTGTTGATCTGAAGTAGCCTATGATAGTATTGTTTTTTCAGGTCCTTAACAATATTATTACACCAATTTCGATATGTCACATAGCGTTTTCTGATTTCTGGACTATCCGTTTTTTTTGCCTTTTTATGTAGCTTGTCCCGTTTTTGTAGTGATTTTAGAATACCTGGAGTTATCCAAGGCTTGATGGGTCGTTTTAGTCTCGGTATTGATCGGGTAGAAGTAAATTTTTCGGTACAATATTGGAGATTTTTAACTATGTACTCAGCTGCATGGTCGACCTCTCTAATATTATAAAAATAGGACCAATTTAATTCTTTAAGGTAAGTCAATATGGCATCAAAATCATAGTCGATCTTACAAATACTAGGTCGAAGTGTTTTATGCCCTTTGCTACCAAGCAATCCACTTGCGCAAAAAAGAATCGGTGAATGGTCGGTTATATATGCATCAGCAAATACAATACACTGCCAATCACTGCTGCACTTCACCATAAAATGATCTAGACATGTATTTGATGGCTGTCTGGTGGGGGATGTGATGCCAGGCATAAGTCCGTATGAAGCCGTTATATCTAGGTATTCGCATATAAAGTTAGGGATTGGGTTAGCAGAGATGTCAAGATTAATATCTCCGGTCAGAACAATATACCTTGTACGGAGAGTTGGCAGTAAACGATCAAGTGAATTCAAGAAATTAGTTGGGTCACTAAAGCACGGAGGTCTATAAATGCAGATAATAGAAAGTTCGCTACCTATACTTACTATAAGACAGTTGCAGTCTTCTGTTATTTCGGGCTCTATTACACTACATTGAATATTATCTTTGACATATAGTACGAGTCCATCGTTTTGGTTAAAACTTTTTTTCGTAAAGTGAGAATTATAATCATTTATCTCCATAGGAGTAAATTTTTCATTGGTCCAGCATTCTGTGAGCACTATAAGATCTAGGTCAATATTAATGTTTGAACAAAACACCAAGAATTTATCTATATTTTTGTTGATACTACATATATTTTGAGTAATTATAGAGAGGTTACCAGTGTCATTTTTAATGTTAAGTGACTCTGCACAAGTGATAGGGTCAGAAATTGTTAAACACTGTGTTTTATATGTATCGTCGATTTGTAATGAAAGAATATTATCAAGTGAGGTCATTTGTGTGAAGTAATAATATAGTGAAAACTAATATTAGACGTTCTATTTATTTTCAAGATAGTGTTTAACTATGATTAATTATAGTCTTCAGATAAAAATCAATATACAATGTAAGTTTAATACTAGCCTTACAATTAAATAGGTATTCCACGCCGATTGCTGGTGACATTTGTTGTGTTGTGTATGTGTGTGTTGGCTTATGAGTTACGTTTATGTAGTGTGTAGAAAGTGTGGTTTGAGAAGTTGTGTAGAATGCAATGCGCCAACTAAATAAGACAGTTATTTTTCGTGATAAATGTAAAATAAAAAATAAGTATAACATTAAATCATACACATTAGCTAAGGATGTGTTGCACTTGAACGGTTCTAGTCATATAGTTTTTAGCTTTTCTATATCGTTTTCACGTTCAATCTTTATAAGATTGTCGCCCTGTCTTTTTCGTAAGTAGATGTTCCCGTTTTGACACCAACAGAAGCTGTAGTCGTTGGACTTAGCGAATTCTCGTGCAAGATAAAACAGTTTTTGTGATTTCACAGTCAGGTGTTCCGAAATAAAAACTGGTTTAACTGGTCCCTTGATATTCAGAACCGATGTGTTTAGTTTACTGTCGCGGTACGTCTTGTTGTACTGTTTCACAGCTTTTATGTAATTATCTCTTGTTATGACGGTCGTGAAATCTACTACTATGGGCTTGGAGTCCGTCTTTGTATTAACGCGATACACATCACGTATTTCATTGGCTTGAACTGGGACATTCAGAATCTTGCCTGTGTTGGAGACGAGGTTAATGAGATCTGCTTTGGTTTCATTTTGTCCTTTTGGTATATTTCTCATCTGTAAAGTGGAGCTACGAGAGTGACGCTCCATGTTTTCTATTTTTAATTCCAGATTGGATATGTGTTGCAGATGATTCTTGCGTTCTTGCTCCAATTGTGCAACCTTATTTAAGAGTTCATCATACTTGTGCGACATGAACTCCATTGCCGTTCTTATTTCTGTGTTTTGTTCTTTAATTTCCGTCATTTTATTCAAGACCTCCGTAAACTTCGCATCTTGATCTGATTTAAATGATGTAAGTAGTTGCGTAAACTGCTCAGTCATCATACAAACTTCGTCATCATTATGTGCGCGCTTCATGCCGCGTCTAAATGTTACAGTTTGATGTGATTCGCTGGGCGATGAATCATGCGCCGTACTGAGGTTAGGCTCAGATTCATAGCGCGAGTCGCTAGGAGGGGTACGATTGAGCGGCATTGTGCGGGCGATAATCTAACTACCAGGAACGCACAGCACAAAAGGAGGTGGTATATCTCACACGAAGTTATAAGCGAAGCAGTGATGAGTCACTATAGTCGTCCTCGTCTCGCAGTGGGCGGGGCCAACCGGGTGCGAAGAGCGTATGCGCTAAAAAATACTAGTTATCTTTGTCTATTTGTGGGCGGGGCAATCCGCGCGCGCGCAGTTATAGTTGGTAAAAATATTGCTTGTTCACTCACGCACTGCGTCCTATTTCCACAGACAGCCGACTCGTATTCCCGGTGGTGAACGCTTGCTTTATGTTTGTTTATGCACTCCTATTATTTGTGACGGTTAATTTTTGGATATTTTAATAAATATTGTGTGCATAAGAAAAGAAAAAAAAAAATGCAGAGGTCTAGTAAAAACACGTCTGTACTCCACAGAGGTCCGGGGGGAAGAGATTTAGCTGCGCCTTATATTGGATGGTTATACCGCCATCGGTCGGTCGAACAGGACGCACCACGTGAAGGTGAGGTTGGCTTGGAGCTTTAGGTCTTGGTCAAGCTCCCTTACATCCCATACTTTATGGTAGTAGTATTGTAAAATACTAATATTGCCGATGTTACGCCGGTCTGCTTTAATGGAGTTAATATCAAATAATATATTAGTGTCATAAATCTCGGTCTGTACATAGATCCAGCGCTAAGCTGGAGTGTGGTCGAAAGGTCATGAGCACGCAGCGTTCGCTCTTCCGGTTTAAAAATTTCCTGCCCGTCAAACAAACACATTTTTAGTACAATCTTTAGTTCTCCCTTCATTGATTATGCTGATGTGTGTGCTATCCTGATTTAAATCAAGACCTTTAAAACAAGCTTGACTGCTTAATAAATTCTGGTAACCGCTTTATCTTGTCTTCGTAAATTTGACCACACCTGTTCCTTCCGGTCACAATTTGTATGGCTACGTTCGACGTAAAATCAGAATCCTCCGCAAGCTTTTCTCGGTATAAGCGACCCTGATTCTCCTAGCTACTTAAAATCCCAGTTTACGTTCCTTAGTGAGACGCACTCGCGTCCACTGTGCTCTTCTTATAAACATTCCCTCGCTACTCCTTCACATCACACAGATTTCCCCTTAAAACTCTTTTCTTGCCCAAGACATTTGTCTTTGGAATGCCCTTCGGGCAAATATTCAACAGGCTTTCAGTAAGTTCTCATTTAAGAGACCAGTCCGTGCACACTTCCTTCATATAAGGTTACCTCGTTATAAGTGATAACATTTAAAGAGTTGATTCAGCACAATGAATAAATAATTTTTGTAGAAAACAATTTAGGGTTTTATGAGCTAGTTTTAGAAAAAAATAGCGACTAAGGTAATATTTTTTTGCAGATATTGTTTTTTTGGTTATGATTTTCAACCTCAAACACAATGACTCAGTTGTTAAGATGAAGAGTCTCATTTTATCTTGCTCTTACCACTTAATAAGCGATATTGCAGGAAAAATGCAGGTCTATTTATAAATTGAACGCGAACAGTCTATGGGGCTTTTATTATTCTCTCTGCGGCTAACTCGATTTGCCGCTCACGGGGACTTGTTAAATTGTGATGCAAATTATTAGGTAGGTATAGTCGCCCAGAACATCTGGTTACCTACTTTGTTGCAAACTAGCCCTTATTACAACTGTTTAAGATACCGCAGTGTGTGCCTTGACCGTGCTATTGTCTGTACTTACATTCTTGCTATAAGCAGAAGATAGAACATTATTGGTTGGACCCATATTGGTTTTTATAGTTTGTAATCACAATTCTTTAGTTAAAGAATCTTAAGGAAAACAAGTCTATTAGTAACTTTGACTAATAAAAATATTGACTAATGCAGAGTTTTTTAGTAACGTCTAACTTTTCCTGGATATTAACATACGTACCACTAAAATGAATCAGCTATTTATGAGTTCCTGTAACTTGTAATCGCGGCGTGTATTCATGTTGTTTTTAGCGACTTTAAAAAACCTCTTTTTTTCTCTAATTCGACCTTTATGTCTGTAATATTGTGAGAAATGGAGACCAAGTCTGTGGGTTGATCTATTAAGGCATCCAAACAAAATGTCGTAAGTGTATGTATGTTTCTCTGTAATTCTGTATGTTTGTCTCAGAATTTCCCGAAAACGAGAAGTCATAACGAGATGATTCTTTTTTCGTTCAATATTGATATTTCAACTAGTGTAAGTTTCATCAAAATTAGGCCAGTAGTATTTGCGATACGTGTAATAACTAATAATGATATATAAACAATAATTTTAAAACCCTTAAATAATGCATTCGTTTTCTATTTAGAAGAAACAAATTCTTAGGCGTAAACTAACATTTTAAAGACACATCATGCACTGACTCCAAAAGTTTTTTTTCCTTAGAAGAAGATGATTGCGATATTTTTAAGCTTTTTGGTAAAGGTACTTACTTATAATTACTTATACTACTTACTCATTTTTTTAATACCTGCTTTTTATCTGCCATCCTTTTTTAACCGAATTTATTTATAACTTTTGGTCTCGGCAAACGTTTCAAGGACGTAGCCGACCTATCAACCCAGCACGGGAACGGCACCAACTAAGCGTCAACCAGACATTAGTCATACGGAAGTACGTTACGTAAATGGCAACGTCTCCACCTGTGATCGCCACCGACTAGCGAAGTTGTCACATGGCAAACATCTCAAATCCAAAAACACAAATTCAGTACATATAATTTTGTCTTGGCCAGAAACTACACAAATTACCCTAGTTACTCAATTCAACTTATGACAGTTCTTCTTGTGAATGACAGCCCGTTTGACAGTGGTGGGTGGGAAGTTGACCACCACCGGGCGACTCGCCGTAAGCGCGTTACAACGCATGCGGCGCGCTGATCTCGATCCGAGTTGGTGTCGTTACGAAGTTGATAGATGGTAAGTATGGAGTTCGATACAAAGAATACTGAACATTTTGAGTTGATACGGTGCCGTTCCCGTGCCCAGTTGATAGGTCTATATACATATTTTCTGTGCCTTAAGTCCTGTTCGGGACAGCGATTAATGCAAAACCAAAAAAAAATATTATATTAAAGATTATACAGCGTGTGACCAGTAACAAAATCAATAATTTAAATCAACGTTTCTAAAAAGTAGTTACGTAGTTAACTTGCCCATATCATAGTGCTCTGAAATGCTTTAACTTAGAGATATAGTAATCAAAGATATACAAGTAAATCCTATCTCTCATCAAATCAAAAATATCAAAATTTTATAAATAGTATATCAAAATCGCTAACTTACTGTAGTAAATGACAATGTCAAGTTCCATGACTGGACACATTTGTTTGCAATACATTGCTGGTTCAATTTATATTACATTTAATTATAATAAATTAAAACCATTTACAATTGATTACTTATATTTCATCTTTTACACTTTTACCATTAACATTAAACCATTTACCTTATATTTAATTATAATAAATTAAAACCATTTAAAATTGATTACTGGTTCCTAAACAGTTCTAAATCCTCCTATTACAGGCTACACCCTGCGTAATTAATTAATTATACAGACATTTGTGATCATTAAAGAAAGTAATCTGTAAGTATAACATGGTACCTGAGCATTCATATCCGTTTAAAATTTATATTAAAATCAGGTTCGTGGTTAACGTAATTCATCTTGATGTAACTACGAGATGTTACAATATGCATCCGAAACAACGTAATCTCGTCCTAATTACCTAAAGAATGGTACAATGGTTCAGGATACGGACTAATTCCTTCCTTTGTTCTATGTTTAGGGAATGACGATGGTGGAATGGCAAATGATTGCGAGCCAATAAGATTCCCGACAGCACATTCCATATGGAAATATTATTATGTCTGATAGTTCTTGCTGAAGAAATGAAAAATCATTTAATCAAAGACTTTTTAATTGTTGGCTTGTCCAATACTAAGAGTTTGTTTAATGTCAAAAGTATTTTCTTCTCACCATGTCTATTTGTATATGCACATAGCGCGAAGAGTTGATGGCCGTTGGGGTAGAAAAGATCTAGTGAAGACCCTTCATGATAATGTCTTATATGCGTACCTACATACTACGCTTAGTATCACGCCAGTAGTGACCAAGATTTATTTAAGTATCAGGTGGCAATCGAGTATGAGGAACGCCATCTCCAAATAAGGTGGAAGATGATACCGTATCTTCGTGTTTTCCTTGGTAAGTGAAGAAAACACCGCGCCTGAAGCGCTTCCTATCTAATAATATTCCTACCGATTACAGATTTTTGGTAATGGCGGCGCCTCTCGACAGAGATACCTAGGCACCCGGCAGAAAACATTATAGGGTCCAGATAAAAGCGCAATACACCAGTGCACTCCTGGTTCCTTTACTCATCAATTCGGTGAGACGGCAGTCCGCCATGACCAGTGAGAGTTCAGGCTCAGTACATCCGGCTTATGGGGATGCCCCAGTGGTATAGATGCCTCATTTTCAAGAAAGCTAACTTCCAAAACTCGCGACTAAGAAACAATAGTATACTAAAAGCCGCAGTTTACACCTAATTTAGCCACAAGCCATCCTACGGTGTGGACTTATGGACGCTGATAAGCAATAATGTATCCTCAAAAAGTAAATTCTGGAGATAATGATGTATTCTAGTAATGCATAACGTTCGTAACATTTAGCAAAAGAGCTTTAAGTCTCATGAATCAAATATGTATGGAAAAAGATCAGTTTTAACATAAAACAAATTATAAATCACGTACACAATATTCGTCAATACACCGTCAAGCTCCTTAACACAGTCAACGTTTTAAGTAGCGCCATCTGTCGTCACGATAAACAAGTTAAGAAACTTAACACAGTATTGCTAAATGTCATTCAGTGCTTTGCGGTCCACCGCCAACAAGAGAATGCTTACGAAACTAGAAAAAAAAACACATTGTTACTACTATATTACTGTTAAAAAGTGATTATTGCGGTAAATTGAACGTAATCCACGATGGAGGCATCAAGGTAAGTCACTAATTGTGTTTTTATACAGAGTTTTTCATTGGCGGTTTTTTTTATAGGTTATGTTGCTAATATAAATTAAAAAGTGAATAAATTTAGTAGTTATGCGTTGATATCTCAAAAGGCAAGTTTTTCTGTACTTAAAATATGCAGCTTAATAACATAATATTCATTAACTTTTACGCTTTTTACAAATATATATTATAACACATTTGATTCATTATTGCTAAATGCAAAAAAGTTATTTTAATGGTACTATGCAGCATAATATGTTATTGCTAAACAGGACTTGGCATTTTAAGTGAAATTTTAATTGTACTATGGAGCATAACGCATTATTGCAAAACTAGACTACGTCTTTTCTGAGAAAAGAAACCACTGATAACGAACTTGAAATACTATTGTCAAATGTTTTGATAACGTACAGGAAATGTTATATGGTCTAAAATTTACGTATTTTATTCAATTTTTGATATCATTTTCGAAGACTTCAATTACCTTATTCTTAATTTAGTATTTTTTTGTTGTAGAAAGATGCTTCCACCAAAATCGAGGTGTCAATTACTGGTCAGTCTGGCTAATTCCAATTTAAAAGAAGGTTTCAATAATACTTCTCAACCTGACAGCTCAAATAAACCTCAGGATATACCTACTGAACTGTATGGCAACACTGATGCAGGTCTAGATTCTTCTATAGAATTACCAAATTCAAGATGCAGTGATTTGTTTACTATTCATTTACCACATAGTATTTCACCAATAATTGAACTAATCGATCATTCGGATGTGGATATTGCACCAGAGTTCAGCGACGTGGATATAATTTCCGCCAGCTCTTTTGATACGGACATTTTATTTTCTTCAATAATAAATGAAAAGCATCTGAAGTGTGTTATACCACGGTACCCTAAGGAAAGAGCCTATGAAGCATCGACCCCAAATTAGGCTTAAACAAGTAATTGCGTCAAGCGGCGACACGAGGCGCTGAGTCGACACAACGTGATGCATCGACCCATCGCGACCCAGCGTTGCAGTTTCGGCGGACACTCTTGTTCTAACATTGAACACTGTCATTCGCGTTTAGGTTTAATTAATTACATTTAAATTGTAATTTCTATTTTTAATAAATTAGTTTTAATTAATTTGGTTTTTTTTGTATCCACCGCTGTGGCCGTTCGTAATTGGCGCAGTCGGTAGGATACTCGCGGTCGGTTTCGCGGTTTAGAAGATTTCCGTTTCGGACTCGAAGCCCCCGTGTGGCTCTCAAGTCACATCACGAGTATCCAGAACCACGACGTGCTGCAGCGACAGGCATCCAGACATCGATACCGAGGAGGCAAAGATACCAAGACAAATGAAACCGTGAGTACACTGAATCTTTCATGTGTTGCTCTCTTCTTTCTTAGTGTGTAATCCTATTTTTTCTCCCTGTGTGTAATATTCCTTCTCCAAAATTTTCCATCCCAGGCAATCGGGGTCCGATTCCCCTAGGTTAGGTAGAAATAATAGGCTAGACGAAAGTAGGAACTTAGATCCTGTTTTAGATATAATTGTTGAGTAGGAAGAACAGCTCGCCGACATGGCTGATCCCATTGACGCCATCTTTAAAGCCCTTAGATTGGTCCCGGAATTCGACGGGAACCCCAACGTATTAACTCGCTTTATTAACTTATGTGACCAAATTGTACTCAAGCATGTCAATGTAGCAGAGGGGTACGAATTACAAAATCAAGCAGTGCTAAATGGCATTCTGAATAAAGTCACAGGGCCCGCAGCCCGTTTAATAAATTCCAACGGGGTCCCGAGCGACTGGAAAGGTATTAGAAGCTCATTAATTAATAACTTTGCCGACCAACGCGACGAAACTGCGTTATACAACGATCTAGCATTACAATCTCAAGGGCAAAGTAGCCCTCAGGAATTTTATGAGCGCTGTCAGACCCTTTTTAGCACAATTATGACATACGTAACTTTACATGTTCAAACTACTGTCGAGGCCAAGCGTCAGTTATACAAAAAATTAACATTGCAATCTTATTTGCGTGGATTAAAGGAGCCGCTAGGCTCGCGTATCAGATGCATGAGACCCGCATCTATAGAGCAAGCATTAACTTTTGTACAAGAGGAAATCAACACAATATATTTGCAACAAAGAAACGACCATTTACCTGATAAGAAGTTACCATTGATGCCCCCACAGTCAACTAAACCAATTTATGGCCCACCTGTGTACTTACCACCAACGCAATCCGCCAAACCATTTATGTTAGGTATGCCAGGACCTTCCCGACCTCAAGCATTCCAAATGCCACAACAATCCCAGCACTGGAGACCTAACCCTATTCCTCCACACTTAAACCGTGGACCGACACGTACCCAGCAGATATTTAGGGCTCCACCCCCCAATTATAACCCGCAGAGCAATGTATTTAGATTGCCTAATAGGAACCCAACAGCCGCTTCTAATAACCAGGCACCTAAGCCCATGAGTGGCGTAAGCCACTTTGTGACCAAGCCTTTACCACCCAGCGGGCATGATTGGCATAAATTTGGTAACCCGCCACCAAGCAATTATTTAAAATCGCGAGAAATGAACTTAAATGATTGCTTTGGTTATGAATATGGCCCTTACTACGACACGTACTCGGATTACTATTATGCGGAGCCGGAATGCTATTATTACGATAACAATGAATATCCCGAGTGTGAGTTTTACGATCCTAATTATTATAGATACCCAGAATTACCTAATTCTCAGTGTGTTACCGAAACGCTGGAGGAAAATTCTTCGCCTAGCAAGGCTGAGGATTTTCAGAACCCAGGCCGGTCAGACAAACCAAAATAGAACTTAATCTGCAAACCCAGAGACAGCTCCCTTACATACAAATAGCAAACCCACCGTTAAAATTACTTATAGACACTGGAGCCAATCAGTCATTTATTAGCCCAGAAGCCGTACAAAAATATTTCCCGTATGTATAGCTAAATTATGATCCATTCGAGGTAGTAAATGTGCACGCAGTAAGCCGATGCGACTATTCGATCACGTTACCTTGCTTTCCGGAGTTCAAGGACGATACCGATGTCACACTATTCGT
Organism: Pyrausta purpuralis; assembly: GCA_963924145.1. Taxonomy (NCBI): domain Eukaryota; kingdom Metazoa; phylum Arthropoda; class Insecta; order Lepidoptera; family Crambidae; genus Pyrausta; species Pyrausta purpuralis. Next base: position 17,601,052 of record OZ001649.1, read on the forward strand.
CTATAAGTTTCATAATTATTTCGACGGTTTAATCGGATCCGACCTTTTCAATAAATGGGAATCTTCAATTGATTTTAAAAATAAAATGTTTGTTACAAAGAACGCATCGAACCCTATCCAAGTCTATGATTCGCGAAATGTTAATTTGTATGAGGATATTATCCCAGGGCGTTCATCTAAATTAGTTAAATTACCCATCAATATCCCAGACGGGGACGCGTACATCCCGGAACAGATCTTATGCAATTGTATCATAGGTGAATGTTTAACTACCGTTAGAGATAACCGCGGATACTTGGAAATATCGAACCCGAGTCATCATGACGTCATTTTCTCAGTCGACCGTCAGGTTAGTGCCGAGATCTATAATGTAGAGTCCACGCGTACCGAAATAAATGCTACGGAATTTAGTGGTGCTACGAGCGACTTACGTCACAAAAATGCTACGACACGGTCTAGGCGTGCTACGGACGTTCTCTCGCGCCTACGGACTAGTCATTTGAACGCGGAAGAACGCGCCAACTTAGAAAACCTTTGCGCGCAGTACGCGGACGTTTTTTATATTGAAGGCGAAGCCCTTACTTTCACTAATCAAATAAAACACTCAATTAAAACCACAGACGAGCTACCAGTTTACACCAAGAGCTATCGTTATCCATACGTCCATAGGCAAGAAGTTAGGGACCAGATCCGTAAAATGTTAGAGCAGGGCATCATCAGACCATCGAATTCTGCATGGAGCTCACCCATCTGGGTAGTGCCAAAGAAAAGTGACGCATCCGGTAAACCTAAATGGCGTCTCGTTGTAGATTTTAGAAAATTAAATGAGAAGACCATCGATGATAAATATCCGATCCCTAACATCGCGGATATTTTAGACAAACTCGGTAACTGTCAATATTTTACCACCCTCGATCTTGCTAGTGGCTTCCACCAAGTGGAAATGGAACCCTCAGATATACCTAAAACAGCTTTTAACGTAGAACACGGTCACTTCGAGTTTTTACGGATGCCAATGGGATTGAAAAATGCACCAAGTACCTTCCAGCGTGTAATGGACAATGTCCTCCGAGGACTACAAAACGTCATATGTCTAGTGTACCTTGATGACGTCATAATTTTCAGCACCTCCCTTCAGGAACATATAATAAACCTAGAAAAAGTATTCAAACGGTTACGCGACTCGAATTTTAAAATACAGATGGACAAGTCCGAGTTCCTCAAACTCGAGACGGCGTTTCTAGGTCATATTATCAGTAAAGACGGAGTCAAGCCCAACCCGGATAAAATAGAGGCAATAAAAAAATATCCAATTCCGAAAACCCCAACTGAAATTAAGAGATTCTTAGGATTGTTAGGATATTACAGGAAATTTATCCCAGATTTCGCACGCATAACTAAACCTTTAACTCAGTGTTTGAAGAAAGGTTCCAAAATTACTCTAGATCAAAACTATGTAGATTGTTTCGAAAAATGTAAATTATTACTTACCAATGATCCAATTTTGCAGTATCCCGACTTCTCTAAAGATTTTTTGTTAACGACCGATGCATAAAATCTTGCAATAGGAGCCGTGTTATCTCAAGGTCCAATTGGAAGCGATAAACCTATAGCTTACGCATCCAGAACCTTAAACACCAGCGAGATAAATTATAGTACGATTGAGAAGGAGTTGTTAGCGATAGTCTGGGCAACTAAATACTTTCGCCCTTACCTTTTCGGCCGGAAGTTCAGGATCATCACAGATCATAAGCCCTTACAATGGGTTATGAATTTAAAAGAGCCTAACTCTCGTCTTACTTGTTGGAAATTAAAACTGAGCGAGTATGATTTTACGGTCATCTATAAACAAGGCAAATGTAACACAAACGCCGATGCTTTGTCCCGTATAGAAATCCACAATGAGGAGATCAGTTCAATAGTAGCCAACCCAACAGAAAAGGCCCTTTCATTAGATAACTCGGATACTATGACAGCGCACACGGATGCTGAGAATCCAATTTTAGAAGTCCCCATTACAGATGAGCCACTTAACAAATTCCACAGGCAAATCTGTTTCTATAGTCGGCGACATTAAAGGAAAAACTAAAGTATCTAAACCGTTCGAAAGTCATACACGAACTACCATTCAATTATCTAAATCTAATCTCGAACAAGACGTAGTTAATGCTGTCAAGGAATATGTTAACCCCAAAGTAAAAACAGGTATTATCATACACCCGCCATTAGAAATGTACTCTGTCATACCTATCATCCAAAATCATTTTAAGAGTTCGGCAATGAATCTTGTACTAACTAAAACTGAACTTGAGAACGTCAAAGAATATTTAAGACAACAGGAATTAATACAGAAGTACCATGAAGGTAAAACGAACCATCGTGGCACTACTGAATGCTATCTAGCTTTATCTCATAAATACTTTTGGCCAAAGATGAAGGAAAGCATCGCGAAGTACATTAACGAATGTACCATCTGCGGTCAAGCAAAATACGACCGTAATCCCGTAAAGCAACAGTTTCACATCGTTCCACCACCATCAAAGCCATTCGAAGTTGTACATATTGATCTTTTTACAGTCGAGACAGAAAAATACCTGACTTTAGTTGATGCATTTTCTAAGTACGCCCAAGCGTACCACCTAAGAGACGGTACCGCTATAAGTGTAGTACAAGCTTTATTAAAATACTGCACTCATCACGGAATTCCCTCCATCATAGTTTCTGATCGCGGCACCGAATTTACCAACCAACTATTCTTGGAATTCACACGTGTTCATAAGATCCAGCATCACAAGATCTTAGCTCACGCCCCAAACGAAAACGGCATAGTAGAACGTTTTCATTCAACCTTGTTAGAGCATCTAAGATTGTTAAAGTTACAGCATCGCGGCGAATCAGTAGTAAACTTAATGTCATACGCTATATTAGCATACAATAGTTCCATACACAGTTTCACCAAATGCAGACCGTTAGAAGTAATAACTGGACATTACGATCCCCGAGACCCTATAGATATTGAGTTAACAGAGCATTTATTACAGCAATATATTATAGATCACCGCGCTAAGATGAACAAGGCTTACGAGATAATTCGAGATTCATCTTCACAACTCCGTACCGAGATCATGGAGAATCGTAATAAATCTAGAGAATCAGAGGAAACATACAATCCCGAACAAAACATTTTTATCAAAAATCCTATGGCCACTCGTCAGAAATTAGCACCGCGTTACACTCACGACACTATCTTAGCCGACCTTCCGATACATATTTATACCAAGAAAAAACGTGGTCCCGTAGCTAAGTCTAGATTAAAAAGAGTCCCTAAGACCGTACGTTTGTTGCAGGATAATAACGATGATCCTGCTCCAGGTAGCAGTCGCACAAGAGATCCTACTTGACAGCTTAGAAGACGGTCCCGGCATTCTCCCTTTTAAACTAGGTCCTACCAAAATCATATCCCACTATCACTCCTTTTTACAATTTATTGACATAGATGATATAAAATCCAAGGTGAGTTTAGTCAGAACACAGTTAAATGATGTTCGGCCTCAGTTAAATAATAAAACTTTATCTTTGTACGAGCCACATATTGATTATCTTAGTAAAAAGCTAGAAAAGGTTTCTGATCAGTTGCAAACATTTGAAGTTAACCGCATTAAAAGAGGACTGATAGACGGCTTAGGTTCTGTAGTAAAAAGTATTTCAGGAAACTTAGATTACACAGATGCTATTCGTTATGACAATGCTCTTAAATCTCTACAGAGTAATGAGGAGAAATTAGTGTCAGAATTTAACAGCCATATAAGTTTAAGTAAGGAATGGATGTTAGAGCACTCTACTATATTACAGACTATAATCGAAAATCAGGATAAGATGAAACTGGTTCTTAGTTTAATAATGGATAGTGAAGCTAATAGAGAAACTGATTTGATAAAATACGCCCATTTGGCTCAGTTACTCTTAATATTAGGAGATAATATAGAAGACCTAGCAGAAGAATTAGTTAAGTTAGAAAATCTTTTAGCGTTTATTCGTGCATCGAGCACGCACCACTCTATGTTAAGTTTAAAAGTTTTAAGATCAATGTTAGATAAGTTAAAATCTTTGTATAATAAAGATGAAGTAATAGATTTAAATCTCAGAGAATACTATGACATTATTAAATTAGGCTCTTACTACACTAGAAATAAAGTAGTGATAGTATTCAAGATTCCGATCGCCTTCCCACATACCTATGATCTTTATAAGTTAGCCATCGTTCCTAATAAAAACCACAACATTCTCATCCCAGCCGCTCCTTATATAGCAATACATAGAAATGATTTCATGTACATAGAGACAGAATGTCCGAAGTCCAATACTTGGTATCTTTGCGAGATGAAGATCAACTACAAACCACACGATCAAGCGGACTGCATCCAAACTCTCATCACCACACAGAGACTAGACACCACATGCGAGTACACCTCAGTTCATCTCGATAAGGAAGCGCTAGAACAACTAGACGACAAACACTATGTCATCGCGTTCCCGAAACCAACCAAAACTCAATCATCCTGTGGGAAGAACACTTACACTACTCTTCAAGGAAGCTACCTGGCCACAGTTCCTTCTGGATGTTATCTCCAAACGTCAGAGTTCACCATACTGAACAGCAACGACCGTACTAAAGGAACAGCCATCAAGATCATGGACCTGCCTCCACTAGAAGATCCTTCATCAGTGTCATCAAAACCACTGATAAAACTAAACTCAGTCAACTTAGAAAATCTGCACGCCAGCAACACAAAGATATCTCTGCAACATCCAGTAGAGATAAGTCAATCTGTAGAAAGCAGCCTTTATCATACCACCATACCTATGTATGTAGTATTGTTAAGTACAGCCGTACTTTCTATCGGCCTACTTATCCGAAGATGTTACGTCAAACCTCAAAGAAATCCACACAATACTCAAGAGACATATGCAGAAATCGCAGAAAATCCACAAGATGTACCCAGCCTCACCACAGCAACATTCTCGAAGAAAATTCTCCAATAGTTGCTGATCTTCGGGGGGAGGTGTTATACCACGGTACCCTAAGGAAAGAGCCTATGAAGCATCGACCCCAAATTAGGCTTAAACAAGTAATTGCGTCAAGCGGCGACACGAGGCGCTGAGTCGACACAACGTGATGCATCGACCCATCGCGACCCAGCGTTGCAGTTTCGGCGGACACTCTTGTTCTAACATTGAACACTGTCATTCGCGTTTAGGTTTAATTAATTACATTTAAATTGTAATTTCTATTTTTAATAAATTAGTTTTAATTAATTTGGTTTTTTTTGTATCCACCGCTGTGGCCGTTCGTAATTAGTGTGTAAGCATAGAGCAAAATAATAGTGAGGACCAGCAAATCAACGTTAGTATCAATGGAGAAAAAGTTTGCAATGCCAGTGACGCTGAAAAACAACCAAATTATATAGTAATTCATGAAACTGTTGAAAATATAAACATAGCTACTATGAATAAAGATAATAATTTGGAGGATAATGAAACTGACGAAAATTTAAACTTAGCTACTACGAATAAGGAAAATGATTTGGAGGATAATATTTCTAACTGGGTTGCTAAAGACCGACCTCATCCAAGTTGCTCATCATCAGAGCAGGTTAAAGACGGTAATAATATTTTGAACTCCATGGATCAGAATAATATCAGCATTGAAGACCCAGATTTCATACCCGAAACGAGCAACGATGATTCTGATGAGCTAACATTGGAAAACAACGGTAGACCCAAAAAAGGCCGCAAGAGGAAATACAATAACCAAAACAGCAGCATAAGAAAGAAAAAAGCTAACACCAATCAAGATTATGTTAGTGCGAAAGGAAAAAAGTTTTTGCCAAGGAGTTTGACAGAAGCGATTGTGGATGCCCCTTGAAATGTACAGAAAAAGTTTCTATTGTTCAGCGTAAAAAAGAATTTGATCGATTTTGGAGTTCTGGCTCTTATGAAGCAAGATGTGCAATATTACAGGGTAGCATTACGGAAGTCAAAACTAAGAGAACTTACGCTATAAACTCTAAGCGAACATTTACTAGAAAATATAAATTATGCAATACATCAGTCTGTAAGAAAGCTTTTCTGATTACACTTGGCATAAGTCAATCAAGAGTTGACGTGGCCCTAAATAAATATCGGGAGCAAGCTTCTATAGGTGATAAAAGAGGCGTAAAATCTGGTGGCAGAAATGCAATTAGTAAAGATCAATTACAGCAAATAAAGACATTCATAGAGAGTTTGCCCAAATATTCTTCCTATTATTGCAAAGACAGAACTGTACAATAAAACTAGGCAATATATTTTTGGCTCCAAATTTGAACTTGAGCATAATTTATGATCTTTATAAAGAAAAAGTCGATAATCCTGTAAGTTTTTCTAGATTTAGGCTTTCTTTCTACAAAGATTTTAATCTAAGATTTAAAAAGCCTCAAAAAGATACATGTTTACGCTGCGATGTGTACAAAGCGAATAAGACTGTTGCCACTGGTAAACAATTATTGTCATTAGAAAATGAACACAAAGATCATTTAAATCATGCCTACAAATTAAGAGATCAAATGAAAAAGGACTTGACTGCAGCTAAAACAAATGCTTCATTAGAAACGCTTACATTTGATTTAGAAGAGACGCACTGTTTACCTCGATTGCCGACGAGTATTGTTTATTATAAGCGCCAACTGAATCTACACAACTTAGGGATACATTGCGGTAGTAATGGAAAAGGATACTTCAATATTTGGCTTCAGCATGAAGCTGGTCGTGGAACCCAAGAGGTGGGATCTTGTTTAAGAAAATTTATTAACAAACTGTATATTTAGGTATACAGATTGGAGCAATTAATTAAAACGCCCAAATTCTTGAAGTGATATAATGAGCAAAAGGAGTCTTTACATGGCAAGTGTTGTAAATGGAATGAAAGAGACAATGCAAAGCAGTCATTAACATCGATAAATTACTTATGAGAATATAAAGACGCAATCCTCTTCGGAGTGGTATTGCTATTAATTTCTGTGAAGGCGTTGTGCGCCGGAACATCCTCCCGCCGTTGAAAGCACACTTTCAACATTTGAGTTCCTCGGCCGTAGGTAGTGGGCAAAGACGAGTTAAAGCACGCCGCACGCAGCCTCGAACGGTGTTAACATCCGCTACTCTTGATACACCATCTGGACCCGGGAAGAGACGAACGACGCGTCCCATGCGCCAATTCAAGGGCGGCGCATTGTCTTCAGCCAGTAGTACCAGATCTCCGACTTTAAGTAGGGTGGTATTAATGCGCCATTTCGTTCGTTGTTGAAGCTCAGCCAGGTACTCTTTGCTCCATCTTTGCCAGAAGTGTTGCCGGATCCCTTCTAGGCGTTGGTAGCGTTTCCTCAGTGGATCGTTGTTGTAATCTTCCAGCGACGGCGTGGGCACAGTGCGTTCAGTGGTCTGCCGATGATGAAGTGTCCTGGAGATAAGGAGAGGAGGTCGTCGAGGGACACAAGGGGCGGCTATTAAGAATTGCCTCCACTTGCGCAAATAAAGTGGAAATCTCTTCAAAAGTTAAATTGCTATTTCCCATGACACGTTTTAAGTGGTGTTTAGCAGACTTAATACCAGATTCCCAGATCCCGCCGAAATGAGGAGCGTAAGTAGGTATAAATTTAAAGGTAATGCCTTGTTGACTTGCAAAATTACATATTGGTTCATTATTTTGTTTAATAAAATTGCCTATGTCCTTGGCTGCCACTACAAAGTTGCGCCCGTTATCGCAAAAGATTTCCGTTGGCTTGCCTCTGCGGGAGATAAAACGTTTAAGGGTCATAATAAACGCATCTTTGGACAAATCACTTACGGCTTCTAAGTGAATACACTTGTACCGTAGACATACAAAAAGACATAAATAACACTTAATTAAGCGACCTCCGCGACCCTTGCGATTAATAATTAAAAATGGTCCAGCAAAGTCCAAACCAACAGACAAGAATGGAAAATCTGGAGTTATACGCTGACTAGGTAAGTTTCCCATCTTAGGACATAATGTTTTACCTCGCAGCCGTCGGCAGATAACGCAATTGTTGACGGTGCGTCTTGCGAGGTGACGCCCGTTGACTGGCCAAACTACTTCTCTAACGTTAGCTAGTAGCAACTGCGGGCCAGCGTGCATACAATTAACATGCTCCCTCTCAAAATATAATTTTGTTAACTTATGGTTTGCATGTAATAATATTGGATGTTTTTTTTTCAAAGGAACAGGCAGATGCATCTATGCGTCCGCCGACTCTAATAATCCTATTATCCAAAAACGGTGAAAGCGATAAAATTTTAGCCTTAGTGGGAAGCGATTTCGAGTTTAAAAGTAAATTATATTCAGTTGAAAAAGATTCTCGCTGCGCGATAGCGCACAATGCATGAAATGACTCACGCAACTCCTCGACTGACAATATGCCAACTCGTTTGTTATTTTTATTTTTTAGATTAAATATAAACCTTATTACGTAAGCCAAAGATCGTTGCAATCTATTTAGTGACGAGTATTTATCAAAGTTAATGAAAGGATCGTTTATTATTGAAGTATGCACCTTAGTTTCAGGCAATATGTGTGTATCTTTCAATTGTAAACAAGGCCAATGTGATTCGTCATATTTAAGATAACTAGGGCCATGCCACCACAGACTTAAATTGATTAAATTCTTAGCATCTACGCCTCTGGATATTAAGTCAGCGGGATTTAGAGCTGTTGGTACATATTGCCATGACGATGACTTGGTTAATTCTAATATTTCGCTGGTGCGATTGGCTACGAATATTTTTAGCTTAGTTAGATCAGTGTTTATCCAACTAAGTACCACACTTGAATCGCACCAATGTACTATTTTTCCCGGCTTATATCTTAAAGAATCCAAAACAAGTTTGCAAAGTTTAGCAGAAAGTAATGCTGCGCACAATTCAAGCCGTGGTATAGTTGTTGGCTTCAATGGGGCAACCTTAGATTTTGCGCACAACAAGGAGATCTTGCTTTCGCCCTGAGCGTTTATAGATTTTAAATAGATACATGCTCCATAAGCATGCTGTGATGCGTCACTAAAAGAATGCAACTCTGTGTATTGATAATCTTCGCATAGAACCCACCTAGGTACTTGCAATTTCTTTAGATAGCTTAAGTTATCAGTGAATTTTAGCCAATCGCCTTTTATTTCCTGAGAAACGGGTTGATCCCAATCCATTTTTTGTTGCCAAAGCTTTTGTAATATTATTTTAGGTTGAATTACAACAGGACTTAAAACACCTAGGGGATCGAATATTTTAAATGAATTAGACATGATAAATCGCTTGGTTATTACGTCATGTTCATTGTTTAAAAAGTTTTTTATTGGAAAATGTAGCATGTCATTAGATGGAGTCCATCCTAGTCCAAGTGTGCTGGAGGACTCGCTTATAGTGAGGGTATCGTGTTCGTTTACATTTATGTTTTGAAATATGGTTGGAATATTACTTTTATATTTTCTTAATTTAAAGCATCCTGATTCGAGCGCTTTAGAGATCGCCTGTTGTATGTATGATAATTCAAGTTCACTATTAGCTCCAGTAATCAAGTCATCAACGTAGAAGTCCCTTTGGATGATGGTCTTTATGAGCTCATCATCCTGCTCCTCCCCCAGCTCCCATAGACAACGTGTGCTTAAATAACTAGCACTTGCGGTGCCATAAGTGATAGTATTTAGTTTAAATATCTGGATGGGTTTGGACTCATCTTCTCTCCATAATATACGCTGTAGATCCCGGTTGTCTTCGGCTACTAGAACTTGACGGTACATCTTCTCAATATCGCCCGTTAAAAGAAACCTATACTGCCTAGCCCGTATTAGGATGGAGAAGAGAGAATCTTGTATACTTGGACCCACCCTTAGTATGTCATTTAAGGAAAAGCCGGACGAAGAGGGGGCCGATCCATCAAACACTACTCGTAATTTGGTCGATTCACTCTCTTGTTTAAATACTGCATGATGACATAAATAATAACAATGATCTGGCATGTTGGTGGCATAAGATAAATGACCCAACTCTGCGTATTCTTTAATGAAATTACTGTATTCGGATTTCAGCAATGGATTTTTTCTAAATCTTTTTTCTAAATAATATAAACGCCTTTTGGCTAGATTAAATGTATCTCCCAGACAATCAGGTGTGTCGACTAATGGCAGTTTGACACAAAACCTACCTTCCTTGTTTCTACGCGTGTGAGTAACGAAATGTTTTTCACATTCTTTTTCTTCGTCACTCAACAAAGACTTTGTGGGTACTTCCTCTAATTCCCAAAATTTTGTTAACATGTTATCTAATTTATTTTCAACAACTGGAGCAATGAGAGCATGGTTACAGTAAGTCTTATTTTTATCTAAACCTGATTTAAAGGAACCTGATATGATCCAACCAAGATTTGTACTTATTAATTTAGGATTTTGAGGACCAAGAGAAAGTTGTTCGTTTCTTACAATGTCCCAGAATAAATCAGCTCCTATTAACAGATCTATAGGGGCTGGTTCATAGAATTTAGGATCAGCTAGTGGTATATTTTTTGGTATATTAATAGACTCGATATTGACGGGATACTTTGGTAGACGCCCGGTCAATTCATTTAGAACTAGACATGAAAACGATACGTTAAAATTGCTATTTAGAGAGTTCATTTGTATATTACAACTTTCTGTAATGTTGATTGAATTGTTAGTATTATTACCTATTCCTATGACCTTTAGTGAATCAATGGGAATAGATTTTAGTGAGATTTTATCTTTTAAAGATTCAGAAATAAATGATGACTGACTGCCACAGTCTAATAGCGCACGAACCTTGACCTTTTGCTGGTTCGATGGGTTACGTACCTCAACTATAGCAGTACATAAAAGTATTTGATTTGAATTTTGTTTTGAAAAGTATGCACCAGATTCACTGGGTTCAATTGTGTTATAACTCGGGTCCTCCACGCTCACATGATTATCCACTAAGGATGCCGGCTGATGAATTAAACTATTATGCCTGGCATTGCATTCGCGACATGGCCCCATTCGGCATTCACTCACCGGGTGACCCTGCCTAAGGCAATTTGAACAAAGACGATATTTAGACACATCGCTTAATCTTTCTTGAATATCCTTGCCCTTGAAAATAGGACAGTCATATATTTTATGATTGTCGTTACAAATAACACAGGTATTATTATTTGACTTAAAAACTTTATTTTGCGGTTTACTGTTTGAACTCGCAAATGATTTAACGTATGAAGTGGGGCTTTGTTTACTATTTGAACCTGAGTCACTACGGGCATTCACAGGTGGGGGCTTGACAATGCTATTGTGCGTATCGTGAAACCTGTTTCTTGCAAGTGACTCCAATACATTCGCGCGATCAATAAGAAAGTTAAAAAACTGTTCCAAAGTGGTAGTATCGCCGCTTTAGCTACTACGGCGTTCTTCCCATTTGGCTAAAGTTGTACTATCTAGCTTAGACGACAGCATATATATAATTAAGACGTCCCACTTGTCCGTGGGTTGGCCTAAGCTGGCTAGGGCACGCAGATTCTTTGTGACGTGATCGACTATGAATCTAAGGGACCTTTCAGACTCGCGCGGTAGTGACTTCACATTAAAAGGAGCATTTAGATGATGATTGATTAGTATGCGTTTATTATTATACCGATTGCACAACAATTTCCAAGCTTCATCGTAATTTATAGATGACACTTCGAGATTGGAAATAACTCTGGCAGCATCGCCTTCCAGGTAAGAAATTAAATAATGAAATTTATGGATGGGTGAAATTCTCACATTCTTGTTTTTTAGTAAAGTTTTCTAATAAAGTTTTAGCGGTAGCAATATTCATGATAATATCGCGCTCGATGTTGTCGCGTTCATCAATTTCATTGGCCATGTTATCAGGATTTAAAACCTCTATGTCATTTTGCAAGTCATCCACCCTAACCGATAATGCTTCGAATTTTGCAAGTTTAAGTTTTAGTTCTGTTATTTGAATGTTTGCTAAATCTCTACTATTTGCAATACTGTTTAGATAATTTTTAAACTTTGTTATTTGTCCTTTAGCAGATGATCGCCTTGTAATTAATTTGTTTAAGTCGGACTTGTCTTCTGCGTTACACATATTGAGGAATAATTACGAAAAAAATTAAAGAACTAAGCAAGCTATAAAGATAATGGTTATAGGTAAAACGCTCACGCTCCTCGTTTCGATGACGCGCCGTCCAGGAACCGGTATCGCACAGCTGACTCCCGCTTGTGTGTAGGTATGGAATGGCTGCTAGTAATCTACGCAGCTATTGGAATCACACAGCGCAGCGTCAATTGCACCCTGAAAATTTCAGCAAAATACTCTAATTCTCGTTCTAAATAGCTCGGACACGATCACTTTTGATGAGGAGGTATTCACAAAAAAATCTAAGTTGGGTTCATACTGTGTTGAAAAATAATCTTTAATGTTATATTTTGTACTTTTGAGCGGTTAATCTAATGTATTTGTAGATAATTACTGAAATTCAAGAGATATTCTAAGTAAATTATTTTTCTTTTATATTGAGGGTAGGTGTGAAGCACCCACGTTCGCACAAAAAATAGCAAGAAAATGATGAAATTCCACAATTATTCACTACAAATGGCTGCAAATTCTCAATATGTGGAATCCTGGAATGGTTTAAGAATGGGATGGTTAAGGAAGGACACTTATCTGTTCGCAGAACCGCCGCGTGATATGGCACTTTCGCTGCACCACTGGTCTCGCTGGCCGGTGTAGTTTTCGTTATTTGCAATTATTTCTTCTTTATTTCTCCTCATGGTGATACCATTATGTATATTTAGGTATACAGATTGGAGCAATTAATTAAAACGCCCAAATTCTTGAAGTGGTATAATGAGCAAAAGGAGTCTTTACATGGCAAGTGTTGTAAATGGAATGAAAGAGACAATGCAAAGCAGTCATTAACATCGATAAATTACTTATGAGAATATAAAGACGCAATCCTCTTCGGAGTGGTATTGCTATTAATTTCTGTGAAGGCGTTGTGCGCCGGAACACAAACATTTAGAACCTGGAGCAACTGAGCTGATACTTTGGGCTGATCATGTGGCGGACAAAATCGAAGCATCAAAATGGTGCTTATGATTCATCATATTTTACACGGTCATCCAACAATAAAAAAAATAACTATGAGATTTCTTCAGCCGGGACACACTTACCTTCCAAATGATTCGGAATTTGGGGATGTTGAATGTGCCTTAAAATCTCAAATTCGTCTATATACACCGGAAGATTATATCGCTGTGATGGAAAACTGTCGTCGCAAGAATAAATTTGTCGTCACTAGGCTGCAGAAAGAAGATTTTAAATCGATAACGCCCTTACAAAATGCAATCACAAACAGGAAAACTGATATTGACCGACAAAAAATTTCTTGGCTTTCAACTTTTGAAATTGAAGTGCGACGTACCACTAAACGTACCACGTAACCATCAAAACTTTTCATGAAGTCAAAGCTCGAGGAAGAAGCTCAGGTGATTGATATTTCAAAAGGTGGTAAAGGTCGGAAACAAAAACTGAATTTCGCACTCGATCTTCCTACGTTATATCCACATGGTCGTGAACTATTCTGCTGCAAAAGTTCAAGACCTAAAAGAATTAATAAAGCTCATTCCCAAAGATGCTAAAAGTTTTTATAGTTTAAATGTTGCGTCCCATGATTTTGTGGACGATGCTGATGGTTTGGGAAACACGATTGATTTTGAGATTGATGAAAATTGGTTGCAATAATAAATAATATATTTTTTAATTTACATATTTTAATAAAACATACTTAGTAAATTTAATAATCAACAAGACAAAGTGATTCTACGAGACTGAATAACAATGATAGATACGTAATTATATATAAAATACTGTGAAGATATCTTATTTTTTGTTAAAAAAAGGTTTTTATTTTTGATACCGCTTTAATTAGATTTGTAAGTTATTTTATTATGTTATATGATTCCATGAAATGTTCCTGATGATTTCGAAATGCTAAGGTTTTATTGTAATATTAGCCATTTAAGTAAAAGTAATAATTGTTACTGAGTACACTAATAAGAAGGTTTTCCTAAAAATAGAACTGATTTAAATAAATAAATTAAACAAGATTTGATAAGTTGAAACACTGAACTGGAAAACAAAGAAGAAGGCACTACACTTACAAAATTGTATACTTTTTTTAAATATTTGAAATAAAAACCCTTAAAACTTATTTATTTAGCTTTAGTATCATATTAAGTAATTTTTTTTTTTGTAGAGTCCGTTTTATTCAGAAAGTCTTGTGTACACAAAAAGTGAAAGTAATTTTAAAAGTGTGATACTTTGTTTTTCAGAACAGTGCGTTTGAATTTGGATGCATGCAAAAAATGATTTATTTTTTTATTAAAAAGTCATTTTGTTATATCCTGTGAAGGTTGGAAACTTTTGTTGCATTTAATAAAAAAAATAAAAAAAGTAAGATTTTACTTAAAACCTTTTTTTGCCGTTTAAATGATAACATACTATTAACAATAATCGTTTAAGTGCCTTAACATATTTTTTTCACCCTATGGTTTTTGAATCAGCATTAAGCAAAATAGTGTCAAGTTCTTTAACATCTTTTTATCAATATTATATACTTTCATCATTTTTCAACATCCAATAATCACATTTTTAGGGAGTTCTATCCAGTTTTTATTCCTTAAAGTTAGTAATCTATTACAAAATTGATTATTTAATTCATCAAATATTAAAAAACTGGTAAATACATACTTTTTCTTAACAAATTAATTATAAACCCACAAAATATCTTAAGTCGCCATTTTCTTAACATGTAGTTTGTGTGGCTCGACATAGTATTGTTTATCAGCGTCCTTATATCGTTAGTATATGCGTCCTTATCCGAGGCGAACTTTAAAAACACGTCAAACTTTTAAAGAGTGATATTTGCTGTTGTTTAACTTTATTAGTTATTATTAATTTTGTTCCATTTTTTGTTACGTCAGTAACCTGGTTCATAAAATATGAATCAAGATGTAAATAGTTGTTCTTTTATTATTATCTATTTATAAAAAAAATAATACTTGGCCATCTTACCCCTTTTAAAAAGGTTAGTTGCCCTGATTTTTCGAGGTATAGATGCCCCTAGGGACATCTATCCCTCTTACACCATGATGTGGACTGTTGGTTTATGTAAGCAAGACATCATGCACCATGCACAGTCGCCATCTAATCTAAATGTATCCCACCTTTATCCTAGTGCTTTCCGAGGCACCAATAACTTCTTCACTTCCAGCTGTTTCCGAATATTTTCAATAACAAATAAAAAACCCCAGGAATTTTCGGCCCTTCGGTAGTACTAACCGCTACACCAAAAAGAGTATCTTATCTACTACAATATCAAATCCTTTGGTAAAATGCGTGCTAGATACCATCAAAGGTAAATTTGACAATCTTATGATAGCTCGGTGGATAGAGCAGGCGGGTTCTGAACGAAAAGATCTGGGTTCGAAACCTGGTGGTGTGTGTGAATTTATTTGCTTATTTATTTCTATCAACATTTTAGTTTTTCATAGTATTTTAAGGGGGTTCCCTTTTTTACAATATATTACTAGCGGACCCAGCGAACTTTGTTTCGCCCCCATTCTTATCTCGCCCCGGCCCCGTCCCACCCAGTCCCGTAATTTAAAATTAGCGGTCTCAAAGTAACTTAAAAAAAAAGATGGGTATGAAAAATAGATGTTTGAGATGGCGCCACTGCCGCACGAACTAATCGACTCCGTAATGTTTTACAAATTAAAAATAGTTTCATAGCGTTTTTACCGGAAAAAATGACTAAATTCAATTGTGCCGTGTTAAAACAAGTGCCACAAACGTTATCGAAGTGAAATCTTCAAGAACTTAATCACTAACGTGTCTTCATTCCTCGAACTATAAGTGACTATAAAAGTGCTTTAGCCGTGACTATTCTAGTGTGAAGCAATAAATATAAAGTAAGAACACTAAAATCAATATTATTATCCAGAAAGTGTCGGCGGATACAGTGAAAATAGTAAGTTAACAATTTTGAGGACGTTATAAATTCAAATACGTATGTAAACAAAGATCAGCTGATGATTCATCTTATCATCGTCACAGAAAATATAATTGTCATCGTGTCGGTATATGTGCACCATTGTTTCTACTCGACGATAGATGTCGCTGAGCGCTATGAATTTTTATTGACAATTACTAACAATAACAAGTGCGAAAGTTAAAGATCAATAAACAGCCATACACCAATAGATGGCGTTACTTTCCATACAATACTTAGCACACAACAAGCACGTCCAAAGATCCACGTTAGTTCTGCTACTTCCCGCCAGAGCAGTTCGATTGGACCAATATCTAGTATATCTGTGCTGACACCTAGCGGCATCGGACTGTAACTGATAAGAGCGTTTTGGATACATAGGGATTGAGCAAACAAGATGTCTAAACATCAAACAAAAAAGACGCGTAGTACACGACAGAGGGAGCCTCTAGTTACATGCAAAAAATGCAATCGAAAAGTCGACCCGATAACCACAATACTATGTAGTTTATGTAAAAACAATTTTGAATACGATTGCATTGGATACTCAGAAAAACTACACAGACTAAAAGCACGGGGTCTCATTCGGTACATAAGTTACATAGCCTTTAAAATTTCTCAATAGATGGCGACACGTGTATAGCTAGCGCAATTACTGTTTATTAAATGGACTAAAATCCTAAGATACGTGAAGATAATACCCTAAAAATATGTTAATAAACATTTTCAGTTGTTTAAAAGAGAAAAAAACGCAATACCATTGTTTTTTTCCACAATTGGCAAAAATAGTGTAAAAAGCATAAAAGCATGCTTTTACTACCCTCTAACCCTCTGTCGGCATACGAAAAAACTATGTGGCATGGTGGAAAGTTGACAACAAACTAGTATAAATGGCGCATTTTTATGAATGCGTTTCATTTGACCAGTGATGCCAGACGGTAATTTCAAGTAGACTTGTGTAGCTCGCGAGAGAAAGATAAAAAACCTCTCTCACCCAAACGGCTCATATATCCGTAGCTCACTTGTGTTTCAAATAAATCTCTATATTCGAGAGATAAAGTTGAATTTTCAGATATACTAACTGAGTCGAAGCCGGTGATAAAGAAAGACGGCTTCATTTTATTTCTAGAGCGAAAGAAAGAGAAGGGAAGATACGTTCGCAGTGTGCGTAGGTATTATGACCGAACCGTGGCTCGGTAAAACGGTAGAATCTGTATGTTCTCGTAGTGTTAACAAAATAAAGTTCAATTTGCATTGCGTGCGGTTCTATAAATATTGGCTGGTTGAATGTTTGTTGACGTTTTTTTAGTTTCTTTTGTGATTAGAGCCGGCGCACTTCGGCTGTCGGAATAATAGCAAGTTTTTGGACAGAATGCGACAACTTGATTTTATTAGTAAACAAACATTGAGTTAGTTACTTTTCAGGTGTTTTAAATTCAAAAACTGTCATTAACATTTTTTATCTAGGTTGACAGTCCTAAGCCTGCTTAGTATGAAGGAAAATCAAATGGTTATTATTTTCTTTATAAAGTAATATAAATAATTAACGTACGTAATAAGTATAAAACGTACAAAAAACTGTGAGCTTCTTATTAGTAGTTATGTATTGTATGACAACAAACAATAGCATATCCTTATTAAAAAGTTTTTGTTTATATATAAAATCATTCGCATCATCGTAAGTAGCTCTTTACTCATTCGGCTCTCTCTGATATAACGGCTCATTTTGATCTCTCGATATAAAGTTACGTAAAGATCGTTCGCTTCATCACCGAGTTAGTGAGATAAGGATATAATGACGACCCGTCTGGTGTAGTGGTTGAGAAATCGCCTACGACGCAGCGGGTGCGGGTTCGATCCCCGCACAATACAAACATTTGTGTGCATGAACATGTCTGTTTGTATTGGTCTGGGTGTTTTCTATGTATATCATGTATGTATTTACAAACAAAAAGTATTAAAGTATTATATCCGTTGTCTGGCACCCATAACACAAGCTTTGAGTAGCTTACTTTGGGGCTAGATGGCGATGTGTGGGAATGTCCAAAGGATATAAAGGAAAGGAAAGGATATATCTTCTGCTCTTCTAAGCCGTAGCGTGATTTTTTATAGCCCAAAACCTTCGTCGATTAATAATATATCCAACACATTTTTTTTTATCGGTTCAGTAGTTTCTGAGATTAGCGCGTTCAAAAAAACTAGATTTCAGCTTTATAATATTAGTTATAGTAGTACAAATAAATAGAAAACTCATTGTATGGCCTAAATTCTAACTCCTTAACGATAGGGACTAAACACGATTTTAGGAGATTTTGTCACATTATTAGGTACACATATTGATAGGCAACCAACGCTAAGAGCGTGTGCAAAATTTTGGTTGTTCGAGTAGGTTCTTGCCGTTTAAGGACTTTGAATAATTCAAAAATATCTCTTGTCTGCATTGCTCATATTATTTGATAAGTATTAATTACTCAAAAAATGATTTTCTGGATATAAAATCTGATTTTGTTTTATTTATGACCAGTTTTTGGCCGTGCTGACTTGCAACCGAATTTTGTACCATAACTATTTTTTACATAAATAAATGTATCCTAACAATGGAGACTTTAAACCAAAAATTAAAAAACGAACAGACTGCGCGGGACATATTATAGTGCACAAGTGTGTGCGCAAACCTGTGGACCTCTGGTGCAGCCGTCACTTTAAAGTGCGACCTTCTAACCGCTGCGCTACCGAGGCAGTTTCAACGATTAGACCATGAACGAATGATGACAAACCTCAATATAATTAAAATCGACTTTGGAATTTATTTTAATATTTTTATTTAGATTTTTTTACTACGCACACCTAATAAAGTGCAATAGGCTGGGTTAAATCTTGCACCTGACAAATAATGTGTTTTCTTAAAATTTTAAATAAGTGGATATGTGTATTTGTAAAAAAAACTTGGCAAGAAAAATTAGGTTGCCTCTCCTACATAAGATTCGCATTGGGGAAAAATCAACATGTATCATGACGGTGGCTGAATTATCACACACACTGATTGAATGTATTAAAGATGCTGCATAATCTTGATATTGTGCTGTTAACGTTGACCGAGCCTCTCACCTCAACAGATATTGAAATATACAGGGACAAGAAGAAAATATTGTCGAACACTCATATAATACTTACTCCAGTATCTATTGGAAACTGAACTCTTGAATTGCGTATTAAGCGGTAATTATTTGGATTTTTAATCCTTAACGTGAAATAGGAACTTCAAACGGATGCAACACATGATTTCCAACTATGGGATTCATAAAAGAGCTAAGTCGAGCTATGGGATATTCTCAATATTTTTCTTCGATCTTGAAATGAAGAGATGCGTAAAGCAAAAGTATGTAACTAACATAACCCTACGAAACAGTGAGCTGAAGTGGCAATAGGCAAGGCCCATAGCGCAAATGATGATGGCCGTTGGGGCAGGAAAAATCTACATTGGAGCATCAAAAGTCAAGTGAAGATGTCTACAAGCATGCGACTTTGTATAGATTAAAGGATCACCATACATGAATACCACCGTTTAAAGGTTTCATGGGGGGGGGGGGGGGGGTCATGTACAGTGTCCATCCTAGGGCTATTAAAAATGATGATAATACTCAAAACCGCGTGCTTGAAAGTTACTAGTTTAGTGCACAGAAGCTCTTTTATAAGTGTATTAAACAAGATTAATTTAATTACAAATGTGTTTAAGAATATAATAGAGCATACTTCCCTTTTTATTATGAAAGGAAAAGTGAATGCATGGTCTCTCAGGCCCGAGGTAGATGCCTAAATATTTTTCCTCGAAACAAACTAAAAGACTACCCCTTAAAAAGAGTCAATAAATTCAAATACCCTGGGCATTTTGCTACCTCGGACCTGAAATGCGATGCATACATAGAGTGAGAAAGCGTAGGCTTTGTCTATGCGTGCTAATATGATTTCCCGGAGAGTTGCTCGTTGTTCAAAAGTCATCAAAATCTCTCTGTTTAGAGAGTGTTGTACGTCCTTTTACACCAGCGGTCTGTGGGTGTGCTATACACAGAAACAGTACAATGCCCTACATATCCAGTACAACCATTCTTTCAGGCCGCTGTTGGCACGGCCCTGCTTCTGTAGCGCGCGATAGCGATACGCGACGCGATTTTCGCTGCGGCCCGAGTAGATTCTATGCAATAATGCGCAAGCGGTGCAAATCCCTGGTGAGGGTCAGTCGCAATAGAGTACCTACCGTAGGCATTCGCACAGCGATTTGACTGAAGTTACCAGAACCATTGTGATATGATTCATGCGCAGTCAATATACTATTTTTTTTGAAGTTATAATATTTATTAAATTTTATTGTAATTTTATTTAAGAATGATGCTTTTGATGATTGAATTAATTTCATAATTTATTTAAATCTTTTTTAACAGCTAACATAGTTATTCAACCTACAATCGAAATATTTTCATTCATTGGCTCCTAGGCCAGGGACCTCAAAATATTAAAATACTTAACTATAATTAGAAAATGATAACAATTCCATTGCAGTTGTTAGCCACCCCAACAATTCTGTTTTGTATGAATTATCAAACAAAATGAAGTAGTATATTATTCATTTAATTTCTGTTAACATGCAGTAAAGTTACAAATAAAACCATTGATGTGTGTGATGACATTCAGTGATCAACACCATTTTCCGAAAATTCAAAAACGATATCTTAAACGGCTAACGGCCGGTTGCTAATAAATATCCTTTGGACATTCCCACACATCACCATCTAGTCCCAAAGTAAGCTACTCAAAGCTTGTGTTATGGGTGCCATACAATGGATGTAATACTTAAATACTTTTTTGTTTGTAAATACATACATGATATACATAGAAAACACCCGTTACATTATGCGGGGATCGAACCCGCAACCCGCTGCGTAGGCGATTTCTCGACCACGGTTGCTAAGTAATTAATTATTTTTAATTAACTATTTATAATATCAATCACAAATAATAGTATTTCGTTGGTTAAACCTAAACATTAGAGAATTGTTGCCAGGTGGCCATGAACTGCCGGATGCCAGAAAAGGTACGAGTTACCCTATTTTTGTTTATGTTTTGTCGCAAACATAATTTTGTAAATGCGACTTGTAAAGGCAACTGTGGTAGGCAAGGAAAAGAGGTTATCCCGATTTTCCACACTTGTGTGAAAAAATTGAATTCATCCCATAATTTTCGCGGTGTGTTCAAACTCGACGATGTTAATTATTTTACTTTTTTACTTAAAGCCGATTTTACCAACGTCAAATAAGAAAACGCCTAATTTGAAAACGCCACATATTTGGCAGCAGTCATAAAATTAATCTACCCTGAGACAGCTTGGTGTGAAAAAAATTACAAGTTAATGTTCCACTTTTCCAGAATGTTTTTCTTTTATTTGATAAAACGTTTATTTATGTATAGGTAAGTGATTTTGTTAAATCACGGCATGCTTTTCACAATTATAAGTTTTTTTGTTGATTCTGAAGTGACTATAATTCTTACTCATTGCTTTGATCATGGTCACTCTATAGGTATTTTGCGCGGGTGTCAAGATTCAACGGAATCCTATACGGTTTTTAAATTTTATTAGATAAAGACGCATAACTGGTTTCGATTAATAATTAATAGTATACTAACTAGCGCTTATGCGTTAAATTGTAGACTAACAAATGCATCGTAGCAGTAATATCTTACGATTTAAGCATAGAATAGATTAACGTCTATTGTTTTTGGTGTTTTTTTTCTTCATTTTTATGTGTTTGTAATACAAATCATCATATCATAATATAATCATAAATCTTAATGCACATGAAAAGGAAGAACGAAAAAAACACTAAAAATTCTGTAACTCAACTACGAACAATATCGTTGGAGGAGGAAAGTGAAGCAATGTTAAGACAAGTTATATATCAAGGTCAGGCTGGGTACGCACAGTGTCATTAATTGTATTGTATCATTGTATTTTGTAGTAATCGATAAATTTGTAGAGCCTGTAAGTTAAAGTACTAAAAATGAAAATAAGTATTGAATTGATTGCAAACTCAATTATCTTAAATAGTGTTTTTCCATAAAAGTAACTAAACGTCCTGATAAAACATACTGAAAACCGCATCGAAACTCGCGGACAAATACCTACCTAGGACAGCAGAGAATCTCCTTTTTTGAACTCGGTTGAAAACTCAATGAAATAAGTTGTGTGCTTAAACATAATACCGGAATAACCCATCCATTAACCACAATGTGTGATTTTTTAATCAAGTATATTTTTAAGCTTATAAATAGACAATTGATTCCGAGAAGCGAGAAGTGTCCAGCAGACGCTACGAGTGGGCATAGGTCGTACTTGCTAATTCAAGTACCAGGTCTTAAAAGTGCTGCGCAATGCGCGCGGGAGCCCTAACACCATCCTGAATGTCCTCAGTCAGAAGCCAGACTGCCCTCTTCTGCAGCACTGGATGAAAGTACATACAAGTGTGCCTGGTGCTCCAGAGAGTGGCCGATATTTAAATTAAATAATAATAATTATAATAGAACAATGAATAACTTTATTAATTATAATTTAATTTATTTTGTAATTGACATATTTTTAGTATTTGTATTTGATTCGACTAATTTTAATTTTAATTTAATTGCAATTTACTATAATTATTTTCTAAATTTAAAATTATTTTGTGTTTTTATATAATTTTATACTTTATGGACATCGTCTGAAATAAATGGATTTTATTTTATTTATTTATTTTAATTTTAAAAGTACGTCCATAAATCAGCACCAGGGCTCAAAACCAGGTATCAAAGTAAACATACCGGTTCACCGGCCACTACCCCTTTTCGGCCACTTCGCACATTATTTTGAATAATAAACAGTGTATAGGCAGCTTCTTTCCAATTTCACGTCATTCGACTCGGACGACGTTCACGGTTCATAATCCAACGGCTTAACCTGGAAATTTGCAATCTGAGCCCTCACGCGCCATTTCAAAATTTGGTGTCTGGAGGCGTGGCAAATTTAGCCAAAAAAATAGCAGGTGGGTTGATTTTCAAAGGTGAGTTTTTGAGTGTTACGATTGTAAGACATTACAATTATTACATTACTAGCGGTCCCCCGCGACTTCGTCCGCGCGTTTTGAGTTTGCTCCCTCCCCTCCCGTCGCAGCGTCATGTCTTATATCCTAAAGCCTTTCCCGATAAATAAGCTATCCAACACAGAAATATTTTTTCAAATCGGTCCAGCAGTTCCTGAGATAAGCGCGTTCAAACAAACAAACTCTTCAGCTTTATAATATAGCAAGCGCACGTTGTACTTAAGCTGCGAACATTATTTTGGTGCGGAGTTATGTTAAAACTGTGATAACTCCTAAGATATTTATTGAAATCAAATGATATAAAGGGCAACTTGGTTCTAAATGAAATGCTCGTGATGATGAATGTATTTATTTTGATAAGAATAAATACCTGTGTGTATAATACACCTCTAAAAATAATGCATTATTTTTTACAAATTTATTAACATAAAAAAGGTTGTAGTAAGTCAACCATAAAAGATAGACATATACTGTCGCGGACTTTATTATAGAACTTTTAATGCTGAACAATCCTGTCATACATGATTTTTGTGTAACTTAAGCGGTTTCCGCAGCGTATGCAGCGGAAGCTCTCAAAAGGAATATCTTTCTCCCGTTTTCGCAACATTTTTCATTTCTGCTGTGGTCTTATGAGTCGTATCTTTATGTTATATAGCCTAAAGCCTTCCTCGATAAATGGACTATCCAACGTAAAAAAAAAAATTCAAATCGGGCCAGTAGTTTTTGAGTTTAGCGCGTTCAAACAAACAAACAAACAAACAAACAAACAAACTCTTCAGCTTTATAATATTAGTATAGATTACAATTCATTCACCTATGTGAATGAATTGGTTTATGTGTATGAAGCATGTGTTAATTCGATAATAAAGTGCCCAAACTGACCAAAATTTTAATAATATGTAGTATTTTTGGTGGTCGGACAATAAGTTATCGTTTAGTTTAAAAATCTTCTTTCCGACCGGGTGGTCGGGAAACCAGTTTACTTACGTCATTTTTCTTTGCTAATATTGCGGAAACCTTATATTTACAACCAGAGATCCTATTATAATAGTAAACAGCTTTAATTTTGTAAAGACAAAACTGGATTCCAGCCGCCCGTTTACCTGATAGTTCCAAAGATATGACCTTTAAAAATACCAAAAGTGTGACGGCCGATAGCTAGTCTTCACAAAACCTATTTCCGGCCGTTTTTATTAAAAGGCGTGACATTTTTTTTATTACATTGACAGTAAATCAAACAATACCTTCTATAGAATTTTCGAATAATGGAACGGGAACTGCAAGTTTTAGATCCAGATCCACTAGCCACTGTTAGAGTTTTCTTCTGTTTTTTTCTTACTTATTATTTGTTTTACTTTCATTCTATTATGAGCCCTATGTGCTATTGAATAACACTAATTTTCCTACCGTGCATTAGGTGGCCGATAACCAGTGCATTGGTGGACGATAACTGAGTGAAAAGGCCGATAACCGGTATATTTGCTATATTTACAAATAGTTTCTTTTTAATTATGTATCACTGCTACGTCTATTAACGTTAGGTATTATGAAACTAGACTATTGTAGGTCCAAATGTTTTATTTTTTTAAAGTCTTGACGTTCAGCATTATGACAGAAATTAACTCTGAAGTCAACAAGTCGCTTAAACGGCCGATAACCGGTATGTTTACCGTACTTAGATTTTGTTCGTGTAATAGTTTTTTTACGTGTAGATATTTTACTAGATTTTTTCGGTAAATAAACACACGAAAAAAGTTTGATTGTCGCGAGAATCGGCCTCCTGGTTGGGAGGTAAATACCTACCAATTTTGCTGCATATAGAAGACAATGTACAAAACGAAATACCTACTTTAAGGAAATACTTTTCGTTTGAGCCTTTGAGTTTCTTATCGGCGCCCAGGAGCCCTATTTTTGAATCACTCGCTTCGAAATGGCGAGTGATTTTCGTTCGACAACGAGTTTTTTCCTATGGCTTTTTATTCATCTTCGAACGAAAATCACTCGCCATCTTGAAGCGAGTGATTCAAAAATAGAGCTCCTGTACCTCTATTTTTTAATATGGCTTGGATATGGCGTGTGATTTGCGTTCGAAAACGAACAAATAATCAACGAAAATACCGTGAATAAGGACGTGAGTAGGTACTCCCAAATTTAGGTATATTTATTCAAATCCCTTCTGAATGGATTTCAACTGGTTTTCATTCCAAAATTGGAGTATAATCAGTGAATGTCATACGCCATCTTGTCGCGAGTATTTCAAAAATAGGGCCTCTGGTCACTCTGGTTGCCGCGGCGCGCCGCGGCTCTATAGTGCCTACTAAAATAAGTTGAAAGTATTTAATAGAAAATGCATCCATGTTTCGATACGCATAAGGCGCAAAATCGCATTAGCAAGAAAAATACTTGAGTATTTTTCGCAATTTTTGACCTCTTTTTATGAGCGCAAGGTTTAATTTCACTAAAACCCCAGATAATATAATACTACTAGTACTAAAACGGTCTTCTTATTATTTAGTATTTCGGGGAAGCCGGTACCGCTTGCAGCTAGTTAAAATACTTTCATGCTCTTGATAAACTATATTCGTAGTATGTAGGTAATGTAACATTCTTTAGACATTAAGGATTATTGATACGACCGAAATTACATCATGTCAAAGATACGGGATCTTTTACGAGCGCGTATTTTTGATTCTGGCTTAACTGCTGGCAAATAAATTCAAAATGTTACTAGGTACAAACGTATTGATATAAATGAATATATATCTATGTACAAATGCTTAACGCCAGATATGCTTATTAATTATGGCAGTATGGCGCAGAGCTTATCCCATTCCTTGCAGAATCAGAAAGAATCGAAAATCCAGGTAGGTAGGTACCTACTCTTCATTCTTCATCTATCTCTCTTTTACCTAAGATACATAATTCACACATCAAAAAAGATTGCGATCACTTTGAAAAATCTAAATCTTTTTTGTTGGGGTTAATGATTTATTACATATTATTATTACACAGGACTTTTATACAGACAGGGTCTAACAAAACCAATGATCGACCGCCAACGTGCGGTATATATACATCATACAGATTACGCTCACCAAATTTGAGAAAAAAAAATCAGGCTAGTTTCAGAGATCAAAAAAGTAGCACTTTTAAATGTGTAAAAAAACACACCATTTGCACCTGTTTACTATACGACACTGTCAATTGCGCACGCACACCAACAAAGCCAGCCGTCATATGTCGGTTCGCCGCGCCGCGGCAGACGCAAACAAAGGAGCGGTATCCTTTGTGTCTAGGCGGGTGGCGGCGTTCTTCTTTCGCCGTCCACACGCGCGCGTGTGATTTTTATTGCATCCATCAGTCGCAAAATCATTTTGCCACGTAAAGGACGTCGGCTGAATTTGATATTCACTTATTGCAAGTAGTCAAGAACGGCCTAAACAGTAAACAACAACAGTCTTCCTGAAGCGGCTAGACGGGTGGACTTGAGAGGTCTGGCGGGTGTTCCTCTACAGCACGGAGATCTTGGCCTCCGTGTATTCTTCCTTCGGGTTCGGCCGTCGTGGTTCAGGGTGGGCCCGGTGCCCTGGCTGGCGCGGCGCCCCACCTATCACTTCATGCCTTACCTATCTACCTACGTGAAGAACATGACATTGTTTATACCTACCTACGTGAAGGACATGGCATTGTTTATGAAGAGAAGATGACTGTGATTTTGTTAAGTGCGTGATTACGTAGAATTGTACCAGTTTTACGCAGAAGTTATAAAAACATTCTAAATCGTGTAACAAGTGATACGTGATGATATGTATCGAAACCTTAGACATTTAGTGTTATATTACCTACCGTTAATCCTTAACTAAAATTCCCGTAAATAGGTAACTTTTTATGAATTAGCTAAGACGCCATGGAATAATTTTTGTTTTAGAGGGCTTAAATATTTTTTTATTAATAACAACATTATCCACGAGTATTTTACGTTTCAAAATAAATTGTTGCATCAATGTCGATTTTCTTTATGCTTATCTATATCCTTAGCCTGCTTATACCAAAGGAATCATTTGGTTATGTCTCTTTTAAGGTTTAGGTAGGTAGGAGACTTAATTTTTTGCATAATAGAATCAGTTAACTTTTTAGGTAGGTAAACACTACAACGCCTTTGTGTTACAATTTCTTGCCTGGCTGATTATTTATTTTGGTTAGGCAACGTTAATTAACATTATTGATAAGTTTGTGTCTGTTATTATTTTAGTAGAAGGAGTAAAAAGGAAAGACTGCAACTATAAAGTAAGTATGCAAATCTGCCACTAACTCCGTAAACCCCCAGATTATTCATTTAATTTACACAGCTTGTTTGAAAGTTTCTTTCATTCATAAGTGTCTAATGAGTAGGTAGACAAAACTGGTGGCCTACTATGTAAGACGTTGCACGTTATTTCGGCTAAAGCCATCTTGCTTGCTCCCATGTTATCCTGGTACGGGTGACTGAGATGACTAGAGTAGAAAGCATGAACATTTGACTTACAGAGCAGATACCTTTAGTTCGTATGTGTGTATAGGTATATAGGTAGAAGTATAGCAGGTTTCCTTATATAGAAGTGAATTAGTATGTTAGGAAACATAACTTTGAAAAAACTCTATAAAACTAGTTTTGTTAGACTCTGTATTATAAGAAAACAAACAACAAATAGGGTTTCTGCTTCAACGCCCAAGCGGTCGCATGAGACCGCATAACAATGGAATTTCTATTGTGTATCGTTCAAATACGCTTGAGGGATAAATATAATAACATCTTAAAAAAAAAATTAACTTATGCGAGTGATCACATTTTTAATTTATTTGTGTAGGTACCTACCCAAATCTGGATGCAATCGTATCGACAGCCGAAGCTGAAATCTACTGGTCGCACACGAAAATAAATTTAGCGCCATCTATTGATGAAGTTAATACGTTGACTGCAGTGAGTTTATCGCCATCTATTGAGAAAGTAAAAACGTGGACTGTATTGCGAGCAACCGATGTGCTTTTATATCGGCAAGTCCAGTCTACTCCAGTAGCTCCATCTAGTCCGTATTGTAGTCTTCTCCATCGCCCGTTACTATCGCCCGTTTCGGCGGAACCGTTTTCTTGTATGAGATGAGGTATCTGTACTAGTAGTATTATATTATCTGGGCTAAAAGACTCGGCTGCGAGAAAAAACTGGCAGTGTAACATATGCGCAAACAAACATAAACATAAACTAAGCTTATCATCTAGCATACAGGCTTCTCCTATCGCATCTACAAGCAAAAAGCCAATGACAACAACACACGAGTGTAAAAATATCACAGTTGATGATCAAAAACATGAAACTAGCCAGAACTGTGAATATGAAGTAAATGTACCGACAAATAATTCATTTCAATCCTTGTCTGAAGAAGAAACATTTGATCGAACCGAAATTTCACTAATCAGCCGGCTAAATAGTAGCTGCCCTGATGTTAGTCAAATTAACCTAAAGGAAAAAATTGAAGATCTGGAAAAACGAAACAGAGACTTACAGGATAAATTAGAAATAGCAGAAAGCGAAATAGATAATCTACTCCTGAAAAATTCAGAACTTCAGAAAGCACTATCCAAACATGAAAATAAAGCAAAATACCTATCTGATATTATAAGTCACTCTAGTTCGAAAAAAAATGTTACACTAAGGAATAAAAGGAAAAGTCTACAAAGTGCGCAACTAGATTTTTCAGGTGATGAAAAAAACAAGGGTGCAACTTCTGATATAAGCTATGAAAATTCTACACCAGCGCCAACTGGCGAGTTGGAGGAGAACTACCTGCGGAATATGGACAACATAAGCGCAAGTTGTACGGTGAATGATTTGCAAGGAACACAATTGACAGATGTCACTACGGAGAAATCACCATCTATCACGACGCCTACTATTCACATCATCGGTGACCAGCAAGTTAAACGCCTAACAAAACAACTGCTGAAATCTCGTTCAAAAGGCTGGAATAACTGTTATAACATAACTGGAATAGTTAAACCGTATGCATTAAGTTCCCAAATATTAAATAGCTGTTCAAATCTATATGATTCATTGACAACTGATGACATACTGATTTTATCCATAGGCAGTAATGATAAGAACCCCTATTTAATTATGTCTAATTTATGTAATGTACTGTCTAATTTTAAGTGTAAAATATTTATATTAAGTGTTCAAAATAATAATTATTTGAATGTAAGCAAACTTAATTTTGAAATTAATGCATTAATTAGAAATTACACAAACTGTTCGTTCATAAATACTGATATGCTCTTACGTAATTACTCCTCAAGCAACATGTCAATTAAACAACTAATTAGCCTTAAGATAAACACGGAAATAGACTATGAGAAATACAAAACAAATTATCTGACAAACTTAAAACAATTAAAGGGTAAGTTCTCTTCAATTAATGCTTCGGATATTCATAAACATCATGGAAAATATCCCACAATTTACAAAAAAGGAACAATACCATACTATTTTAAAAAAAATAATCCAACCCCAGAATTATTGCAGACAGCTGAAAAACAAAACTTTTTTCGTTCCTAAAGCCTCAAATAACTTTCATATACTACATCAAAATATCCAAGGTCTACTTTCAAAAACAGAGATAATTGAGGTCACTTTGTCTAAGCTTAAATTTTGGCCAGATGTATTATGTTTATCTGAAACCTTTGTAAAAAATGGCGAGGAACAAAACATACATATACTCGACTACGAACTAGCCGCACACTATTCAAGAAACAAAAAAAGGGGTGGTACATGCATTTTGGTCAGAAGAGGTATTATTTACAAAAAAGTGCTCATTTTTGAACATTTGTCAATTAACTTCCATTTTGAGTGTTGCGCTATAACTATTCCCTTGTGCAATTTGATAATTGTTTGTTTATATCGATCCTCCTCGGCTACGAAAAAGCGTCACATTGATCTATTTATCGATAGTTTGGAACGCTTACTTAACTTATACCTACAAAAATATAGTAAGCAAAGAATAATAGTCATTGGTGATATCAATATTAACACACTGAAAGACTATAACCACACTAAGCATTTCACTGATATTTTAACAAATTATAACATGAAGCAACACATAATGGAACCTACAAGAAATACATCTTGCTTGGATCATATTATTAGCAATATTAAAGGCGCCATTGGATCGCTACTTTCTCTGGGGTTATCTGACCATAACACGGCCCAGTTACTGTCCTTTAATGTTAAGTCGGCACCGACCCTACCTAAGACCATATTCACTTCAAAGAAATGTTACTCTCCTGAAAACATAAAAAAATTTCAAAATTACCTTAGTAGTTTAAATTTTCTTAATATACTCAACGAAACCGACGCAAATTTCGCTTTCAATAAGTTTTATGATTGGTTCTGCTTATCGTACAAACTATGCTTTCCTACTATCAAAACAAAAGTCAATACAAAACCACAATTATCATGGATAACGAAGGGTATTAAAATAAGCTGTGCAACAAACAGAAAATTACGCCTTAAATATTACTCTAAAAAGGGCCACGATAATAAAAACAATTACCAGAGATACTCTAAATTGCTAAAAAAGTGTATTTTCAAAGCAAAAAAAAATACAAATACAAAATTTGTACTAAATAGCAAAAATATCTGTAAAGCATCGTGGACGGTTATACAAAATGAATCGCGTGGAACATCGTACACTAATAACTTCATTGACAAAATTAAAATGAATGACAATATAATTATTAATCCTTTAGACATAGCAACAACATTTAATGACTTTTTTATTAATTTGACATATAATATAAATGATAATATTGACATAATGCGGAATAAAATTTTGACAAAATTAAATAATTCAATTTTTCTCACACCTGTTGATAAAGATTATGTACAAAAGATAATTATGACTTTAAATAATACAAATTCTGAAGGTTATGACGAAGTATGCACAAAAGTGATAAAAACATGCAAAGAACAACTAAGCCTAATACTAGCATTTCTGATAAACCTGTCTATGGAAACGGGTACTTTCCCTGACAGACTTAAGCGTTCTATTGTAAAACCTTTATTTAAGAAGAAAGGTGAAATGACGGATCTAAACAATTATCGACCAATCACACTGATACCTGTCTTGTCGAAGGTGTATGAAAAGGTTTTGTATAATAAACTTGTGTCATTTTTCGATAAGTTTAACGTCCTAAATAGCAATCAGTATGGATTCCAAAAAAATAAATCTACATCTTTAGCTACTTTTGACCTGGTAAATAATATACTGCAAAGCATTAATAATGATAATTATGTTACTGTACTTTTCTTTGATATGTCAAAGGCATTTGACTTTGTGTCACATAAGCAGTTCTTATTAAAATTAGAGTGTTGTGGTATTAGAGGTAACGCTTTAAGCTGGATTATGACATATCTACATGACAGACTGCAATCAGTGGAAATAACTCAACTTGACAGAAAAAATAAAATTGTACAATCATACAAATCAGACTATAGAAACAATAAATCTAGAGTTCCACAAGGCAGTATATTAGGTCCCCTACTATTTCTAGTTTACATTAATGATTTTCCAAACTGCATGAAACATAAAAGCATACTTTTTGCAGATGACATATCAGTAATTGTGTCAACGAACAATAAGAAAGGAACACTTGAACACGAA
Organism: Pyrausta purpuralis; assembly: GCA_963924145.1. Lineage (NCBI taxonomy): Eukaryota > Metazoa > Arthropoda > Insecta > Lepidoptera > Crambidae > Pyrausta > Pyrausta purpuralis. The sequence continues at coordinate 17,633,025 of OZ001649.1, forward strand.
AATGAAATAAATAGAACGCTAATGTTAGTTGTTAACTGGCTTAGATCCAATAATTTAATAACAAATATTGACAAAACATGTTACATTAACTTTAACAATACTGTAAATAATTTAAATATCAATTATCAAGGACAAATGATCAAAAATGCAAATAGTACAAGATTTCTAGGTGTGCAAATAGATAGTAAATTAGACTGGAAGCAACATGTAGAAAATGTGTGTAACAGAATTAACCGATTTTCATTTGTCTTATTTAAATTGGCAAAAGCAGCTTCCAGGGAAACAGCTCTCACAGCCTACTACGCATATGTAGAATCAGTACTACGTTATGGCCTGATTATTTGGGGTAACAGCACTGATATGCGGAAGGCATTTATAGCACAAAAAAAAAGTGTGAGGGCAATCTGCGGACTAGCACCAGACGAATCTTGCAAGCCTATTTTTATTATATTACGTATTCTGTCTTTGCCTTGTCTATATATATTTGAGGCTGCGAAATTTGTTAAACAAAACCCCAATTACTTCACACAAGCTAAAGATTTATATGCACGGTGTACCAGAAATTGCAACAGGTTAGTCCTTGATTTTGTTCCCAAAAGTGCACAAATTCAAAAAAACTGTTTTTGCATGTGTGTTGTAATTTATAATAAGATTCCTCAACTTATCAAAGATAAACCCTTCAACCAATTCAAAAGAACACTACACGAATGGCTAGTAGCGCGTGCATTTTATTCACTCCAAGAATTTCTAAATAGCTAGGTAATTAATTATCCAAAACACATGTTTGACTAATAAATTTTTTGACATTTTTGATTTCCTACAGTTGATCATAAATTTATAACTTTAAATAGAATTTAAGTTTTAATGTAACAAATATTTGCATGCTGTTGGCAATGGCTAAATGGGCTGAACATCGATAATAATTGTAAGAACATGATTAAGTGTACCCTATTTAAATGCAAATAAATATTCTATTCTATTCTATTCTATTCTGTTCTATTCTATTCCGATTCTCAGACCTTCTCAATATGCTTACAAAATTTCATGAGAATCGGTCAAGCCGTTTCGGAGGAGTACGGGAACGAACATTGTGACACGAGAATTTTATATATAACTAGTGGACCCAGCAAACTTTGTTTCGCCCCCAGCCCCGTCCCGCCCCAGCCCCGTCCCGCCGAGTCCCGTAATTTTAAAAGTTAAGCATTCGTAGCGAATTTTGTTTCACCCTTAAATTACTAAAATGGCTATTAAAAAATAAGGGTTGATCGTAGAAGGGTGAAAATTGAGGGTTGTATGTTGTATCATAACAAAATAGAAATTAAAAATTTTGTCCAAAAAATAAATAAAAAATTAAGGGGATGAAAAATTGATATTGGCCGATTCTCAAACCTACTAAATACGCATATAAAATTTCATCAAAATCGGTCAAGCCGTTTCGGGGAGTTTGGCAACTAAAACTGTGACACGAGAATTTTATATATTAGATAATTATCTACCTAGCTAGGCGCGATGTGGTGGGCAGCAGGCACCGTAGCGCACCGCACCGCACCGCACCGCACCGCAGCAGCTGTCCAGCGCCTCGCCGTGGCACGGGGTACGGCGCCGCACCTTGGACCCCTGAGGCCTCCTCCTGGACGCCAGCGGGCAGAGCGAGCGGTGCGGGCGATACGGGCGGTGAGGGCGGTGTACGTGGTTGATCACGACGCCGCCCGTACCGCTGTCGTCGAGAACAGCTTCACACAAATCTATGAACTTGATCAAGACGCGAGCGCCGTCGCCCGCTCTGCCCGCTGGCGTCCAGGACGAGGCCACACATGACAGACACACTGCGACTTTTAGCATTGATGCATTCGCGCGTTTTGGAAACGCACTCCAGCATCGCGCCTCACGCAATGAACAGATTAATTTAGCATCGATACAGTCGCGCTTGGCACCGATGCAGAAGCGCGACAGCATCGATGCTAACGCGGTTAGTATCGATGCAGTCGCCAAAATTCAGTACATAAATTGTCAATTTCCAGCTTCTGCATCGCGACTGTATCGATGATAAAAGTAGCGCAGTGTGTAAATATTGACATTTTGCGACTGCATCGCTGCTAAAAGTCGTAGTGTGTAAAGGGTCTTAGAGATGGGCCGCGACCTAACACCAAATGCGCCCAGCGTTCGGTGTTAGGTCGGCAGCACGCCGCAGCCACCCAGGAAAGGTCGCATCAAAACAAATATTTACAATAATTTTGAACAATTTCCTTTTTCCAATGATTTGATCTCGAGTCAAACAAAACACATTTGTAAGATGGACTAGGAATAATGTATTTTCTTTTCAATCTTAGGTATATTGATTGTAGCGTAAGTACGAGTTACGAGTACCGTAAGTACTTATCCACTTAAATGTGGCCCGGCTGTTGAGTAGCTACTTAAATCAAAACATTATCACAGTGAAACGCCCACAACAGACTTCCGTAAATCTTCTTTGTTTAGTTTATCCAATATTTAATAAAAGTTTGTAAGCGTTCAGAAGTTTCCAAGTAATTTCCTTATAAAAGTTTCTTATTTATATAATTTTATATTGCCACTACGTTTATGCATTACTTCAGCTACAATATCTGTAGGAGTTCTAAAACAGCCTGTTTATTATCTAATTTTTATTTGGATGAATTCGATCTGAATTTCAATCATATTCTCAATAAATTTTCAGCATTTAATGCGAATACCGTTGGCAAATAGCACATAATTGAAACAAAACAGGCATTATTAAGCCCTTTACAGGCTTAGGATGAACGTAATACTCGTTTGAAATTAAACACTTCACGCTTACGCAAATTCGCGGTTCCCCTGAATATTCAGGGGTAGAGAGGCGCTTATGCTTATTGTATCGTTAAAGAGATTTATTGATCGACGTCGATAAGTGAACTATTTTGTACGACAAGGCATACTTGTTGATGTTCTTACTTATTATTTCATTGCACCAGCATTTTTAGGGATTGGTAGTTCTAGTACAATGATGTTAAAAATAATAGATCTGTTATTGCTGTTGCTCTCGACCAGGAACAGATTTTTCGTTGTTTTTTGAGCGTATAACGTATCTTTTCTATTTGGAGTCATAATTCTATTATTCATATTAAAGATGTAATACATGGAAACGACATATGGAATTGCAAGAACCCTTTATATATCATCTGTTGTTACTCCAGTGCGTTTCCCAAAAAATATGAGTATAATAATAGCTACTCATTAACAATTCAAGTGTCCGTTCCAATTATCGAATTATCCGTTGTAATAGTTACACAACCCAGACAGAGAATACTAAGTACTAATCCAATTATAATTGTACAATTTGATAATTATCAGACATCACTATATCGGTATTATATACGCGACACCTTGCGACCTCGCATTTGACACACACTTCCTGATTAAATGATTACTTCACACCCTAGTGAACACACGAGAAGCGCGGCAAAATTATGTATCATAGTTTATTTTACCAATGTCAGATAGGACTTATCCGACCGAATAAGTATATAGGGTCTAACAAATTTAACTGCATTCCTTCTATGGGGCAATTCTGACTCTCAAATACAACAACTTTTTGTATCGGACCAACATCGTAATCCCAAAAAAAGATTTCACTTTCCCATACTAGGGTACCGATCAGCTGTTTCTAGTTGTATTTTGTATGGGACGATGTTGGTCCCATACAAAAAGTGGTTGTATATAAGCAACAGAATCGCCACCGAGAAGGAATGCAGTTGATATTGTTAATCCCTGTATAACGACCGATTTTAAAATGTCATTTTGGTAAATGATTTCTATCGAGACGTTTCTAAATTAGGTTTTTTGCATTCATAAAGGTGAAATAAGAAACCAAAAATTGCGCACGGGCGGGACTCGAACCAGCAACTTTCTGGCTTACCGGGCCAAACGCTCTCCTAATTGAGCTACCGTGCCGTCGGTCCGATCGTGCGAAATTTCTGGTCTCATAAGAATACCTACGTCATTACGCGTGACATCTGCGCTACCTACCCCAACTATTTTACAACATATTTAACACGACTTCGACGATGACGGCACGGTAGCTCAATTGAAAGTCCCGCCCATGCGCAATTATTAGTCTCTTATTTCATCTTTATGAATAAAAAATATGACTGAGTGTTAAAACATTCCAAACTATAGGCTTTTTGTATTGTATTTGACGAATATTCCTTATCTAACGTTGATAAAATCGACTCAGGTTGAATAAGTTAACTTATCATGAGTAACGAATACCTCAGTCTTTTTTAGGGTTCCGTAGCCGAATGGCAAAAAACGGAACCCTTATAGTTTCGTCAAGTCTGTCTGTCTGTCTGTCTGTCTGTCCGTCCGTCCGTATGTCACAGCCATTTTATTCTGTAGCTATAAGCATCACACTGTTGAAATTTCGTAGAAATGTGTATCCTGTTAACCGCTTTACGATCTTCAAACAAAAATTAAAAAATGGATAGGTCTTTTAAAATGACATAGATGTTCCTAAAACCATTTTCTTTTAAAATCTAACGTTTCATAGCTAGACGCTTGCAAAGTGGAAAACTGGCCAAGTGCGAGTCGGACTCGCGCACTGAGGGTTCCGTGACAACTTTAACTGAATTAGGGAATCCATTTACTTCTACTTAGTAAAATATCTCAATATTTTATTGACTACAAACATAACTTTGTTTTTCATAGTGTTTGTATGAAGTACAAAGTTATGTTTGCGGTTGTTGAAAATGTGCTATATCTCAAAAACTACTTGTTCGATCCCGTCCGAACTAATTTTTGTTGAAAGTATTTATTAAGATCTACATCATATATTTTTTTCAAAATTTACACTTGCTTGGTTTAGAAATTAGATGGGGGGGGACGCCCATTTTACCACTTTGGAAGCGTCTAGCTATGAAACGTTTGACTTTAAAAGAAAATGGTTTTAGAAACCTCTATGTTATTTTAAAATACCTATCCATAGACACCCCACTCGCATAGGTTTGCCAAAAAAAATTTTTTTTGGTTTTAGTTTCATGTATGAGAGCCCCCCTTAACTGTCATTATTTTTTATTTTTTGTATAAGAATCGGTAAGCGGTTAACAAGATACATCTTCCTAGTAAATTTCAATTGTGTAATGCTTATAGTTACAGAATAAAATGGGTGTGACATACGGACGGACAGACAGACAGACAGACAGACAGACAGACAGACAGACAGACAGACAGACTTGACGAAACTATAAGGGTTCCGTTTTTTGCCATTTGGCTACGGAACCCTAAAAATGGGCGTCCCCCCCATCTAACTTCTAAACTAAGCGAGTGTAAATTTTGAAAAATATATATAATGTAGATCTTAACAAATACTTTTAACGAAAATTGGTTCAGACGGGATCGAACTAGAAGTTTTTGAGATATAGCATATTTTCAACAACCGCAAACATAACTTTGTACTTCATACAAACACTATGAAAAACAAACTTATATTTGCTGTCAACAAAATATTGTGGTATTTACTAAGTGGAAGTAAGCGGATTTCCTAATTCTGTTAAAGTTGGCACGGAACCCTCAGTGCGCGAGTCCGACTCGCACTTGGCCGGTTTTTATAACTCGAGCCTTACAGATTACTAACGACGCGTTTGGTGTCGTTATTAGCGCTCCTGACTACTATGCCGCGTGCCAGTGTAAGGGGAAAATGTTCGTGTGATGAACTCGAGCATTTGTACCTAAGTCATAGATTTTTATATGTACCTATTTAAGTATTCATGGGAGACGCCCCCGTCATAGTCGTTGTCTGGTACCCGTAACACAAGGAAGGCAATTCCTTACTCCGAAACCACTACAATTGGTGTGCAGTGCTACACCAACTCCAGTGTTTTCACATTAATGCCTATGTTTTCTGTGTCATTTCTAATTTCTACTGTTTTCAACTAGCGTTCTGCGCCACCTATTACACTATGCATTCTTTTTTGGGATGACGATGGCAGTAATTGCTCTTCTATTGCCTGGTTTTCGTTTTTGCATTATGGATAAACCCTCAACTGCAGTTGACGTCACTCGGAATTCCAAGATTTCCGTAGTTGAAGTTTATGAATGACAGCTACAGGCCTATTGTATTTATAGTCATTGTATGTGAGCTTTTAAAATTGTACTACATCAAGAGTACGGCATGGCATAAACGATGTCTATTTTATGCGCTTGCTTCGCTCGCTACATAGAGGTATAGACAATAGGAGTCTCTTTCTAATGATGCCGAATCCTTTCCAATCAAAGAGCTTAAAGACGTCTTTCAATGCCGGTGTAAACAGTTTCGGAGATATTATATCTCTCCTGGTCTAACACCTCTTCACAGTGGAATCACCCTCGTATTCTGTTCATGCGAATTAATCTACTTAAACGTAAATCGGTTAAATTATTACAACAAAATATTTACTTTTTTGGAAACCTGGGTGAACCCGAATAAAATTCCCTTAATTAAGATATCGTTATGAGAGAAAGACCGATCAGTTTGAAGATGTTTGACCTTTGACCTTTGATCTCCTCTTCAGGGTCTAGAGAAAGTGTATATTTCATAATCCTGTCCAATTTGGGGGATGATAGGTCGAAATATCCTCTGGGAAGTTTATTAAGTACTGTTAATTTAATATTGTTTATTTCCTCGTACCAGTAAATAGTAGCTGAAATTGGTTTAGCGCTCCCAGGGTAGTAATCCACTGTAGCGAAACCGAGACGCGTGGCAATGGATGTTATTAATTAAGCTTCATTGAGATGATATGCACAAATTTACTTGGTTTTGAATCAGGTAGCTGCTGGTGTAAAGCAGCCCTAATCTTGATACTTGAAAATCTGCCAGCTATATTCATTATTATTTGAACATCACATCAAAATCAGCTGCTGAGCATATGGGCCCATAGTAAGTGTAGCAGAATTAAACGACATAAATGAAAAGTTGTTATCGGACCTTTTATTAAATAAGTACGAATCAACCGTCCATAACTCAAGTCTGTGGTATGGCCAAAGTAATCGCGGCGGAAACACTGTTCAGTCAAGTACCTAAGCAGATGATTTGTCAGCGCTGTCAAACACTAGTAATTGCCGACTTTGAAACCCCTAAAAATACTACGACTAAAATCGGGTACGTAATACGGTCCTGCGGAAAAGGGAAAAAAATAACGAACGTAATAGTATTAAATAAAGTTCTTGGAAACAATCACTAACACAAACTAGAATAAGAGCAATATTGTTTAATATTGTGTAGCAAAATCACAAGGATAAAAGAATTCCAAAACCTTATAGAATAATACAAATATGTAATAATAATAACAAAAAAAATAAATACAATACAACAAAAATATATGCACATGTACAAATTAATATACAAAAAGAAAATAGCAATTATAACAACAACACAAGAAAAAAAAAATAAGTTATCTTAAGTAAAAATAAGAGACGATGTTTAACTTATAAGAGAGTTATAGCATAAACTAACAACCCTAGTAATAAGTATTGTAAAAAGCACTGTAAATTTTTGCGCGGAGCAAAAATAAAAAGTAACCCAACATAACAAAAACCTAAATCAAAAAAGGCTCGGACCAAAGAGTCCTGTCCTGTAGTTTTATTAATGAAAAAAAAAAAAAGTTCTTGCTAAGTTTATGGAGTCTACCAGATGTTCAATTTCATTAGTCTGAGTCTGAGTTGATGTCAAGTTAGGCCCAAAGATCAAGATATCTAAATATTTTAAACTGTAAATAACTTTATCGTGAAGGTGTGTGTGTGAGTGACCTCAGTCTCAAAACTATTTTTTGTAAACTTACAGAAATAGCATTAAAATGATTATGTACTCACAAAATTAAGTTATGTTTTTTTTATCAATCCTGTGTAGAATTATACTAATTTTCAGAGGAAAATCGGACATTAAAATAAATTAATTTATACGCCGTCTTGACGCGAGTGAAGGCTCATAAGGTTTTACGTCTGAATATAAGTATACCTACCTGCTAAATTTATACAGGTTATGGTCTGTAATAGGACCAAAAATTCAAAACATAGGCCCTTAAGGTAGCCAATAATCAATTCTAAATATGTAGTTTTATTTATTATAATGTAATGTAAAAATAAATGTTATTTTCAAACAAAATAAATGGAACCAGCAATGTATTGCAAACAAATGCATCCAGTCATAGATTTTACAATGACATTTACTACAACGAGTTAGCGATTTTGATAAACGTTGACTAAGGATTATAACTTCGGATAACTATATCTCTGAGTTAATAGTACATTATGATACAAGTGTGCTAAGTTGACCATTATATACAAGGCGATATTGTGTGCGCACGAGCAAAAGCGAGTGCGCCATAAGAAAGCCGCGTATATAATTGGTCACGGCACACGTGTTTCATACGACGTTTTTCAACACACTTGCCATTAATCAAAACTTCATCACACCACAGCCGACAATTATTTACGAAAAATGCACTTACTAATCTGTGGAAAAATGGCGCGTTGCTTTTTTTCTTGCCGCGAAACAGATGCGCGCGCAAGGCTAAGGCGCGAACTAGATCGGCCAACAGCCAAGATTAAAAATGTAACAATTCGTATATACAACACAAATTACAGAAAATTTTAAATGAATTTGAGTTATTTTTAGTAATAAAGCTGTATTTACCATTCATTGAAATGAATATATACATACTGTAATTTTACGAATATATATACATTTTGTTCCTAAAATAAAAGTTATAACCCGACTAAATTATATCGCTTTATCTTCGTACTTACTACTTGGTACTAGGGTACAAATGTAAATTGGTTGGCTTTTTCTGTACATTATTGCACTAGTGCCTTTTGTTTATTAACCCGACCAATTTACATTTGTATCCTAGTACCAAGTAGTAAGTAAGAAGAAGAAGCGATATAATTTAGTCGGGTTATAACTTTTATTTTAGCAATAAACAGTATCTATGCGAAAAATCAGTATCTACATATTTATTTCAATAAATGGTAAATCCAGCTTTATTACTAAAAATAACTTAAATTCATTTAAAATTTTCTGTAATTTGTGTATTAAACACGAATTATTAAATTTTTAATCTTGGCTGTTGGCCGATCTAGTTCACGCCTTAGCCATGCGCGCGCATCGGTATCGCAGCAAGAGAAAAAAACAACGCGCCATTTTTTGTAAATAATTGGAGTCTTGTTTTTTCCTCGCAAGTGTGTTGAAAAACGTCGTATGAAACACGTGTGCCTGTGACCATAATATACGCGGCTTTCTTATTATCTTTTCTAAGCCAATCCCTAGGTAAGCTTACTAAAAGCCTCGATCTTCCACTGCCGCATACAACGTTATGCCTAGAATTCTATAACCTCATAATTCTAATTCAGAAGCACACCTGTAATAAACTCATAGGTACTCGTACATCGTTTTACGTGCTACAACAATCTCATAGAGAACACAAGTGAAAAACATGTTTAATAATTTTGTTATAACAAAACTTGAAGACATTATTTTTACATGAACTTAAAGTTATTAAAGCCAGTTGGATAAAAATATGCCACGCAGTCAAAACATTTAGTAAAGCAATATAAATACGAATATCGGACTTAAAAAAATATGTACACAGTTAATAAAGTGCTATTCATAGGCTTCACGCAATCGAATAAGATCTTTTGAAAACGGCATGTTTCTTTCTACAAAACTTTCTCTTAAATCTCCTTCTAGTAGAAAATGCTTTGAATCTTTCGCTATTCGTGAGTGTCTCTACAATCTTCAGCCATTTCTGGTCCAAGTCTTCTGGCAGCTGATCGTTAATTAAGATTATCGGCATCGTTGGTTTGTTTTCAGTTTCCACTTTCATATTTTCCTCTTTTTGTACAGGATTTATTTCTACCCAGTGGTTCTCATTAAGTTCCTCAACAGGGCTCGTTTTGAGCTCTTTTCCTGATATGGCAGCTATTTCAAAACTTTGATCGGGGTCATCTTGAGCCTCATTTTCAGCCGCCGCCATTTCTTCTGCGCGAAGAGCTGCCTCCGCGTCTAACAGCATATGCTGAAACAAGTATTCAATGAAAATAAGTCTGAATTACAAATTAGTTTTACATACATAGTACGGAGATTTATTATAACACATAATTATTTTTGCGATCAAATCAAAGTGAAAAAATGTAGTAATGTTAGCTGTTAGAGCTTAAGTTCAAATTCTGGACACAATGCTTAAGTTTTATGTTGCTGAAAGCTTAATAAAGATAGAAGGTGTGTAAAAAAGTTTATTAGGGGGAAGGGTTTATTCAATACTGAAGTAGTGTTTACAACTTTAAATCTTTTTATGATAATCTAAATTATGTACATGGATTTAAATTGATACTTCTACTTCATATCATGTCGACATTCGATTTTGAACGACTTAAATATAATTTGCTCTTAAAATCACCACCACACACTTCAAGTCAAAGTTTTCCACTATGCATTAACTATTTTCGTTGTTATACAAATATTTCAAGTGCGATAGACAATGTTAGTTCTTAGCACAAGTATTTAGGAGAGTAGAAGTATCTCCAAACTATTTTAATTAGCACCCGAACTTCAAAACTGCTATGCATTAACTAAGCCTCAGTGCAACAAATTGTGATAGATATGAAAAACTCTACCGTAAACCATGCATAAAATATTTTTTTTAAATATGAAAATGCTATAACCTATTTCTATTGTCAAAAAATAAATACTTAAAAGCAGTCTTACACACTATTATAAACGACATACTGACCTTTAGCTGTGTAAGCTGACTTTGAAGATCATTATTTGGTAAACAAGAAGAAGAAAAGTTTAAATGCCAAGAGTACCTAGTAATTCATTATTAAACGCCTTTTAAATTGTGTTACTAACAAAAAGCGCTTTGACAACAAATTCAATATCATTTTATATCGAACCGAAATTCTTTTGTCGTATCCCCTGAAACGTCCAATGTCACTATTGTTGCCAAGCCCATATACCCCTCGAACGTCCGTGGTCACTATTGTTGCCAGGAAGGTTGCCAGGAAATTCAAATATGGCGCCCACCGACCCCACCGTTCGGTTTTCGCTGTTTTTCCGCCCATAGACTGTTTCGAATGATAAATAACGTGCTATTTAACCTAGTATTTATCGAATGAACCCATCGATACTATAACTATTTATCGATAGGTTCATTAGTCAAGTCAAGCCCAAGCCTTAGTCGTCACAAGTTTAAAAATAAAAGTGCCTTAGGCAAGTGCTACTTGAGGAACTCAGCTGAGTGCTTGTTGTTTTGTATATTTTTTCTTATTTATTACGTTTTATTATCAGTATTACATTGATATAGGTATCAAAAGAAATCTAAATAAAAGTGTTAAACGTTGTGATATTCAGTTTAGTGCAGTTTTATTCGTGTTGAGTAAAAGAACATCGTAAAATGGACACTTGCTGTACGGTAAGTTTGCAGTTGATTTCGTTCGATCTTCGCACTTGTTGAATATTTCTGTTTATTAAATACTTTACCAGATTCTGCATTTATTCAGCTTTCTGGCAGTATGTACTTATTACGGGGCGCAATAAACTTATAAGCAGTGGTTAAACTTATTTTGCGCGCCACGCTCTAAAAACGTAAAAAAAAGTTTAAAAAAACGCAGAGGTCACGCCCGCCCGAGGTCGCGGACGCTAAAGCATATACCCGGCCGCGCGGCCTGTATGCACGTTCGGATATCTTAAAGAAAGTTAACACTCCAATTAAGATTAAAAAGTGTTGCCAAATTGGGTCAACTGACCAATATGTTGGTTGAGTTGGTCCCAATTTTGGGTCTCTTTCAATTGTCCCAGTGAATACTCGGAGCTAATATGCATTTCCATACAAAAGGCAAATGGACCCATAACGCAAAAACTCCAATAATCGCCACCTGTGTTCGGAAATTCCATATTCCAGAGCTGGAACAGATTAGCCTGGACCGGGTCCTACTGTTAAAGCAACCATTCGGCTACCTACATGCGACTCTCGCCCCGCTATTCCATAACCGAACGTGCGTACAGGCCGCGCGGCCGAGTATATGCTTTAGCGTCCGCGACCTTGGGCGGGCGTGACCTCTGCGTTTTTTTTACGTTTTTAGAGCGCGGCGCGCAAAAAAAGTTTAACCACTGCTTATAAGTTTATTGCGCCCCGTAATAAGTAAATACTGCCAGAAAGCTGAATTAATGAAGAATCTGGTAAAGTATTTTATAAATAGAAATATTCAACAAGTGCGAAGATCGAACAAAATCAACTGCAAACTTACCGTACAGCAAGTGTCCATTTTACGATGTTTTTTTACTTAACACGAATAAAACTGCACTAAACTGAATATCACAACGTTTAAACCTTTAATTAGCTTTCTTTTGATACATATATAAATGTAATACTGATAATAAAACGTAATAAATAAGAAAAAATATACAAAACAACAAGCACTCAGCTGAGTTCCTCAAGTGGCACTTGCCTTTGGCACTTTTATTTTTAAACTTGTGACGACTAAGGCTTGGGTTACTAGTATCGATGGGTTCATTCGATTAATACTAGGTTAAATAACACGTTATTTATCATTCGAAACAGTCTACGGGCGGAAAAACAGGGTGGGGTCGGTGGCTGCCATATTTGAATTTATTTGACCTTCCTGGCAACAATATTGACCACGGACGTTTGAGGGGTATATGGGCTTGGCAACAATAGTGACATTGGACGTTTCAGGGGATAAACTAAGTACCAGACTTTTAATCGTTCTAAGATACTAACCGATCGATTGCAAAATAATGTCATCGTCGTTTAATAATACACTTTTTTATTGGTTGAGTAATCACTTCTGTTTGATTTATTTTTTAACAAAGTAGTGTGTCTTTTTCGTTTACATTGATTGATATAATAGTCCTCCTAGCTGATTTCGACTACGGTGTGGCCACCAATCACAACTACTAACCGACTGCGCGGGACATATTATAGTGCACAAGTGTGTGCGCAAACACAGGTGCACTCTCTATTCCTTCCACTCTCATAGCCCGATGGGACAGAATTCTGACACGACCGGAGAGAGATCAGGCGCAGGACCAACGGCTTTACTTGCTTTTCCGAGGCACGGGGGTGAAACACCGCCCCAAACTCCGGGCTACCCTAAGAATTTCTGAATAGAAAAACTCTGGTATTTATTTTTTGTCCGACCCGGGGATTGAAACCGGGACCTCTGGCGCAGCCGTCGCTTTCAAGTGCACTTACCGTTGCGCCATGGAGGCAGTTATTGGCGTTGATTGATTGATATAATACGGAGTTGAGTGAATAGAAATAAAATGCAGTGGTATTTGACCACGCTCAAAGATTTTCCAATCGTGTAAGCACTTTCAAGTAATAGAAAATCAGGAGTGAAACGGATACTACAATCGAAAACACGGACATGTCTATCAGAGTAGGTATATATTTGGTGCGAATGGGTGATTCATAACTCAGAAATCTGTGTCCCGGTCACGTCCACCGCCTTGGATAACCATTCGGGATTCAGCGTGCAGCTGGGAAGTGATTCTGAAAACCGCAGAGGACCTGACATTTGCAGCGTGAAATGGATAAAGGATCTGAAAACATATATTTAGGTATTCTCATGATAAGCATCCGAGAGTAACGTCTAAACTTAAACCATTAGAAAAAGAGGTCATGGATATTGATAATTAAATTAATCAATGTTGAAAGTGATGAGACATTTGCGCGTGGCGCAAATTTATTCCGATATTTTACACTAAAAATTCACACTAGTGTGGAAAAATGACATCAGTAGGGATTTGTGGAAATTGATTACTTCAGATTAATAAGTATGTAATAAATACTTATTTGAAATTTTTAGGACTTCTACTTATTATATCTATTTTTTTATTAAAACACAATTAACATGATAAATCGACATGATTTCATTAATTTTAGCGTTAAAAATATTTGTAATTATAGTGTTTTGATAATAGTAAAATCACACACTTCGGAATTTAAATTTTTGTTTACAATAAACATGCCGTTTTTTATTTCACGAACTCACTTAGATATTAAAGTATTATCACGTAAAACATTAACTTGTCCATTTTTGCACACCAAGCCGTGTGGACGTGGATGGACAAAAAGTGAAATTTTTGACACTAATGTGGATTTTTAGTGCAGAAAATCGGAATGAACCAATTGCAGCATTTAACGATCTCAAAATAAAGCACGCACACCTACGATACAAAATGCACGTACTACAAATGTCTTAGGAGTGCGTGCTTGCTTTAAAACGAATGGGATCGTTAAATGTGGCGTCACAATTGTCGTATTCGTAAAACAATTGTGGCGCAGGTATACCGCACCACTAATAGTCGCGGAACGCTATTTGAAATAATCAAACAATAAAGATAGTTGCTTGAACATAGATTGAATTATCTAATCCAAACTTTTAATCATGTCTTGTTTCAAGATAATCCTATCTTCTTCGTATCTAAAGTGTCTGCCTGATTCATCTTATAAGCCTACTAATGAGCTTAAAACCACGCTCTGTGCAAATTCCTACGTAAAGATAAATAATCAAATTACCCAAACTTTTCGAAGTTCACGACTCGAAAACATACATCATAAACAAATGAACGAAAATTAATGGCGTACTTGACTTTGTTCCTTCAAGAACTAGATGCTGTAATTTGATGTAAACAAGAAAATAAACATTTCGCGCAGACGGTAGTTCATATCTTCGTAGCTGCTGACGGATACTGGATACAGTAATAAACTAACCGCTGCTTGATCGGTTCAAAACAAAACTGGTATCGAAACAGTGTTTTGCACGTATCGTTTCCTAAGTTAAATAGGTAACTCACATAGCTTAAAGATGAGATAGCAAGAAGTTTTTATAGGCCGAACGGGCTACCTGTGACAGTTTTTCTTAAGAGCTTAGAATTTTTTTGCGCCTCATCATTCATCGTGTACTTACACATACATTAATGTTGATTAAGCTATGGAATTACAAAGTAGAGTACTTTACCTAATTTGTCAGATAGCAACTGTATAACAAGTTTTAAAAGCGATGGCATCATTACTAATGACACCTACACTTCACCTAGTACAGATCGCACCAATAAAATAAGATACAGAAAACATACTTCCTCTGAAAGAAAAAATCATCATAGTATAACTTTCCATATGAACAGTATTTAGCGATGATTTAATAAGATTAGACAGATTGTAAATCAGTTACTACGCCATAAAATGGTTAGCTTATACCTACCTGTTTCTTTGAAAAAAACAACCACAGAACTAAGACTTCTAAATTGAAGTTTCACTGTGGAAACTTCACAAGTTTCCGTGCAATTCAAACAAAGTGCCTTCCTACACGAATTTAGCAGACGCGGCGGAATTTCGTACTTAAACATTAACAAGGTAATAACATTTTACTGGTTTAAAAATTCCATTATTTAACGTCGTGTTCTTTGAATTGCGTGGTAGCGTTATTGTTTTCTATATTAAATTGAAATAAAGCGCTGCTAATTCTTCTCGTTTTAAATTTTTATTACATTTTCTGATGGATTTTATTAAAATGTAGACTGTTTCTGATGTTTATTTTCGCCGACACATAATCGATAATCCCATGTACTTAGATCAATGAATGTCTCATTATCTTATTTTCGTCATGTGATAAATATGCACTCCACCAATAAAACCTTATTTAATGTGCTTGTACTCATTTTAAACGAGCGATCTCTTCCAGACTAAATTTGGATCATAATCTGAACACGTACTTTTATTCCTGCAAAACAGTATTTTAACGATAGCGTCATATCTTGAATTCGCACTTTACCTTACAGCTGAATTATTAATTTGTAAACGAATCTGTTCTCAAGTTCACTATTTATATCTACATAAAGCGGTAGCAATACTTTCTTAGTTGGTAGTCTAAGTTGGAGTTTGCGCTACAGACGGTAGATCCCTGATTTACTGAGGCGATCAAGTTTTTCAAGTTTTTCTTCTTATAGCATAGATAAAAATGAAAAGGTTCTCCCTTGTTTTGTCGAACAACGTTTGATATAATTTCACTTCACAAACATTTAAAATATCTAATTTCATTTGATATAATTATTCGATTCCTATAATATTTATTTTATCTACTTTTGATTGACATAATTGTTCATGTAATATAATTTCATTTCATCGAATTTTCACTTTGCCTAATATCACATGACATAATGTTTGTTTGGCCTAATGAGTGCTTAATATAATTTTTATTTAACCGAAACTTTATAACTGAACTTAAATAATACAAAAAAATATCGTGCCGCGGCCGCGGCCGCCGAGCGCCAGAATTCCCCTTTGTTGATGTCATCTAGGTTATGTAGGTTAAAATAGTGACAGTTTTTTTTGTAATTTTATCTAGTGTTAATTTGTATGATAAAAATAAAAAAACTGTCACTGTTCTAACCAATATAACCTAGATGACATCAACAAAGGGGAATTCTGGCGCTCGGCGGCCGCTGCCGCGGCACGCTCGCTTCGCTCGCTCGCCTTCGCGCGTTGTCGGATCACTATTCTAACCTAACCTAACCTACACGACACCAACAGAGGGGGGTTCTGGTGCTCGGTGACGCTCCTTTTTTGTGATTAAATGCGAAATATTGAACTGATCATTATACTAAATAAAAGTATGTAAAATGATAATTATACAAAATATTATTAGATAAAACAAAAATTAGATGAAATGATTATTAGGTCGAATGATGATTATGCCTCTTAAATGTTAGCACAAACGTTGTTATATCAAACAAATATTATCTGTTATAAAAATTATGTTAAACAAAATTATGTTAAACAACCATTATGTTAAGAGTGATTAGTAAAAGTGAAATTATATCAAACGTTTTTCGACAAAACAAGGGAGAACCAAATGAAAATGGATATTTGATGAAATGAAAGATAGGAAAGGATAGATGCTGAAAAATCGTGCTCTAAAACGTATGAAAGAAGAAAGTTTTGCTAACATTTTACACAGGAATTCGTAGTGACGTTCCCAGAGCATCCGTAGGACCAAATTATGAGGGAACATATGTGAATATTGATGCTTTTACTGCTGCTGTACTTATGTTTAACATCCTCTTTGCCATAATCAAGCAAATGCAAAGTAATATAATTAAGAGTAGATTTTACCAACGTCAGATAGGACTTACCCGACCGAATAGGTATAAAACGTCCGATTTTAAAATGTCATTTTCTTAAGGGGCTACCCCGATTTTTAACGCGCACACTAGCGCCACTTTAGTAGAAAAATCATAACTCGTTAAATAAAATAACAATCGAAAATCTGATTGATGTGATTGTAGCTCTGGTTATGTGGTTGAGATACAATGTTCAATAAAACAGAGTTATATGCAGTTACAGTTAGAAAAATTGCCAAAAGTGGCCATATTTAGCAGTTTTTCTAACTCTAACTATAGTAAACTACTTTAGAAACAATTTAAACATACTAAATAAACTATAGAACCTGTACTACAATCGTGTCTACCAGATTTATGATTGTTTTTGTATTTGAGGAGTAAAAAATATTTTAAATAGAGTGGCGCTAGTGTGCGCGTCAAAAATTCGGGTAGCTCTTCAAATGATTACTGACAAATAGGTCACGTTTTCAATTTTTTTTGCGTTTTGTATTGTATTCGACAAATATACCTTATTTGACGTGGCTAAAATCGAGTCTTAGTCTATCAATGGAGGTTACAACATAAACATACTCTGAGCGCAATTGCAATGATGACAATAATCCAAGATAGGACAATCCGAGAAATTAATTCTAATGTCAACCCTGTTCATTATGGCAATGGTATGTCTTTAACCGTCAGAAAAACGATGTATTGCGTGGTACATTTACTGGCATTTTGGATAGTGAGTCCGTTTACAAACAAGTTAGCCTATTGAGCTTTTATGTCTTCATCGGTTTTATCGCTGAATTAGACCGACTGAGATAATTTATGTTTTGTGAGATACATTCATCATCTACCGCAAATTTGAAACTAGCAACTTAGATACTCTACAAAATAAACTAATAGGAAACGGTCGGTTCTGACGCCACATTTATCGTTTTCTCTCTCCCAATTTATGCACTTCATATAAGTATTATAAATTAAATGTTCTCCTTTTAGGTGCAAGAAAGATCGTTTGCTACATAAGGATGATATGTAATTATGGCGAAAAAAGTGCCTCAGAAATGTAATCTCAGTTATGCGGTCAGTCGGTGCAGTAACGAATATTCTTGGTAAGCGATTCTGCGATGTAGTAGTGCGCTATAATTTAGTTTGATAATTCAAAAATTGACTTAAACTTGTAAAATAAAGTTTTTAAGAATAGAATTAACTATGCCATGAGTTTGAATTCAAGTGATAACGTTGCCATTAAACAAACTATCAATTAGTCAGCAGTGATTGAATAGGTCACATCAATTTTAAACTTTATACCGATAAACATAGAGTTAAAAGTGAAATATTAAGCGGTTAAACCAACAAGATGACGATTGGAATCTGACCTTGGACGAATAAACCACTGGACGCGCAATGACGGGCCATTTCGCTTGTGCCCCCTTAGCCACGAAGCGGGCTTTTTGGCCTCACTTACAGGTGACGTCTTGTCAGTATGGTGATAGAGCTCAGTGAGAAACATTGTCGGAATAAATGGGTAAATGTGCCATATTTTTGTGTAAAAATTTCTAACACTATCTCTAACATATTATTAGATAAAATTAAATATTACTAAATTACATTATAAGTATTATCTATGATTTGATTAATTTAAGTTTCAGTTTGCAAGTCAGAAAATGAACATTTCATGTATTCGTCTACACTATAAAGTGCATGTTTCAAGAAAAACATCTTTATCAATTGGTCAAATTTGTTTAGAGGAAGTTTTGTAACTTCTATGGGCAATTTATTGTACATATTTTTTTTAAAGCAATGCCTTGTTTACGCGCT
The DNA here is from genome assembly GCA_963924145.1 of Pyrausta purpuralis. Taxonomy (NCBI): domain Eukaryota; kingdom Metazoa; phylum Arthropoda; class Insecta; order Lepidoptera; family Crambidae; genus Pyrausta; species Pyrausta purpuralis. Next base: position 17,651,998 of record OZ001649.1, read on the forward strand.
TTCACGAGTCTTGTTTTTGGTATACATAACCATTGTCTGTTCCGCGTACTATAGTTATGTACGTGCATCTTCATGGGAAATTCCTGTTTTTGCTAATGGATTTCCAGTAGTGACTTGAACAAACAGTTGAATGAACAGTGAAATTACCTGTCATGATTTTGGGATTTCCTGTAGATCCATTAAGGAATATAAAGTGGGTCGTAGGGAGATAAAATGGATCCACACAAAACATCACCGAATATGTAGTATCCATTTAACACCAGTGTGATTTAATGCCAACGCAAAAATCTACTGTATAAAGCATAATACATGCTAATTATCCCATAGGAGGATTTAAATGGTGCTGGGCTGTATGTACGGACAACAGCACGTCAAGGTAAACACTGCGGGATCTTATGCAGTTGTAATAAGGGATAGTTTGCAACAAAAGTGGTTAACCTGATGTGCTGTCGACTGAACTTACGGGCGGTTTCACAATGTCTTAGAAAGTTCTAGTTAGTGGTTCTTGCCACACCGTTCATATAAACGTTCTATGTTTCAGTTTTTCATTCGATGGTTTGTGCATTAAACATGTCCATAATTTTTTTTTGTTTTGGTGATGAAAATTACATAGATTTTTACAAAAGATTCGTTCATTCATTCGTTCCACACATACCGATAAAAAAATATCGACACTTTCATGCACTAAATGTCAAAAATTGACACGACAAGCTCCCCCCGCCCCGCAGAAATTGGCTAATGATGTTTTCATACATTCGCTCTTGCGTTTCATATTCAGTCCAGTTAATTCATCCAAGAATCTGACGCACCTTGCACTGCAGAAAGCTACGAATCCAGATTACTAGAAATTCTATTTTTTAATCGCTTGTGTCAATATGACGAGTGTTTTTCGAGAAAATTGATTAAAAATCAACTAAAATTCACCTAAAATATTTACAAGTGTACATACAAAATTGAAATACCTTTTTAAAATTATTTCTGTGGGCATTTCTTCCAGTTAATCCGAAAAATAAACTTTAAAAAAAAGTAAAAACCGACTTCAAAACCAAAATGCACTAAAAAGTCTTAAATAAACTCTTCACCATTGAAAGGAAAGGAATCCGTTTAAGGCAAACAATTTGTTTTTGGAGTCGGTGCTGTGATAGTTGATGCTTCATGGTCAAAGTGATGGCACCGACTCCAAAAAGAAATTGTTTGCCTTAAACGGATTGCTTTCCTTTCAATGGTGAAGAGTTTATTTAAGACTTTTTAGTGCATTTTGGTTTTGAAGTCGGTTTTTACTTTTTTTAAAGTTTATTTTATTTTTTCATTTTTAGTGATTACATAAAAGGGGGGGGGGGAGTTGCACCTTATGATTCTATTTTTTAAGAAGCTGCAAATTATCTATTATAAGTTCCGTCATTATAATTACTGAACTCCTGAGCGTTAAGGAGTTCCACCATCAGCTCAGCCCCACAAGATGTTAACTAACAGACGTAACAACACGTCAACATTAAGATTCTGGTAAAGAAACACTATACGTGCCTTTAAAATTTGAGGGTTTCCTTCGAATATACCAAGATCCCATCATCAGATCCCAAAATGGAAAAAATGGGACCAACTAGAAGGTACACCCTCTAAGTAGGCGAAAAATTTTTTCGATTCGGTAGACAAACGACTGAGATATGAAGTAACATACATACAAAAAATAATAATAATAAAAAAAACATATAGTCGAATTGATAACCTCCTCCTTTTTTAAGTCGGTTAAAAACTAACAATAATCAAAGAAAATCATACGCCATATTGAGGCGAGTGTTTCAAAAATAGGGACCCAGATTATTTACTGACGAAGGTGGATATTGCACATTGGCTTCCGATAAATTTTATCTGGACTATACTGATAGGTCCGGTCGAGGTATCTCGTGCGTAACCGCTTGTCAACGATAATCGCTTGCACATACGAAATTAAAAACGGCGTCACTTAAACAAACGTAACGTAGCAAGGTGCTAGTACTAGTAATAGTAATAATCTATCCCCATCGACAACAAACTGACCAAGAATTCACGCTCATGCACGATAACGCCCGTCCGAAGATCGCACACAGCGAGAATGGTGACAAGCTGGTTGTAGAAGCACGTATCGCTCTTAGGCTGGCCCACTCTATTGCCTGACCTAAACTCCATAAAACACGGGTGTGAGATACTTCAAAGAAGAGCTTTCAGGAATTTTCCTGCAAACATTCCGACGGAAGAGCAACTTTTTTGCATCTTAGCGGGACCTGGGACAATATAGCGCAGCAAGACTAGGTTGATAACATAATCTGAAGTATGAAAAACCGTTGCAAGACCGTTAGTTTTTTTTTACTGAATACTGATTTTTCACATATCTGTTGAATACAGATTAATTTCCTCATATTTTACTTTTTTTATAAACCATACATTGTTAGTATTACCATTACTTCACTTTTTTTTCTGTATATGAATAAGTTTTTTTTTTACGAAAAAACATATTTATTTTATTCTGGAGTGTAGGCTGATAGATGAGCTTTAACAAAATCTAAACATGTCGTTCTCTTATGATGTTCTTATCATTCCTAGTAAGTGTTGAACCGTGTTCATGTATGTATAAGGTCTATGTTTGTATAGCTAATCCTGAAGCAGATTTAGCATATCAGTATACCTAACACAACAAATACAAGTAGACGATCGGTATCATTCGGTATATTTAGTTTTCCTGAACCCACTGAATCCACCGGTTTAGCCAGATAAACTATTTAGCTATTTCAAGAACTATATGTATTGTATATACAGGGTCTAACACTAGGTGATACAACGATGTAAGTGCCTTATATAATGAAAGAAATAAACATTTAGGTACTTTAAAAGCGTATTATTTACACTTGCATCTCATTAACGAAATAAACATTTAAATTTATCAATGATCACCGTATTCGCTAATATCCCAGTGATTCATCATACAAATTTGAACAAATCTAAATTTGTGTGTTCCCACTTAAAACTACGTAACCGCTATGATTAAGTTGTGTGTGTATCTTTGTTTATCGAAGTATTTTTCGCTAATTAGAGATTTACGAGTGTTATCTGTGCCCGAGAATAAACGCTACTTTAATCTCATTTGGTTTTTTTTTGTGAGGCATAACTATCACGTGAACGTGTTCATCAAATTCCATTGTGTAGATTTAAAAAAAAAACCAAACATACAGTGTAGGCAGCGGGAAGAATTTTGTTTTATACCATGCAGTGATAAAATTTAAGTGATGTAGTTTTAAAAAAAAGTTTTTTTCTGTATATATGCTATCAAACATTACTTCACGCTAAACTTCAAGATCCTATCGGTTGATCCTAACTATAAGGTCGACTGGAACCTGTAGCGACCTGTACACTTTAGGTATTGATTCCCTTGCGAGTAGGGATCCTACAGAACCATAAATAAGAAGAACTCATGCAAACTAATACCGTTACGAGAACCTAAGTCCAGCTCATATCAAGGGATTTCATGAGCACCAAAAGTGGCATTTGACTAACCACATTTCACAAAACAGTCTTTTCATACAATGATTCACTAATCGCGACGCTACCTTGTCCATGCGTGAAATCACTGCCTTTGATCAGTTCCCTAATACTCTCTGTTCCATTGTGTATTTTCGGCACTTTAATTACGACCGTGTGCTGAAGACTCGCGTTTACTTTGATGTTATAATTAAGACTTTGACTGGAGCCGTGAGCTAATTTGCTTAATTCGCATGCACTCATCGGGAATGAGAACACTGTATATTGTCGTGAGGAAAGCAATAAAATGTTCTAGGTCGAATATTCGAGACAGGTTTATTAAATGAGGCTAGAAATTTGAGCCGATACTTACTCCCAGTTATTTACATACTTTCCCTACAGTTGGTTTTATGGCCTGTTGACTAACTGACTTGACTGAAACGGGCTCTATAACGATGGTCAAATAATTGTTTGCTTACAAGTGAAGCAGTAAAGGCATTAAATTAGCGAGTCGAATATTGTCAATAATCATGACATTCCTTGAAACAAAATGATTCATTTTAAAATGAAAATATACTCAAAACTTACAACCAACTTAGGCACTTTATCGTTAAACATTGTGTTCTATTTTCATCAATAGGATGTGAATTATATTCACGAGTTTTGTTTTAAGTCATTGTCCTCCTTTTTGACTAGTTAAAAAAAACGGATTGTAGATTATAGATCTTCTAAACGTGTCTAAAATTTACTAAGAGTATAATATTTACAATAATATCGCAATCACAACAGTTCGTCATATCCGATTGACTTTTCAACGATTTCGACTGGGGACCAGCGGTTGAAGTCTGAAGCAAAATATTTAAATTTCGCGTCGGCATTTTTAATTTTCTATAGTTTTTTATCAAATATTATTTTTACTTACGTAGCGTACCTTTATTTATCTTAAAAATTCAATTTCATTTTCAAGCTTCATTTAAAAATTCTTCTCAAGTAATAAATACATGAAAACACCAATTTTGTCTCAGCGTTGTCTACGCGAAATATCAAAAAAAATGCTTAAGACCACACCCGCTTGTCAGTAGAAATAGTTTATCATTAGCTAGTCTTACTGAGATGCAAACGGCCTACTTTCTTTTAGGAAAAAAATATTCCTGTGCCATAAAACTCGTCTATAGGTCATACGAAAGAGCTAAAATGCAGTAGTGGGTTAAAGAATAAAGAAGCTTACTTTATGCTTATCTCTAGCAGCGGTGAACAGCACCCAGGCGACGTAGATGAACATGATCAGCGCGGGCACCACGAGGCTGGCCACTATGGGGATCCGGCGCACCCACGCGTGGTACAGTGCCAGCAAAAACAGCGAGATGCCGACGAGTATGGCAATATAGCGACCTGTACGGCGGCGCTCCTCCTGTAGAAGAAAATATGAACTATAATAAATGTTACACTACCAATCGTAGTGAAAAAACAGGCGTCAAGGCCCGTATTAACTACTCAGAAATTAAGAACGTAAAATGCAATACGAGTATGTGACTCCAGTAAAGTTTCACATCAAATCTTTGCGCTGGTCGTTCGTAACCGCACAGAACTTGATTCGTTCTTCCTTTTATTAAATTATCTTCTGAGCTTCCACCAGACCATGAAAAACATATTTAGCAAGCATGATACGATAGTACAGATTGAAGTATCCTTAAGTAGTAAGAAATGGAGTGTACTAAGGTTTTAAACAAAAATTTAGTTAGCAGACATTATGAATTTGTAGATAGCTTGCCTTTGATATTGGCATTTAGTTTTATTATATTGTACACCAATTAAATACATAGCTCTGATTCCAAAGTAAGTAGCTTACGCACTTGTGTTATGGAAATCATACACAACGGTGGTACCACAACACCCAGACCCGAGACAATATAGAAAATTATGATTTCTACATTCAGACCCGACCGGAAATCGAACCCGGGACCTTGGAGCGGCGACGACTGGCTTAGCCACTACACCACGCAGGTCGTCTAATTATATCATTCATAAGCTCGAAACTATCGCAATCACATAACAACATCTAATGTTTATGTAATCGAATAAGTAAAGTACACATTGTATTCCCCTTAATAAATTTTATCACCCAGATATTGTATCCACTTATTACCTAAATGCTAGCGTTACCCAATCAATATAAAAGCTTTTATGCTTGTATAAACAGTGAATAGTTTGGTCAGCCCAAACAAACTATCATAATAAGGTGAGGCTTAACTGAGTACTGAATATAATTAATAGTAAAATAATATTTGTACAGTTTGACCAGATGGTCCTTTATTGAGAGTTCAAGGGTATGGAAGTTTTGGGAATTATTTTCCTTCTGTCAGAGCTCATTTTAAGAGAAAATAATATTACGCTTCCAATATTGAGTAACTACCAGCGAAAATTGTACTTTTAACATATCATTCTATTCACAATTAGTATCTATAAAAATGTGTGACGAAAAAAATTGGTAGATTACATGTTTTCACAATGTTACGAAAACATATGAATAGGAAACAAATGAATGAAGTACCTGGCAATAACTTAGGTTGGCACGGTCTTGAGGAAATGGTTAAGGTCCAATTAAATTTGTAAGGGACACTGTAAATAGACGAGAAAGTAGTAAGATATTTAAAACCGGCCAAGTGCGAGTCGGACTTGCACACTAAGTAAGCAGCACACTAAGTTCCGTGCCAACTTTAACTGATTTAGAGATCCAATCCAAAGACATTATTTTACAAAGTTTCAACTGAGTAATAGTTACAGAATAAAGTGTATGTGACGTACGGACGGACAGACAGATAGCCTTGACGAAACTATATGGGTTTCGTTATTTGGCATTTGGCCACGGAACCCTAAAAAATGGGTTAAAACGGTGCCAAAAACACCAAAATAAGGATAAAATGGACCTAATTGCGGCTTACAGAGCCAACTAAATTAGCAGAGTTCTGGAGAGCAACTAATAATGTGAACGTAAAATATTAGCAGAGTCCACCGGTTACTGTTGGTGCCTGTAGTGAAGTGAGATTGCAAATATGTTTAAGGATACAATTTTTATAACTACCACCCCATTAGGTTCACGTGATCGGATACTCGATGCCTTGGATTAGAGTGACAAAAGTTCTCTTTCTATCTATATTACGGCAAAACAAGTAAAAAATGAAATAAAACTTATGCCTAGAGGCAAGTCACCTGGTCATACGCGTCCTCATCTCACGAGTGTGTTGGCCACATTTTATTTGTTGTGTCTAGGCCGAGGAGTTTAAAGTGAATTTGGATTGCAGAGATAGGCTTAACCTCACCAAAGCTCTTCAACTTCTATATGAACGAGCTGATTGTTGAGCTCAGCAGCCGACGAGCAGTGTACAGCGTTCGTCAGGTCATAAATAATATTAGTTATACTGACGATATGGCGCTGTTGGACCTAACAGCTTGCTCTATTAGGAAACTCCTGACAGTGTGCAAGAAATATGCGGCTAAGCACAGCCTATTGTATAATGGTCGCAAAAGTCAATTTATGGTCTTCGGAGTCCGCGGGATGCAAGTGAAATATGAGACCAAAATCTCACTTAATGGAGTTGCCTTGATAAGGATGGCCCAATTTAAAAATCTGGGACACGCTCGGGCCGTGGACCTTAAAGACCAAATGGACATTGAGCTCTGACTGCCAGATGTAATATGCTGGCCTGCAGATTCGCCCAGTGTCGTGTTGAGGACAAGGTCACGCTTTTTAAAGCGTACTGTCAATATTTCTGTAGAGTAGCTATTCGCAGAAGGTTTAGCAGCTGCAATGCAATATAATAAAGAGTTCAGGGTTCTGTTGGGTTTTCCTTGCTATTGTAGCACCAACCGCATTATTCGCACAAACAAGACCGACGACATCTACGCGAGAGGAAAAAGACGAGCTCAGTCTTATTTGTTTCTGTTACAATAATCCTGTCTATTGCATACTAAACACTGGCCCTTAGTTGCCAAAATAAATAAACTTTTACTTTAATGTAGCATGTTTACGACGAGGTGCCTAGGTGATTTGATCTCGAAGGTAATATTATGTACAGAATCAACTTCAGTGTGTAGCCGTATGGAGAACGCATATCGCGTAAATGATTCAATCACTTAGTAAGATCTCGGATGTTTTATCAGCGACGAGTCGGTGAGTATATTTAATTCGATATTAATTGTGATCTTGAAAAAGATCTTTACGCTAAGATAATATTTCGTCACCACGTGGATCAGTCAGAAAGTACATTAGCATAGGTTTTAGATACTAAAAAAGTATTTGTATTCATTTCTTGATTACACTTGTACTTGTTTGTTTTTGTAGATTTTTAACATGAAACTAAGACGATTATTTGCTAACAATGTTACCTATCCTTTAATTACAAACAGGTACATGCAGTCTCTAAAATGTTCCTCTCTTCAAATTCGACGAATACACATGATTGGAGTTTCTTTTTTTTTACTTTTATTCATCATCAGACAGAAGTTGTTAATTGTTTTAATACAAACTCAAACTACTGGGTCTATTAGGCACAGTTATCATGCTTCACTGACTCCATCAATCCGCTCCATTATTTTGATTAAAAGCCTCAACTTAGTTTATCTTTATCTCCTACTCAGCTTTCACGCTAAATCGCTATAACTCCACGAATGAATAAATTTTGTAATTTAACTAGTTGCCAAATAAGATTACTGAAATTTAGTCCCTCTGACTTTGCGTATCTCTAAACTTTAAAGTGCTCATTTCGCAATTAAACTGAGTTCTAAAGTACATATTTACATTAGTCGCTACCCGGTGAAATTGAGTGCTTCATTGGACCAGAAGGACGTTGCTTGTAATTGTTGGTTGAAGCTTAAGATTTTAATGGGGAAGGGAAATTTATCAATAAGGTTCGCACACTACTAACATTTTAATTTCATTATGCCCTAAAGAATACAGCAAATATTGTGATAACAACGAGGCGGTTTGTGTAACCCAATATTAATAAAAGCTTTCTTTAATTAAAAGGCTTCCTACGCCGTATTATTTTTACAACGCCATTGTTGTAGCCGAAGATCAAGCAAATCAAAAATTATATCTATAATCTACAGTTAGACTAAGCCAAGTATAGAATAGACACAGGCGACGATGGAGCAAGCTCAGCCAGAAGAAATCTGTTTACTAACTGAAGAAGCTAGACTGGAGATTGCTTATAGATACTTGACAGTTTTTTTTTTATAATTATCAAGTCATATAAGTATTATAGGTACTTTTAATTGACTGCATTAGATCGCTCGCTTGGTAAATAAATACAAGAAGCATGTGCTTTAATACAACGTGTCAATTATACTCTCGATCAAACTTTCAGGAAGTGCTTTACTCACGGTTTTGAACATCTTTTACTATGGGATCAATTTCGAAATCGAGTAAAAAAAATCAGCTGTTCCATACAAAAACTCATTTCATCTCGGAGAAAATGTATGGAACAGCTGTTTTTTTCTTATAGCTTTCATTCACACTTTCATAGCAAAAGTTGTACAAGACCATCATTAGAGCACTCCCTAAAAGTTTGATTAAGTGTAAAATGTACACATTGTATAGTAGGTATATAAGTATAGATTAGAATAGATGACGTAAATACCAATATGTTTCTGAGATGTCATTAGTGCGTTATTGGTTCGGCATCCCGTGGGGGCGCTGCTATCTGCCGTCAATCATGGACCCTGATTCAATCATCGTGCTAACCGATAGATATTTCGGGCTCGTAAGCCACTGTAAAACCGAGGTCCTGAACGTTTTCGAAGGTATTTATAAATACTTACCATGATTGATATCATGACCACATTTTCCTTTTTTGCATTACCTATTGCAAATTGTCACAAAACGCTATTAGTATAAAACTGACCTCATAAGCCAAAAAGCGGTATGTCAAAAAAGTGACATTCGAGATAATTATTTTTTGAATTTTGCATCAAATTAGAAAATAGTTTTAAAAAATAATTGAACATTGTATTAGATACTACACCCATATTTTCATTAATGTTTAAAAACATTTAAAAAAAGTGTTTTTTATCCAAATTTTGATATACCGCTTATGAGCTTCAAATTTGTTGTTTTTTTAGCTTAAGAGGATAGAAAAGAACGGGCGAAAGGACACCTAAGCGGCTGATGTTATCTTTCATTTGGACTAACAAATCTAACGCTACGAAACCTACATTTACTTAAAACTAACTGTAAGTAATGCAGTTTGGGACCTAAATGACCTGGGAGCTTATTCCAAAAACTTGGTAACTTAGAACCATAATAAAGTATCTATTATCCGTCAAATTTTAAAATAATGTAATATTGATGGCTTTTAATAATAGAAGTATTACTTTTCTTATTGGTCGGGTAAATTTGTTCTTGACCCACAGCTATCTTTGTTTATAAAAAGTGTTCGTTTGTTGTAACTAGGAGAATTTCAATGTTTTGTGCGTGAGTTACAGACAGAGCCTTGAAACTTGAAGAGAACTTGAAAAAAAAAAGCTACACGTTTGAGGACAATTTGTTACGAAGCCAGTTTATTATTTATTATTTAAGTAAGGCAACCTATTATTATGTATGTATTACCTATGTATTATGTAACCTAAATTATTTAAGTAATGCAAGAGCTGATTGTTGGTCTGTAAATAAAAAGTAGAAATAATAATATATTAGTTTTAAGTTTATGGCACAACCAACCAAAGTTTGTACAAAAATTGGAATCCATTCTGTGGTAGTCATACCTTAAGACTGTGCAGAAACAAAAATAATTACCTTTCAATAGAAAACGGCTTTCAATGGTTTCAAGGGAAAACGTACCGCTAGGTGTTACACATTTTCCCAACTTAAACAATCGGCAGTCAGAAAAACTCCGGTTAAACATTAATTAATTTTACACATGGACATAAGACCTTTTTTTGGATAATTGACAATGTCACAAATATTTTTAATACTTTTTTAATACCTACTAATAATGTTTTTTCGTTGACATGACATAGTTTCCACATTACATATTTATAGCAATTTTTGTTTTTTTTTTCATTCCAATATTACAATCCACAAACGTCACATAAGAATTATTTAACTGAATAAGTATAAAACGACCGATTTAATAACGACATTTTCTTAAATGACTTCTGATAAATAGGTGACGTTTTCAAATTAGGCGTATTGTATTTTATTCGAAGAATCTTCCTTATCTGACGTTGAAAAAACAAGCCTTAAAGTGAAATACGAAACAGTTTTACCTTAATTGAACTTTCCGTCTTTTTTATTTTTGCAATCCGGTGGGTTCCATGAATTTCATTGTTCAGCTTCAGGTTCATTGTTTTTGTTACCGTAAAACTTTTTATAACATTCGATATTTCCAGTCAGTTTGATACAGATTGCGTTGACTACCTCGCGATAAAAAAGGTTAAGTTTTAAACAGTTTTTAACCACGGACCACCCCCACTTACAAAACTTTTAAGACAGAACACTGGCCGCAAAGAAGCGATAAAAAAAGAAAACAGTCAAAGCGAGTTCTCCCGCCAGAATCGCGCGCCGACTGCAAGAGAATACTACTCGTACTTGTTACTGCATAATGAATTCTGTTTACGCCATTAAAAGCTCGTATACCCTAAGCAGACTGGAACCATCGAACTGAACAATGATGCCATCATTCTTTCATCGCATTAACTTCGGCAAGAAGTATCCCAGGCAACGTTTTTACGGCTGCTCGACGCTAACCAGCACACTATTATAAACGAATTAGCAAAAAACGGAGATTCGCGAGATTAATATCGGTTTACTCGTAAAATCGAATGTTTTTGTTAAAATACACATGGCCAAGGTGTCTAGGTAGGAAGAGCATGTACCTACTTTCTGTGTGAGTCAGCGCCTTGTTAGTTACAGTAGATGAATACGGCGTAAAAGCTTTAGTTAGCTGTAGAGTAAATATTTATATTGTTACTCGTACTTATGTACAAAAGAACTCGTGTTTTGATATAAGCTATAGGTAAAATTAACTTTTTTTTATTCATGAGTGATTTATATGTACTTATTAATTATTATCATCATTAAAGTTCGTTATACTAATCAGTTTTACTCTGGTGTTTAGTTCGCTTTCGAACGAAAATCACACGCCGTATCAAAATTAGTGGTTTAAAGAAAGAGCTCCAGTAGTTCACATATCAAGTACTCGCATACAACAAACTCTAAAACGTGAAACGCGCGTTATAATCGAAAGGATATACCTACCCATGAATAAAGACGAATCGAGAAAGCTCATTTCAGAAACTTTTTCCGTGTTCTGTGTAAAGAGTAGGTTTAGAAACTAATTTGAAAAAATAACTAAATTTATGCGCCTTCTGATATTCTGAATCAATTGCCTCAACATGGCGTGTTATTTTCGTTGATTTATGTTTGATTTTAGAAAGAAAATCAGATAACACAATCGATTTTGGCTCGCTTTTGTAAGCCGTGGCAATAATTTGTGTGATTTTCGTTGATTTGTGATTGCTTTTCGAACGAAAATCAAATATTAACGCGAGTGATTCAAAAATAGAGCTCCTGAACACAGACTCACGTTACAACTGCTTTCTGACCTGCCCCTGTTTTATCTTAGAATTGGTTTAAAAATATACATTACAAATATTATTCCAAGCCTGATTGTTTTCATTGTGCCTCATAGTTTCTTTATCGTGCTGTGCGCCAGTCCACTACTCGTGATCACTGAACATGGGTAAAGGTTCCTTCTTCAACTATTCCGTGAAGCCGACCTACTGAATATACTTTATAGCCGAAATATACCCGCTAATACCAGTAAAATTGCCTTAAGCTACGTGCTTACAATAAAGTAACGAGTATGTTCAGAATTGTAACCCTTTCAAATTCAAATTAAATGAATGGAAGTCATGTTTGCTAAAGGATAAAAGGATTTGCAAACTCATTGTTATAAAACGAGAGGCAGTGAGAATATCGCGTTGGTAGTACATTCATGAACAAATCGTAATATATTTTCTTTTCATACCTGTTTAATGGTTTGCTGCAGCAGTTACATACTAAGGCTACGAAGCCTGTAGCTAGCGCACTTGCATGTCAGCTACTTGTACGTGCTGTCTACTTGTATGCGTAGAGAGACGCTTACTGGCATGCAATGTAAAGGACGCGGGGAGCTCGAGGGTTACCAAAACTGGCGCGTGTGAATATCAATAGTATGAATAGGACAATTGCAAGGACGCAAATTGCTAAACTAGCACAGCTACTGTTCCATTTACAGGCATGTGTATCGCAGGCATGTGTTTGGCAGCCTTTATAGAGTGGTAAAAACATGTGCAAATTAAAAAAAAAACGCTTTCAAGAAGACGGTGAAAGGGCTGTTTTACTAGTCAGACATGGTGTATCATCGTCTTCGGCCGCATCGACACTTACAATCAAATGAGATCGTGGCCAAGAGTCAGTTACTACATTAGAAAATATACTGGCTGACTTAGGCCCAGTTGCGAGACCGATGGTTAACTCAATGAATGGTTAAATGTCGTTACCGGCGGTTCAATAGTTACGATTGTGCGCGTTTTATTAAAAGAATACCTTAAGCCATCATTTAAATAGCCGTTCTGACATTTTATTAACATTTGACGACCCGTTTGGTGTAGTGGTCGAGAAATAGCCTACTACGCAGCGGGTTGCGGGTTCGATACCCGCACAATACAAACATTGGTGTGCATGAACATGTCTGTTTGTATTGGTCTGGGTGTTTTCTATGTATATCATGTATGTATTTACAAACAAAAAGTATTATACCGTTGTCTGGCACCCATAACACAAGCTTTGAGTAGCTTACTTTGGGATTAGATGGCGATGTGTGGGAATGTCCAAAGGATATTTATTATTAAATAAGATATTTTCTCATCGAAACACGCATGCAGGTACTACTGAAACTAGTTTTTACTTTTAATAAGTAATTTGAAAGTTGTATTAGCAAAGATCAATTGGTCGGGTTAATAAACTAAAGGTACTAGTGCAATAATATACTAAAAAAGCACGCGTGTTTAATTATTATGATTATGAGCCAAAAATCGGTGGAATAATAATGTCGTTTTGAGCAAGTGTGTTGAAAAAGTTATATTTTATACTCTAAAATTTAGAGTGCACAGAAAGCTTATATTTTCTAGGTGGGAAAAAAGCAATGATTGTCTGAAAGGTTTGAACGCCAAACCAACACGCAAAACAATAACTCCTAAATTCGTGACGATGGGAAACCTATTTCATCGCAACACAATTAAAATATACGCAACAAAATTAACATCACGTATTCGTAATGAAATTCTCGAGGCGCCCATTAAAGTCAATGACGTGAAGCCCGGGGCCCGTTAAAGACGAGCTGTTTCAAAGTTTTCCATTGTTGATGTCGTCTTGTTCGTTTACTGCCACAAATAAGCGGCTGAATACGACCCCCGTGGTGTAGTGGCTAAGCACGCTGGGTTTCAAGGCGGCACCGCTCCGAGGTTTCGGCTTCGATTCCCGGTCGGGTCAATGTAGAAATAAAATTTTTCTATATTGTTTCGGGTCTGGGTGTCGGGGTACCACCGTTGTCTCTCATTTCCATAACACAAGTAATGCTCCTTACTATGTGCTACTTAATAATGTTATATACTTTATTTCAATATATGTACATATAATAATCAGATTCGAAAAAAATAAAATAAAATGTTAAGATAGCGCGGTTTCGCCGAGGAACAACTGAGAATTAACTTTTCAGTCTGAAAGCGAGCTACATAGAGATTCCTACCTGAGGTAAAACAAACTTGCTGGCAATTTAACAGAAGTTTGTTACATAATACTTTGTTGAGTACAAAAGCTGTCATCTAAAAGACAGAAGTAGGTATGTAGATTTTCCGCTGAGTATGTAGTTGGCGGGGTGTGTGTGTGTGCTTCTGATTTTATGTTTGTATGGATGGAGAGAGCTTACCGAATGATTCACATTTGCGGTGACAACTGATTTAAAGTCTAAGTTATACTAACCAACTATACTTGTTTTACCCAAGTTTTGCTTACCCTACATATGTTATGATTCTAAATTATAGACGTGAAAAGTAGCAAAACCCTAGTGACCTTTTTAAAATCCTAGTCTACTTCATTTTCATCGGATCATGTCATCACAATATTTCACGCTGACGCTTGCTAGATTAAAAGCTTTTCAGGCATGACAAATATCATCTAAACAGATTTACAGAATGAAGGTTACATACCTACATGTCCTAATGTACATATGTAGGTGTAACGAATTCAGTAGAACTGGGTATTTAAATATTTCGCTTTCCAAAGCTTTGGCGCACGCCACTTTATGAATCGTTAATTTAACACACTGTAGCAAATTGGGCCATGCCATTTAAATAATATTCACAACGTATTTCAAACAAGCGTTTAGGCATGCATACGGATAATAGCGAATAAAACCATAATGATATAAAAACTTAGCTTTTCTTCAAGCTTCGATTTCTCCTCGAACGTTAAAAAATAATCGAATATTTTAATTACTTACGGATAATAGTTAAATGTCTTATAAATAATTTCAAAAATTAAACCACCTTCAATAAACAGAATCAAAATTTTATTTTTAATTTTAATTTTTATTAAGCTTCTCTACACTGATACTCTTCTGTACACACAACATACGCCGACTCAAAAATAATAATAAAAAAGAAATGCATCTTTTGAAGCTTTGTAGTCAGTTTTTTGAAGGCGGTTTTTTAGGGTTCCCTAGCCGAATGGCAAAAAACGGAACCCTTATAGTTTCGTCAAGTCTGTCTGTCCGTCCGTATGTCACAGCAACTTTATTCCGTAACTAAAATCATCACACTGTTGAAATTTGGTAAGAAGATGTATCCTATTAATTGCTTTACGATTCTCATACAAAAAAATAAAAGTAACGATATTTAAGGGGTCTAAGGGGTGTAAGTATCCCATATATGAAACTAAAACCGAAATTTTTTTTTAGTCAAACCTATGCGTGTGGGGTATATAGTATAGTATATGATAGCTCTTTTAAAATGACAAAGAGGTTCCAAAAACTATTTTCTTTTAAAGTTTAACGTTTCATAGCTAGGAGCTTCCAAAGTGGTAAAATGGGCGTCCCCCTATCTAACTTCTTAACTAAGCGAGTGTAAATTTTGAAAAAAATATATAATGTAAATCTTAACAAATACTTTTAATGACAATTGTTTTGGACTGGATCGGACAAGAAGTTTTTGAGATATAGCACATTTTCCACAACCGCAAACATAGCTTTGTTCTACATACAAACACTATGGAATACAAAGTTATATTTGCTTTCAACAATATATTGTGGCATTTTCTAAGTGGAAGTAAGTAGATACCCTAATTTAGTTAAGGTTGGCACGGAACCCTCAGTGCGCGAGTCCGACTCGCACTTGGCCGGGGTTTTTTTTGTCATGAAAAAAAAAACAGGATTATAAATTATTACCAGACTACTGGACCGATTTTGATGAAACTTACACTGTACCTTAAGTTGAACTATACCTGATTGAACTAAAAGAGAATCATCTTATTATGACTTCTCGTTTTCTAGAAATCTTGAGTCATAAATACATACATACATACATAGAAACATACATACATGTGTGAGGAACCTTAATAGACCAACATTGAAAATTTATATCAAATTCGGATAATTTCTTTTTCTCCTTTCTTTTGAATTCTGTAAACAATGCAATCGCACTTACTGCCAAGTTATGTAATTACAAGTTAATTACCTGGATCAGCGACGCATAAATTCTTTTTTTTTAACAAAACACAACAGCTTACTGAATGAGCTGTAAGTTCAGTTTAAAATCCTGAAGTTGCATTTCCCCAGAAACAAAAACGTCTATCTGGCGGAATCTGGCAAAACGAAGCATTGCTTATTGGCTTGGCCGGCGGCCGAAAAGCCTGGTACCGACTAAAATCTATGGGGCAGCCTCTTGGCAAGCGTGCACCATAACATACATGGTGTGCAGGTTTAAGATATTTATTCTCATAAAGAATTACAGGAATTCGCTTACAATGAGAACATTAAATTTCATTTAAACAATATTTCAAAGAGCTAAAAAAGTGAGGGTACATAAAAAATAGTCAACTGGCGATAGGCGTAGATGGCACACACTGTAAGCAAAGATGCGATCACGGATATAGATTCTAACTACGCTCGCGGTATACTAGAAGTGTCTTAAATTGTAGTTTGTTAAGTGATTTTAATTTATATCGATTGTAGTTCTTGTGTTAGACTTTATTTATTTATTCATTGGATATTTATTATTTATTTATTTATCGAAATGTTTCACGTATTTAATTTTCTTTAAAGAGAAAAAAAAAAGAGAAATGATAATTTGTTTCTGTTTCCTCTTGCTTGATAGGTTATCTTTCTGTATATTTCTAGTGAAATATAATTTATTTGTTTTTATCTCATTCGTACCTAATTGTTTTTAATTTGTTGTGTAAAAAGTTTTTAATTAATTAGTTATTTTATTACGTTTGTATCATTTAATAATATCTAGAATTATGTGGACTTAGTATATAATTTTGATCAGTTTGGCTTATAAAATGCAGGTATTATTCTATTTTATTTGTTTTCATTTGTTTGACATGTAGCTTTACCAATGATGTATTATTATTATTATTTTATGAAGGATTTTCAGTTATTTTTTTTTATGTGGAACTTTAGTAATCGTTTAAAATTTATAATTGATTGGGTTTCCTTTAAGTCTTTTGGAAGTTTGTTGTATATTTTCACCCCTTCAAACATAATATTTTTTTTACCGTATGCTTTAGTTCTAGGGGCGCGTAATATAAGGTCATTGGCGTTTCTAAGTTTCATTTTTTGAACTTGTTTCTTTTTAGTGAAGATTATTTGACTGTGAATATCCCGTGTTAAGATTTTCCGAATAAGTATACATGTAAAGTAAACGTACGTTTGATTTATGTTTAAAAGTTTAGTGTTTTCGTATATCTTCTTAGTTGGTGTTAGATAATTATAGTTAAACAGAAGTTTAACAATTTTATTTTGAGCTCGCTGTAACGGTGTGCACGCCCTTATTTATTGCGTATTCCTACTGAAACAAATTGAAAGCGGTTTCTTGCTGTTTTATTTCAAAGTTTTAAGACCGTAAATGTTATTTATTTTCTTTGTTTCACAAGAAAAGGTAGTCTTTACACTGTGTTGCTTCCTGTTCGTATCATAATGTTAGTGTGAGCAGTAAAAAGATATTTTGAACTTAACTACGATCGTGAAATTTTCTATGTGTAGGCTACGTTGCCGTTGTACTTTTACTTCTGTGGTTACTTTTTCTTCTTATATGAAAGTTCTTGTCTTGAAACAATGTAATATGGCAGTACGTCTAACTTACGAGCCTAATTGGCAATTTCTGAGTATCAAAGTAACTTAATACCGTACACATAACACAACACAATTTACATACATAACTCCACAAGATCGTGCTCCATATCAATTGTGTTAGGAAAGTTTTGTTTTCATAAATCACAGAGATGATATTATATTGGTTCAGATGCAAAATATTACTTGGCATGTAAATAACCAAGCAGCTTGTAAAATAGCGCTTGTTTTGCTACATCATCATCATCAGCTGAATGATGTCCACTGCTGAACATAGGCATCCCCACGATTGTTTCACAGCGACCGGTTATGAGCGGTCTGAATCCAGTGTGATCCTACGATCACACATCACAGCGTCGTAATTTGCGTTCCGTTACGACAATTATTATCTTTAAAAAAATGCAATAATTTTCCGTTCTTTGTTTTTTTAGTTTCTGTTCTATAATTGCAGATGGTAATGTTGCAGCATAATGCACGTGAGTGCATCCAAAGTCACAAAATTCCTACTACTCTAGTACCTATTCTGTTTTTTTTTAAATAATATTGGACACCAATCACATACATATACATTGCTCTGAAACCCAAATTCAGTAGTTATATAGCATTTGTGTAAAGGAAATCAGAAACAACGGTGGTACCACAAACCCAGATCTAAGACAATATAGAAAGTTAGGATTTCTACATTACACCACGGAAGTCGTCAAATTTACGCGGCAGAAGCTGCTACAGTTGCCACGTTACTTTTGAAAAGTTGAATGGCAAGATATATTCTGATGGACTTACCGTTCTCCATAACGTTCCACTGAGTAAGGTTGGCGTAAAAAATAACGCTCAACAAGTAAAAACCAATCCTTTGTACCAAGAAGGCGGTGCACACAACATCTATGGTGCGAGGAATCTAATCTTATTTACTCAGCCTTGAAACTCTAAGGTTTATTTTGTTCCGTTTACCCGACGATTGGTTTTCTCATCAATTTCACATTTAAGACCCTTTACACACTGCGATTTTTAGCAGCGATGCAGTCGCAAAATGTCAAACTTTACACACTGCACTACTTCAAGCATCGATACAGTCGCGATGCTAACGCGCGTTAGTAACGATGCTAAATTAAATCTGTTCATTGCGCGAGTCGTCATCGTCTCATCGATGCTAAAAGTCGCAGTGTGTAAGGGCTCTTAGACCCTTTTGGAATTTGGCGACTGCATTGATACTAACGCGAGTTAGCATCAATGCAGTCGCGTTTCTGCATCGATACTAACGCGCGACTGTATTGCGTGAGTGGCGATGCTGAAGCCAGTTTTCAAAACGCGCGACTGCATCGATGCTTAAAGTCGCAGTGTGTAAGGGGTCTGAGGCGATGTTGGTCGGGTTGGAAAAAGTCAACCTTCATCGTAAATAAAGTTCAATTTTTGGATTCTTGTTTTTTTTTCAATATAGTATCATCATCATCATTATCAGCTAAAGAACGTCCACTGCTGCACATAGCCCTCCCCCAAGGCTCTCCACAGCGAACGATCACTATAGTATAGTACCTTTAAAGTACAGACTTTAATATGTAGGTACTTTCTTCAAACAAACACCTCCTTTCTGGCACTGGATGGATAGGCTAAAACACGTGGTGGAAACCTTGTATTTATTTATTTATTATACCTAGTTAAGATCACGGTATGTGCTTGTACTGTATTACTATGAATTTTATCAATTTATCGTGGAACGATCCAAAATGCTTTGATAAAGAAAACCATAAAATTTCAATCTTATTAGTTATTACTAGAGTGTTATTAATAACGACGTATTTTGTACAGAAAACGAAGATCGTCATACCGTGTAAAAAGTCTCTATAACAAGTGATACGGGTTTACTTAAGCTGAAATTGATTGAGATGGGACTGCCAGTTAATATTAATGCTTTAAATGCTCGTTTAGCCTTATTTACATGTATTCCTATCTAGGGACTGCAATACAAAGATAAGTCTGGATTTATTACAGTTTCAGTTTGTGCGCATGTCCGATAAGCTTGCTAGAGTTTGGTTGACTACTCGGGTAAATAACATTAAATATGAGATTATAGTATTATCATTTGAAAGTATTTTGATTAATACTAACCTTCATAAACCCAGCTTAGCTTGGGATCTTTCTCGTAACTTACTTACTTAAGCAATGTATCAATCTCTAGGGTAAAAGTTTCTCATAAATATGCTAATTTGATAAAAAATATAGTAATTGTTTTGAAAACCACATGGTGTATTCACACCGCCCGGCGGCATACGTCAATTAACTGTAAGATACTATGGGAAATGCCGCTGCGGCATCAGTGGCATCCGATGCGACATGGCCACCGGCATGAAAGTAAAAAAAATCATAATAGTACGTTATGATACACGTGTGCTAAGTTGACCATTATATACAAGGCGATATTATGTGCGCACGAGCGAAAGCGAGTGCACCATAAGAAAGCCGCGGATATTATGGTCACAGGCACACGTGTTTCATACGACGTTTTTCAACACACTTGTCATTAATCCAAACTTCGTCACACCACAGCCGCCAACTATTTACGAAAAATGGCGCGTTGTTTTTTTCTTGCCGCGAAACTGATGCGCGCGCAAGGTTAAGGCGCGAACTAGATTGGCCACAGCCAAGATTAAAAATGTAATAATTCGTTATTTATAAACACAAATTACATTTTTTTAAAAATGAATTTGAGTTATTTTTAGTAATAAAGCTGGATTTACCATAAATACTGTTTGTTGTGTAAATTATAACCCGAATAAATTATATCGCTTCATCTTCTTACTTACTACTTGGTACTAGGGTACAAATGTAAATTGGTCGGGTTAATAAACAAAAGGCACTAGTGCAATATTATACAAAAAAGCACGCGTGTTTAATATCTATGATTATGTGCCAAAAATCGGTGGAATAAAAACGTCATTTTGAGCAAGTGTGTTGAAATAGTAGTTAATGAAACTGGTACATAAGAGATAAGAGGTATTATACACGAGTGTGAGTTTAAAAAACGAGCGAAGCGAGTTTTTTAAAAGTATCACACGAGTGTATAATACCTAGTTATGTGCAGTTTCATACACTACTTTATCTACTCTCATTGAACACGAACATATCAAATAAAAGATAAAGATTTCCATGCTAAAAAGTCTTGATAACATTTATCGTATAATTTTCTTGACTTTACTGGTAGTAGATTAGGTAAGACAGACTGCTGTCGCAGTCTCTAAGATGTCGGGCGGCGTCAAATTTACTGCACTTTCACTATCAGACATTTTAATAAACACTAATAATTATCTACCGAAACACAAACGTACTATGACGCCAAAATTCCCGTTTTCACCGCGCATGCGCCAAAGCGCGCGCAGCCACAGATAAAAAATTAAATAGATGTATCTATGATCTTGATCTGTAATCTGTATCGTAATGAAAAAAAAATATTATAACATTATTTTGTTAGAGAAATAGTGTCATAATTATTTTTTTTAATTTCATTTCGATATACTATTTATAAAGTACGTCTATATAAACTCGTTTTGAGTTTTGTATTTTGAATTTAACGATATGAGAGTAGAAAAAAATCATTAATTTATGCAAATAGGCCCGCCCGCTGGGGGCACTTTTACACGTCCCAACATAAACCCTACCACAGCTTCGAGACAATTGTGGGCCAGTGCTGAGAAGAAGCTGCGCAAGAAACTCAGTCACTATTGTCAATGCCTATTTTCAAAAGGTTTAGAATGTTTGTGTGATCATGTAAGTCCATACATTATTATCTTTTATAATCATCTACTGTATAATACCCTTTCTTCATTAGGGTTCCTATAATACCTAACAGTTTTAAATTTATTTAACCGGTAATCTTACAATGTGTTCTGGTAGTTCATTGAAAAAAAAAATCCTTTCCCCATGAAAGAATTACGAACCTTTCGAAGCCTAACTTGTGGAATAGCAAGCTTATCCTTATTCCAAGTATTACACTTGTGTTTGTCACTTGAACATTCATTCACGAAAAAAAATGAAATAATTACATAATTTTTTCCGTACATATTTCATAAATATACTGAGAGGCAGGCATTACGACTCAAAATTTTGCGTTGCTAGGAAGGAAGGTAGATGGTACGATTTTCAAAAGATCGTAGCACTTTCCAAACTACCATTGTACCTGAAATTGAATGTCCCCAAAACTTCTATCCAATTTTGACATATCCAAAGGTCACGTGAAACAAAGTTTCTTAATTACCCTCGTTGTTTTGGGTTTAAAAATACGATAAAATAAAGTTGACAGTCTCAAAGCCTGTAAATCTTCGCTCTGGGAGCAATAGAGTCTAGTGGCTTCTGTAACAATCATCAAATGTGTACATTCCGGCCATAAAAATGGTTCTTTGGAGTTCTGTGGGATAGAATAAGGTTGTAGAAGGAATTCACCGCGGATTGCAGTCAAACGTTGGATATATTAGAATTTAAAAGGATCCAAACACTAAACGGGCCCTAAAACTGAATCGCTGTTATAGCAATGTCGTTAAGGGTAATTTATACACATCAATATGTCATTGGCTTTTTTGCCTTTATTCAGATGGTCGCAACCCCTTATTCTCGTTTATCTCCATTTACGATTGGCTGTTGGAAAGCTAGTAAGTTTATTTTTTACTTTTACCCGCAAGTCACAACCTTTTATTTATTTTTATTTAGGGTCGGACAACTGCAAGTCAACGTAAACACTACGGTATCTTATTCAGTTG
This sequence comes from Pyrausta purpuralis, assembly GCA_963924145.1. Classification (NCBI taxonomy): domain Eukaryota; kingdom Metazoa; phylum Arthropoda; class Insecta; order Lepidoptera; family Crambidae; genus Pyrausta; species Pyrausta purpuralis. The sequence continues at coordinate 17,674,628 of OZ001649.1, forward strand.
TAAGAAGGGCTAGTTTGCAACAAAAGTAGCTGTCATGTTCTGCTGGCCACTGTACCTACCTTAATTGTGACTATTCTAGCGTCGTTATGTATGAAGTGCATAGTGCAAGTGTCGGGTAAGGACATTCGAGCCTAAAGAATGTAGATAGCCACCTTACCACAGTAAATCAGCCCGGAGAGGGTAGGAACCTCCTCCTCGCAGATTTATGTTCGTTGTACTTAATTTTACGGGATTAACTCTAAGCTGAGGCACGCGTAAATGACTTTATTTTTCTAAGCGACTTCTAGAAATTAAGGCGTAGGAAAAAATATATTCCTTCAGTAAAATAGAACATGTTTTTTAGATTAAAGAAGAAGTATGTCTGATAATAAAAAATATCGATGTATTAATGAGATTGCTGAAAATTTTCTCATCGCATACAGGAGTTTAACCAAAAATCAATCCTAGAGTCTAAATAAAAAATATGTAACTACTCATCATCCAAAGTTATTGAATATTTGAAGAAAGCAGTCAAGATTAAAACAGATGAAATAATAATATTTAAAATTGAACTTACGTGAACCTTTTTGTACTTCAAATTGTTATGTGGTTTTGTCGCGCCCCCAGAGAATAATACAACTTGGAATGAACATTGTGACACTATTCAAAAAAGTTACTGACTATTCGAGCATACAAGATAAACAACAATGCGGGTTCATTCATAAAGATGAAATAAGAAGCCAAAAATTTTGCTCGGGCGGGACTCGAACCAGCAAACTTTCTGGTCTCTTGGATACGTCATACGCGTGACGTCTGCGCTATCTACCCCAACTGTTTTACAACAGCAGTGGGCCAAATAGTTATTCATCATTACAGAATAAATTCAACTTGGATATTGATAACGCTTCGCTATCCAATGTCTTAACACGCATAGTGTCATATTTTGTATTCATAAAGATGAAATAAGAAACTAAAAATTGCACGGACTGCATGATTGCAAATATTACTATGTTTTGTAAATGTCGTTGCCGCATCGTAAAATTGCCCATTTCGTGAAATGATCGGCCATTTAATGAAATGGTTGCATTTCATTAAATATTTCACTGTCCATTCGCCATATCATGATGTGCCCAGGCCAGATCAATGATAAGAAATCGTTTGACGATAGGGCCAGCTGGACGCACTGCTATTTCATGAAATAATCAATTTTTATCGATCATATCGTGGAATTGTTTCATTGACCACCGGCAGAGGCGCTGTAAGCGCTTTGTTTGTGTCAAGATGGCGTCCCTTGCAAGCGAAGACGTATTTTCTCACAGCAAAAACGCGAATAATTCGTTATTAAACGCGGAAGAAAGTAATAACAAAAGAGTGTTTGATGAAAAAGTATTCGAGTACTATGCAAGTCATGCAAGTTCCGAGCAAAATGTGAAAAAAACATGGAGTTTGGAACGTATTTCACAAGTTAGTAATATTTTACTATTTTTTTTTTATAAATAATATAAGAATTACCTAATTAGTAAGTATGCGATTAAGACTCAGGTAAAGAAACATTCCTACCAAAAACTTGAGATACCTATAAAACTCTAGTGCGCGCCAAAGATGTCACGTGTGGTTCAGTGCGTGTGAGCGCGTTCGTCCATGAACCTTTTTAGATTAAGTAAGTTTGTTATACTTATTTTAAAATTATTTTAATATTCCATAGTAAATTTAAACAACTAAAAATAAACAAGTAGGTACGTAACAAAATTGATCTGAGTTTTCATTAAATATTTTATGGCTACACTATTTTCACGATATGGTCAAACGTGGGTGACCAAATCGCTAAACGTTTATCGTTTAATGATTTGGTTACCATTAGTTGGCCACTTCATGAAACGTAAACACTTCACGAAATGGTCAACCATTTCATGAAATGATCAATTCAGCGATTTGACCACGACATAAATACACGCATCTGCATAATAATAATTTTGTCATATGAAATTTTCATCATCATTTGCTTAGCAGGTCAAATTAACTGGAATAATTATATGATATCAATGATCCAAAGGTAAAAACTGTACAAACGATCAGTTCCGCTTAAGTTGCAATAATCTTAACAGTTTCAAAGAAAACGGCACAAAGGACTCTGGATCCATCAATTAAAAGTCTTCGCTCTAGACATGAAGTCTTAAACTTTTACGGATAACTTTTTGCTTCAAAGTTCACTAACAGTTTGTCTTTGACCGCGTAATCTAATATGGCGGCAAGTTACACTTTGATGGCGAGTGGTAGTGTTGCCAGCTCAAAATGTGTTGCCGACTTAAACTGATACCCTGAGAAAACAACTTATGAATAAATCTATCTGACTATATCTTTCTTAAAATCATTTTTAGTGAAAAATGTAAACGTTGTATAGTCAAAAAACTAGACTATCTCGCAACACCTACATAAAATTTACCAAACAGGAGTAACTAATTCATTGAACAATAACGATGAATCAATTCTTTATTAACGGCTCCAAAGTACCAACTTGGTAACCCAGAATTGAGAAATACAAATGCAAGTCTGCGGTTTTAAAAAGGTCCTAGAACCTTTTTATGGAAATCTGCTCGTAAGTCTTGATATTTCTGATAACATTAAATTAACGTTATATTAACCTCCTGAGTGCAAAAAGGGCCCACGTTTTAGAACCTTTCTGAGAGCTACGGCAAAACCTATAGCTCAAAACCAGAACCATATGAACTACTTTCACAGAACCTAAATATAACCTTCCCAACCTTAATTTAACGTTAATATAACGTTTATTTAAACTTGCAGGCAACTATTGAGTTCTGAAGTAATCTTGGATGTAACTCTTTGACAACTTAAAACCTTTTTGATGGGCATGAGTAAATTATTTTCCAGCACTCTGAGGTTTTAAAATATTTCTGTGTAGGATTTTTTTACTCAGAAACACCAATCATTTATTTTAATAATGGCGTGATTTCCTGTCGTAACAACAAGTTTCAAAATGGCTACTTTCGAAGTAAGTAATTATATTCATATAATAAGGTAGCTTCTGAAGCTCGAAAACATGAGTAACATAGTGCGACCGGATCCCCATATCGTGAATTGTTAGGATGATACTGCTAAATACGAAACGGGCTTCTTATAACTTGAAAATATGAAAGATATTTTAACAAAAAAAATGTGTAAAATGAAAAAGTTGGTGGTAAAACGCATTTAAATTGAAAATGCTATGCATGCTTGTGAAATCGCATGAGAAATGTACTTAATTTTGCCTTATTTAATCGTAATATTGCTTTTTATTACGAGTTTTATTTATATTCAATAAAAAAATATGGCTGCCGTAAGTAAATTACTACATAGCATCGAAATTAACCTTCTCAGAACTGTAGTGGCCAAAAGCTCTTAATGTTTGCCAAAATAAGACTTAAAGGTAAGCGGAGCTTCGCGGAGCTTCCTAAATCCACAAAACCTTGTTCAAAGCTTTAAGGCTATTGCCAAGAGTTGTTTAAGACTTAACAGTCGCGAAATTAACCTCCGAGCTTTTTGATATCACCCTGTGTCGGTTCATTTTTCAAGACAACTCAATGCTTTGAAGTCGAGGAAACAACTGGCATTTCTTGAGGATGCCTTTAATGCTTTGAAATATTCTTGAAAGACTTTAATCGTGCCTTAAGCTCTCAAACAAAAGCTAATGGTTTTGATTTTCTCTATAGAGTCCTACTTTGTTTGTCTAGACAACATAAATACATCTACAAGGTTACAGATAGGTTTAAGAAATTTCTTGTAAGCAATTTCAGCATTCCGTAACGATAAGGTGTTATCAAAGTTAAAAATGAAACCTCCGACTCCTAATTTAGCATGAAACCTAGCCTTTTTAGGACTTAATCAAGAGTCTGCGAGAACTGTAAGGTCCTAGGACTATATGCTCTTGAAACACAAGTCAAAATAACGTTAATTTAAACTCTTGGCAGCGGCTTCTAGGTTCTAGTACTCGTAATAAATAAATAGTTTTAGAACTAATTGATCATTCTGAAGTGCTAAATATGACCTGATAGCAAAACATTAACCTTTTTAAGAGCCTTATAAAACCTAAAGGCATTATTTTTAACCTCGGCCCAAACGAAAATGTTACTTGGGTGACGCGCTTTGAGACACAAATCACTGCGTGTGAGTGTGTGGTGTAAGCAGAGCAAGATGTATGCAGGCTTCCGCGAGCTGACATGAGCAATAGCTTTACAAAAGTACTAAACATTTTAATTGGGTGTCAATCATGAAAATGCGTATAAGATTCGTTAAAAAAAGCATTAGGCACACGGTTAAACAACATTGAAATAAAGTAGTACCTACCTATATACTATACATATAATCTACCTATATACTTAATGAACACAGAAAGAACACATATGATTTGAAATTAATCCCTCAAGCGTATGTAAACGAGACACAATAAATATTCAACATCACATTGCTAATAGCGATATCTGCTTTAAAAACTGATAATAATTACTACTTAATACAATAATTTATATATAATAATTAACGAAACACACACTTTTTTTACAATTTACTGTGTCACTTATTAGAAACAAAATCGGAGTACAATTTGTTGCTATCGGGAGATCTGTAGATAAGCAATGCACCATAAATTCCTCTAACCAGACAATGCAAGCCCTATCCATCTTGGCTTGACAGCGACAAGATGAGGGAAGATCGCTTTATTATCGTCGGTTCTTTGATAAACTGCGTACCTAATGAGTCTTCCTCGAATTGACGACCTCATCTGAGTTTTACGTAGCAAATAACTAGTCTGGCCATAAATTCTGTTACAATTTAAAAAACAATATTTGACTTATTTTTTAACTTCGAATTTAAAACAGTGAAATGTCATTTTAATTGTTGACAGTTACTCGTTGCAAATCATCAAAGTTTTCGCGCGCAATTTATATTACAAAATGGATTGGGGTGTTAAAGAAAATAGAATTGCTGTGATTGCACTTCATAAGGTGGGTATAGAAATTTCCGTGATTTTCAGGACCCTGCATAAGCTGGGTATCAGTCGGATGTTCATATACCGTACTATCAATAAGTTCCTTGAGACCTCCTCTGTTGACGACCACAAGAGATCAGGCCGTTCACGTTCTGCTCGAACCACACAGGCAATCAACGCAGTCCGGGCAAGAATTCGTCGAAATCCCTTGAGGAAACAGAAGATTCTATCTCGCGAAATGAAGATCAAGTCGAGAACTCTGTCGCGCATTATCAAAGATGACTTGAAACTCGGTGCTTATCGACGGTATACCGGATATACGTCAAATCAAGCTTTGATGACAAAACGGGTCGCTAGATCAAAGAAGCTGGTTGTTCGTTACGCAGGTGGGAAGCACAGGAACATCCTTATTACTGACGAAAAAATTTTCACCATAGAGGAACATTTCAACAAGCAAAATGACCGAGTGTATGCCCACAGTTCTAAAGAAGCTTCGAAAGTTGTAAAAAAAGTCCAGAGAGGCCACCATCCTGCGTCAGTGATGTTTGGTGGGGGGTGTCCTACCACGGGGTTACAAAGCTCCATTTCTGTGAGAAGGGAGTGAAAACGTCTGCTAAGGTGTACCAAGAAACCATTCTTAATGACGTAATAAAACCTTTAAGCGATACGCTCTTCCTTAATATTCCCTGGACTATTCAACAAGACTGTGCTCCCGCTCAGAAAGCACGCACCACCCAAGCCTGGCTCGAAGGTAACGTTCCCGACTTTATCAGAGCAGATGATTGGCCGTCGTCTAGTCCAGACTTAAACCCATTGGATTACAAATTGTGGTCAGTCTTAGAGGACATTAGCTGCTCTAAAAGATATCACAATTTGGAGTCTCTCAAGGCATCTCTGGAGCGAGCAGTGGCCAAATTCCCTATGGATGTTGTACGTAAAAGTATTGACGACTGGCCGGGACGTTTAAAAGCTTGTATAAACGCTAAGGGTGCACACTTCGAATAAAATTCATATTTACCAATTCTTATAAGGCTATTCAATATATACATAATACATAAAAACAATATAAAATTATTTTAAGAAAAATATATGCATTTTATTATAGTCAGTTTAAAGTAAATATTTGTCGGAATATCTCAGGAATCGATGACACGGGGTATCATGAATTACTTAGAAGGATACATAGACAATGTTGACATTCTCTGCTTTTATTTATGATTCTTTTATTCATACACCTATTGCGTTGTAGAATCGTTATTAGGTTCGCGATGCCGATGAGAAATAAGGAAGTCACAAAAAGTGTAACAATGTTTTTATAAATGTAATTTCTTAAACGAGTTCTTCTCTGCATACTCATTGAAGTAAATATAGGTCACATTATTATTTTTCATTTCTTCTGTTCGGAAAATTGAACTTTCATGTGAAGATAGACGGGTGGAAAATAGCTTTTCCATCCCTAGGGTGGAAAGTAATTTAGTTTTAATTGCTACGATCAGACATGGAGCTAAAGATAATTGAGTCATATTATATTATTGAAATAAACAAGCTTTTCATATTTTTAAGATTAGCTAAACATTAAAAGCGTGTTTACTATGGTCACTGATTTGAAGAAATACAATAGGTCTAATTTTTTTACAATTGAATGTCTACAAATATATTTCGGCTGCCCGCCTAACAAAGTGTCACTTTTTTCATTTTAAATTGTCACATTTTGTCTTTGACGATTTTTTTTTAATTTGGTCGATTATTGCATAGATTATTAAGCAGGCGGAGGCGACTTGCCGCCATTTTTGTTATTCATTAATCTTCTTACTCACTCCCACCTTTAGCTGTCACTCATAGCGCTATCTCATGAGGCAAAATTGAACCTGGAATTTGACATAATCTGTGGTAGTTTTGGTGACAAGAAACCTTGTTTTTTTGCCTATTACCTACATAATGTCTGTGAGAAAAAATCGATCTTTATTTTTAACAATGATTTGAAATATTTAATATCGTCCGCGTTTTATGTAGTACTCTGTTGTCTTCCGTGCCTTTACTGTCCTTCTAATCTTGTGTTTTATGTATAACGACAGTAAGCAAACTGATATGTGATGTAAAACTTAAGGTTTCATCTCTCGCCAAACAACATAATAGCTAAATAAATTTATTTATTTTTCCTCACAGTCGAAATTAAAAATAGTATGTATAACTCGGGTGAAAGCACCTATTTCACTCTCGAATTATTAGCGCTCTCACTTCGTTCGAGCGCCAAGAACTTCTCGAGTGAAATGGGTCACTTTCTCCCCTTGTATAACAATCTACTATTCTATCTTACTTACTTACTATAACACTAAGCAAAGTTTTACCTCTAGTGTCTGTAGATTTACAACCCCATACTGTATTGTGGGTGTGGCTACCACGGTTACAACTCATCTTTCATAGAAACACAGAAGTGAACAGTTTTGTTAGTACATTTTTTGTAAGAAAAAATAATAATAATATCGAGGCACTGTAGTGCCAACGGACTGCAGAGCGGTTAAAGAGCGTTAAAAATTCTGAGAGTAAAAATTAGCACACCTACCCACCTATTCTGTTTTACTACCTAATAAATAGTAGTTTACTTGCACAACATTATACAACAAGCCATCTCGTTTATTGGAATATAAATGAGTCGCTTAACTTCAAACTCGGATAAATCCAATTCTGAGATTTTTTGTGATTTTGGTGTCCAAAGAAAAGGAAAACAAAACTATTTAAAAAAAATATCAGTTGTGTATAAATCCGCATGTTTCTTGAGAAAAAAGCCCTTAAAGTTATAATATTTTATCTGAGACAGATAGATCCATGAGAAAGTTTTTTTCAAATGACGCTAAGTCCATGAGAGCCAATCAGGTCATTGCGTTTCTTCAACATGGCCGTCAGTTGACGTAAACTAACGCGACAGAGTTACTGTGCGCTCCCGCTTTTTAATAGTTTCTGCTACTTATCAGGCAATTTCAATGGATAACTCTATTAAAATCGTGTCGCCAAGTAAAGTCCGCAAGCGGTCTAATATTAAACTTCGCCTTAAAAAAGAAGAAAGAGCCAAAATTCGGTAAGTTTGAAATACCTATACCTAGGCGTCGTTTGGAATTTAGAGTTGGGACTAGTGTTGTGTAAACTATTATCGATTATTAATTTGTTCTTCTACTGTTACAGAATAATTGGGACATACTAATATGTAAAAATATAATATTGAGTACATTTTATTCTCCGATCAAATTTGTGTTGGTATTATCATCTTTGTGGAGTTGGTTGTCTGGACATGTTTTGGAGTTTTGCTTATATTTTATATGCGCGTTTTTTAATTTGTAAATGTAATTGTGTGAAATTAAAAGTGTGATCAATAGTGTTAATGTAATAGTGCGACCAGTGCAGGAGGAAGAAGTTGAAGAAGATGGCTCTGAATTATTGAATTTTGTTTGATTATTAAATTACTTCCTATTTTTATAAAATAAAACATTTTTTTCTTATATTGTTAGTTTTATTCAGTTTACTGCTACAAAGACTTTCGATGCTGGTATACCGTGATTTTGTCACTACCACATCCCTAGCTTTAATCGGTGTTTTTTCATAACCAGATAAATCCGAATATATTAAATCAAAATTCTATAAATCCACATTAAGTTTTTCCAAATATGGATATATTGCATTCCATTATATCAAATGAGGATAAATCCAATGTGAATATTTAATTTTTGAAAAAATTAGTGGTTTAAATACTGAAATGAATAAACAGGATCATTTTCTTCAATACTGGTGCCATAATGGCAAAATACTGCCTATTTATTAATGCAATTTAGATTGTTAACACTTTTTTGTTAATATCTCCTAAAAGGGTAGAGTGGATTTATCCGTGTTTGAAGTTAATCGACTCAAATATAGGTAAAGCTTTTTATCTATCAAGGCATCATAATTATATGCACCGCGACATGGAAAACCTCTTCGGTCGAATTGCTCAGAAGAAATGGTGGCTACGCGTATGAATTATTTGTTAAAATTCGGTTTTGACTATATTTGCTCACCTTAGAATAAGTGGTTTATCTGTGGACTAAATGAAGGCTAAAGCTTAATGGATAATCTGGAATGATATGGCAGGGAATAAAATTAAAAAAAATACAACAACTAGGTAATATACTTTTAATTTTATTACATACGAGTACCTAGTCACTCTTCTTTTCTAAATTCAGTTAACATTGATTTTTAACAAAATAGTCCTGACGCAAACGTAGGTTTGATTCAATTAGATCGAGGCAGGTTGCAGCTGCGGTTTGTTTTAGTGCACACCTAAATAGTCTGCGTTTCCACCAAGCGAGCAGCTCCAGATTCAATTAAATGTATATTTATTATTTAGTTACAGGTTCAAAACAATTGTAGAAACAAGGTTTTCTTTTTGTAATGCGATTGCATGAAAGATATTTAGTTAAATGTGTGCTCACTCTGTCCTCATAAGCAGTCAGCCATATCTTCATACTGAAATAAGTTGGTCGATTCATTCAGTGTTCTTTTTTTTGTTACACCTCTCTTTAATTAGAGCCTGTAATTTCAGATCGTTAAGTTTCGTATTAAAACATTTAATATTAATTTATTGTGCTCACTCCATCCACACGTTATTGTATCTCTATGAACCAACTATAGATTCGCATTCCATCGTTTACATTGTACGAATTGGCTAGAAATAGGACTATTCAGCATAAAAATAATCCATTTTTACTGTGCGTTCATGAGTAAAACGGATGCCTGGTGCTCACTCCGTCCGCCATCGCTAAACACTTAAATCTTTTTTGCTAAGTTAACTTAAAAGAAAGTTGTTATGTTCCCTACATATGATTTTTTTGTACAAAAATATTATTTAATATTCGGCAGTACACAGTTTGATATTTCTTTTTACTTTTAGAGTTAAACAAAGTTTCATATTTTGTATGAAGGACATGGAATAGGGTGTCTACATGTGATAAAATAGCAGGACTTTACTGACTTAACTTCACGTGTTCACGCGGCTATCATCCTCGCTTACTTGCCTGAAGGAAAAGGTTTTGTTCCTAATAGGTACTTTGTTTGGGCTGGGGTTTGGGTTTAGTTTAAATTTTGGGGTTTTGTGTACTAAATATAAAATAACTGTATCTGACTGGTCACATTTGTCATAAAAGTTATTAGATTTTTTTCTGGACTCTCTTGATGAGGAATGAAACAAGGCATTATCTAAAATCTAAATCTATATGCAACTTTTAATTTCTTCCAGCAGTTTTCCGCGGCCTGAAGGCCGAGTCTCGTGGCAATCGAATATTATGGTGTGGTACTTCGATTGCAAGTTTAACTTTTTTACCTAAAAATCAAGAAAAATTAAAGAATGTAGATACATGTAAAAAACTATCGCACGACCAAAAACTAAATATATAGAAATCGTGACTCTGAGAAATTTAAAATTATTTTTTCTTTGACAAAGAAAATTGGATCGGTGAACTGTTTTCGTAAACGAATTGCGCGAGAATTGGTTAAGGATTAATCCGTCTCATTTTTCAGTCTTATTTTAGGTCCTCTTATTATTGTCACGTGGAGACACCCTATTATATGTCATTTAAACCAAAAAAATTAGTTTTGTATATCTATAAAATTAAAAAGTCATATTAAACTGTGTACTGCCGAATAGTTTATAGTATTTTTGTACAAAAAAATTATAATGTTCACTCTTTCTTTTAAGTAAACTTAGCAAAAAAGATTTAAGTGTTTAGCGATGGCGGACGGAGTGAGCACCAGGCATCCGTTTTACTCATGAACGCACAGTAAAAATGGATTGTTTTTATGCTGAATACAGCTATTTCTAGCCAATTCGTACAATGTAAACGATGGAATGCGAATCTATAGTTGGTTCATAGAGATACAATAACGTGTGGTTGGAGTGAGCACAATAAATTAATATTAAATGTTTTAATACGAAACTTGACGATATGAAATTACAGGCTCCAATTAAAGAGAGGTGCAACAAAAAAAGAACACTGAATGAATCGACCAACTTATTTCAGTATGAAGATATGGCTGACCGCTTGTGATGACTGAGTGAGCACACATTTAACTGAATATCTTTCATTCAATCGCATTACAAAAAGAAAACCTTGTTTCTACAATTGTTTAAAACCCGTAACTAAATGATAAATATACATTTCATTGAATCTGGAGCTGCTCACTTGGTGGAAACGCAGACATCTAAATAAGAGCAGTATTGCCTTCGAATTTACTTTATGAAATGTCATATACGATATAAAGAGGTCACCACATTTTGAATAGAACCGAGTTTTGTATGCTGCATTGCAGATCTGGGCGCGTATCTATTGCGATGCAGTTTTGATAGGTAAGTAAGAGTCTCACTCTCAGCTTTACTGTCAAATTAGCAATTTGTATTGCACTTTCGCATGGTATTTATAACATTATTATAATGAAACAACTATTATTATACATAATAATTAAAATATATTCGTTTAAACTGTGTCGGAATTGAGCTGCCTGGAAATCGAACAGCTAAAGTAGGATCGCAGTACGCAATACGCCCCATGGTTTGCAGCTTCTTGATAATAATAATAAACGACCACAAGAAACAAGTCACTGGTCAGCTCATGTATTTGTTTTTTTATTGAATTAACTCTAGATTCATATGACGGCACTCTTAAAATCTCTATTAGTATTTTCTTGTAACGGTTTATTTTAATTTTTTCTTTCTATGACCACTTACTTAGTTTATTTACAGTTCTTCGATCAAATACCCTTTATATTCAATTTCCTCAATGCTAAGGCTTATATGCACACTTTAATATGACTACGTGACAAAGAGTTATTTTTCAAGAGTAAATATAGAAATGAATAAGTGGAATAAAAAAACATTATCCTGACTGTTTAACTTAAACTACGTTTTGTCAAAGCTGCAGCGTTCTAACCGCAATTATAACTACGTATTTAAATTCAAGCAAAACTTGCCTCTCCCAGAATTAGATCGTTTCAGGTTTGAATAGTACGCTCTTAGTGGTAGAGCCACGATAAGTAAGACAAATTGCTCTTCAAAAAGTAAGTTACCTTTGTTTCAAAATTTACATGTATGCAAAGCACAAATAACCAATGAATTAGTGTCTTCTCTCTTATTCTTTTCGGTGGAGTAATCGCCATTCTTTTATTTTCTTAAGGCTTATCTACAGGCTAAAAAGGTCGGAGAAGGCCGATAGTAACTGGCCATAAGATATGGTGGTTAGCTGCGAATATATTAAATAAGCAGTCGCCGACCAAGCAGCAGCGGAGTTAACAGGACGTAGTGGAATGTTCAGTGGGCCAGGCAAACCTATAAAATACCACAAGTTTGCAATGAGGATTCCGTGACATGGCGAGTAACCACCGCCAGTAAATAGGCTTTCTTCTAGTACTAGGCAGTAGTACTAGTACTGGCAGAGGACCGAAGAAACAGTTTCCCGGCCGGACGGAAACCCGACTGTTGAGCTGCAATGTTGAAAGCAAGTGAGGGTACTAGCTCTATGAATAATGAATATCCTTAATTATGGGATAATGGAAAAATATTCAATTAGTAAGTCCACAACAGTCAAATATTATATTTGACTGCTGTTTTGTATGTACTTAGATAGCAATATAAATCTTGAAGTCTCTTAATTACGAGTATGATTATACATATTAACTCGGTAATGATTTCAAGATGCAGCGTTTCCAGTTAATCCAGTAAGATTTTAGTATTGATGACTCTTTATTGCACATCAGATAGGTTAATTACAAATACGTTTCGAAGAAATGTACAATTTAGACGGTCTTATCGCCAGAAGCGATCTCTAACCTTTGGGTTAAGAAATAATGAGTTCATATGAAGGGGTATTATGTGCATAAAAGATCAAGACAATCCATTAAATTCATAATATATTTTTCAACACACTTGCTCAAAATGACGTTTTTATTCCACCGATTTTCGGCACATAATCCTAGATATTAAACACGCGTGCTTTTTCGTTATATTATTGCACTAGTGCGTTTAGTTTATTAACCCGACCAATTTAGGTTTGTACCCTAGTACCAAGTCGTAAGTAAGAAGAAGAAGCTATGTAATTTAGTCGGGTTATAACTTTTATTTTAGCAACAAACATTATTTATGCGAAAAATAACAGTATTCTACATAGGTATTTATTTCAATAAATGGCAAATACAGATTTTTCATTTAATTTTTCTGTAATTTGTGTTTTTAACACGAATTATTAGATTTTTAATCTTGGCTGTGTACCGTTGTACATCTATAACGTGTAATAAATTGAGTACCTTAATATTTTTAGTATTCATCGGATCCACATTAACATTTTCATCACATTATCTTTGTTTTTCCATGCTTTCATTTCCTTTTTGCTGGTTCGTTTGCTGTAAACACGAACATAAGAGTTAATCATAGATTCTATCTACCATAACGCAGTTCGTATTTTCTCCCTAAAAAGTCGTACTGTAGACATTAAACTATAGGCATTACCTGCCTTTCTACTCTTCTGATTACTATTACTCTGTATTTTTGGATTATTGATGTTTTCTAATCCTTTTTGAACAATATTTATTGTGAATCTAAAAATGTCAAACTTTCAAAGCTCTGTTATTCTACTTTTCTGTACATAATACTGTAAAAATAGCTGTGTTTTACCTTTGTTTGCAATTTTCCTTTAATTTGCATTGGGTGATGATTCATTTTCCTGTTTATTTATATATATTGCTTGATTTCTGAAATATTTTTATCTTTATTGACTTGGTTGTTATGACAATATCTTTCAAAGTCTGACAACTTCTATCAAAGTTTATTACTTTTTCGGGTTTAATCCTCTGTAAACCACCAGTATTCATGTTCTATTTTTGAACCTACCTTGATCTAAATTTGAACGGCCCCGGCCCCCTATATAAGCATTAATTTTTGTCATTCAATTCATTCGATTCCGAGTTCTAAGCTCGAACAGTTCTATTATACTCCAATAAATAAATACTCTACATCTTCCCTCAAGAAGTCTTGAAGAACCGCCGGTGACTACTGAAACACCTCCTCACGCTAGGGGAGGGACCGGACACCGGAGGAGTATCCAAGCACATTGACTGCAGTAACACCTCCTCGCTCTAGGGGAGGGACCTGTCTCCTTCTCGGAAGAGGATCCGAGACCAAGTACTTCTGGCACTCCAACTGATCATAACATTTTCTATATAGTGCCCGTTACCCTCATTACTGCACATCGGCGTCTCTGCTCTTCACGGCGCCTGTCACCGCTGCACATCGGCGTCACTGCTCTTCACGGCGCCTGTCACCGCTGCACATCGGCGTCACTGCTCTTCACAGCGCCTGTCACCACTGCACATCGGCGTCGCTGCTACCTCCGCTGTGTCGGCCCTGCACTCCGACGCCGCCCTTTGCTGCCCCAGGACAATACTTATTGAAGATTTGAAGATACTTACTCACGCCCACTGCACTTTACTTACATTCATACAGACATCACCTCATCTCATTTTTCGGTACTGTATTCTTTTTGTTGTAATATAAATTCTATTCCCTCTTCTACCTCTTTCTTTAACCTTCTTCTACCTCTCCACATTTGTCGCTTCACGACAGCTGTTGGCCGATCTAGTTCGCCCTTAGCCTTGCGCGCGCATCGGTATCGCGGCAAGAAAAAAAAACTGGCGGTCATACGTAACGAGACGAAAAACGCGTGCGACAGTCTTTTGCCATCAAAGTCGAGTGAAATGTATTTTTACTACGAGTAAATGTTTTAATAATTAAAAACTTAGTAAATGAAGAGTCTTGTTTTTTCCTCGCAAGTGTGTTGAAAAACGTCGTATGATACGCGTGTGCCTGTGACCATTATATACGCGGCTTTCTTATGGCGCACTCGCTTTCGCTCGTGCGCACACAATATCGCCTTGTATATAATGGTCAACTTAGCACACTTGTATCATAATGTACTAATATTAAACGAAGTGTAATGAAATTATAACACTGAGACTTTTTCAATACTTTTATTCTTCGAACAGGGTACAACTTTAGATACAACCTCTTCAACTTGATGCCGCAAACCAACAGCACTGCCGGACTCCGCGCTCTCCCCGAATACAAAACTCCCCTCCAAAATATATCGGTGTTGCCAGGAAATAAATTTAAATGTAACTGTTATAAATACCAGTTCGAATAAACGATAGCAGCTATTTATTTGAAAATTACGACATTCGGCCGTCCTACATCGAGCAGCCTCCTGGCGCTCGAATGGCTTGCAGTTCAGTTGGGTTGAAACGAGTACATAAATAACCAAACATTACCTTATGATTTTGAATAGTAAAAATAGCATCTAAGTGCAATCTAAAGTTTTCAAACGGAATTTAAATAATTTAACATGTGCATGAATAATTATTAATGCCAAGAAAATTATAGTGTAATAAATAAAACATGAAATTTTCATTTTACACTCATAATAATGAAATAAATGAAAATGAAATAATAATAAAAAATTTGGTTGCAAAATACTAAGAAAGTATTTATAAAATTTGTTTCAGATAATTAATAATTTCCTTGAGTCATTACGACATTCGCGCAGTAATAGCAAATATTCTACATTATATTTCAACAGTTTGTATATACCAGACCGTCTAGTACTAAAGTTAAATCTAAATACAAATATATCTTCTTATTGATCTACTTAACCATTCGAAACAGCATATAAATAATTTAATATAAAATAATAATACAATTTTGGTAAGATTTATCAAGATTAAGTAATAATTAAAACTGTAAATCAATATTAATTTAGTTTTCTTTGGGTCTTATTTTATTTTATATAAAATAATAAATAAATAAATAAAATAAATAAATATCCTTTGGACATTCCCACACATCGCCATCCAGTCCCAAAGTAAGCTACTCAAAGCTTGTGTTATGGGTGCCAGACAACGGATATAATACTTAAATACTATTTGTTTGTAAATACATACATAATATACATAGAAAACACCCAGACCAATACAAACAGACATGTTCATGCACACAAATGTTTGTATTGTGCGAGGATCGAACCCGCAACCCGCTGCGTAGTAGGCGATTTCTCGACCACTACACCAAACGGGTCGTCAAAATAAAGCAAATAATTCAAACATTGTACAACATTAAACATGACAGATAAAATATTTGTGCCAGCAAACATTGTTAAATATTGTTCTTACAGCGTCGCCAACACCATCACTAGATGGCGATAATTTATGATAGATATCATTCATGGATATGGTGATAAAATGCTATGAATTCGTAAAATTATAAAAAAAATGCCCATTGATTTGATTATACAGCAACAATGTCTACATTGAGTAATTATAAGCTGTAGAACTAATATTTTAAAAAATATTTTAAAATCTTGCAGATTTTGTGTACTACTTCGACTCAAGCTTACAACCGTCTCAGTGTTTTTATTTAAGGTTGTCAATTGATCTAATCATTCATCAAAAGCGGCGATTTCAACTATAGTAAGTTTACTTTTGCGTACTCTGAATATTCATAAAAAAAAAATAACTTTAAAAATCCATTAAAACGTTCTCAACAAACGTAACTTGTAACTTTATAAGCGGCTGCTTAATACCAGACTTGTAAATGCACTACATTAAAACTGTTTAGTTTTACTCATTAACTAGCGGTAACTAAGTTTAAAGTGCAATTTGTTAATTAAGTTATAGTTTATGTAACGCTAAGTGCACATTATAAAGAATTAAATTGAATAAAATACGCTTTAGAATGTTTTGAGAGTTTAAGTCGTAATGATATTCGTCTGTAAATAGTGATCTTACATTTACTAACCTTCAAACATAGCTAATAAAGTTTTGTAATGTAAACTAAATATTTTATTTATAAAAAGTGCAGTGTATTGCTTTTACATTATCAAGGTGTAATGTACCAAACATTTGCCAGACAGCTTAAAAACTAAATCATATTCAGTTTATCTGTTAAAAGAAGCATGATACAACATTTCCTAAAAGATCTTGATATTTAATAGTGTATAAATTAATTCAAATCCAATAAATCATCAAATTAGATTAAAAGTTTATAACACTTATTATTTATAAAATTATAATAAAAAACAATTACAATTACTTACAGTTACGTAATGCGTTTCTCAAATGCGAACGGAGAGCCTGTTAGGACGAAACTTTTATCAATACCACCCGCAACATTATTGATACTTAATGAATGACTCGATTCTTGTTAAAGTTTAGCCAAAAGTAAAAATAAAAATAATTCGTGTAACATGTCACCTGTTTGCAATTCCTAATACTATTTGTGTTTTGTATATCTTTGGTCAAGTGAATTGTATTCTTTGGGAGCAATAAATAATTAAGGTTTATCAAGCAAAAAGCTGTGGTGTACTTTTACTTAATTTAAAAAAGAAATCACAATCATACCCTTTTTGTGAACCAAAAATTCAGCAAAAACAACCCATACGATAGGGAATGGTTGGTTGTGCGCACAAGAAATTGCAAGTTAAGATGAATACACACAAAATAAGCATTATTTTCCCAAATTTATTAACCTTATTCTGAATCAAGTAATAGTTTTTTAGCATGATGGGGAAATTATATTAAATGGTTCTAGTGTTACTAATTTAATCCACTGAGACCTAGGTAAGATACGGTACTTGTTTTCATAGTATGAAAACGAAGACGGTTTAGTAACAGAAACACTATGATATGTTTATAAAACTCATCGAAAGAAAAATATACAATGATATAAGTTGTAAGAATTAAAAATGAAAGCTTGCTATTATGTATTATTTTTGTCGTTCTGAATGTAATCATATAATGCAGTATTTGATGAAAATATGTCAAATATCGTGTTCTGATAACTACAACAGTAAAATAGAGCCTAAGGCAGTATATATAATAGGTACTTGCTTTACGATTTACTTAAATTAAATTTCAAATAATATTTCGTCTAAATTTTTAAAAGCTTAGGCAAACAGCCTATTCATAAGAATGTCTTTAGAAAATTTAAACTCCAGCTATACTAGCTGCTTAATATTGCTCTTTGGGATTATTTGATTGATTATTTCATGGGGAAATGATTTTTTTTCATGAATCATCAGAATGTTTTATAGACTTACCAATACTACACTTAAAACAATTGTTACAAAGAGGAAACCCTCAAGAGGGTAGGTCATTACAAAAGTGTATTATAACGCAGAAAATTATTTCAAGGCTAATAAAATGTACCGACTTAAATTGAATACCTACTACAACATAGTCAACTCCTTGAAAAGAGGCATTGAAAACAGTGACAGTTTCTTGTGCTGCTCAGCATTAGGTGCCCCCAAAATTGCCCCAAAGCTGTATTAGGGTATAATTTGGAGCTTTGAGTGGGTCCAGCCAGCTACACGTCTTCCTTCTCGGCTCTGCCTCTTAGTGACATCCTCCATCGTTCACCGTGGGGTCTTTGCTTCTTTCGAGCTCATGCGCGACATCGCGTGTGATGCAGACTCATCAGATCGCATGAGACAAAATCATTAGGATTCATCAGATGCCTTTATTGTATAATCATTAGTCTTCATAACTTAGTAGAAATTAATAATAATACACTTATAATTTATAATAATAAAATATGAAAAACTTTGTCATGTATTGATAAATAAGATTTCGCTACGGGACAAAATATTGTATGACATTTAAATAAAGTTTTCACGCCTTGCATTGCTTTATGTAAAAACCTGTGAACCTGTGCTTTTAACTAGCATTTTATATTTTAACACATTTTCGCTAGTAAATGATTTGAATTTAATCAAGTAGGCAGAAAACATTTATTCTTTAATAGAATATTAATTTTGAACCAGAAAATTTCAATTATGAATTCGAAGTTATGAGTAAATATTTTTTGAAGGGTTTTTAAGAAGTAAAATAAAAGCAATTATGAAAAAATTAGCACAAGGGCATAAGGTAATATTTATGAAAAATTGCATATTTTATATAACTTTTACATATAAAAATATCTTTCATTTATGGTAGGTAATTAATATAGCACTCAAAATTTCATCACCATTATAACTTTGCCTAGCATCAAGATTATTATCTGGCTATGTTAGCCACTTGTAAGTTTACCATTAACTTATATCACTGTATCAAAAAAACTATGTCATTAAGAGAATAACCGCGTGGCAAACTCAGTTCATACTAGAGTACAAACGGACATATAATCAGCCACAGTTGCCTCCGTCAGAGAAATATCACACTTAACTATCATCTGACAAGGAACCTGTCAATTTGCACACTTAGCTACAAAATCAGTCCATATAAAAGTAATAAACTTAACAATTCCCCGACGAAAAAAAACAACCACTCGGCTTATTTAGTTACAAAACCAATCCATATAAAAGTTGTCGGTGACTATCAGTCTGACAGTGACATTTAATCACTCTAAAGCAAATAATTCCTATTAGGGTCATAGCCCACTCAACTATTTCTCGGTATGGAAAAAAATGAAGTAGCGTACTTAGTTACAAAATTAATTCATATCGAAGTACATCTTAATCAGTCTGACATTGACACACTTATCAGTATGAAGGCAAATTATTCTCGTCAGGGTCATAGCGCACTTAACTATTCCCTAACAAAGAAAACAGTAAAGTAGCATAATTAGCTACGAAATCATTTTATATTAAAGTGCAAACTGGCACACTTAATCAGTCTAAGGGAAATTATTCGCGTCAGGGTCATAGCACACTTAACTAATCCCAGACAAAGAAAGCAACCAGGTATCACACTTAGCTACGAAAGCAACTCATATTAAAGTACAAACTGACACTTAATCAGTCTAAGGCAAATTATTCTCGTCAGGGTCATAGCACAAAACAAAACCTTTAAACTTATCTAGCAATGAAACTAAAACTGAGTTCACTTATACATTATATTACTTTTTATGCTAATAGCATACATTTACGACTATAAGTTACATTAATTTGGCAACAGCTATCATTATCAATTCAGATGACTATATTTTTACAGCTCACCTACATGGCTACTTCTTTTGCACACAGCACACCTACATGGCTACTTCTTTTGCACACAGCACACCTACATGGCTACTTCTTTTGCACACAGCACACCTACATGGCTACACGGCCTTCAGATTCACTTCAAATAAAAACCAAGATCACTTCACATGGTTATATTTTAATAGCACACCTACATGGCTATTATTTTTCTACGCAGCACACATACATAGCTACATGGCTTCATGGCCTTCAAATAATTTCATTTTAAACAAATACTAATATCACATGACAACAGAACTTCTCATAACTTTATTGAAGGTCATATAACCTTTAAATAAAATGAATCTGTTGAAATCCTGATGGCAATTAACTTTTCAATATCCAAGCAATTGCAGGCATAACAATAAAATATCTATCGTGTCTCGTTCACACACGCTTGAGAGGTTAATGAGAATAATGTAAGGTTATTTCAAGTTCTTCTTAACCTAATATTTAAATACAATGTTCAAAATGAAACAGTCTAATCTGATGGTTATGGATGAGCCAAATGCTGCACCTATTTTATCGGAGAGTAGCCCCGACCAAAAACAGCGCAAGCACTAGCCCACTCAATACCATCATTGTCTCTTCGTGTAAAGTGCCCACAAGGGGTGCCTGTGACTCCGGAGAGCAATGGGTGTGAAATCAGTGTATGTAGTGTGGTTTGTATATACGAGTAGAATTCGTTTATTAATATCTGAGAAGCGTTATAATCACTTTAAGAATAATAAAAACTACTTACAGTTTCTCTCGGACATAGCTCGTGGGACAGCACCACTTCTGACTTGTAATGAAATTATAACACTGAGACTTTTTCAATACTTTTATTCTTCGAACAGGGTACAACTTTAGATACAACCTCTTCAACTCGATGCCGCAAACCAACAGCACTGCCGGACTCCGCGCTCTCCCCGAATACAAAACTCCCCTCCAAAATATATCGGTGTTGCCAGGAAATAAATTTAAATGTAACTGTTATAAATACCAGTTCGAATAAACGATAGCAGCTATTTATTTGAAAATTACGACAGAAGTATACCTAGTCTTGCCATAAATATAGTCACAAAGAAAAATTTTTTTTAAATGCAAATAACATTTATTGCTTTTACAGTGTGTTGTTTTTATACATAAATATAAAACAATTAAAATATAAAAAGCTTTCTCTGAATTCGAAGTGGTCTCAATTGGCTGCAATACAGTTCTTTAAACGTTGAGGCCAGTTATCAATACAAGCACGCACTCTTTACATGGGAAAATTCGTCACTGCCAATCGTATGGATTGTTTTAGGGACTCCAAATTATCATGGCGTTTAGAGCAAGCCGTACTCTCTTAAACTGACCATAAATCATAATCCAGCGGATTAAGATCGGGACTAGACGACGGCCAGTCTTCAGATCTGATGAAGTCCGAAACGTTCACTTCTAACCAAGACTGCATGGACCGAGCTTTATGACCCGGCGCCGAGTCTTGTTGGAAAGACCATGCTTGGTAATTGAACAGTTGTTAAGAGGCTTAACTAACTTCTCAAGAATGGTATCTTGATACCCTTGTGCCAATGTTTTAATACCTTTTTCACAAAAATATGGCTCAGTCAGTCCTTCATAGCTAACACCCCACCAAACCATCACTAAAGTCGGGTAATGCCTACGTTGCACTCTGCCGACTAATTGGGAAGCTTCCTTAGAGGTTTGAGCATAAAAACGGTTATTTTGTTTGTTAAAATGTTGCTCAATTGTAAGGATTATCTCATCCGTTCACAAAACATTTCTGTGACCTCCCTTTGCGTACCGCTTCAGTAGATTTTCGATTTTACCACCCTATTCTTTTTTAAATTATCAGTTAAAAAATGACCAGTGCGTCTCTTATAGGCTGCAAGTCCTAAGTCATCTTTTAAAATACACGACATGGTTCTGGGTGCTATCTTCATCTCCCGAGATAAAACTTTTGCTTTCGGACAGGATTTCTGCGAATTCTTTCCCTTCCTGCTTTGACCGCCTTTTTCGTACGAACACTACATGACGGCCAGATCTTTTTCTGTCACAAACAGAGGAGTTCTCATTGTACCTATTGATAGCCCGATACACAAACATTTGACTAATACCAAGCCTATAGAGAGTTTTAAAAATTGCATTTGGCTCCATACTAACTTTGTGTAATGCAATCACAGCGATTCGATTTTCTTTATCAACCCACTCCATTTTAATATCGTAATAGTACATTATGATACAAGTGTGCTAAGTTGACCATTACATACAAGGCGATATTGTGTGCGTACGAGCGAAAGCGAGTGCGCCATAAGGAAGCCGCGTATATAATGGTCACAGGCACACGCGTATCATACGACGTTTTTCAACACACTTGCGAGGAAAAAACAAGACTCTTTATTTAGTAAGTTTTTAATTAATAAAACATTTAGTAAAAATACATTTCACTCGACTTTGATGGCAAAAGACTATCGCACGCGTTTTTCGCCTCGTTACGTATGTCCGGCGGAGTTAATAATAGGTTTTCTTTATTTTCTTTACTTGAAGTAGACATTTTCGTTAATATTAAACTTCACAATCTATCCAAATTTCGTCACAGCCGACATTTTTTACGAAAAATGGCGCATTGTTTTTTTCTTGCCGCGATACCGATGCGCGCGCAAGGCTAAGGCGCGAAGTAGCGATCGGCCAACAGCCAAGATTAGAAATCTAATGATTCGTGTTTAAAACACAAATTACAGAAAAAGAAAATGAAAAATCTGGATTTGCCATTTATTGAAATAAATAACCATGTAGAATACTGTTATTTTTCGCATAAATAATGTTTGTTGCTAAAATAAAAGTTATAACCCGACTAAATTACATCGCTTCTTTTTCTTACTTACGACTTGGTACTAGGGTACAAACCTAAATTGGTCGGGTTAATAAAGTAAAGGCACTAGTGCAATAATATACCGAAAAAGCACGCGTGTTTAATATCCAGGATTATGTGCCAAAAATCGGTGGAATAAAAACGTCTATATGAGCAAGTGTGTTGAAAAATATTATAAAATGTATTGGTGTCAAAAGAAGAAAACAATAAGCCATCGTTTAAAAATGACAGATTTTAAATTCAAATGTTATATCTTTCTTATTTTTAATTGTAACATTATTTATAGCCAGACTGTGTAATAAGTATCTAGCATGAACACTCAAACTCATCTTCATCATTGAAAACAAACTTAGCAAAACACCACATACCACGTACAACCCTTTTCACTCAATATTATATCAGCAAATCGAAACAAATAAAGCCGATATTCCTGGGACAAGCCCGCCTGCAAATTCAAAGTTTTTCTTCTTCAGAATCAAAGCTAGTTAGTCCGCACGTGTAAGTCTGTTTATCGTTTGCTTGTACAACAGAAAAAAACTTTTCTGAACGTGTTTCGCACTTTGCTTTGAGAATGAAAAGGCATTATGCACGGGAAAATACGCGAATCTGAACCTAACGACCCAGAAAAGCATGAAACGGATTAATTTTTAATTTCTAAAAAGGAGTCAACCCTTATTTATTTTCTTACTTAGGTCTATCATTTGTGCTGAAAACTTATGAGACCTACTTGTGTATACCAAAAGTTAAGATAGAAGAACAGTCACATTACCTACACTGGTAGTAATATTTTAGAGCGCAAGTAATTATTTGACGAAATCAGAAAACGTTGAACATATAATATTTGCATTGAGTTTATTAAAAATGACCTAAATAAAAACTGAGAAATGTGCTCAGTATAACTCAAGCTGCACATATCAAAAAGCGTTAGTCTAGGTTATTCACCACAGGATAGCTGACCTGAAAACGATGGAAACACACGCTATAAAAGCCCTGTGACGAGGATTGACAACTCAATGGTAGCACTTACTAGTTCTCCTTTCATTTCTGAAACTTGAGATATTCCAGTATGCTGTAAACATGCCACTACTTAAGTTTCGGTATTCAAAATAAATGCGATAGTTTTTAATGAACATTTTGCTTTTCTTTTACCAACCATATAATAACCGGTCAATTATTAAAATTAAAAAACTTCAAAAGCTTATTGTTGAACTTTAAATTGCAACTATAATGGAAGCAAGAATTATAAATAAATATCCTTTGGACATTCCCACACATCGCCATCCAGTCCCAAAGTAAGCTACTCAAAGCTTGTGTTATGGGTGCCAGACAACGGATATAATACTTAAATACTTTTTGTTTGTAAATACATACATGATATACATAGAAAACACCCAGACCAATACAAACAGACATGTTCATGCACACAAATGTTTGTATTGTGCGGGGATCGAACCCGCACCCGCTGCGTAGTAGGCGATTTCTCGACCACTACACCAGACGGGTCGTCATTATAAAACACATTTCAACTTAGGGTACAGTGTAAGTTTTTATCAAAATCGGTTTAGTAGTTATAAGTGAATATCTAAAAATCATAGACTGTTGGTGTCATTTTTTGAAGGCAATGTATTTTTCATATTATTTTTTATCTGCAAAAAGTCGCCGTGCTCACACACGAAGTAGGGCCGCCGACAATAGGTTTGTGTGCCACAACATCATTGGCTAGCCGAGACCCATTAGCCGGCATTGTTTACTGCGACAGGCCATCTAGACGCGTCCACTGCCTTACACACACTCTATTTGCTTTTAACAGCTGTCTCCGTCTACCTGTCGATTCACTGCAAATAATATCTAACAACACAGCAGCAATCTAACAACGAAATCAAAGTTTTAAGAACTAGTATGGTTATATGTGAAGTACCTCATGACTTATATTTGTGTTAATTGCTTTTAATGCTTCAACACCCGAGCGGTTGCAGGCAACCGCATAACAATAGAATTTGCATTGTGTCTCGTTCACGTACGCTTGAGGGATTAAGCTAGGTCAAACTTCACTGTTTGTCACTTAATCTCTGAAAACCTCTGAAAATAATTATGATAATACCTATAAAATTACCTCTACGAGGACTGGTGAAATCTGTTTATACCTATTTATGTAATCTACTACGGTATTGCAGGGTTTTTATGAATGTATAGTTAAGAAAGTTTTTTTTTTATTTTTTTATTTGTTTGGTACACACAACAGAGTTACAACCATTACAAAATAAAAGTATTCATTCAAAACTGTAATATGAGTTGTTGCAGCTCCAAGGGCGAGTGCACACAGCATGCAAATCAAGTTAACATTGGAAATCAAGTTCAAATTAAAAATTGTAAAAATTGTAGCTCCGCGAATAATTGGAAAAATAATTAATATCCTTATGTTTTTACAGTCTTGATCTGTGTTTTACCATATTTAAGACTTGGGGCATTGCATCACTTGTTGGCCATCATTTTCACTTTGCAATTTTGAGTGAATTATATAAATCAAAATCAGCTGATTTGAAGTTGCTAAGGAAGCCATGAGATGTCACAATCGCCGGCCAGCCGTCCAATAAGAGCGCGGTCTTCTCGCGCTGCACATGCGCACAGAGGTGATGTGCGCTGCATGGCAACCAGCAGCAGTGAAGTGCAAAATGTCACAATGTGTTGTGTATGTGGATGTGCAAACTAAATCTGACCAAATGGATTTGAAATTTTCAGTTTTTACTTTACCTATAGTATATTTTGATTCTTTATTAAGTTTGTAAATTTTTACTTTTAATTTTATCATAAGTTATATTTATGAGTTCGACTTCCAATGCGGATGAATACATAAGGTGCGAGTGCTGTCCTCACCCTCGATTTTTTAAAGGACAGAAGGGATTAAAAATCCAACAAAGCCGCTGCCACTCATCCAAAGGTACTTCGCATGTACGCACTGGCTCGCCTAACGCTTCTCCTCCACTTTTTACACCTCTGTCCCCATCACAACCCAGTAGCTCGCCTTCAACTGAACCCTTTTGGCTTAGAATTTCCAAATTAAAACATAGTGTGCCTATAATAAAAAGAGTGCCTAGAGGTGCTCGCATATGTGTTGCTCAAAAATTAACTTTGGAAATCAGAGATGTAGTCAACTTAAATTCCATAGAAGCATGGGAAAATTTACTAACATTTCCATATAGAATATTACATGTTCGGCCTAGCTCTTGCCCTGATTCCCTTACATCCCGAATTAAAGATAACTGTCATGCTAGCCCTATTCTTTTTCAACAAAACAATGCCTTTCATGTTTCAAATAAATCCATATTCCATCATATCGAAGCTAAAGTAAGTGACGGTGACATCAAGGGTGCTGCGCGCCTTTTGTTCTGCGACGATGATTTAGCTCCGGATAACAATGAAACCTTGTCAGCACTCCAGGAAAAGCACCCTTTTTCATCTAATAACATTTCCTTACCGTCGCCCCCAAATGATGTCACTACTAATTTGCAGATTTCGGCAACTGATGTCTTGCAAGCCTTAAATGGGTTTCGTAGTGGCACCGCTGCTGGCCTTGATGGGTTATCCGCACAGCACCTCAAAGACCTTTTAAACGCGCCAGGTGAGGCTAGCACTAGCCTTCTTGAAGCGTTGACGGCTCTCCTGAACATCATGCTTGCTGGTCAGGTACATGATGAAATTACAAAGACCATCTACGGAGCCAATCTTTGTGCATTAAAAAAAAAGGACGGAGGCATAAGACCCATTGCCGTGGGTACTACCTATCGCCGTCTTGCAGCCAAATTATGCTGTCGGGCGGTTTCTGGCTCGCTCAAAGATATTTTTCAACCAACTCAACTCGGTTTTGGAGTATCTGGGGGCTGCGAAGCTGCTATTCATGCCATCCGCTCTTTTTTAAACTTTCGGCCTAATGATGTTATTTTAAAAGTAGATGTCAAAAATGCATTTAACTCCGTAGATAGAGGCGTCTTGTTGACCGAAATTCAGAAGGAGATGCCTTCTCTGTATTCTTTTTTGTGGCAGTGTTACAGTACTCCCACTAAACTGATGTACAGGGGACACACTCTTTCCTCTGAAGTTGGGTGTCAACAAGGTGACCCTTTAGGTCCTGCGATTTTTAGTCTGGCTATTCATCCCATGATTACCAAATTACAATCAAAATTTAATGTTTGGTACCTAGATGATGGAACCCTTGGTGACGTTCATACTACTGTTTTGGAGGATTTTACTTTTTTAATTAATAATTTGAGTAAATGCGGTTTAGATCTAAATTTTTCAAAATGTGAGCTTCTGGTCCCTCAAAATTGTCCTGAACGTGATGCTGTGGTCAATTCATTCAAACAATTAGCTCCAGGTATTAAAATCATCGACCATTCTTCTTTTCGGCTTCTTGGCTGCCCTATTACAGATCGGTCTTTTGCACCTTTTATAGAAGATCAAATTTCTAAATTAAATTTTGTTTCGGACAGAGTTACTAAATTAAGCAGCCACTTTGCCTACACCATCATGCGGTTCTGTCTCTTTGTGCCAAAATTAACATATTATTTACGATCATCGCCTTTTTGGAATCATCCCTCTTTGTTATCAAAATTAGGCACTAAAATTAAACATATAATTTCATTAACTTTTAACATTCAGCTTACAGACGACTCTTGGACCCAGGCTTCCTTGCCGATTCGCCATGGTGGGCTGGGTATAAGAGATCTGTCTGGTGTAGCTCTTCCGGCATTTTTGTCATCATCGCATAAAACTTTTGATTTAATTAGTAAAATTCTCTGTAAATCACATTTTTTCAATATGATTCACATCACAAAATTAACAGATGCCATCGCCGAATGGGGGAGTCGCTCAATCGATGAGCTCCCTCTGAATCCCGCAGTTCAGCGGCTGTGGGACGAGCCCCTCTGCAGAGTAGTGCGTAATAATCTTCTTCTCTCGACTACTAACTCTGCCGATCGTGCCCGTCTCATGGCCGTGGCTGAATGGGAGTCCAGCCTTTGGCTGAAAGCCATACCGTGTCCAGCATTGGGAACATTTTTCGACAGCAACGCTTTTAGGATTGCCGTTAGCCTTCGGCTTGGGATTTTTAATGCCGTGCCCCATCGCTGCACTTGTGGAAAAGTCGTAGACAATTTAGCTCACCACGGTCTTTCCTGTTGCAGAAGCGCTGGCAGAATTCCACGCCATGCTAGTCTGAACGACGTCATTCGGCGGGCGCTTGTCAGTGCTCGTATTCCGGCCGTTCTGGAACCGAATGGTCTTGTACGTAGCGACGGCAAGCGTCCTGACGGCATGACCCTCGTTCCGTGGAAGATGGGCAGGCCTTTGGTGTGGGATGCTACTTGTGTCGACACATTAGCGCCTTCCCATCTTCTACAGACTAGCAGTAGGGTGGGTTCAGCCGCCGCTTCGGCTGAATGCCTCAAACGGCGCAAATATGAAAGTCTCAGCGAAGCTTACTTATTTGAGCCGTTTGGGGTAGAAACGCTAGGACCG
This sequence comes from Pyrausta purpuralis, assembly GCA_963924145.1. Classification (NCBI taxonomy): domain Eukaryota; kingdom Metazoa; phylum Arthropoda; class Insecta; order Lepidoptera; family Crambidae; genus Pyrausta; species Pyrausta purpuralis. Next base: position 17,703,036 of record OZ001649.1, read on the forward strand.
TGGGGACCAAGTGCCCACAAACTGTTTCGTGAGTTGTCCCAACGGCTTGTTGAGACTTCTCATGAAGCAAAGGCTGGTCTCTATCTCGGCCAGAGAATTAGTCTCGCCATCCAGCGAGGTAATGTGGCCAGCCTTTTGGGCACTTTTCCACAGGACAACGAGCTTTTCGATGTATATATGTAAGTAGTTTAGTTTTGTTTTTTGTTGTTAGTGATTATTATTTTTAATTTTATTCGTATATATTGTAAATAATTAAAAATAAATTAATAAAATCAAATAATAAAATTGTAAATTAAATAAAATTAAAACAATAAATAAAATTTAATTCATTTTCTATGCAATATTTCTTAACTATACATTCATAAAAACCCTTTATTTAAGTCTCCTTGAAATTAGTTTCTGTCACGCCCATAAATATACTCCTTAATAATCCCGAAACTAATAAATCTATTGAAGAGCTAAATAGATGAAATGGTGTGACTTAATGTGATTTTCAAATACACAATTTTAGAAAAAAAAAACGTGACGGATGTTGTACGACAAACACCTTGCCGTGAGAATGACCCAAGTTTTTTTAATTAATTTATACTATATGTGATTGATATCTATACTAATATTATAATAAACAAGCTGTCCCCGCTACTTCGTCCGCGCGTTTTGAGTATGCTCCTTCCCCTCCCGTCACAGCGTGCTATAGCCTAATGCCTTCCTCGATAAATAAGCTATCCAACACAAAAATATTTTTTCAAATCAGTCCAGTAGTTCCTAAGATCAAACCTGAGAACCGAAAAAGAAACTCTTCAGCTTTATAACATAAGTAAAGATATCACATACAGTATGTTTTCAATATTTTATGTTCCAAAAGTTATTAACGTTAGCTAAAGTAAATGCCGAGTTTTCCCTAAAACGCTCAGCAACTTAAAGTAATTACTCGCTTTAATATGTAAACTCGTGAGACGCACAGTAATCCCGGTGAGAGTGGTACTAATAAATCTTTGATCCCCTCTCCGCCCGACTTTTATCAACAAATTGATTAAATCCTCCGAAGCGTTCGGTCTTTGAGACCGCATCGACCGTTTTCTTATTGGGAAGTCCTTCAAAAACATTTATCCTCACTGCTATAAATGAAAAGAAAACGTAAGTCTGTCTGGCTGGCTGGCTGATATAATTTCACACATTTATCTACAAATATAAGTGCACAAGTAGGACTCTGTTAATAATCCGTCACTAATGTTTTGATGAATGGAGTTTGACAGCAATTCCATGTTTACTAACGTTAAGATTTCATGCTAAACTGATTTTGTATTAACTGATTTTTACAACTTTTGATACGTTGTTTCTGACAAGAACAAAGCTTGTACTTAACTTAGAACGAAGTGTTAAAATAAAAAGTTCTATGTGATATGCTATAAAGAGTTATCACATGTAATACTTATTTTTTACACAGTTTTAAACGAGACAGTGAGAGAAACAAAAAAATACTCTAGGGGATTAAAGTAAAGTCAGACTTTTGTGCGAGCGACGTCACGCGGAACCACTAGGCATTACTTATATTCTCAGCTAGGTATATGTGTAAGCTATATTGCAACGCCTTCTTCTTCTTCTTTCGTGTCGGCAAGAACACGGGCTAAATCTTACTTGCCCAGAAAGCGGCTACCGAGGTAGCTCTCTGGTTACAGACAAGTAAGTCCTCACGCGAGCAGGTGGTCGGGCACGCGGGACAGTTAGTGAGGTGGGCCATGGTTTGCAGGGGTTCTCCACATTCACAGCTGGCGCCTGCGCTGCTTGAGTACCCCCACCGTCACAGGTTATCTTTACTCCGACCAACCTGGGTCCTCAGCCTATTTAGACTTCTCCAGGTTGGCCAAGGCTCCTTATAGCCTGGAGGCAGATTTTCATCGGGGGGGGTACAGTGAGTGTGGGTACTCGCTTGCCCAGAGCCTGCACCTCATGTCAGTAGGGGTTTCGTCGGTAGGCTGTGTAGATCGCAGGAAGCTTTTGCGCCTTCGCAACCGACCTGTAGCGGGGGAGAGCCCGAAGAGTGGATGTCTCGGGTCGCTTTCTTGCAACGCCAAGCGGACAATATCGAACCGAAGTTCAGTTTGCTACACAACCCTGTTCTAATCGCATAGATAAAACGCCAAATGTCAGACGTAAGCATTCATGTTCCCATAAATATAGTCCCCTGTTTTGGCTCATCTGTAAAAATTTATGCGTTTCTATTCCGTCCGGGTCGCTTTTTATGTATACACGCAACGAAACAAGATAACTATTTATTTCCTGACTTCTATGTATCGGTTTTTGTTCTGATGCTATAGTAATTTACATGGAAGCTAAATATAACACACTTATGGTCAGTTCATTTTTTCAAAAGTTTTAAAACTTTTGATAGTTCCAAAATATTGTGTCTATGAAAATAAGTTTAGGCTTAAGAAAAAATGCTAAAGACGACAAAATTAATTAGACCTACATATTGTTTAACCAATCAGTGTAGATCTTATTCTTCTGTTACACTTTATTACATTATAACTACTGTCTTAAATTACGAGTAAAACCTTATCACAAACTCTAATAACTTTAAACTACACACATCAAAAGTATCTAGGGATCAAGCATTTTTATGCGAATTTCTTGAGATTGAGATGTGGTTTTGTAATAAATTTATGATTTTATAAATTTATATGGATCCTTTTTGGTGCATTTCATAATTTGAAACAGGAACTCAGGTGCGAGGTGAACTCCCGCGTGTGAACATCACTCTGTTGTTGCTCTGCTTATTTTAATTAGTGATACCGTTTAAAGTTGTGTTCATTAGTTTAAACTTACTTCAAAATTAAGGACAAGTTTCCAGCTTCACGATGATCTACATAGTTTTTATCATTTCGACCCTTCTAATCGTAAAGTTATCGTTTTAACTTCAAAATTGCTAATCGAATTCGCCGTGTCACTGAACTTGAAACCGGTCGCCGTCAGCTGACTCAAGGACGTTCGCCCACCAGACATCGTGACTCCTGTTCTACCTGTGTGTGAGTGTTAACACCTTGTTTGTGTGCCGCACGCCCGCTGAGACTCATACGCAGCTGCTTGTTTTATGTTGCTAGCGCCATCTACATCTCACTATCAACATTACTAGTGTGCCTCTACAGTCTTTGCTTCTGCTTTTGCAAACTCGCTCGGTGGTTCGAACCCTACGCTCACGCTTACTAGCGATTAACGTTATGGCAAATCAGATGGCGCTCGCTGTTCAAGAAAAGATGAATAATTATTGTAATGCTTGTAATAATCCCGTTGACTTGAATAAAGATTGTATTATGCAATGCTTTACCTGCAAACACACCTACCATTGCGAGTGCCTGTCTATTAGCGAAAAACAGTACCGTGGGCTAAAAAAAGAGTTCAAAGCTACATGGAAGTGTCCTTCCTGTAGTAACGTAACAAACCGTAAGCAGTCCAACATTAACACACCGGTTCGCAGCAAGCAGGTCCCGTTGCTCGACGAGTCCATGGATACCTCATATACACTTTCTGAAAATAACACAATGATGGACTCCGTCACACAACCTATTAACCCCGAGCCCTGGAAAAATGACTTTAACAATTTTTGTAGTGAGTTAAAGGCTACATTAACTGCGTGGCGTAGTGATATGGAGTCCAGCATGCAGAACTTGGGTGCAGACATTAGGGACACACTCACCGGCATTAAAAGAGAGCTTCAGTCAATTCGCGTCGAGCAAACTAATATCAACCAGCGTATAAACGTTTTAAACAAGGACGTCTCCGAATTACAGACATCAGCCCAATTTCAGTCTGAAGAGTGTGTGGAACTCAAAAAACGCATCGAAGTTCTCGCTGAGAACACCAAGTGCTCTGACAGATGTGACTCGTCGTTGGCAGTCCTCGAAACGAAGCTAGATGTTTTGGAGCAACAAGCCAGACAATGTAATGTCGAGATATGTAATGTGCCTGAGAGGCGCAACGAAAACTTGCTCACTGTAATCGAGGCGCTCGGAAACATCATCAAACATCCCATTGCGCAGACTGACATAGTCTCGATACATAGAGTTCCGCACGCGAGCTCTGATGACAAAAAGCCGAAAAACATAGTTGTTAAGTTTAAATCACGCATCATGAGAGACAACGTGCTTAGCGCATTTAGGAAACGCAAAGAGATTAAATCAGATCAGATAGGTGTCTCTGGCACCTCTTTGACAGTCTACATGAATGAGCATGTTACTCTAAAAAGGAAGAAGTTATTTCGTGCTTCCAGAGAAATCGTCAAAAGAAACAATTTTAAATACATCTGGATTAAAAACGCTACTATACTTGTTCGAGAAAACGACACGGCTCCCGCAATCGCTATACGGACGGAGGAGGACCTCAAGAAAATAAGCGCAAGCAGGGTCAGCCTAACAATAGTTAACTTTATTATGATATCACTGTTTATTTTGTCAAGCTCTGTCTTAAGCTACCTTATTGAGGCTGTAAAAGTTTACATTGTTTTTCTTTCGTGCTCTTCCGTAATCAAAATGTTAAATATGACAAGTTATTGTTATTGTTATTTCTTTTCTCATTACCCAAGACAGAGTTCCCGTAATTCTGGCTGTGCTCTTTTTTTAATTTTTTTATTATTATTAGGACCAAATGTGCTAGTCTTTTTAAATAATGCTAATGTCTATTATAGTGTAATTATTTTTTTAAATGTGTGTTTGTATTACTTAAGGTGTCTGGGATTTAATCACGCTTGGTTGGTTTTGCAAACTCTCCTCCTACTATTTTACTCTCTTTTCAAAATAGCATTTAAAACTTTTCTAGTAACACAATATTATATATTGATTTTCCTGTTTTATGGATAGTAGTCTCACTATATACTATCAAAATTGTACTGGAATCAGATCTAAACTCCATACAGTTTACATGAATATTCTTTCTCTGGCCTATGATATTATAGTTTTGACCGAGACTTGGCTTGTACCAGAAATATCTGTTGGCGAATTCATGGACAGTCGCTACAACGTGTTCAGATGTGACCGTGACCGCCAGGCAACTGGAAAAAGCGACGGCGGGGGTGTACTTATAGCTATAAAAAGTGAGCTCAGACCAGTCAGTCTACAGATCAATCATTGTAGCTCAGCGATTGAACATATCATAGTTTTGATACCTTCCTTTGACCCAGCAAAAAGACACTGCTTCAGTGCAGTTTATATTCCGCCGCAAACTCCCCGAGATACATATTTAGACCATTTTACTCTATTACAAAATGTCATTAACGATCAAAGCATAGAATCTTTCTTTATAATAGGTGATTATAACTTACCCAATCTTGATTGGTCAAACTTTCATCTAACGGCCCCCACTAATTCCCCTACCTCTATCAGTTATTGCCTATATAAGTTTTTAGCTACATTTAATGCTAAACAGTTAAATTCAATCAAAAACGATAATGATCGTATCCTGGACCTGTTTATATCAAACACGAAAAGCAGCTTAAGCCTCTGCTCCCCTATAGTGCCCGCGAATCAGCATCATCCTCCAATTTGCGCGCTTACTTACGTCAACCTTAAATCTAAACATATGCCTCGATATCATTTTCCCAAACCTAACTTCCACAAAGCAAATTATGAAGATATTAATGCTATTATAAGGGAAGTAGATTGGGAGTCAGTTTTGTCCGACCTCTCCGCTAATGAATCGGCTAATTTATTCTATGAAAAAATCCTCGAAATCATTCAATATCACGTACCTCTGTCAACAGTAAGATCATCACGTTTTCCTGTTTGGTTCTCCCCAGCCCTTAGACATATCTACAATAACAAAGAGCGTGCCTGGCGGAAATGGAAAACGTATGGAAATATCTCAGATTACGAATCTTTCTCAGTATTTAGAGCAAGATTCAAATATCAATGCTCAATTTGCTATAGCAAGTATATTGATAGCGTCGAAGATAGTATTGGTCTGAATGCAAAGTTCTTTTGGTCATACTTAAGGAACCGTAAGAACACTACATGTTATCCTTCTTCAATGTTCTATAAGTCTAATACTTCGAGTGACCCCAAGGAAATTTGTAATTTGTTTTCTGACTTCTTTATGTCTGTATACGAACCTTCAACGCTTAATCTTTTTGATGACACTCAACACGCAGACGGCGGGGACTGTGACCTTCTAATCTCTGACATTGGCATAACTTTAGAGAACATCAGAAAAGTACTAAATACGCTTAACATATCTAAAGGTAAGGGACCAGACGGCATACCACCGTTATTCTTGAAACTTACATATAAAACTATAAGTGTTCCCTTGTACATCATATTTAGTAAATGCCTGCAGGAGGGCAACTTTCCTAGCGTATGGAAAAATGCTTTCATCACGCCTATACCAAAGACAGGGGACGCACGCAACGTGGAGAATTACCGGCCCATTTCTGTTCTGTCCACGTTGCCTAAGGTATTTGAACGCTTGGTCCATAACGAAATATATCCATTGCTGCATCACACTTTAATACCAGAACAGCATGGTTTTGTTAAACGTCGATCTACATTAACCAATTTAACACTGTTCACTAACGACTTATTCACAAGTATGGATAGGAGAACACAAGTAGATGCAGTATATACGGACTTTCAGAAAGCTTTTGATAAGGTGGACCATAGATTGCTTTTGGAGAAATTGGCGTTCAACGGAATCCGCGGCAACCTCTTGCGCTGGTTTGCCTCGTATATATCTAATAGGACACAGAAAGTTGCCATCAATGGACTCGAGTCAGTCAATATTCTGGTCACTTCTGGTGTACCACAAGGATCTATTCTTGGCCCGTTGTTGTTCCTTTTGTATGTAAATGACATCAAAAAATGCTTTAATCACTCAAATTTTTTATTGTACGCAGACGACCTCAAAATATTTAAAGAAATAAAGTCTGTTAATGATTGCATTCTTCTTCAATCGGACCTTGATAAATTAAATGAATACTGTAAGGCGAATAAATTATTCTTGAGTATCCCCAAATGTAATTGCATAAGTTTTACTAAAAAGAAAACTATTTGTAACTTTGATTATCATTTGGCCAATAATACTTTGAAGAAAGTATCTGTAATTCGGGATCTTGGTGTTGTCCTTGACTCTAAACTTCACTTAGATATACATATTAACACCATAATTAATAAAGCCTATAAGATGTATGGTTTCGTTTCCAGGTCTGCAGTTAACTTTAAAAAACCTAACACATTTCTGCATTTGTACCGTTCACTGGTGAGGTCTCAGTTGGAGTACGCCGTGCCTATTTGGAACCCAATATACAAAAAGTACACCGAGTCCATTGAAAAAGTCCAGCGTAAATTTTTACGTCTAGTAAACTTCAAGTGTTATCGCTCCTGTGACCCTTATGAACAGCTGTTAGCAAAATTTAAATTCTTACGCCTTGAATCGCGCCGATCGCTCCTTTCTGTTATGTTTCTTTTTAACTTAATAAATAATAAAATCGATTGCATAAGTCTTAGTAACAAAATAAATTACAATATCCCCAGGCGCGCTGTGCTCAGAAGTACTCGCAGACATAGGACTTTTCATGTTAGCGTCTGTAAAACCAATGCAGGCAAGCGAGCCCCATTAAATAGAATGCTTTCCGATTTCAACGGGCAGTTTAATGAACTTGATTTTTCCCAGACTCCTTCTAAATTTAAAAAACTTGTTCTAGATATTCTGAAGGCCTAGCACAAATATGTATACCTCTTGTTTATTTTTACATGCCTATCTAAATATATTTTTTTTTCTTCCCAAAATTGTAGCTTTTGAGACATAAATTTTTACATAGATTTTAGACTATCCCATAATTAGCACGCATTTTACCTCGTATATTTTATTAATTTTGTATACTAATACGTGGATTACGCGGTGGGATGTGTTACCACTCATAGTTTATAAGTTTATATGTTTTAATTAATTGTTGTGACACATTTGTTTGTAATCCCTAAAATAAAAAAAAATAAAAATAGGAACTGTCAATCAAATTCGAGTAAAAGATGAAAATCAGCTGTTAATATTTTCCCTATGAAAACATACAACGCATTGAAGACATTATTAGTGCTATTGTTTCCCTACTACTGATTAAAACCAACGTTATTATGGAGCGGCCACGTTATTTAAGCAGGGAAGAAATACTCAGAGCCGTGGGAATGATAGAAGCTGGTTCCCGGCAACGTACTGTGGCTTTAGCTCTGAATACAAGTCAGAATGTTATCAGTCGACTTTGGACAAGTTACCGAAGCACTGGTACCGTGGCTGAGCGCCATGGAGGACGGTATCGCTGCACCACACGGAGACAAGACCGACACATTCAAATCACGGCTCGATGAGCTCCAACAATAACCGCCATGATGTTAGCCGTGAGGCTTCATCACTCTTCAGGGAACTTAATTAGCGACCAAACAGTCAGAAACCGCTTGCATGAAGTGAACCTTCATTCTCGAAGACCGCTACGGCTACCACCTATAGCAATGCACAATTGTAGGATTCGATATCAATGGGCTCTTGAACACAGAAATTGGGCAGAAGAACAATGGCGTTTCGTGTGCTTTTCTGATGAGTCTCGTTTTGGTATGAGACCGGATACAAGATGTATACGACACTGGAGAACCCCTGGACGCGGACGCCAACAGCGATTAAAATCCTGCCAGGAAGTCCATCCTTATAGTGGTGTAACCATCATGGTATGGGCGGGTATTTGGATCGGCGGAAGAACTGATTTGATTCGGATCAGAGGCAACCTCAACGCTCAAATTTATGCTGAGACGATTGTATCAGACGTCATCGTTCCTCTACAAGTGCAAATCGGTCCTTTATTTCAGTTAATGCATGATAATGCACGACCGCACACCGCAAGAGTTGTAAGACAGACTCTCGCCACAGCTAACATCAATGTCCTGCCCTGGCCTGCACAGTCGCCAGACTTGAACCCGATTGAGCATGCATGGGATATGTTACAGAGAAGAGCTCTGCCGAATATGGAGGGTATCCAATCGCAAGAAGACCTTTTTTTGTAATTGCAACGAACATGGGCGGCTATTCCACAGCGTGATTTGGATGAACTCATTTTGAGTATGCTAAACCGATGTTCTTGTGTTGTTAGTTTTCGCGGTAGAAACACGGATTCTTAACCGTTAAGCACTGACATGTTATTTTATACCGTATCTACTGATATAAGTCTCTGAGACTCCCATATATAAAACTAGTATTTAAAAAAAAAAAAAAACACTATTTGGCACAAAATCTTTATTAAATCGCTTTATTAAGTATTAAGCAACAATTTAACAATAAATTTAAGGAAGTTTTAAACAAATTTAATATTTTATAAGAACATTAGGTATTTATCAAAATTAAATTCTTCTTTTATGTTCTTATACTAAAAAAATATTTAAAAAAGTAAACAACTCTTCATTACATGACAAAAACATAATCTCCTATAACTAGTCTTTGTACTTCAGTCAAATTTTACAATTCTTGAGATAACAAAAAAAAGTTGGCATTAGTTAAAATTCACCAAATTTTTGAGCCACACAATAAGGCATGTCGGCTTTGAGCAACTCAAACAAATAGGATACTTGCACAATGTACAAACATATCGTGTCTTTTTCTTTTTTTATAGTCACATAAACTACAGTACTTCCTTTTTAATAGTTTTTCACTTTCAGGTTTGCTTTGTTGAACCGGTCGAGGCATGTTCAAAATTTGTGTAATAGTGCACTTTATGTGTTCAGGTACGTGAGGATTAGATGATCTGTTCTGCAAATGTTTCTGAACAAGTCCTTTTGCTATGTTTTTTTATAAATTCAGAACGTTTGCATGACTGTCTTGAGAGAATGTATGAATTTGAGGAAGCGATATCCAAAAGACGAAAAAAAATGATACATGGCTAACGCCGTGTTCTTCTCTTGCATGTCATCTTTGAACATTTCTCATCAAGAGCGTCGACACCCCCTTTGGTTGCGTTGAAAATGAATTTATTTCCGGTAAACGGGTAAACCATTTGTTTCGCCAACGTCAATGCTGTGATGCATTGAAGACAGTAAAAACACTGCTTTATTTTTTTTTGTCACACGTGAAAGCAAGGTTAAATCTTTGGTAAATCCGTACAGACAGGAACCTACTTCTCTTGACCTAAGGTTTGTGAATTGGGGTGGTATTTCGACTTTATTTTTACGTAGTGTTTCACAGTAGGTAAGGCCTCTTTTTAACCGACTTCAAAAAAGGAGGAGGTTATCAATTCGACTGTATGTTTTTTTTATCATTTTTTTTTTTTTGTATGTATGTTACCTCATATCTCAGTCGTTTGTCGACCGAATCGAAAATTTTTTTCGCCTACTTAGAGGGTGTACTTTCTAGTTGGTCCCATTTTTTCCATTTTGGGATCTGATGATGGGATCTTGGTGTAATCGAGGGAAACCCTCAAATTTTAAAGGCACGTATAGTATTTCTTTACTAGAATCTTAATGTTGACGTGTTGTTACGTCTGATAGTCAACATCTTGTGGGGCTGAGCTGATGGTGGAACTCCTTAACGCTTAGGAGTTCAGTTATTTTAATGACGAAACTTATGATAGGTAATTTGTAGCTTCTTAAAAAAATGAATCATAAGGTGCAACTCCTCCCCCCCCCCCCCCCTCTTATGTAATCACTAAAAATGAAGAAATAAAATAAACTTTAAAAAAAAGTAAAAACCGACTTCAAAACCAAAATGCACTAAAAAGTCTTAAATAAACTCTTCACCATTGAAAGGAAAGGAATCCGTTTTAGGCAAACAATTTCTTTTTGGAGTCGGTGCCATCACTTTGACCATCAAGCATCAACTATCACAGCACCGACTCCAAAAAGAAATTGTTTGCCTAAAACGGATTCCTTTCCTTTCAATGGTGAAGAGTTTATTTAAGACTTTTTAGTGCATTTTGGTTTTGAAGTCGGTTTTTACTTTTTTTAAAGTTTTCAAAAGTTCGTTCGCCAATTCTATCGAAAAAAAAACAATTGTCTGCAGTTATATTTCTGTTAGTACCTACAATTGGTTTCACAAGCCGGATGACAGACTGAGTCGGTTTGAGAATTTTTTTTTCATTTTGATCTAAGCCAATGCCGTCAGAATCCCTTCCGTGATATATGTAAACATTATATAAATAGCCATTCGTTGCATCTACAAGACATAGCATCTTTATGCCATAATTATCTGGTTTGTTTGGCATGTATACTATAAACTTACACCTTCCACGAAAACCAATCAACATTTCGTCGATGCAGGCAAAGGGGCTCATTGTATAATTTTTTTGACAGTTCTCAATGAAATAGTCAAAGATCTCTGATATAGCATAAAGTGGATCCTCCTTATGTTGGCTTCTTGTAGAAATGTCATCAAAGCGTAAACATCTCAAAATAATTCTAAATCGCTCTCTTGACATCACAGCACGAAATATATCGCGACCACTACCATCGGTAGCAAACAATATTGTAAGGTCCTCAGTGTTTGATTTGAAACACGATGTATACAATAATAAACCAAGGAACGCTTCCAACTCATCTTGAGAAATTTCTTTCAATTCAGGTCTCAACTGATTTTTAAACTTCAATTTGATTTCCGTTAGTTTCAAATTTGTCCATTGTAAAACAATAGATATTATTTTATCGTCAAATAATAGCTTAAAAAAGCTCACTGGAGTGTCGTCACTTACGGGTAGCACTAGCTTTTCAGGTCGAATAATATTACTTGTGTACGTACATTTCTTGTTGGTTCGCGTTTACTCCACTTGAATTTGTTTCTACCGTAGTAGTATCCCGATCTTTGCTGATTGCTGTCGCTATCAGATGAACCTCCATCACTTTCCATGTCCTCGGTATCATTTTCAGCTGTTCCCGGTTCTGTGTCGGATAGAGAACATTCGGAATCATCTCGGGACTGTATTTCCTCCATAACAGAATCTGGGTCGACATCTGAATCGCCACTAAAATCGTCATTTTCCTCGTTTAAAACCCAATCTTCTAATTGGGAAACCACAGCAGGGTTTGACAAATTGAATACACGTGGTCGTAGTGAGCGTGAACTACCAGGTTGTACAGAATCCATCCTTAAAATAAAATGTTGTTAAAAATAACGTACCTACTGATATAGGTCTGTGAGACCTACAAAAAAACTTCAAACTGTCGTAGTTACCTGAATTACGCGCGAAACGGCCCTTTCCACAGCTCGTGGCTCACTGACTACCTTGAAGGTACCCAGACGCAAAACAGAATCCGACGCATTAGAGCGAGATAGCAAGTGTTTTATTTCGGCGTGGGAGTCTGTCAGACCTATAACAGTGCTTAAGGGTTAATTGTTTAAGTTACCCAATAAAATTTTCAAGAAAACTGTTATTTCAGTCTTTTTTTCGAACTTTAATGTTAGTGGTTCAAATGTCAAAATCCCTTTATTAGGAAAATGGCAAATTTCTTTATTAATGCAAAGGTGACTTGGTTTACCGTTACTGTAGACAAACGAAAACACTTTTTTTGATGAATCCTTAAAGAAAATTTTAATTAATATCAACCAGGAGAAAAGTTATTGCAAAAATATATGTTGATCCCTAGACACTTTTGATGTGTGTACATATCACAATTCCTCATCGTGATTAATTGAGAAAATATGGAAATATGGTGTTCATATGCAAGAAAAACTTTCGAAGACACTATTATTATACCATTACACTGATTATACTATTACTTACTATACTATATACTATTACTTATTATACTGATTTAACTCTCTGCATTTCCCAAGCGGTTGACTGGTAGATAATGCCATAAGGCATTAAGTCCGCCAATTGTACCATTAACAGTGCAATAAAGTTTAAATAATTAAAAAATAAATAAATATTATTACGAGCTGAAATGTGCGTTCATTTCGACGATACAATATAAATTATGTTCTTAATACAAAGTTGTTTCCTTGTCCTGGGACTATTACGTAATACTATCGCTTTGGTGTTGCCACGTTGAAAAATCCGAATATGATTTAGTAACACTGACGATTATGTGAGCTTTCGCTATTCTTTTGTTTAAAGCACAGAGCAAATCTTTGTTTTCAGAGGTGGTTGTTAAAGCATAATTTATAGTACTGTTACAATAATGTGAATTGTCATTATTGATTGCGATGTGGAAGCGGCCGAGCTACGTAGTAGCACTATTATTACCAATGTAAATTTTTACTATAATTTTTCAGCGCTGACAAATAATCTGCTCAGACAGAATTTCTCGACAGTGTTGTGTCTTCCATTTTACTTACAAGTGCTTACAAGCTTACTTCGATATTGCAATTTCATTGTTATATATTTCAAGATACGTACTTACACTGTCATGACGCGTAAGTATACGCTCTGACGCAGCTTCTGAAGAACAGACAAGTTGCGTTATTGACTTGTCTTTTTCGAAGATACGCGGTCGCGTGACGCTTTGTTATAAAGTATCGATTGCGCTGAGATTACATAAACGCCGTCTTTACTTTGATCAATGAGCATCGTTCCCGCAGGCTGCTATTACGTTATTAGCGTTATGGTGTTGTATTGACCTGGAACTTTATTATTTCCTGCTTTAGGAAATTTGGAACACGGGAAATGGTGATATGGGTGTGATACTCTAAACTTATTTATAGGTGATAAATTTATTCTTAGCTGTACCTTGTACACACCTTAGGGTGCTACTATGTTTTCTCAGCGTTTCATTATCAAGATTATAATAGCGATAATAAGACAAACACTAGGCATCATCCAGACGTGGAAACGTAAACTAAACAAAACGTATCACACGTGTGCGATCGAGGTCAATTATCTGCTAGCAACTGAATTTATCACCTTGATTTCTCTACACATGTCTGCTTAGTTGAAGTACATAATGCCAAAGTGTCATAATACATTATCGGTAACAAACAAACGCAAGTTCGCATTCTGCAAAATACGCAGCGAGGAGACACGTCGGTTATTGGGTTGTCTATTTTCTGTTCAACTAACACGATGAAAGCTTCACTATAAACAAGCACTTCAGCCTGCAACAAAGCCAATAAATTCTTTACACAAATCTAAACCTTACGATACGAAGTTACGATACGATACGAAGTACTATTCAGCCAGGATCAAAGCCTGATCCGGTCAAACCGGCACACCAAATAGCACGATTTTTAGAAGGAGGGACACGCTCCGGGATCGGAGAGGAGACCGACTAGCCGGAGCCTATCGGCCACAACCACCAAGATATGCATCGAGTGTGGTCTAGGAATATAGGGAGAAAGACGGGTAAATTAGTAGGGCTGAGCGTTGATGAGGTGGGCGATCTGCCTTGGTGGATGCGCTTGGGAGTTCTTTAAGATCTTCTTTGGTCCTTTAGATTCTGTTGTATGGTCGATACACTGGTTCGGCACATGTGTTTTGTACAGGCGGCGTACGATTTCTAGATTTCTGAATTTCATCTATATTGCGTGACTGGTGTGCTTTTAAAGCTTGATGTGCTCTATTAAAGTTAAACGTTTCTAGCTTCTTCTTTTAAATCGATGAACTCCTTTGACTATGGTCATTGTGCCCGTCGTATGCCTATCGCTTGATGTGCTCTTCTGACGCTCTCCGTTATAACTCTCGTTCGCTTGTAGGTCCTTGCGCACAGATGTTGATTGTATTAGGTGTCATCCGCTGATATCTTGCTACGCTCTCTCAACGTCGACCATTGTAGTTGTCGTCAGTTTTTCCGCTCACTGCGCTCCATTGACATGGACCATTGTAGCTGTTGTGTGCTCCCTTAACGTTGGTCGTTGTAAATGTCGTCCGCTTATGGCGGCGTTAACTATTTTGTCTGTCAGCCACTTTTGACTTGCTGTTCTCCATCGTTGGTCCTTGTAGTCGCTTTAATCCACTCCTAATAAATTATGTAGCGGGTTCCCAATCCTAGTCTATAAGGTTTGACCAGCTTGTGTTTTACCTGCTTTAGCTATTTATGTTTTTATTGTTTGTTGAGATGCTGGAAAACTTTTCGCTTGATGGCCACTGATGTACTACACAGATCACTAAGTCAATTAACACAACACTTATGCAGGGAACCACTTGCACGAGGAGCAACACACATACTATACACACGCTCAGAAACACAAAATTAAAACTCAGTTTCATTATTACACTGACCCACTGCTCATTTCTGCAATTTAGGACTGCATTTTACTCCTTTTTCAATTCTACAGTTTTGATGACGACTTATAGAAGAAATCACTAGCACGAGAAGCGACACGCATTTTACACACACGCATAGAACACACACACGAGAAATTAGGACACAATTTCATTATTTCACTGGCACACTGCTGCTTTTGTTTAGGATAACTCATGGTGTGTTCAGGGTTGCATTTGACTCCTTTTTTCGATTCTGCAGATTTCATAACGACTTTACTTGCTGTGTAAAGATGTCTACAACCTAAAATAAATATCAGATTAGTGCAAAACATGCTCATCTCAATAGCAGCTTGTATTTAGTTAAGTAGGTAGGGACAGGCGCTCGTAAGAGCTACGCAAACTTATTGGACTTTTGTATTGTTTTTCCTATTAACAGAATGATGTATTGGAAATATTGATAACAAAGATACTTCAACGGTGCACGTGTTCGTTGTTATTTCGAAGGCTTTTCGAAATGTTTTAAGGTCTCCTTTAGGTGTGTTAATGTTTATTGTTTTATTTGATTGATATTCCCCCGCTTAGAAGGTTTCTCAAGGTTTTAACAATACCAATTTCATGCTCCTCGTCCTGTTGCTGTTGTTTAGAGTATTTTAGAGTGTTTAGGCTTTTTGTTAATGGCCGGCTTCCATGCACGTGTTGGGCAATGAACCAATCCATTTGTGCGAGTAATGTCTGACCCAACTACGACAACGTAGTTAAAAGGAGGTGTTATTGTTTAAAAAAGGAAATGTGGATATTTTAGTTTTATGGTGCATGGCCGAATCAAAACCAGCCTTCGAGCATTGTCTTGTCCTTTGAATATAATCAAAGCTTTGTCGGGCACAATTAGGAGGGTATTGTGGAATGGCTTTTTCCTTTTTACGTGTTTTGTGCTGCCGTACCAAATTACTGCGATCTTGCTACATTTTTTAGTCTAGGTTTGTGAGCGTTGTAGAGCTGTGATCTGATTCGATATCTGTTTCTTCTAATTGGAATATTTCCTGTGCCGCTTTCCTCATTTCTGTTTTGTTTGTAGCCAGTTCATTCCACTCTTTTCGGCTCCGTTTGAAGTAACTAAAGTCTTGTGTCAGGGAGTCCCGCCACGTGTATATCGGCCTCCCAATTTTGAATCTTTTTGCTTTGTATTTTTGTGCACTATGAAGGATGTGGGGGTGCTCTCGCCTTTGGATATGTCCATAGTAACAAAGTCTCATAAATTTAATACGCTTCGTTATGGTCATACCCTGTAAAAGCTGATGAACTTTTTGGTTTCTCGGTGTATTCTTACTGTGGCTTAGCATGTCTCTAACTATTATTCTTTCATATCTTCTTAGCATTGATCTGTTAGCTTTAGTTAATGCAGCGGCTTTAAGCCCGTAACTCATCGTGGGCTCAATAATCATTTTATATATTAGCCGCGTTAGTTGCCATTGCATTCTTGTTTTTTTGAAGAAAGGTAATAGTATTTTTGAGTTTCGAATACCTTGTTTGCAACGGGATTTTATTGTCCCTTTTCTGTTGTGTCCCGATGATATGTAGGTACCGAGATATTTTATTTCGTTAACCGGGTGTAAGATAGTTCCGTTCGATATCGTAAGTAGTTGGCTTCTATTTGTTGTGTTGTTAGGGTCGCGAACTATGATTTTGATTTTAGATTCGTTTATTTGAGCCCAACAGTTTGAAGTAGGTCTTTCATTTGATTGAAAATAATTTTCATTTGACTAAACTTAGTTCCTATGATGATTAGATCATCAGCAAACGACAGACATAGTGGGAGGGAGATATTAGAATCTTGATTAAGATGGAAGAATGAGATTTCCTCCTCCAGCGTTTGCAGAACGTCGTCAATGAGGATTGTGAAAAGACGTGGGGATAGTGGACATCCTTGTTTGACCCCTTTGCCTTTAGTAATAAAGTTTGTTTGTTGTCCGTGCCATTTGATGCATGTTGTTTTATTCATGCATGCCTTAATGATCCTATTGGTGAAAGTCTTATTGGTTCTTGATGCTAAAATATCTTTCAGTGCACGTAGGTTCACAGTGTCAAATGCCTTTTCTATGTCTAGTGCCATTACGTAGGTTTTGGTACCTTCGCGCCAGTTCTCGTCGAGGACTCTTCGCAGTGTGAACATATGATCGTCGGTAGATCTGTTCTGTAAAAACGCAGCTTGGTAATTTCCTAGGTTTTCTGTAATGTTATCTAGGCGTGAAAGCAGGAAATTTGCGTATATTCTATATCCCGTGCAGCAAATAGATATACGTCTGTAGTCACTTATGGATTGAGGGTTAGGTTTCTTTGGTATGGGGATTTGTATAGTTTTGTTCCAACTATTAGGGATTATGTTACTCTCCCAAGCGTTACACATGTGTCTCATAATTTCGGCGAATATCTTTTCTGGCAGTTCTTTAAAGAGTTCAGCTACCACTTGGTCGATGCCGGGAGCAGTGCCGTTACGCATGCCAGTTATGATTAATTGTATTTCCTCGATGGTAGGGCTTGGTCCAAGTTCAGCTCTATTTTCGTTTGGAAAGAGATCTATTTCCGGTCCCTCCGACTTTTTCGATTCCTTTTCCCAGTGGGTAATTGGTATGTACCGGTTTTTCTTTCTATACCTTTCTGTTAATTTGTATTTTCTGTAATAGTGATATGTGATCTTCATTCGCTGCGATGGGTGCTGTCTGTAAAGGTTTTTGAAGAATATTTCGTATTCCCTGTCTGAATTTTCCTTTTCAATTATTTGAAGCTTATTACGGTTTTTTTTCACACGATATAGCGTAAGTGGGGTAGGGTAGAATCTGTGTTTAAATTGAGCTTTTTGTAATTCTGCTAGAGCAATCCTATAGTCACGTGAAAAATTTTTTTCCTGTCTGAGTATGGTGTTTGCGGATGTTTTAAGAATAAGCATGATATTTTCCCAAGTAAGGGGTTTCGTATATGGGGGCATGTTTTTAATTATTTCAGTTTGATACGCTTTACGGGTGTTGTCGTTTTGCAATCGCTCGTAGTTAAGTTGTCTGTAGTTAAACTGGGGCTCGTTAGTCTTATTAGCTTTTGTTCTAGTTGGATCTGGATTCTTATTGGTATGGGTTCGGTTAGGCGTTAGTTGTGCTATAATAAGTTTATGATCTGACATTTCGTTAGATTCCCCTTTGATGAAGTCAAAGATGGTATTGCTATTTGATTTTGTCATAATATGATCTATCTGTGATGATCTATTTCCCGATTTCCAGGTAGTCTTACAGCTAGATCTTCCAAAAGAAGTATCAAGACGGAGCTTTTCGCCGCGTAAAATGTCGGATACGATTAAACCGGAGTCATTTGATTCTCTATGTAGAAGATTATTTCCAATTTGTTTTGTTTTCTGAAGATCGCCTACATCTAGATAACCTATATGGGCGTTAAAGTCCCCCATAATTAGAAGAGTTGCGTTTGAAGGTTTCTTTTGTATAGTTTTAAGGAGCTTGGATATTGTTTCAGTAACTTCCGATGTTTTATTGGGTAGGTGTAGGGTTATTATGAAAAAAATTCTGTGATCTTGTATGATGGTGGCTGCCATTATATTGGTGAGGTGTATGATGTTTTGCAGATGTATTGCGGTATGTCTTCTGATAGCGAATGCTAAGCCTCTGCTTTTGGTTGTCCCTGATAGATACCATTGGTAATTTTTGGATTTATATGTTCCTGTTTGCATGTGTGTTTCTTGCAGACATGCCACGTCTATGCTGTGTTTCGCAAGGAGTTTGTCAATTTTTTTTTTTTTCCTGGGGTCCGCGGCGCCTCTAACATTCCAAGTTCCGATTTTTAATTGGCCTAGTATAATTGGTTGTGGATTATGTTTTGTAATGGTACCTCTTAGGCGATAACCTGTTTCGTCAGCGTATTCTTCTAGGCTTGTGCAGGAGCTATTTAATTCATATACGTTTCCTTTGTTACATGTTTGATTTGTTTCGTTGTAGTTCTTTTCATCTAGTGAATTGGTATTGCACTCTTGTGAACCTATACATGCTAGGCTATCATAATGTGAGCCATCATAGCAAAGGTTGATCGTCCCAACAGCGTCATCCGGATTATTTGGTTTGATGACGATTGTGCTATTGTTATTTTTTTGGTGAATGACAACTTTTACCAGATAAAAGTTTGCTGCGGCTATGAGTATGTCAGTGACCCCACTCACCCTCATTGTACTGCTTAACAATGTAGTTGCGGAATTCCATTTGGTTGCATTGGATTCCAGAGTCATTTAAGTTACTCGAAATGGCTATTTTCATCGTCTCGTCGTTTTGATTATCTTCGACGTATCGGGCGAGGTCTCTTCTGACCGCGCTGTGATCTAACGTGAGGTAAAATAGATCATTTATTTGGTGGGCTACTGCCCTAAATAGGCAGTTTCCATCACCTAGGACTTTAACAATGCGTGCCTCCATAATAAGCGTACAGTGTCAGCTTAAATTTAGGAAGTCTGATGAGCTGTAAATGAAAGCTTAAAACTAAGTTGGTACACTTAACTTAACCTTTGTGTATGTTGCGACCTGTTAGAGCGACGCGTGTTTTTTTTGTGTTAAATCAAGCAAATAAGGTGTTTATCATTCGTTGCGTTTTAATATCTTTTTTTTTCGTAGTTATTATTTTAATATTTAGCTGTTCAATTTTATAATGCGTTTTGTTTGTGTGTGTAGTAGTCAAGTAAGACCCCGAGCCTTGGCGTTGTTTTGGTTATGACGGGTTGTCTTTGTGTTGCAATTGCAGGAGATTTTTATTTTTCTGGGCTGTGTATCATGCGATGCTTTTTGTTTTGTTCCGTTTTATTTAATTGCAGTGGGGTATAATGAAACAAAGAAGGGAAAATGGCAGTTCTACGGCGCACATGTGCAAGTTTTTACCCTTCGAAGGTTGTAATGTATTTTAGGGTCGTTCTTTTTTAGATGAGGCAAGAGTTATTGTTTTATTAGTGGCATTACTTAGTTTAGAAAGTTTCCCAGAGTTATAAGAATGAAAGGATCTTATTTTGCCATGCTGTTATTGTTTAGAATAGAGTTGGCGTGTTAAACACATGTAAGGGTAGTTATTTATGATGCAATATTGCGTCTGGGAGCCGTCAAATGTTACTATTGTCTATGTATGACAAAACAACAGGATGTTTTTTAACATTTAGAAATGCCGATAGTTTTCGTTTTATGGTAAACGGCTGTATTCCCAGATTTCGGTTTTCAAAGAAGCCTTTGTCTAGTTATTTTAAGGAAGGTATTGTGTAATGGTTATTGATTAAAAATAATTATAATAGATTTTGGCTGTAAACTTACGTAGGTAATGGGAATCTGTTCAAGTTTTTCTTTTTTTTTATTTCATATGAAATACTATTGAGTTTCTGAAAACTTTATGTTTTACATTAAGTAACTTAATAAATAAATACTAAGCAAGATAAGTAGGATATGAACTACCACTAGGTAGGCTGTTATAACTGTTCTAATATTTGGAGGGCCTTAAATGAACTATTTGTGTTTTTAATAATTGTGAGTTTTATGTGCCCGGCTTCGTTTTTCTGTTATTATTATTTGTCTGTCTAAATAGTGATTTGGGTACCTTAATAGTGATTATGATAAGTCTGATCTACATAGTAGTGTATCCTGCGGCATTTGGGTGTATTTTAGGCTGCTGTGAAATGATGAATTTGAAAGTTTTTATTGCAAGTGTTGTGTCACATTCAATAAACAATATGGAAGGATCTCACCGAATTTGTGTCTCGTAGGTGTGGTCAGGTGGCGAGCTGGGGTTCTTTCTGGATAGATGGTAGCGTTCTACGATTGGGAGCTGAGCTGGACTTGTTCTTAACTATGGTCACGAGCCCGATGACATTCACGTACGCTCAAACTCACAATATCACTTCACTTGCACTGTCAAGATATAAGCTTTGTAAGGTTTTTCTATAACAACAATTCGAACCACGAAACGACAGTTGCACTTGTAGGTGTCTGATGTTTTCTATTGATAGCTCGACTCTTGTGCGTTATTAAGTAAGTTTTACTACTACACTCATATTGGTCTAATAGTACTTCGTCACAATAATGTCTCTGCTAAAAAGAATTTCGTTTAATAGGTATTAATTGCGGTTTGAAATTTAAAGTAGTTCGCCGCGCCAATTCTTGGTTATATGCGATTCACTACTCCAATTACACTAAATTGAACTCAGTTTATAACGACACGCGAAGAAAGATGAAATACTGCCCGTAATGAATTTAAACCGCTTTTCCACGACACTTAAACGCGAACCACACTTAATTTAAAGCTCTCCTCCACGACACCTGAATGCGAACCGCACTGAATCTAACACGCTTCTTTACTGCATTTCATCACGCACCGCACAGAAACTGGCACCGATCACCTTAACAAAATCACCAGTACTTTACTCGTGGTTTAAGACGGCACTTTCATTAAGAGAACACTAATGAAATTTGATAAAGAAGTGGTAAACAACAATAACTATATCACTTAGACTCGGATTCTGTATAGAACGCTCTCCGCAGATAGAGAACAATGGGCGTCCAAACAAAAAGGTTCTTGGGGTACGGCCCGTTTGCAGAACACGTGTTGGACACAACCGCTCGCGACCACTGGCCAAACAAGACTCTTCTTTACACAAATCTAAACCTTAAGTATTAAACTCTAGAGCTAAATTTCAACCGACGAAACATAACGGTTTGTGGCAAGTTCAGGTGCCAGCGTGTACTTTCTAAGGTTAATAACTTATAACACATAGATCGATTACTCCGTTGTGCCAACAGAATTATATTTCAGCTTCGAACCCTTTCGTTTGTATAGACTGTGTTCATTAAAACAAAATATATCACCTAATTTAGTTTTACCTACGAATTCGTAGTATTCACGTTCGCAAAAGAAAACATTTCGATACCTAATACAAATAATTTTATCTGTTTACACTCACAAAATTGGCTCAACATTTATCATTATGTCATTACACAGACCCGCACAGCTCACTTGACCCTTATATCGTGGTTAATCGCGTGCTTGCGTTAGCTTGATGCCAAATATAGCGTTTGCGAAGATACACATGAAATATAAATTTAGTTCTAATAATTATTTACGACCCAAGAACTACTACTTCATAGTTTATTCCAAAAATGAGTTGCATTTTTTTTTGAAATAAATGTTTTTGCCGTGTAAAGTTATTTAGTTCTTAAAGATACTTGAATATTTTCTCCAAAACTAATTACCACTTGCGTTATTTCATAGCAACGACTACGAGCTACGAAAAATCTTTGGCTTTTCGAAGCTGACTACGGTGAGCTACGAAACAGTTCAGTGACGATAGCTAGGTCAGTTTGGCAAGGGAAAGCTCTTTTGAGCACTTGGACAACAAACCCCTTTGCATATGCACAAAGAACGTCTTGTTTGCAGATGCGTTAGCAGGAAAGTACATTATTTGATGAGCCTATGTGTAAGGCTGCATACGGCTTACTATTTCATCATCATCATCATCATTATCAGCCAAAGGATGTCCACTGCTGAACATAGGCCTCCCCGACGGCTTTCCACAGCCACCGATTACTAGCGGTCTGCATCCAGTTTGATCCTGTAATCTTTATAAGGTCGTCTCTCCATTGTGTTGGTGGACGTCCTACGCTGCGTCTTTGGTCGAAGGGTCTCCAATCTAGAACTTTCCTGCCCCAACGGCCATCAGTTCTTCGCGCTATGTGCCCTGCCTATTGCCACTTGAGCTTACTGATTCTCAAGGCTATGTCCGTTACCTTAGTTCTTCTACGTATCTCCTCATTTCTGATTCGATCCCGTGAAACACCTAGCATAGCCCTCTCCATCGCTCGTTGTGTGACTTTGAGCTTCTTTATAAGGCCCATAGTTAGAGACCTTGTTTCGGATCCGTATGCCATCACTGGTAACACACACTGGTTGAAGTTGGCTTACTATTTAACCTGAGGTAAAAAAACAATGCGTCTTTTTGTCTCAGTCAACATCAAATGAACTGGCAACAAACAAAACAATGATTTGTACCATAGGATGAGCAAAGATATACATTGATAGATAAGTAATTTTACAACATAAATATTAACTACTGCTAACACTCAATAGGCAAGACATTTAATTTTACGTAGTTACCTAAACTTTCGCTCAGTCTTAAAATGGTCGTAAAAATAGAGTATTAAAAGGATTCGCTGTAAATATTCTCGACGAATTAAGTGGAAATGTATATCAGCATTAGCGTTGTCGTTATAAATCATCTCTAATTAACGCTTTCGTAGCGAAGAGGCGAAATTAGTCGCTTCTGCTCCCGTAAGTTTATCTTTTCCTCATCTTGACGCTGCTTCATCTAACATTTGTTTAATAAATAATTATTGGACATTCGTAACGAGTAATTAAGTTGGAATAATGGGTCTTGCTTTTAATGAGTCTGTTATTATTGTTTTAGTAACAAGAGGTGTTATTTATGTTAAGTTAGTAGATACATAAACATGATCCTTATTGACGATAATATTCTTGACTATTGCCCACACTTCACCTTCAAAGTTTTGAATTTAATCAAAACCTGACATTTGGTAATGTTATTGAACTTAATGACGTATGGTTTACGAGAGTCACCTCCTGGACTATAAATTATGAAGAACATATTAACTCTGGCCACTACTGTTATCTACCCTAAACCTTAAATACCAACTCCACAATATTGGCAAGTTAGTAAACTCTACTATAAATATCAATTGGGCCGGTAATCGAAGTTACCTACACCAAAGTATTTAGCAACTCGAGCTTAAACACTGTTTCCTCAAGTAGCTTAACTCCTCAAGAGAGGTCTTGTTCGGGTTGTTTAGACTAACTTGAATGTCTCCAAGTGTCACTTAACAGGCGATATACATCATGAATATCGCTAAACTTGTTGCCAATATACGTAGGTGTAACGTAGGTAAATTGATTGTCAATAATTCCAACATGCTTTTTGTTAAGCTAGTTTCATGTTAATCAAAGAGTTAGGAAGCTATGAAGTCAAAGAGATGGCATTGCGAAAAGCAATAAAAATTTGTAAGAAAAACTCCACCGTCAAGCACAGCTCATTTCATTTTATTTCACTTTTTCAGTTGCGTGTTACAGCCTATTACAGTTCCTTCAACCAAACAGCTTCAAGTAAAATATTTTGAAACTTATCTATACTAATATTTTAAAGCTGAAGTGTTTATTTGAATATATATTAACATTGTTGGTGTGACGGCGGAGGAGGCTTTGATCCTTCTGTGTGGATTTCACGTCTCTTTTTTAAACTTAGTTATTACCATGAAGAAAAATACTTCTCTATTCTATGGTGATTACTTACTCAATGTTCAAGACTTTATCTTAGGGTAGGTAGGGTTGACTTCCATCACAGTCTACTTCGCAATGATAAAGCTCAAGGGAAAACTCGTAACTGGCCTGTTTTACGGTTGTATGTGACATTAGTAGTCTGCTCCAGGGTAGCCTGGTAAATCTTACGAATTTTAGCACCTGAAAAAAATAAATAGTTGACAATAGGTGCAGTATTTCGATTGAGATGGGAAAAGAAGATGATACCCCTTTGTAACTTTAACGTTTAAAGGCCAAGCAACGTGTTTGTAAAAAATAGCATTTTTTTATTAATACTCTGTCTTATATTATAAAACGTGTAATGTCTAATGCGCAGAACCCTATACACCCCAAATGATTTTTGATTCAATTGATTTCGAATTATCAGAAAGAAAAAAAAAGAAAACAATATTTAAGGTTTTATGTGATCTTTCCACAATCATTTCTGCTTAGCACAAAGGCATGAGGCCCTTTGTACTTCCAATAATAAAATCATAAAGTAGTACAGTCGCCAGAACATCAGGTTACCTACTTTTTTTGCAAACTAGTCCTTATTACAATTGCATAAGATACCGCAGTGTTAACCTTGACGTGCTGTTGTCTGTACATGATCGAGTAGCCTATCAAAATCGGTTATATCGGTTATAAATATCGGTTATGGTAAGAGAGTAGAAGAATCACCCGAATAAAAAATATTTTTTATCTGAGTAGGTAACACACTTTTGATGTAGTAAGTAACCTATAAAAAGTTAATGGCAAAGTTATCAAGCTAAGAGCAGGTTACCAAGCGCCTGTAATTTCTCCTGAAGATCCTGCCCACACCACACAAGGAATATTAAAGTCGAAGTTGACAGGTTAATTCTGCGCTGTGTAAACTAGAGAGGGGTGGTGGGGTAACCATCAAATGAGAAATATCCGGATTTTGGAGATTTTGTCCCGATTTCACTGATTATAAGGATCAAAGGCAGGGTGATAAAATATTTGGTTAAAATATCATCTCAGATTCCAAATCTTGGCGGATTGAGGACTTATCAAATATTTATTCATTTAATAATTGTATCAGAATACATTATGCCAAGGATGTATCTCGCTAGAATCACTATATTTTTGACGACACGTTTGGTGTAGTGGTTATCGCTCCTAACTACTATGCCAACGATCGCGGGTTCGAATCCCGGAATGGGCAAATGTTTATGTGACATGCACGAACATTTGTATCTGAGTCATAGATGTTTAAAATGTAATTATGGGTGACGTCCCCGTCATAATCGTTTTCTGGTATTCGTAACACAAAAGCAAGTATTCGTAACACAGAGCAAAATTCCTTGCTTCGTAACCAAGACAATCAGTGTGTTGTCTTCCGCATATAATATTTATTTAAAATAATTGAGGTGCTCGCAGCGCAGTGTAGCAACGCTTTGGTAGTGATACCGAAGTGAAGCAACTTACGGCGCGGTCGTGTTTTGATGCGTCCATGGGGACCATTCTGACCATATAACTGACGTACATCACGAGCATTTCCGAGCTTGGTCTTTGTCCCAGCCGTTGGTCCCAGCTATTATCGGTTGATATTAGTCGTCAAGCCTAGTCAGAGGCCTTATGGGCGGCTTGATAACATCTGGCAGCAGGGTTAGTCGCTTGCCTTGCAAACACCCCCTTTTTTTTTTTTTTTTTTTTAACGTCAGGAAATGCAATTACGCACCGTACCTCTCCGTCGGGGAACGGAGGGGCGTGTGTGGGACTCCCCCGGATACGCCCCCGGGTATACCCACTAAAACCTGACGACGCCCGCCGCGTTTGGTGGCTTTGACAGCAGGGGCCGCGGTATCTCAACAGTCCCGCGACCCTTGCCAGCGCAACCTCCACCCTCCATGTGGAGGGCGGATCTCCACGGAGTGGGGCGATCCCACTCCCGACGGCACACTGGCGCCTCAGGAGGGACCCTGGTGATTGGACAGAGGTGTCCCCACACCGTCTGTCCGAGACCCTCCCGACGAGGCGAGCCACGCCCGACGGCAAATGCACGCCGAGCTCGCCCAGAGGAGCAAAGTCCTCAGGACATCCCCTGCCTCCTCTCTCCTCTGATAAACCAGAGGGGTGCCGGGAGTCCAACGACTGTTAGTGAGCCGCCGCTCGATGCGAGACAGACGCGACTCACTATGGCCACTGCCGCCCGATACGGGAACAGACGCAGCGGCACTCTCCACGGAGCATCTTGGCTTCACCCGCCGCTGGATTGCGACAGGCTACTGAGCCCCCTCGCCTCGACAAGGCGTGCTCCATTCGAGGGGGTTGCAAACACCCCTCCACCAACCCGCACTGAGCCCGCGTGGTGGAGTATGGCTCAAACTACCTCATAGTTGAGGTAAGTCCTTTTGACCAGCAGTGAGATGTTACAGGCTAACTTTACTTTTTATCATCATTAGATGATGCAAAGCATTGTGTACCTTGTAGTAAATTTCAAACTCTCCCTTTTTGTGTGGTAGCCCTGTACACCAGATGTGCTCAAGTAATCAGTCAGTGGATTCGGTAACCGGATTACGGACGCTGATTTCGGATTCAACCGAAGCTTACTAAATTCTGGAGTTTCAATTAATCCTGAACAGATTTTGTGTTAATCAAATCGGTAGAGTGTATGTATAAATTTAGCGTATTCATATTTTAGTTAGGTATTAATTGATCATATTTAGCAAACGTCATGGATTTCATTGGCGCGTTTACTTGCGTTAACCACACCGCTTGAAGTCTTTGCCGCTATACGTCAAGTAGGTAACTGTCAGCACATGCCAAACCAATTCTAAAGCAGCAACTGACACATTTGAATATGGGTCTTCTATAGAACCCACGATAAAAACATGACATCGCCGCAAACTTTTGTAATAGACTTTTTAAACTAACCTGACATTTTCATCTTCACCGGAGACCCAATTTTCCCGAGGGAACCTGTTGATTGTCCCTGCTATACACTGTACTTATATTATTTGGGATAAGTTGTGTGAGCTTAGGCGGTTTGTGGAGGCACCTTTTGTCGGCTTTTTTCATAAATGACCCCATTTACGCTACGGGTAAATATTGCCTATTGCTTGTCGTTAACGTCCGTAGACGTTGACTGGCAGTCAATGATATTGTATTAAGAACTAGATCACCGGTGAGAGGCTAAAAGATGGCTCAGCTAAACAACACCTCACTTCAAATTGGGGTCATAATTTTGACGTAGTCTGTTTTTGATGGCGTCAGTGTCTAATGCCTCAGTGCGCCTTTAAAACTGCAGAAACACTTAACTAAGTAAAAAAAAAACAGTACGAATATCACATTTTCGTTACGTAAATTTTATTTAATGATGCCTATCATTTATGATTTTCAATAAAATTTGTGAGCTTTGTTTATTAGCCAACCCACGGACTAACATGGTCGATATTCTAAGACAGTGCCATACATGGAGTAGTTTGGTACTAATTTTTTTTTATAAAATAATTTAACGACCGTACCAGTGTGGTGGTTTACGTTCCGGACTACAAAGATAAGCAGTCGCGAGTTCGAATCCCGCCCGCACGACCCTAACCAATATGTCAATGGAAATGTATGTTAATATGTCTGTTTTATAACTATAAATTACACTTTCATTTTTTTAAGTAACAGCATAGACGCTCACGGATCGAAAGGTAACTGGCACTCGCGTTAACAAAAGACTGTTAATAAACACATCTGTGAGGGATGATCCTCACGATTGTAGAATAAAATATGTACGCTCACTATTAGCGTGTTATTTGAAGGAATCATTCTGTTTACATGATGCCAGATGGCTATAGTGTAGTAATAAATATTTCTTTATTTAATAAAATAAGGACTGTAAATATTTTAATTAATTTAATTTGTAAAAAATATACATGTGGTCACGTGATCGTGAATGCCTAGCAGTGAACGTGACTCTGAAGGTCAACTACGAAAATCGATATGCGATACGCCATCCGAAACGATGCCTCAACGATACGATAGCGTTTGGCTTACCATGAAACCCTTTCGGATCTCAATGCTTCAATCCCATCCAAAGACAATATTTCGGAGCGGTATCGTGAACGAATGATAGGGTTGTATTTCACCTGTTCTTTATCGGTCTATTTCCAAAAACCGATAATCAAAATAAAATTAATGATTGAGGACCATAATAGATAATTAATGTCTAAATAATAGTTGTTTGATCTTCCTATTGCTAAACTGAATGATATTTAATTGATATAAGATATTTTCAATGACTTTTATTTGGCAAATGTTGGCTCAAAATCAGTATCCCAAACCTATAAACAAAGATTTAAAAAGTAAATTTGTCTATGGGATGTCATTTGTTTTGATAATTATTGTTGTTGATTTTCTCTTATTTTCTCATTTTATAAATGAACAAACCATAGGTTTTATCAGGTTCTGTGAATATCCGATTATGTGTTAACTGTGTAATAGCGTAATTTAAAAAGTAAACCAAGACAAGAACAAAAATAGTACGGCATATCTTCATGACAACACCTGAAGACTATGTGGTCCTGGAGACCCACAGCATGTCATAGAAGGAGTGAGGATGATCTTCCTCGACGCAGAGATCCAGCATAGCCCTGCTGATGTTCAACAAGGTGTTCAATCGAACTAAAAGTTACCTAATTAACATAACCTGTACTAGGTAACGGTATAGCAGAAACAGCTGCTTTTTGTAAGAATAGTATTAAACCATAACATACATAAAATAAAATTGGTAAGTAAACATTAATAATAACATATTGTCTTCTTATATAAGGTGCCAGTTGATAAAATATTTGCCAATTTATTATTTGTTGATTGAGAGTAATGGTTTTGTTAAAAATGCTTAGACTGAGATTGTGCTAAGTTTTGATAAGTTATTTACATGTACAACCAATAAAACAAATGATTTATTTACTGTTTATCATTACTGAAGTATAACCTGCATTTTATGTTTCTTATACAATTAAAAAATTAAAATTTAATTTTCAGGGCCTTATGGGGAATCGCTATGAGTCAGTCAGTGCCACTAACTTCAGCCAGAATTCATAAGAAAAGTCACTCATATTCAGAGTCTGAAGTGAAGCACGATGCTAACCCAGGCTGTTTGGAAAGTTGAATATTGAGTTTTGAACATTTTGTAATCAAGCATTATTGTTATTATTATCAGATTCAAATAATAACTGTGGTACTACATAAACATATTGGACTACAGACAACCAGAGTAGTTGCCGACTGGCAGCAATAACACACTTGATAATTATAATTAAGATGAAATGGAATTGTACTGATATGTATTTTGTGTTGGAAATAAAGACAACTTTGCTTTATATTATTTATTTATTATCATTTTAAATCTAACTGGCTGAAGTCCCATAAAAATAAACAAGCTAGGTTTGATTCAAACTTCTTCCTGGCTTTTTTCTAATACGTTGAGCTTGAAGGACTTGCAGTGTCACAAAAGGTGTGCAAGTATAGAACTAGCTCTTAGCGCAGCGCTTTTAGCATATTCTTTCTAATTTGTACTTCAATCTAGTGAACTTAATTCAAGTCTAGCAGTCACACACACATGTTATGCAAGTGTTGGACTATGTTATGGCATGGCACTTCAACTGAACTTCCTCTGGTTTTAGGCATTTCCTCTCTATTTTTGATTAAATCTTGTGGACTTAATTGAAGTATAGCAGTGAAAGACACACATGCAAGACACGTTAGATGTCTTGCCACGGCACTTGGATATTTATGCACCTTTATGCATATATATTCTCTTTCATTTGTGCTTCAAAGATGTGAGCATCATGCATGAATCATCAACATCTTATAGTCGGGAATATTTTAACAACATTTTGTCAATTTAATCCTCTCGCTCTTCTACTTTTCTTGGTAATGTTTTCTAAAATTGCTTCTTCAGTGAGGAGAGACTGAATAATTAGCATAATTCCATTGTTTTTTGATAAAGTACTATAAAACGATACCTGTACAGCTATCGTATGTTTTGAGGTTAATTTCTGAAACTCTTTACGTCAAAATTCGATCTATCGCCTGTCAGTCGCGGTTTCATAGTAGCATTTTTCGACGAATACGTCAAAACAACGAGCATCGATTCCGATGTCGGATTCGAAGTGTTATATAGTAAGCAATCGGCCAAACGATAATCGTCTTGTCGGATATCGTTTTTCGTAGTTGACCTACTGATATTGGCGCTATGGCGTTTCACGTGATACATTTAAATTGCATTTATTAGATAATTATTCAATATTTTAAATGTTAAATAGTTCGAAAATAAAAGGTTTTTGTTGATTAATATACTACCGAGCTAAAGTGTGAACTCAATTTTAAAATTAGGCCAACAAGTCTATTGTAATGTACCTACATACTTTTAAAGATATATTAAGAAAGCTACTCTATTAAGACTCTGTTCGGAATCTGATGTCTGATGTGATAGATGTCAATCCATTGACATTCATTAATCGGACGGTGCCATATTTGTGTACTCTTTTAGTTCGCGAGGTGTCATCTACTTCCAAATACAATATCATTGCTGGCAGTGCAATCGTAAACGACGTTTGACGACGTTGTTCATGTGTATGTGGGTTTTTCTCAATGCGTGTGTGAATAATGTGTGTTTTTTTGAGGAAAAGATAACATAATCCCATCAAAAACAGTACTTGTCAAAAAAAACAAGTCTCGCAACTCAGTTGTTCTGCGGTAAAAAGTTGTGAGATCCATGTAATACCAAGTCGGTTATTAATTTATTCAGTCTCTACTTAAGCGACTTTCTGTCTTAATACGTCCAGTCTCTAAGACCACGATCCCGATCCATAACAATTGAAAATCAATTGTGTCTGGAATCTCCGTACTCGAAGCATTAATTTGTTACGTAATAATTAACAGCATCTTATAGTGACGCATATCAATATTAAAATTCTTTAATGTTTTATATAAATATGTCGAGACTTGGCCATCGCACTAAATAATTGAATTTACATGTGTTTTCAGGCGATTGAATTTACACGTGTTTTCAGGCGATGGCCAAGTCTCAATATATTTATATAAAACATTAAAGAATTTAAATATTGATATGCGTCACTATAAGATGCTGTTAATTATTACGTATCAACTTAATGCTTCGAGTACGGAGATTCCAGACACAATGGATTTTCAATTGTTAAGGACCACAATCGTGGTCTTAGAGACTGGACGTATTAAGACAGAAAGTCGCTTAAGTAGAGACTGAATAAATTAATAACCGACTTGGTATTACATGGATCTCACAACTTTTTACCGCAGAACAACTGAGTTGCGAGACTTGGTTTTTTTGACAAGTATTGTTTTTGATGGGATCTCATTTCTTTTTGTATTTTGTAGACAGTTCTACTATTTCCTTTTCGGTACCTTCTACTTATTGTATTATGTATATCTACCAGCAACGAATTTTCTTAAAGCCCTCTCTCTGACTTATGAACTTTTCTTATTTTTGTAGTAGCCTTCCGTTTTTTTTTTTCCGGTACTACTTCTTGAGCTTCAGCTACAGTTTTTCTAAGAGCCCACTCCCTGTCTCTCTGCGTTTTTCTGGGAGGCTTTGATGCTACAATTTTTGACAAATCTGGACGGTAAATGCTTCTTAGTCTGTTGTATTCACAAATTAAGGAATCCTGCGCTTTAGCACTTCCAAAGTCGACATTTTTTTTTTTATCCGAACAACGTCCAAATTGTAAGCAAATAATATCAGTAAACCAATGAGAGTAGCCTATAGTCGTCAAACTAATATAGCAATCGAAATTATCATTGAAAATCGCAAAGTTATAGGTAAGAATTCTGGGCACATCCGAACAGCATTGGGTCGCTCGCGCGTATGAGCGCGGCTGCTGCTCGCTCGGCGACATTCACCTTTCCGCGCGCCCCGCCACTGTCTCCGCCCCGCGCCCTCGCGCTAGCACCGCGCAGCGCGTGGTATAATAATTAATTTACAACCTTACTTACTCGTAATAAGTACGAATACGCATGTAGGTACGTTTTTTGCATTAAATAATTTAATTTACACGTGTTTTCATGACGGAAATACCCATTTTTTGCTCGATTTGGCAGGGGCACTACTATGCGCCTATATTTATATGGGACTAGCTTAAACCCGCGGCTTCGCACGCAATAATAATAACTGCCGTAAAACATCGTTACGAATAAAGCCAATATTGAAAAATTTAACTGAAGACTTGGCTGTATGGGCTTAATTTTCTTTGCGGTCTTTTCTATTTTTTTTAGTTTTTCCTTGATTCATACACCAAAGACTACTTATATTCCAAATTTGAAGCTCCTAGGTCTGCTAGAAGTGCCTTAGAATTTTGATGATTGGTGAGTCAGTGAGTGACAAAATTAAGAAATTTGACCCGTTATAATTCTTAAAATACTGGTTCAAATTGAATGAAATTTGAAATATACCGTGTTTTTACAATACCTGCATAGATACTGAAAATTTCAGTCTTCTAGTTTTATCCACAACGAAGTTACAGGGGGTCGAAAATGGTTTGAGTTGCTTCGAGAAAAGGATGGTACGGCCGTGACGCTGTTTTGCTCGACTTGGTGAGGGCACTGCCATGCCCCCAGATCAAATATCAGACTGGCTATTTTATTGACCATTGGTAAAGGATGAAGAAACTGGGCCTAAGCCAAAAAGAGTCTTATCATAATCTGAAATCAATCAAAGTTCACGTAGGACTGACCCTTGGCTTAATCATGCTACAACCAACCACTAAAATATTTTATTTTATTTATTAGCTGTCACTTTTTATCTCATCTATACTCAATGCCCAGAGTAGAATGAAAGCTACCTATAGGGAAAAGCAATCCCGTTTTGATTTCCTTCAATATTGCGGCAATTCAAACGAGTTTTTGCAGCTTTATCTGAATATTTAGATTCGTTCTCAGTTTAGCACCACGCCGGAGGCCCGCGACGTGTTTTGGATATAAAACCGGCTAAGTGCGAGTCGGATTCCTCACCCACTAAAGGTTCCGTACCAACTTTAACTGAATTAGGGATCCACTTACTTCCAATAAGCCAAAATACCAGCTTTGTTGACAGCAAACATAACTTTGTTTTTATGAAAACAAAGTTAGAAGTTTTGCGGTTGTTGAAAATGTGCTATATCTCAAAAACTACTAGTTCGATCTCGTTCAAACCAATTTTTGTTGAAAGTTTTATAAAAATGTATATCATGTATTTTTTCAACATTTACACTTGCTTTGTTTAAAAGATAGAGGGGGTGGGGGGAGATTTTATAAAGATACAGAATAAAGTGGCTGTGACATAAAGACGGACAGACAGACTGACTTGTCGAAACTATAACTGTTCCGTTCTTGCCATTCGGCTACGGAACCCTAAAATTGATACACCATCCTACCTAGTTGATGTGAAAATCGTCACCAAGTAAATTTTCGTCCGAATATTGATTTTATTAGACATAAATCTCATTTTTCTTGTGTAATGTACCTCTTTTAAACACTGAAGATCTCGACTAATATATTTAAACCTTAGGTAACGAGATACGACTTCACTGCGGCCATATAACACGAATTAGTAACGTAAACAATAAATTCCATACAAAATCTTTGTTAATGGTCACTATTGCCACAAACTGAATTTGCTGTTTCAAAAGCTGAAATGTCTAGACTTTATTCGCATTTTACGGCTTTGTAATTTTGCATGCATGAAGTTCGAAATGCTCATGTAGATTTTTACGATACAATTTCAAGAGGATATTTGTGTAAAAGTTTAATGTTGCGATCAGCAATAACCAAATTAAAGTTGGAACCTAGTGGGAAATGCAAACTTATAAAATATCACTTTATTTCAATAAAATTAAATCAAAAATAACTCATCGTGTAATGGATACTGATGATTGCCAGCGGCGTCGAATTCATATGGAAATAAGGTACGTACATAATAGGTAATACTGCTACAACAACAGTTTATTTCATATCAA
The DNA here is from genome assembly GCA_963924145.1 of Pyrausta purpuralis. Taxonomy (NCBI): domain Eukaryota; kingdom Metazoa; phylum Arthropoda; class Insecta; order Lepidoptera; family Crambidae; genus Pyrausta; species Pyrausta purpuralis. The sequence continues at coordinate 17,737,554 of OZ001649.1, forward strand.
ATGCTGAAATAATGTCAGTAATCATTAGTTTTAAAAGTCAAGATAAATAATTACCACCAAAAGAAAAGAAATGTAATATTTCCTTACACTTACCCTTACAGTTATTGCTATTAGCAATCACAGACAGCTGTTCCCATTTGACAAAGGTCTAACGACCTAGACCGGAACGATGATGTGACGAAGGTCAACTGACTGCAGCACGTCACAAATTAGATAAGTAAGTGTTACGAATCCAGTGTGGGTTTGGATGTGACAAACTGGGGCGTGACTAACAGTCCTGTTGGGAGCCGGATTGGCCAAAAATGAAATAGCTATCTGCTTTTTGGTGCTAAATTATTCCTCGATGGCGTTGAAAAAGGGTAGAGTAAGAGCTGCTATATCATTCCTATTTAAAAATACTTAACAGGCTTAATTTTCGAAGAAATGTGAATGTATTTTATTTTTGTTGTTACTAAAGTAAAAACGTTATATTAAGTTAGACGTTATATATCGACCTAAGCCATTTTAATTTTAGAAATACTCTTAAGATTCAGTACTTACCTAACATTTCCATAATTTCCCGCCTACTCAATTAAATTATTAAATAGGGTGAAACAGTTTCATGGTACAAGATGTTTCAAAACTACCCGTAAGGAATAAAAGGAGCTATTTAGAAACAATTACTTACAGAAACATGGATCCAAATTTACCAAATAAAAACATACACAACACAAACATTTTTTAATAGAAATCAGACGGGTCACGTGACTGATTCAGTATCAAGAATAATAAAAAATATAAGTTTTATTGGCCTATGTTTCTAAAAGAAAGTTGGTAGTTACTGATTGAGAGTAGCTTTTTGTCTTCTTTCCTAACGGGACGTTTTTAAACACCTTATATAGATAGTCGTGCCTTACTAACAAAAACACTATTAAGATTTACTCAAGAATATATTTAGTCAAGAAATAAATAAAGTGAGCGATTAAGACAAAACTCTATAGGTTTGTGGACTCCGACGGCAATTAATAATCTCTTAAAGTTAAAAGGAAAGAAGATTACAGATTTACGGCGTGACTTTGAAAGGGCTCAAGTACCCAGCAAAAGCGATGAATTTTCGCTAAGGAATTAATTTAGTTTGAAATAAATTTGCCCGTCCAAATTTTTCATCTCATTTATTTTTTAGGCTTAAAAATTTAAAGCTGGCAAATACCTTAACGGTATCTTGAAAAGTTGTGCCGTTTTAATAAGCCTATAAGAACTAAAAGCTTAGCTTACTCAGATGACATAAAACAAAGATTGGCCGCCTTTGCTAAGCTACAATAAATCTAAAGTTTTAAAAATATCACACAAATGAAACCCTGTGTCAGTAAAGTAATGAGACTAGCAACGTAGCAAGCGATCAGACATAGCTATGGTATTGCCAGATTCCTGAAATGTATATTATTCTCCCAATCCCAGTCTTCCCAAAGCACAGTGCGCGTTTAAGTGTATAAGGTATGTTTTGATAGTGCGTCACGGAAAATTCAAAAGCGACAAATAGATCATAGTTTTTTTTCTTTCTCTAGCTAATGTTTTTTAAAGATAACGATCACGTTGAATTTCAGACCAAACATTACAGGAAAATTGTTGCTCCGTCGTCGTGACAGCGCGTCTCATGTCACACTGCGCTTTGTGGGACCTCAAGTATTTGAACTCGAAGGTCCCACATTGACTTGAACTCAGTGCCTATGTCTTTTTTTTTACCTAAACTGATAAATGTCCTCAAAAGTCGTATTTTATGACTTTACCAGCGACCCGTAAGAGTGTGACAGACGTGCTGAAAACCTTAAGATAATAAAAGATGCATTTATTTATCCAAAACATGTGTTGTCGTGTACAGTCGCCAGCACATCAGGTTACCCACTGTTGTTGCAAACTAGCCCTTATTACAACGACATAAGATACCACAGTGTTTATCTTCACGTGCTGTTGTCCGTACATTACAATAACCGTGTCGGTTGAACCCTTTTAGAGATCTTTCCGTTGGTTGCAGCTTTCTAAGGATACTATTTATAACGAGATAACATTGCAGTTTTAAAAAATAAACGCCTTAGAAAATATGAAATCAATAAGATCGGGTTATAACGGACTGCGTCCTCGTGCGGAGAATAAAATGTATATAGGAATATTATGCAGTTTATTTATTCACTGCAGCAGTTTCTTGTCGCAGTACAATCAGAAGCAAAAACTTTTAAAGTCACTCACTCACCTCAGTTCAATTTACTAATACTTAATGTCATTCTGTTAATTCTGACAGACGTGTAACCTAGTTCACACACTCACACGCAAAATATAACGTATACATAATACATATACATTATAGCGGACCCAGCGAACTTTGTTTCGCCCCCATTCTCATCTCGCCGCGGCCTCGTCCCGCCCAGTTCCGTAATTTAAAATTTTAAGCGATCTCATAGTCACTTAAAAAAAGATGGGTATGAAAAATAGATGTTGGCCGATTCTCAGACCTACTCAATAGGCTGACAAAATTCCATGTGAATCGGTCAAGCCGTTTCGGAGAAGTATGGCAACGAAAACTGTGACACGAGAATTTTATATATTAGATATAAGATGTAAAAAAAACCTGTGTAGGTATCAAGATTAGATTCTATTTGTGTGATATTTTTTTAAAAATGTCATGAATAAATAATACAAAAATCAGTACCTACATTAAAAAAGCTAACATAGAAACCCGGCGCATAGTTGCGCCGGCATGGCACTCGCAGGAAGCGCGATAGGAGTGTCAACCCATTTTGAAAATTTCTTCGTTATAGGGTAAATAGGTGCTATTTAAAAAAAAAAACTGCTGCTGTTATTTTTAAAAAACCTGTATTGTCAATTTTGTCTGCAATAAAATTATTTGATTAAACTTGTTGAATTTAAATAAAATTAATTATATTTTTATTTCAGACATGGTCCATGTATAGTTTGTTAAAAGTACACGCATCTTAAAAACGCGTGATAGTTTATACTAATTTATTTCACATTAATCATTAATTGACGCACACGAGGTGCGCCTATACACCATTGAGGGTGTGCAGGCGCATCCAGTGTTGTAGAAACGATGAGTCCTACCGTGTGGCTCACGCTCTGTGGATGCAGTTTGGGCTGTCCCTGAATCGACTTATTTGCCACGCACAACGCTTTCTAACAATTGAGTGGAATCCATCTATTCGCAATATAGCAAACATGGGGGATACGCTGCAGTATCGAGGCAGCCCAAGCAGCATCCTCAGCGCGTTACTATATTAAACTCTCAGCGCGCAGTAAGCACGCCGCGTATACCTTACCCATAGGCTGCAAGTGAGGCTGCAAGAGGCTCCCTCGCGCCAATGACCTTGAGCGTTCGGCTCCTTTTCGCCCCACCCTACTTCCGTACACCCCTGAGCATGGTTAACGATAATTGAACCTGTGCTCAATAGGTACTAAGAGTGCCATCTTAAAAAACGACATCTCACGGATATTAGTAGAACTATGATTAACTACAATAACCATTGTGACGTGAGAAATGATGACAAATCGCATCACGGTTCTAAGAATTATCGGAATGCTTTGTTCAAAGATTTTATAGTCCAGCAGCGCAGGTGCAAGTTTTGCCTAATGTGTATCCCTGGATAATGTGCGATCCGGATAGGAGGTGAATTATGTATTTTTTACTTATTTATTACTAGCGGTCCCCCGCGACTTTGTCCGCGCGTTTTGAGTTTGCTCCCTCCCCTCCCGTCACAGCGTCATGTTTTATATCGTAAAGCCTTTCTCGATAAATAAGCTATCCAACACAGAAATATTTTTTCAAATCGGTCCAGCAGTTCCTGAGATAGGCGCGTTCAAACAAACAAACTCTTCAGCTTTATAATATAATAGCGCAAGCGCATGTTGTACTTAAGCTGCGAACATTATTTTGGTGCGGAGTTATGTTAAAACTGTGATAGCTCCTAAGATATTTATTGAAATCAAATGATATAAAGGGATACTTGGTTCTAAATGAAATGCTCGTGATGATGAATGTATTTATTTTGATAAGAATAAATACCTGTGTGTATAATACACCTCTAAAAATAATGCATTATTTTTTTACAAATTTATGAACATAAAAAAGGTTGTAGTAAGTCAACCATAAAAGATAGACATATGCTGTCGCGGACTTTATTATAGAACTCTTAATGCTGAACAATCCTGTCATAAATGATTTTTGTGTAACTTAAGCGGTTTCCGCAGCGTATGCAGCGGAAGCTCTCAAAAGGAATATCTTTCTCCCGTTTTCGCAACCTTTTTCATTTCTGCTGTGGTCTTATGAGTCGTATCTTTATGTTATATAGCCTAAAGCCTTCCTCGATAAATGGACTATCCAACGTTACAAAAATTTTTCAAATCGGGCCAGTAGTTTTTGAGATTAGCGCGTTCAAACAAAAAAACAAACAAACAAACAAACTCTTCAGCTTTATAATATTAGTATAGATACATAAATCCACAGCTCTTGTCGCGAGGCACAAATAATTTGTTATAATGTGGGGAATCTATACTCAAAGTTATTTATTATAATTTCTTTGTATCTGCTTCAGCAGTGAACCACCTCCATTACGGTATCTGTAAAAATCAATTTATACGTTAAAAAAAGAACATAATATACTTAATAAACAAAAAAAATATCCCCAATAATCTTACCAACCAAAAAGTAACAAATTCCTGAAAATCCCGCTAGCAAACTTAATACTACAACGAACTGAGTTTATCTATACTAATATTATAAAGCTGAAGAGTTTGTTTGTTTGTTTGTTTGAACGCGCTAATCTAAAAAAACTACTGGCCCAATTTGAAAAAAAAATTTTACGTTGGATAGTCCATTTATCGAGGAAGGCTTTAGGCTATATAACATAAGGATACGACTCATAAGACCACAGCAGAAATGAAAAATGTTGCGAAAACGGGAGAAAGATATTCCTTTTGAGAGCTTCCGCTGCATACGCTGCGGAAACCGCTTAAGTTACACAAAAATCATGTATGACAGGATTGTTCAGCATTAAGAGTTCTATAATAAAGTCCGCGACAGCATATGTCTATCTTTTATGGTTGACTTACTACAACCTTTTTTATGTTAATAAATTTGTAAAAAAATAATGCATTATTTTTAGAGGTGTATTATACACACAGGTATTTATTCTTATCAAAATAAATACATTCATCATCACGAGCATTTCATTTAGAACCAAGTATCCCTTTATATCATTTGATTTCAATAAATATCTTAGGAGCTATCACAGTTTCAACATAACTCCGCACCAAAATAATATTCGCAGCTTAAGTACAACGTGCGCTTGCGCTAATCTATACTAATATTATAAAGCTGAAGAGTTTGTTTGTTTGTTTGTTTGAACGCGCTAATCTCAAAAACTACTGGCCCGATTTGAAAAAATATTTTTCGTTGGATAGTCCATTTATCGAGGAAGGCTTTAGGCTATATAACATAAAGATACGGCTCATAAGACCACAGCAGAAATGAAAAATGTTGCGAAAACGGGAGAAAGATATTCCTTTTGAGAGCTTCCGCTGCATACGCTGCGGAAACCGCTTAAGTTACACAAAAATCATGTATGACAGGATTGTTCAGCATTAAGAGTTCTATAATAAAGTCCGCGACAGCATATGTCTATCTTTTATGGTTGACTTCCTACAACCTTTTTTATGTTAATAAATTTGTAAAAAAATAATGCATTATTTTTAGAGGTGTATTATACACACAGGTATTTATTCTTATCCAAATAAATACATTCATCATCACGAGCATTTCATTTAGAACCAAGTTGCCCTTTCATTCATTTGATTTCAATAAATATCTTAGGAGCTATCACAGTTTTAACATAACTCCGCACCAAAATAATGTTCGCAGCTTAAGTACAACGTGCGCTTGCGCTAATATATTATAAAGCTGAAGAGTTTGTTTGTTTGAACGCGCTTATCTCAGGAACTGCTGGACCGATTTGAAAAAATATTTCTGTGTTGGATAGCTTATTTATCGAGAATGGCTTTAGGATATTAAACATGACGCTGCGACGAGAGGGGAGGGAGAAAACTCAAAACGCGCGGACGAAGTCGCGGGGGACCGCTAGTATATTATAAAGCTGAAGAGTTTGTTTGTTTGAACACGCTTATCTCAGGAACTGCTGGACTGATTTGAAAACATATTTCTGTGTTGGATAGCTCATTTATCGAGAAAGGCTTAAGGATATAAAACATGACGCTGCGACGGGAGGGGAGGGAGCAAACTAAAACGCGCGGACGAAGTCGAGGAAGACCGCTAGTTCGCAATAATACTTTCTCGTATTTCTAACTTTCCTATCTTCCTTAACTTTATATTTCCTACGAACACAACGAAACGGGTAAGCAGAAGTGACTAAGACACAAGCTGTTTAATATATGTGTATATAGCTAGCACCCTGGGTAGATGAAATCCAGCATGCTTTAGATGTACGATGCTAAGATTGTCATGACCTGGTTTAAAAATATTTTTTTTCTGCATTTCGCCATTTTTATACATGTTTTGGTTATGTAATTAAAGCAACTTTATAACCCTTTCGCGTCGGACAGGGTTTTTGTACATATTGTATAGCAAAAAATATATATCTGTTATAAATTAGCTCACACGGTCAAAACAAAATGCTTTGTGCCATTGCGCCATTTCAAACAAAAGGTGACACGAGACACTTAAAAAAGGTTTTGGTTCTTAACGTGGTCATGCGCAAGATACCTTGACAGTGCAATTAAATATCCGAAGTTTTTCTCCTTCCAGCTAGGTTAACACGGTAAACATGGAAATAACTGTTACCAAAACTTACGGCTAACTGTACAGTAATTGTGGAAGACGCTCTCTGAGCTATTAGGTGTTTGTTATTTCACCAGTTTACGATCTTGTTATGAAGTCAAGTGCTCACTCCGCGTTTGCTAGTCATTTCTGCTCGATCACTTGGAAACTAAAATTGCAGGATAGTGGAAGTTTATAAGTTTTTAACGCGCCTTTTTATACTTCTAGTTTTATAAACTTGAGTAAAAGATAACGGAGCTCTGCAAAAGCTAGGATGGTTAAATGAATAAAAACTACACAAAAAACGGGTCAGAGTGTCGCAAAGGGTGCGCACACTAAAAATGAGAAAAAAAATCGCCTAATCACACCTTCGGGACCCGGGGGGAAGTGGGAGTTGAAGGGGGGGGGGGAACCTAAAGGGGGGAGTCCAATGGGATGACCTTGACCTTGGATGACCTCACCCTTGGATGACCTTGACTTTTATTGACCTCCCCTCCCCCTCCCCAACACTACACCTTCCCCCTCCCCAACACTACACCTCCCCCCCCCTCACACTACACCTCCCCCCCAAACATCAATGAGATGACCTTGCCCTTGGATGACCTCGACCTTGGACGACTTCGATTTGATGACTTTGACCTTGGATAACTTTTGACCTCTCTCCCCCCCCCCCCCAGCAGTTTTTCGTACACTGGGTCCGATTGGGGGGTGAAAGAGGGAGTTAATGAAAAAGTGTCCCGTACAAACGTTGTTACGCTTCCTCTCCTTTATCCAACCCCGTGAGAAAAAAGGGGGGTTAATATGACATCACCATCCCTCGCAAAATCGGCTATGTCCTGCGCACCCTTTCATACACTGGGTCCGATTGGGGGGTGAAGGAGGGAGTTAATGGAAAAGTGTCCCATACAAACGTTGTTACGCTTTCTCTCTTTTATCCAACGACGTGAGAAAAAAGGGGGGTTGATATGACATCACCACCCCTCGCAAAATCGGCTATGTCCTGCGCACCCTTTCATACACTGGGTCCGATTGGGGGGTGAAGGAGGGAGTTAATGAAAAAGTGTCCCATACAAACGTTGTTACGCTTTCTTTCTTTTATCCAACGCCGTGAGAAAAAAGGGGGGTTAATATGACATCACCACCCCTCGCAAAATCGGCTATGTCCTGCGCACCCTTTCATACACTGGGTCCGATTGGGGGGTGAAGGAGGGAGTTAATGAAAAAGTGTCTCATACAAACGTTGTTACGCTTCCTCTCCTTTATTCAACCCCGTGAGAAAAAAGGGGGGTTAATATGACATCACCCCTCGCAAAATCGGCTATGTCCTGCGCACCCTTTCATACACTTGGTCCGATTGGGGGGTGAAGGAGGGAGTTAATGAAAAAGTGTCCCGTACAAACGTTGTTACGCTTCCTCTCCTTTATCCAACCCCGTGAGAAAAAAGGGGGGTTAATATGACATCACCACCCCTCGCAAAATCGGCCGTTTGGCATCGAGTTAGTTTCCTACCAAACGGTGATTCTTGCGCTCGGCGGCCGCTGCCGCGGCACGCTCGCTTCGCTCGCTCGCCTTCGCGCGTTGTCGGGTCGCTGTTCTAACCTAACCTAACCTTGTTCTTTGCCATACAGTTAGTTTCGTACCAAGCGGTGATTACTGGCGATTCAGTTCAAGCCAATGCCGTTCGTTATCAGGTCGCTGTTCTAACCTAACCTTACTTGTTGTTTGGCATCGAGTTAGTTTCCTGCCAAACGGTGATTCTAGCGCTCGGCGGCCGCTGCCGCGGCACGCTCGCTTCGCTCGCTCGCCTTCGCGCGTTGTCGGGTCACTGTTCTAACCTAACCTAACCTTGTTCTTTGGCATACAGTTAGTTTCTTGCCAAGCGGTGATTTCTGGCGATTCAGTACAAGCCAATGCCGTTCGTTATCAGGTCGCTGTTTTAAACTAACCTATCCTTGCTGTTTGGCATCCAGCTAGTTTCCTGCCAAGCGAAGTGTTTTCTGACTTTATGGCTTGGTCACCTTAACATAAGTAAAAGTTGCATCCCTTGGACCCCCCTAACCAGTGATACTGAAAAAAAGAGGTGTTACACAAGGCTGAAAATTTCGATGATTTTTTTCTGTACTAACTGCCTTAGAAATGTACTTCGAAAAACGCCCTCTAACTTCGCGGGTATTGACTTTATAGCTAGGTTACCTGAACAAAAGTTGCATCCCTTGGACCCCCCTAACCAGTGATACTGAAAAAATGGGGTGTTATATAAGGTCGAAAATTTCGATGAAATTTTTCTAAGTCCTGCGCACCCTTTCCTACACTCCAACCAAAAAACGTCCACCACATCATACAATAGGTCCTGTGCTAAATCATGCACTGGAAAAATTATCTGCGCTATTTCTTGTTTGTTGAGTTGGTTGGTTATCTCTTGGAAATTATAATTCACAGTGCTTCATGTTTTACTTTTAACTGACCAAAATAATTAATTAAATTAAACCGCCTTCATAAAATTACTAAAAACTGAAAAAAATACACATTTAACGTCTGTTAAGAGAAACAAACGAGTCTGTGCATGATGTGCGTAGACTACTGATGAACGGAGTTTGAGATCAGGCACCAACTCCAAATGAATATGTTTGTTCCATAAAATTATTATCCGTCCGATAGGGGATAGTACTTCTTTGGTTTATCCTAACCAGTGGGCACCTACCAAACTGCGATAAATACAGGGTGGGCCCGAGTAAAGTTCACTTTTCCTTGGCAAATAAATTGGTGATCGCGAGAGGTAGCAGTAACAGTTAATACAGACCGATATGTGGAAACGCTTCAACAGTTTTTAAGGCCAACCCTTGCTGGGCTGCAAGAGTACAACTACCTTACTTGGTTCCAGCAGGATGGTGCCACCTGCCAAACATCTAATGCCAGCATGGACTTCGTAAAGGAGATGTTCCTCGGTAAAGTCATCTCAAAGAGAGGTAACATCGAGTGGCCACCTCGAAGCCCAGACCTGTCCCCACCGGATTTTTTTTTGTGGAGATTCCTCAAGAATAAAGTCTACTCCAATAAACCAAGGACAATTGCTGCCTTAAAAGAGAATATCCGACTGGAAATGGCGGCTATATCAACAGCAACGTGCCGAAGAGTTTTTGAAAATTTTAAGTTCCGCTTAGAAGAGTGCTTGCGGCGAGACGGGGAACATCTAGACGATGTTATATTTAAGAAATAAATTGCATTAGTGTTAGATTAAGTTACTTTTTGAATAAACTCTTCAGGTATTATCAGTCTTTTTTTATATAGGTTTCAAAAGAGAACTTTACTCGGGCCCACCCTGTACAAAAACAAAACCGCCATCGGACGCCGGTCAAAGTGCAACGGATAACTACTAAAACCAAGGGAGTATTTTTTCTAATTTCTTTTCAAGGCTATTTACCGTTATTTACACATAAATTAATACTAGTACCGCAATTTAACATATCAAATTGTAACAAAATTTGACACTTTTGAGGTTATATTTTTTACGCAAGTCATCTGGGGCCATATTTACAGCCTGGGGCCGAGTGGGTGATGTTTTCTGTTTGTTGGCTGACTGAATTACTGAAAATACAACCCGTAGTACGGCCACTCGCTTAGATATTTTTTTTGTGATGAAAATGCTAGTGTCGTTGACAAAGGTATCTTAATTGGTCTCAGTTCTGACCATAGAGATCAAAAGATCTTTTTTGAACACAATCATACCGCAATAACACCTGTTGAGACTTTGTATAGGCCTGTTACAGTAAATAGGTTGGATAGATTTAGGGATACAATAAGCGATAGTGTATATGCAACTAAACCAAATACGAGTGGTAGTGTAGATATGCAATATGAAGATCTTTTTCATTTAATCAAAAACGAATTTGATGATATATTTCCCTTAAGGAAGAATAAAGCAAACAAGGCCAAATGTTAATTTAATTATTAAGCCACGACAGGGATTCATAAAAGTAGGAATAAACTATATGAATTGTATAGTCTTCGAAAAAGCTCGCAAGACCCAAACTTTATCGATTACGTCAAAAATTATGTAAAAATATTTTTTTAAAAGTATGCGCTACAGCTAAATCACACCATCTTCGTAAATGCAAAAGTTACATGGAGCATCATAAATAAGGAAACCTGTAAAAATAAATTAAGAGATAATAAATTTACATTATCATACAAAAATTAATGATAAAACACTAAATTCAAATCAAGAAGTTGCACCTGCCTAAAAATCGTTTTTTTACATATTGCGCCCACTACAACTACAGAACTTGCCTCTTCTTCAGTGATAGCCTAATCTATTCTAAAACTTTATGTCAACGAATGTGATTCTCAATTTCACTTTAGGGCACGTAGGACCTGAAGTAATGATAGAAACATTTTTTGAGTTGTATATGAAAAAAACTAAGGATCTGTGAGGACTATTTGTGCATATTATAAAATCAATAATCAAAGTCAAAGTCAAAGTCAAAGTCAAATATTGTTTATTCAATTTAGGACACAATATGCCACTTATGAACGTCAAATGTACAGTGAAAAATAAAATAAAAATAAATGTGCCCTGAAGGGGCCGAATCATGTCTCCTTATCTTTTGGGCCCTACCAGCGCTTCGAGACAGAACACAGACAATTAGGCAAGTGCTGAGAAGAAACGCCGGAACAAACTCAGTCACCACTAGCTGCCGTAAAATCAAAATCATCAAAGGTAAGTACATCAGTCGGTGCAGGCTGGACGGACCACACATTCGTGTCGTTCAGGTAGTCTTGAACCTTATAATAGCCTTTAGACATAAGCGTGTTTTTAACGTGTTTCTTAAATTTATCAACCGGCAATTCGACAAGATTGTGTGGTATATTATTAAAGAATTTTATACAATTTCCCATGAACGAATTACTAGTTTTAACTAATCTGAAGTTAGGAACGACAAGCTTGTGTTTATTTCTTGTGTTATATGAGTGAATGTCGCTCTTCTTCATGAAATTATCTAAATTTTTACGGACGTACATTATATTATCAAAAATGTATTGAGAAGCCACAGTTAATATGTTGATTTTCTTAAAGACCTCTCTCAGGGAGTCACGAGGACTAAGTTTATAAATAGCACGAATGGCTTATATTCATAAAGATGAAATAAGAAACCAAAAATTTGCGCACGGGCGGGACTTGAACCAGCAACCTTTTGGCAAACCGGGCCAAACGCTCTTACCAATTGAGCTACCGTGCTGTTAGTCCGACCCTGCGAAATTTGTGGTTTCTTATGAAAACGTCAATTGCGTGACGCTTAGCGCCATCTAGCCGTCTGTTTATGAAACAGATGGCCCAAGCAGTTATTCTTTACAGAATAAATTCAACTTAGAAATTGATGTCGCTTCGCTATCTAATGCTTTAGAATGTTTCTAACACTTACAGTGTCATATTTTATATTCATAAAGATGAAATAACAAACCAAAAATTTGCGCACGGGCGGGACTTGAACCAGCAACCTTTTGGCAAACCGGGCCAAACGCTCTTACCAATTGAGCTACCGTGCTGTTAGTCCGACCCTGCGAAATTTGTGGTTTCTTATGAAAACGTCAATTGCGTGACGCTTAGCGCCATCTAGCCGTCTGTTTATGAAACAGATGGCCCAAGCAGTTATTCTTTACAGAATAAATTCAACTTAGAAATTGATGTCGCTTCGCTATCTAATGCTTTAGAATGTTTTTAACACTTACAGTGTCATATTTTATATTCATAAAGATGAAATAAGAAACCAAAAATTTGCGCACGGGCGGGACTTGAACCAGCAACCTTTTGGCAAACCGGGCCAAACGCTCTTACCAATTGAGCTACCGTGCTGTTAGTCCGACCCTGCGAAATTTGTGGTTTCTTATGAAAACGTCAATTGCGTGACGCTTAGCGCCATCTAGCCGTCTGTTTATGAAACAGATGGCCCAAGCAGTTATTCTTTACAGAATAAATTCAACTTAGAAATTGATGTCGCTTCGCTATCTAATGCTTTAGAATGTTTTTAACACTTACAGTGTCATATTTTATATTCATAAAGATGAAATAAGAAACCAAAAATTTGCGCACGGGCGGGACTTGAACCAGCAACCTTTTGGCAAACCGGGCCAAACGCTCTTACCAATTGAGCTACCGTGCTGTTAGTCCGACCCTGCGAAATTTGTGGTTTCTTATGAAAACGTATACGTACGTATAGCGAAGCGACATCAATTTCTAAGTTGAATTTATTCTGTAAAGAATAACTGCTTGGGCCATCTGTTTCATAAACAGACGGCTAGATGGCGCTAAGCGTCACGCAATTGACGTTTTCATAAGAAACCACAAATTTCGCAGGGTCGGACTAACAGCACGGTAGCTCAATTGGTAAGAGCGTTTGGCCCGGTTTGCCAAAAGGTTGCTGGTTCAAGTCCCGCCCGTGCGCAAATTTTTGGTTTCTTATTTCATCTTTATGAATATAAAATATGACACTGTAAGTGTTAAAAACATTCTAAAGCATTAGATAGCGAAGCGACATCAATTTCTAAGTTGAATTTATTCTGTAAAGAATAACTGCTTGGGCCATCTGTTTCATAAACAGACGGCTAGATGGCGCTAAGCGTCATGCAATTGACGTTTTCATAAGAAACCACAAATTTCGCAGGGTCGGACTAACAGCACGGTAGCTCAATTGGTAAGAGCGTTTGGCCCGGTTTGCCAAAAGGTTGCTGGTTCAAGTCCCGCCCGTGCGCAAAGTTTTGGTTTCTTATTTCATCTTTATGAATATAAAATATGACACTGTAAGTGTTAAAAACATTCTAAAGCAGCACGAATGGCTCTTTTCTGCAAAATAAATATGGTATCAATGTCTGCAGCAGAACCCCACAAGAGAAGACCGTAAGACATAATAAACTAAAATACTAAAATACACAAGCCTCGCCGTTTCAACATCAGTCAGATACCTTATTTTTCTAACTGTAAAGGCAGCCGAGCTTAGCCTCCTAGCTAGGGCTTCAATATGAGGTCCCCACTGTAATTTTGAGTCAAGTGTAATGCCCAGAAATACAGTGGAGTCTATTAAGACTAGATTATTACCATTTAGTACAATATTTGGTACTTACTAATGCATCTTGCCTACAGATAACTACAGGTGAAATGACTGTAGTTTGTGTATATCGTTCTCCATCAATATATAATGCTGAATTATTCATAAACTCGTTAAATTCGCATCTAAATACCATAAAGGATCATAAAAACGTAATTATAACGGGCGACATAAATATAAACCTAATATATAAACCTAAGGAACAGACTCAAGAACGTAATAGGATAAATTATTTAAATATGCTTGCCATGCAAGGGATGCTTCCTGGCCATTTCTTGCCAACAAGAAAGAAGGGCTGCCTAGACCATTTCATACTTAGGCTCGCTAAAAATGAGAAGACAGCATCAATAGCAGTTGTAGACACTAGCATCACTGATCATTTTACAATTATACTTAGAATATCAAGTCTAAAATTAACAGCTAAAGTTAACAATTGCAGTAAAACTATAGACTATGAAAAATCTCTTCAAACTTTAAAAACTAAAAGATTGTCTAATTTATTAACATTTAGTGATCCAGAGACTATAACCAAACAGCTAACAGACACAATACAGGAATGCATTCAGTCTAACACTATTGAGATCATTAGTTCCCGTAAAACCAGAATAATAAAGCCGTGGATTACTCCTGGAGTTCTTCGATGTATTGAAAATAGAAATGACATGCAAAGAAAATTAAGATTGAATCCGGATGATCAGATTCTAAAAATAAAATATAAACGCTATCGAAACTTCTGCAATTGCTTAATCAAAAAACTAAAGCGTAATTATCAGAAAAAACAATTAGAACTTGCCATCAAAGATCCGAAAAAGCTTTGGAAAACAATAGACTCAATTACTCAGCGTAGACCGCCTAAAGAGCGAAGTTTGGAATTACTTATGGTTAAATCTTCTCCCCAAAAATCTGCAGACTATGTAAATAACTACTTTGCTTCTGTGGGGAAACAACTAGCTGAGGAAATCATTGCGAACTCACAATTGACTACTGATGAATCTTATTTAATAAATAACAGCCCAAGTTCATCCTTTGTTCTTTTTATACTGATCATGTGGAAGTCTATGAATTGCTTATGTCTATGAAATCAGATAGCGCTCCTGGGTACGATAATATACCAACCCAATTTCTTAAAAACGCTCATAATGAGGTTGTTCCAGTCTTGGTTCATCTAGCTAATCGATGTTTTGATCAGGGAGTTTTTCCATCTGTTCTGAAGCAAGCTGTTGTCACACCGGTATACAAAGGTGGAGACAAGTGCAATCCCTCAAACTATAGGCCGATATCAGTTTTATCAGTAATCGCTAAAGTATTGGAAAAATTAATAAACTCGCGGTTAATAAGTTTTTTACTAAATTTAAATTACTTTCTTCATCACAATTTGGTTTTCGACAAGGCCTATCTACAGAGGACGCAATACTGGCTTTAACCTCACAAGTAGTAAATAGGGTTGACACCATGAATAAGTGTTTGGCTGTCTTTTTAGACTTGAAAAAAGCCTTCGACACAGTTTCTGTATCTATACTAATACACAATCTTCATGATATGGGAGTTAGAGGAAAACCGTTAGAACTACTGAAAGACTATCTCAGTAACCGCAAAACCCGTGTAAGAATCGGTGACGTTACTAGTTCCATGTCTACTGTTACCTATGGAGTGCCCCAGGGTAGTGTTTTGGGCCCTACCTTGTTTCTGGCTTACATAAATAGACTCTGTAACATGCAAATTGAAGGGGGTCATATTTATTCGTATGCGGATGATACAGCCGTGGTTTTCTCTGCCAACGATTGGGAACAGCTTAGAAAATATACAGAAGCAGGTTTATCGAAAATTGCAACCTGGCTTAACACAAATCTTCTCACGTTAAACATAGCCAAGAGTAACTACATTTGTTTTACTAAATACGACAACACCCAGCCTCAGAACTTCTCAGTTAAATTACATACTTGTAAGAACCTATCTAAACCAAATTGCCTTTGCATGGAACTTACCAAGATAAATCACACGAAATATCTTGGTGTCATGATTGACCAACGCTTGTCTTGGTATAATCACGTAGAGCTGATCATGAGCAGAGTACGAAAACTTATCTGGACGTTCAAAGCACTGAGGTATGTAGCCAATAAATGCCTTTTGAGGAAAATTTACCGCACTTTGGCTGAACCAGTTATATCGTATTGCATAACTGTCTGGGGAGGTGCAAACAAAACTAGATTTTTGAACCTTGAAAGGGCACAAAGGGCGCTTCTCAAAGTTATGTTTTTTAAACCATTTGGATTTTCAACAAATAGTTTATACAACTCAACTGATATCTTGTCAGTAAGAAAACTATACCTAATGCGTATTGTTCTTAGAATACATAAATCACTTTGTTAAAATCCAAATAAAGGTAAAGGCAGGAGAGCAATTAACGTCGCCCCACAACCTCGTGTAAGATCTATTTTTGCCAAAAGACACTACTGCAAACAATCTGCGGACATATACAATAAACTTAATAAAGATATAAAAATATATCAACTCACATTTTTTCAGTGTAAAAGGGCTTTGATTGAATGGCTGATGTCCAAAACCTACGACGAAGTTGAAGAGTTCATTCGACACTCTCAAACGTAGCTGTATTAATTCTAGGCTTAAGATACCCCAGACACACACACACACACACACACACACACACACACACACACACACACACACACACACACACACACACACACACACACACACACACACACACGCATACATGATGAAATATATAGTATAAGTATTGTAAAATAATTATTAATCTATAAATTTATTTCTTTCTTCACTTTTAATTTGATATTTGTTGTGCAACGAAGTTTGTTACTGCATGCTGATGTTATGGAAGAGCGGTGTTTCCTAACACAAGCAAACTTTTTGCTTAAAAGGAAGCGCCAACCACAAATTTGTAAAGTTACTAAGTTACCTAATAAAGATTTTGTATTTTTGTATTTGTATTTTGTATTTGGTGTAAGTTGCTTTACATTAGGCAAAGTGAATTTTACACATTTTGTTTTACTAGCATTCAGCAACAAGTTATTGGTGGTGAACCAATTCAATACTTTGGAGAGAGTATTGTTTACTACGTCAAAATTTTTTTCATGTCTTTTCATTTTAAAAATCAAAGAAGTGTCATCAGCAAACAGAACTATCTCACAAAGATTTGTGGAATAAAATGGCAGGTCGTTTACATATATCAAGAAAAGTAAAGGCCCCAATATTGAGCCCTGGGGGACCCCCATTTGAAGAGGGGCTCCGGAAGAGTAGGTACCATTTATGTTAACTGATTGTATTCTACCCGATAAGTACGAACTTAACACGAAATCGATGCAATAGCTCCTCAACTAGTAATAATTTTGAACAAGTGTATTGATGACGGCCAATTTCCTAGTTTAATAAAGATTAGTAAAATAATACCGCTTATTAAATTGGGTGATAAAAGCGACCCCTCAAATTTCAGGCCAATATCGATTCTGCCAGTCTTGAGTAAAATATATTAATTATATTTAATCAAATTTTAGCACACTTTTCGTCGAACAAGTTATACCTAACATAATAAACAGTTCGGTTTTACTAAAGGTAGAAGCACTACTGGGATGCAAGGGATTTATAGCAACACCTAATAAATCCAAGCCAACCTTACCTGCACGTGGTGTATCCTGCCGAACAACGAACGAGGCTCTGGCGTATACCACCCACCAACCCGCACTGGACCAGCGTGGTGGGTCATGGTCCAAAACCCCCCAAACGAATGCAAACACATTCAAAAAACGGCCCCAAGTTCCCGGCGGTGACAGTGGCTATCTCAGCAATGACGGTAGCGGGGATGCCCTTGAAACCAGGGGTGCGAAGAATCTCCGGGCGGAATCGTGTACCCGTCAAACGACTAAAGCATATGTTAAAATGGATTCCGATTATTTAAATATTTTGACATATAACGTAAAAACGCTACTTTCCGATGACCGCCTTTTTGAACTGGAAAACGCTCTACAAGACATCAAATGGGACGTAGTAGGCTTATCTGAGGTGCGGCGGAATGGAGAACAAACCCAAGAAAATAACAATGGCGTATTCTACTACTTTGGGCAAACTGATGGACTCTACGGAGTAGGTTTTTTGGTCTCTAAGAAGTGGAAAAATAACATTGCCGAATTTGTTGGGTATTCCGAAAGGGTCGCAACCTTAAAATTACCACTCACTCCCAAAAAGACTCTAACCCTCGTCCAAGCGTACGCTCCGACTTCTACCCACAGTGATGAAGATGTTGAAGATTTCTATGATATCTTAAACAGAGCCTGCGATGAGCAAAGAGGATCGTGGACCTTAATACTCGGCGATTTTAATGCAAAAATCGGAACCAAGCAACAAACCGATAATTCCGAAGTGGTAGGGCCCCATGGTCTAGGAGAGCGTAACGAACGAGGCACCAGACTTCTAACTTTTGCATTTGGGCAAAGTCTTAAAGTAGCAAACAGTTAGTACTACAAAAAAGCTCATCGAAGGTGGACCTGGGCTTCACCTGGGGACAGATTTAGGAATGAAATCGATTTTATACTCACCTCAGATAAGTGTCTAATAAAAGATGTCCATGTCATAAATAGAATTAAATTTAGTTCTGACCACAGGCCAGTACGAGCAAAGATTAAATTCAATTTCAAGTTAGATAGAGTCAACCTTTTTAAAAAACAAATAAAATTCTTAGATAAACAAAGCATATCAAACAACTATGAACAATTTAACTTAGAACTAACCAACCATTTTAAAAAACTAACTATTGATGATCCATTTGATCCTGACTCACAATATGATGCTCTTTTATCAAGTATAAAACTTGCGAGTAGCAAAATAAAACAAGAACGAAAAAACATAAATAAATTATCGGAAAACACAAAAAATCTAATCAAACTAAGATTAAACACAGCTATTGGAACACAAGAATATAAAAACATAAACAGGAAAGTAAAACGAAACATTAGGCAGGATCTCAGAAATTACAATACACATTTAGTTAAAAGAGCTTTGCAACAAAATAGTTCACTTCGAACTGCAAAACAGGGACACTCTCGAAGTAAGACATGGATAACCAGTTTAGAAGATTCGAGCGGTAAAAGGCACAGCAACCGGGATGAGATTAATAATATCTGCACTGAGTATTATAAGACCTTATATTCGGACAGCTCTAATAACGGCCGTTTGGTGGAGTATAGTTGCAGTGATGACATCCCTCTTATTAATGAGCACGAAGTGAACGTTGCTATTAAAAGCTTAAAATACAGTAAAAGCCCAGGAGATGATGGTGTCACCACGGAGGTTCTCAAACTGGGGAAACCAGGTCTTAGACCACACCTAACAAAACTTTTTAATGCTATTCTGCTCACTGGATCTCTACCTCGAAAATTCTGTCATTCTAATATAATATTATTACATAAAAACGGAAACAAACACGACATTAATAACTACCGGCCAATCAGTTTGATTTCTCACATTTACAAATTACTTACAAAAATAATACAAGATAGAATCGCTCATAAACTAGATCAACACCAACCCCCTGAGCAGGCTGGTTTCCGCTGACATTTTTCTACCACTGACCACTTGCATGCAGTGAATCAAATAATAGAGAAGGCCAAAGAGTTCAACAAGACACTCTACATAGGGTTTGTCGATTACTCCAAGGCGTTTGACAGCCTTAAACACGAACCCATATTTGCTGCAATAGAAAAACAAGATATTGAGCCTACCTACATACAACTCCTACGGCTTATTTACCAAAGAAGCATGGCAGATATAAAATTACACACACATGGACCACCATTTTCTATACTAAAGGGTGTAAAACAAGGAGATCCTCTTTCCCCTAAACTGTTTACGAGCGCCTTACAAGAAGTTTTCAAGAAGCTGGACGGTCCATGGAAGACGAAAGGCATAAATATCGGGACAAAAAAGCTAACAAACCTTCGTTTTGCGGATAATATTGTTCTTTTTGCCAACACATCATCTGGACTTGCAACTATGCTCGATCAGCTGAGCGAGGCAAGCCTTGAGGTTGGGTTAATGATGAATAGGTCCAAGACCAAAATCATGACCAACGCCGCAGAACACTACATAGTGGTGAATGGGCAGAGAATGGAGTATGTCGACGAGTATATATACCTGGGCCAGATAGTATCCTTCGAAAATAGGCAGGACAAAGAGATCGGACGACGCATCGATAACGCCTGGAAGAGCTTCTGGTCCATGAAAGCGTATATGAAGGGAGACCTTCCAATCTCATTGAAACGCAAACTCGTCGACACTTGCATCCTGCCCGTTCTTACGTATGGAGCGCAGACGTTGTCACTGACCGAAAGTCAAAAATCCAGGCTCAGGGTTTGCTAAAGAGCCATGGAGAGGAGCGTGTTGGGTATTAACAGGATGGATAAGGTCCGTAATACCACAATTCGCTCCAAAACTGGTATAATGGATGTAGGCGAAAGGACAGCGAAGCTAAAGTGGGAGTGGGCGGGACACATATGTAGGATGCACCCGGATAGATGGACCCAAATCGTCACGCGTTGGATACCAGCAGATGGTTATCGCCGCAGAGGTAGACCTAGAAAGCGCTGGTGTGACGATTTGGTCAGTTTTGCTAAGGATTGGGAGTCGTTGGCCAAGGATAGAGATAGATGGCGGAGTTTGGGGGAGACCTTGGGATGGTGTAGGTTAAAAAAAAAAAACACTACAGATGCAGAGGTTGCTTTTTTAACACATGTATTTGATGCCTATGATAATAAGCATAATTCTTTAGGTATTTTCTGTGATCTATCCAAATAGATGAAAATTGCTGAGCACATTGCTGAAAAATCCGTCATTATGGGTATAAACTTAATTAATTCTTATCTATCAGTTAGAATGCAAGAAGTTATATGTAAACGGAACTCAACTCAACTCAGGTTAAGATAAAAGACTATTCGCTTGATATTATCGACTCTACAATATTCTTGGGAATCACTTTAGTCTCCAAACTACAATGGGGTCCTCATGTAGAGGCCTTAACAGGGAAACTAAGCTCAGCTGCTTTTGCTGTAAGAATGATCAGACGTTTGACTGACATAGAAACAGCTAGAATAGTTTATTTTAGTGATTTCCATAGCTTGATGTCCTGCTGATATAGAATATTTTTTTTGTATTACAAAAAATGTCGTGCGAGCTATTTATAATCTAAAACCTCAAGATTCCCTACGAGAGGTGCTTAAAGAAATCAGAATATTAACCCGTAGCCTCTCAGTATATTTATGAAAATTTAATGTATGTACGCAAAAAAATACATTCATTCACGAAAAAAAGTGATATACACAAATATAACACTAGGAATAAGGATAAGCTTGCTTTTCCACAATTTAGGCTTCGAAAGGTTGGTAATTCTTTCATAGGGAAATGTATATTTTTTCCAATAAACTACCAGAACACATTGTTAATGACCGGTAAGTTCTACCAATCAATAAATTTAAAACTGACATTAAAGAAACCCTAATGACATAAGGATATTATGAAGTAGCTGATTATTTAAAAGATAATAATGTATGGACTTTCATGAATACTACAAAAATTGTGAACCTTTTGATAAGAGACATTGACATTAGTGACTGAGTTTGTTGCGCAGCTTCTCAACACTAGCCCAAAATTGTTTTGAAGCTGTGGTAGGGTTTATATTAGGACGTGTAAAAGTGTCCTCAATGGGCCTATTTGCACAAATAAATGACTTTTTTGACTTTTTAATTGACTTTAATTGCAAATTTGTTGTTTTTAAGTTTTTTTGTCAATTTTTTGAAGGCGGTTGATTTTTTTTATTAATCATAATTTTTAGTTAATGCTTCAACACCCGAGCGGTTGCAGGCAACCGCATAACAATAGAATTTGCATTGTGTCTCGTTCATACCTCAAAAAACTACTGGACCGACTTTATTGAAATTTACACTGTACCCTTAGTTGAAATATAACTAACTCAACTAAAAAAAGGTCATCTCACTATGACTTCTCGTTTTTGAGAAATCTGTGAATAAACATACAAACAATATATGTAATACCAAGGAAATTTTGCACACGTTTGGATGCCTTAAATGTATTAAGTACTAATCAACATACTCAAATATCAAATTTTAAGGATATCACAAGCATACACATTGAATTGATTACCTACTTTTTTTGGGGTCGGGATATACAAATTTTGATCTGCAAAAATTGCTTCCTAGCCATAAGTTATTATTTAAAAGTTACGTGATTCGGAGACAAAATTTGACGAGAGCGTTACTTTTGAAGCAAAAAGGCCTCGTCAGCCTGTTGAGCAATCCGCGCAAAGGATGGAAGGGTTCGCAAAAGTACGAGTGTCGTTAAAACCCAAGGCTATTCGCCGCCGCAATCAAACAGATCACCGGCCTACGCTGAGTAAAAAGAGTACAACCAGGAGAAAATATTGAGTCTGTTTCGCTTATTTGTAGGAAAAAAGTACAAGAACAACTTTAAACTATATTTTACTTGAAAAATCAACTGTCTAACGTGGGCTATTGGATAAGATGTTTATCATTCTATCATTAAATCTTTCTAACTTGAATTTCTTATTTTTCAAACTGTTCAAGTTTTCTAACTGTAACTGTAGATAACTCTGTTTTATTGAACTTAAACATTGTATCTAATTTACATAACCAGAGCTACAATCGCATCAATCAGATTTTCGATTGGTCTTTTATTTAACAAGTTATGATTTTTCTACAAAAGTAGCGCTAACGTGTGCGTTAAAAATTCGGCGAGCCCCTTAAAAGAATGTAAAGTACACAAAACCTAATTATATTTTATTTATTTTATTTTACATATTTTGGAAGACTTACAGCTAGCACAGCTGCTTAAAAACTATAAATAAAAAAAGGCCATTTACATGTCTCCACTGGTAGAAAAAAAATGTAAAAGTAAATATAGCTAGCAAATCAATAATTTGTCGCTTAAATTAATAAAACTATTTCACAAAACCAAAGGCAAGTTCAACATTTAAAAAAGTCGCTACATAATCGTTTACACTTTTTAATAATAAACAAGAAAAAATAAAACTTAGATATGCATATAAAAAAATAACTTAAAATCTACCTATTCAAAACGATAACATTCCTTGCACTTGTACAAAATAAATCAAAGCCATAGACGTACTGACTGACTTAACTGATTAGCTGTAATAATATAATGAATGTAATACGAGGGTCAAACTGAAAGTTCTTAGAACTGGCCACTTATAAACAATATAATAAAAAAATATTCTAAAATTTGAAAATAGAACTCTTTGCCAATATTACTGAGTATATATTTCATTCATTTGTCATTTGTTTTACGATTTGGCGGCAAATTGAAAATTGTCTGTGTCACGTCAACATGAATTTAACACGAGAAAATTTTCGTGCAATGATTTTTTATGACTTTCGATGTCATTTAAGTCAAAAAGAAAGTTATGATAGACTACGATTGGCCTTTCACGATGAAGCCCCATCTCGTGCGACTGTTTACAACTGGTTTAATGAGTTTAAACGTGGTCGCACTAATCTCACTGATGATGTACGTGAGGGACGGCCTTCTACGGCGACGACTGAAAATAACATCTGTGTTGTGCGGCGTATGATAGAGACTGACAAAAGAGTGACCTATCAGCAGATTCGGACAAGCTTAGGCATCGGTATGAGTCAAGTGCACAAAATCCTCCACGAACATTTAGCGGTCAGGAAGCTTTGCGCCCGGTGGATACCTCATAATTTGACTAAGGCTCAAAAACTCCATCGTGTGGATTGGTGCCGTATAATGATTGAAAGATTTAACGGAGGTGACTCAAATGCTGTGTTCGACATACTAACAGGTGACGAAAGCTGGATTTACTGTTATGATCCTGAAACCAAAAGACAATCTGCTCAGTGGGTGTTTCCTTTCGAGGAGTTGCCAACTAAAGTGAAGAGAGATCGAAGTGCGGGAAAAAAAATGGTGGCCTCGTTCTTTGGAAGGATAGGTCATTTCGCAACAATTGTGTTAGAGGATCAAAAAACAGTTTCTGCAGAATGGTACACTGCCAATTGTTTGCCACTTGTCTTGGAAAAAGTTCGAGAGAAACGACCTCGCAGTAGGATCCTCCTTCACCACGACAACGCCTCGTCGCACACCGCCAAGCGAACGATCGACTATTTGGCGACATCAAACGTTGAATTACTGGGTCACCCGCCGTATAGCCCCGACCTCGCGCCTTGTGATTTTTATTTATTTCCAAAAATTAAAGAAAAACTTAAAGGAAAGCGGTTTATGAATGCTGAAGAAGCGGTGGCTGCGTATCGCGATGCCATTGAAGAGACCCCTAAGGACGAGTGGGCAAAGTGCTTTTCCCAGTGGTTCCATCGCATGCAGCGGTGTATTGACGTCAATGGACAATATTTTGAAAAGATATAATAAAACTAATAACTGGCTAATGTAATCAGTTTTTGATTTTCTAAGAACTTTCAGTTTGACCCTCGTACATGTTTTAGTACATGTGTAACAGGAAATGTATGAATTCTAGGAATGTATGGACTTGCTAATATACATTTGTATACAATTCCGAAGATATTTAGGAAATATATAAAATATTGATTCAGAGATAATTTAATATGCATATTTCCTTGGAGTTTCATAGAATTCCAATATCTTAGTAGAAAATGTATAAAAACGAATTCTACATGTGAATAAAATAAACAAATCACGTTTTAAACTTAATAATCTAAGTTTTAAATAAGAGTCTAATTGAGACAATCATGTAGCACAATAACACAATATCTTTAATTCTTACTAATTCATGGATCACACTTTTTATGTGGGGTTCTCATTAAGACAATCAAGTAATTATCATACGGTTTAAAATTATAATATCTTCCTACTTCTTGGCAATTTAGAAAATATAGCTTTTATTTAGGTTCTCAATAAGACTATCAAGTTAAAATAAGTTAAATATATTACAATTCCAATTGCTGTTTAGGTTAGATTAGGTTTGGTTAGGTTAGGTAAAATGTCCCCCTCGAATGGAGCACGCCTTGTCGTGGCGAGGGGGCTCAGTAGCCTGTCGCAATCCAGCGGCAGGTGAAGCCAAGATGCTCCGTGGGGAGTGCCGCTGCGTCTGTTCCCGTATCGGGCGGCAGTGGCCATAGTGAGTCGCGTCTGTCTCGCATCGAGCGGTGGCTCACTAACAGTCGTTGGACTCCCGGCACCCCTCTGGTGTATCAGAGGAGGCAGGGGATGTCCTGAGGACTTTGGTCCTCTGGGCGAGCTCGGCGTGCATTTGCCATCGGGCGTGGCTCGCCTCGTCGGGAGGGTCTCGGACAGACGGTGTGGGGACACCTCTGTCCAATCAGAAGGGACCCTCCTGAGGCGCCAGTGTGCCGTCGGGAGTGGGATCACCCACTCCGTGGAGATCCGCCCTCCTTATAGAGGGTAGAGGTTGCGCTGGCAAGGGTCGCGGGGCTGTTGAGACACCGCGGCCCCTGCTGTCAAAGCCACCAAACGCGGCGGGCGTCATCAGGTTTTAGTGGGTATACCCGAATTCGGGGGAGTCCCACACACGCCCCTCCGTTCCCCGACGCAGAGGTACGGTGCGTAATTGGCCTTTCCTGACGTTAAAAAAAAAGGTTATTTAAAATGTATAAATTTCCTAGAATATGTCAATAACAGACATCATACATTTCGTGTAACACATACATACTTAGTCGAAGTCGTTGCCATGGCCGATACTGGTCGGAAGCCAGCAATTATTTTACACATAAACATACATGGTCAATTGCCACGCCATGAAACTACTCGTAAAAGACGTCCGTAACAATACCCGTAGCACTTATAATGCTCAATTATAACTACATACGACAACATACTTGTAATTTCATTTAATTAAATGCGTTGGCTGTTCTTCACTCACTATTTTAGCTTTTCAGCCATTTAATATAAGGATTCGCACGATTTAGGTGCTAAATAATGTATTGGGCTGCTGGAATGAAATGATATAGGTTTAATATGAATGGCTTCGTTGTTTGCGGTCGTCGAAATTACTGTCACAGGTGTTTTAGGCTTTTAAATCCTAAAAATTTAACGTCATTTTGAAAGCCATTTGTCATAAATAATATCATTTGAAACCCTTGTCATGATGAAACACGATTGGAACTTGAAACGATTACTTATATAAACAAAAAGCCAAGCGACGATGCATTAATCTTTACTTTTAGAACATTTTAGGCAAGCTATTAAAAAAATCAAGCTGATTTAAAACCTGTACTGAGATTTTTAACAGTGTAAGATATAATGCAATTTTTTCTCTCTCTCCCTCACGTTCTCTCTCTCTCTCTCTCCCTTTCGTTATCTTCCTGTATTTCTCTCTGTGGTAGAAACAGCCTTCCATATTTTTCACAATTTAGCTGTTACTAATACTGACTATAAAACTACCTTCGGTATTTTGGATAAAAAAATAACTCTTTATAATTATCTAGTCCAAATTAAAACCAGCCTTCATTTTATTGCAGTTTAGTAGTAAAAGACGATTTATGAACGTACTAAAGCTGTATCTAAAATACATAGTTACCTTACTGTTTTTCGGTGGTGGCTTGATCATAAAAATTAATAGAATCTCATTTGTCTATGCTGTGTATCACGACTAGCACTTATAGTGTCCATTAATCTAATGTAGTAGTGACCTGGTGGGCTCCACCTATTACCTTCCCTTAGTACTTTGCTAGTAAGCTTTTCTCATTTCTCATATTTAATCGCGTGTCGTGATCGTGAGTGAAGGAATTCGTCTTCTCAGAATTGACGTTAATTGATATTTTTGAACTGATATAATATCATGGGTGTGATGTCTAAAAACAAGATTTCGTTACATAAATACTTAAGTATATGTGTCTAACCATTATAAGTAAATATTTAACATCTATTTTGGTAAGCATATTTAATTATTCACGCAGAGAAGTTCTTAATGATTCCCCTAATTTTGAAATTACAATACTTTATGGTCATCATTATCATCATTCTCAGCCAAAGGACGTCCACTGCTGAACATAGGCCTCCCCCACGGCTTTCCACAGCGACCGATCACTAGCGGTCTGCATCCAGTTTGATCCTGCGATCTTTTTAAGGTCGTCTGTCCATCTTGCTGGTGGACGTCCTACGCTGCGTCTTTGGTCGAAGGGTCTCCAATCCAGAACTTTCCTGCCCCAATGGCCATCAGTTCTTCGCGCTATGTGCCCTGCCCATTGCCACTTGAGCTTACTGATTCTCAAAGCTATATCCGTTACCTTAGTTCTTCTACGTATGTCCTCATTTCTGATTCAATCCCGTGAAACACCCAGCATAGCCCTCTCCATCGCTCGTTGTGTAATTTTGAGCTTCTTTATGAGGCCCGTAGTTAAAGACCATGCTTCGGATCCGTATGTCATCACTGGTAACACACACTGGTTGAAGACTTTCGTCTTTAGACACCGAGATAGATGAGATGAGAAGATGCTCTTGCGTAATTTCCCGAACGCTGCCCAGCCAAGTTGGATTCGTCGATTGACCTCTTTCTCGAAGTTGGACCTACCTGATATGTTCGGGGATCGGACACAAGTAACACGCCGGTTAGTTTAAGACACACTGTTTATTCAAGAGCGATGCGGTCGGGCGGTGGGCGCAGCCACGCGCATATACGAGTATCTATCTATAGGTAGGCAACTATACATACATAACATATATCCTACCCCTAGTTGACTATTACAGTATGTAAGTACTTACAACTAAAAATATTGTTTATAGTCTATTTTGGGACGCCTACGTAATCGAGGTGATGAAACCGTTACGGAGGGTTGATTAGACTCTGAACCAATACTCTGAGTGTCGTCATCGTTTACGGCTTCTATTTTCTTAGGCAAAGCTAAATCTGCTACTAGCTTGTACGTACCGTCGTTGAGTGCGCTCAAAAATATTGCGCGTCTTTTAGTGCCCGTCGCGTCACTGATCTCGGTTATGTTATTTGCGATAAAAAACTGATTGATACGCCCTTTGTACGTACTCCAATTTTGCAAATTATGATCAAAACTCGACAGAATTCCGAAGCTGGCCATTTTTTTTTTGTTGTGGGTAAGTAGTAAGTCGCCACTGATATGTTCGGGGATCGGACACAAGTAACACGCCGGTTAGTTTAAGACACACTGTTTATTCAAGAGCAATGAGGTCGGGCGGTGGGCGCAGCCACGCGCATATACGAGTATCTATCTATAGGTAGGCAACTATACATACATAACACTACCCAATTGGATCACTTGTCGCAGGTAGACGTACTTGTCGACTATTTCGAGAGTTGAGTTCCCAATGGATACTGGAGTGGGTACAACAAGAGAACTCGACATAATTTTCGTTTTTTCCATGTTCATTGTAAGACCCACTGGTTGCGAGCTCGGTCAAGGTCTTCGAGCATAGTGCCAAGATCGTCCAGTGTCTTTGCCACAATGACTATATTATCGGCAAATCGGAGGTGTGTGATGTATTCGCCATTAACATTGATACCGATTCCTTCCCATTCCAGAAGTTTGAAGGCGTCTCCCAATGCCGCTGTGAACAGTTTCGGAGATATAACAACTCCCTGTCTCACACCTCTCCGCAGAGGAATCGCCGTCGTGTTTTGCTCC
Source organism: Pyrausta purpuralis (assembly GCA_963924145.1). Lineage (NCBI taxonomy): Eukaryota > Metazoa > Arthropoda > Insecta > Lepidoptera > Crambidae > Pyrausta > Pyrausta purpuralis. The sequence continues at coordinate 17,766,158 of OZ001649.1, forward strand.
TGTACTCGGATCGACATGGTGGCGTTATTGTAAAGGCACTTTAACACCTCTATATACCTATAGTCTATGTAGCACCGCTGCAGAGACTGAAGCACCGCCCAAGTTTCAATCAAATCAAAGGCCTTCTCATAGTCCACAAACGCAAAGCATAGAGGCATATTATACTCCTCTGACTTCTGTATAATTTGCCTAAGCGTATGGATGTGGTCTAAGGTACTATAGCCTTTTTGGAAACCGGCTTGTTCGGGAGGCTGGTAGTCATCAAACCAACGTGCGAGACGATTCGTGATGACCCTTGAAAACAGCTTGTAGACATGGCATAGGAGTGAGATGGGTCTTTAGTTCTTCAATAAGGTTTTGTCTCCTTTTTTGAAGAACAACACCACCACACTCCTGTTCCACGCCTCGGTTGTGATGCCCTCCAGCAGCACGGAATTAAAGAGTCTCTGAAGGACTTTAAGTACCGGTGTTCCACCTGTCTTCAGAAGCTCTGCTGTGATTCCGTCCTTGTCAGGTGCTTTGTTGTTTTTGAGCTGTTTAAGGGCCATCCTAATCTCGTAGAGGCTGATGTCCGGAATGTCTTCGGTGTAGTGTCGGGTCAGGATAGCTCGTGGGTCTCTGGCCGAGCTATCAACGGGTTTGGCAACTGAGGTGTACAACTGCCCATGAAACCTTTCGATCTCCCTCAAAACCTCTGCTTTCGTTGACGCTACACTGCCGTCCTCCGTCTTAAGCTTCGTCAACAGGCTTTGCCCAATAGACATGTTCCTTGCAAACACTTTGGAGTCTTGGTTCCGCTCTATTGTTTCTTTAACACTGTTAGTGTTAAAGCAACGGATGTCGTGTCGCAGGGACTTCCATATTTGTCTATTGAGCTGCCGGTAGTTTTCAGCATTAACGGAGGTCTGCAGTGCCATAGATCGACGTTTTGCCATGAGGTCGAGAGTGTGGACCGACAGTTTATGAGGTCTATCTTTACGGCCAGGCCTAAAAAACTGAGACCCCACCGTTTGGACAGTTTCCACAAACCCGTTGTTTATTTCGTCCACTGATACGCAATTCTTTAGGCAATCGAAGCGGTTTGACAACTCGAGTTGAAAGCTCTCGGGATTTTGGATATGAGCACGAGTCGGTCGAAGCGTGGACTTCATCAGGCGGGACCTTTCCAATTTGACATTGATATTCAATGTGATCGAACCATTCGGTGATCGCTACTGGTTTTCACCCTGTTGATCACGGAGACATCATTGAATAACCGTCTCTTGGAGGTCATGAAGAAGTCAATCTCGTTTCTCGTGAAGCCATCGGGACTCAGCCAGGTTTACTTCCTTTGAGGCGGCTTCTGGAAGAAAGAATTCATCGCAAGGAGTCCCTCCTTCTCCAGAAAGTCGGCCAGTCCCACCCTCAACTCATTCTCGCTTCGCTTGCCCAGTTTTGCGTTGAAGTCCCCCATTACAACAGTAAAATAAGTTTTGGAAGTATGTATGGCTCTACTTACGTCCTCATACATTTCCTCCACCTCTTCATCCGGGTGTGTCGAGGTCGGTGCATATACCTGTATGATATTCAGCAAATACCTCTTGGATATTCTGAGTAAAAGGTATATCACCCTGCTCGACACACTCTCGATGGTCTCGATATTGTTGACGAGGGACTTGTGAACGAGAACCCGACTCCGCCCTGGGACTTCTGTTGGTTGCCTTTCCGATAGTAGAGCAGGTTGCCGGACTGCAGAGTTATCGTGTCCTCGCCCTCTCTACGGACTTCTGATAAACCCATTATGTCCCAGTGTAACCTGCTCATTTCTTCCTCCAGCTCGAGCAACTTCTCGTCTGTCCTCAGTGTGCACACGTTATAAGTTACCAGGGCCAGTTGTCGTCGGGGGTGGCAGCGCGATTGCTTCCGGGGGCACCCCCTGTAGAATAGCGGGGCTGCCGGAGACTGGGGGCCTGGTTTTCTGGTGTACTATCATCACGTGAGGGGATTTTGCCAATACTCGCCACGCTTGGCAGGCGGGTTGGCGAGCGCAGAGGCGCAGCCCCTTGCAGCTGTGACGCTGCTGCCCGTCACAGTCCAACATTTAGCTGCGCCTTATATTGGATGGTTATACCGCCATCGGTCGGTCGAACAGGACGCACCACGTGAAGGTGAGGTTGGCTTGGAGCTTTAGGTCTTGGTCAAGCTCCCTTACATCCCATACTTTATGGTAGTAGTATTGTAAAATACTAATATTGCCGATGTTACGCCGGTCTGCTTTAATGGAGTTAATATCAAATAATATATTAGTGTCATAAATCTCGGTCTGTACATAGATCCAGCGCTAAGCTGGAGTGTGGTCGAAAGGTCATGAGCACGCAGCGTTCGCTCTTCCGGTTTAAAAATTTCCTGCCCGTCAAACAAACACATTTTTAGTACAACCTTTAGTTCTCCCTTCATTGATTATGCTGATGTGTGTGCTATCCTGATTTAAATCAAGACCTTTAAAACAAGCTTGACTGCTTAATAAATTCTGGTAACCGCTTTATCTTCTGTCTTCGTAAATTTGACCACACCTGTTCCTTCCGGTCACAATTTGTATGGCTACGTTCGACGTAAAATCAGAATCCTCCGCAAGCTTTTCTCGGTATAAGCGACCCTGATTCTCCTAGCTACTTAAAATCCCAGTTTACGTTCCTTAGTGAGACGCACTCGCGTCCACTGTGCTCTTCTTATAAACATTCCCTCGCTACTCCTTCACATCACACAGATTTCCCCTTAAAACTCTTTTCTTGCCCAAGACATTTGTCTTTGGAATGCCCTTCGGGCAAATATTCAACAGGCTTTCAGTAAGTTCTCATTTAAGAGACCAGTCCGTGCACACTTCCTTCATATAAGGTTACCTCGTTATAAGTGATAACATTTAAAGAGTTGATTCAGCACAATGAATAAATATTTTTTGTAGAAAACAATTTAGGGTTTTATGAGCTAGTTTTAGAAAAAAATAGCGACTAAGGTAATATTTTTTTGCAGATATTGTTTTTTTGGTTATGATTTTCAACCTCAAACACAATGACTCAGTTGTTAAGATGAAGAGTCTCATTTTATCTTGCTCTTACCACTTAATAAGCGATATTGCAGGAAAAATGCAGGTCTATTTATAAATTGAACGCGAACAGTCTATGGGGCTTTTATTATTCTCTCTGCGGCTAACTCGATTTGCCGCTCACGGGGACTTGTTAAATTGTGATGCAAATTATTAGGTAGGTATAGTCGCCCAGAACATCTGGTTACCTACTTTGTTGCAAACTAGCCCTTATTACAACTGTTTAAGATACCGCAGTGTGTGCCTTGACGTGCTATTGTCTGTACTTACATTCTTGCTATAAGCAGAAGATAGAACATTATTGGTTGGACCCATATTGGTTTTTATAGTTTGTAATCACAATTCTTTAGTTAAAGAATCTTAAGGAAAACAAGTCTATTAGTAACTTTGACTAATAAAAATATTGACTAATGCAGAGTTTTTTAGTAACGTCTAACTTTTCCTGGATATTAACATACGTACCACTAAAATGAATCAGCTATTTATGAGTTCCTGTAACTTGTAATCGCGGCGTGTATTCATGTTGTTTTTAGCGACTTTAAAAAACCTCTTTTTTTCTCTAATTCGACCTTTATGTCTGTAATATTGTGAGAAATGGAGACCAAGTCTGTGGGTTGATCTATTAAGGCATCCAAACAAAATGTCGTAAGTGTATGTATGTTTCTCTGTAATTCTGTATGTTTGTCTCAGAATTTCCCGAAAACGAGAAGTCATAACGAGATGATTCTTTTTTCGTTCAATATTGATATTTCAACTAGTGTAAGTTTCATCAAAATTAGGCCAGTAGTATTTGCGATACGTGTAATAACTAATAATGATATATAAACAATAATTTTAAAACCCTTAAATAATGCATTCGTTTTCTATTTAGAAGAAACAAATTCTTAGGCGTAAACTAACATTTTAAAGACACATCATGCACTGACTCCAAAAGTTTTTTTTCCTTAGAAGAAGATGATTGCGATATTTTTAAGCTTTTTGGTAAAGGTACTTACTTATAATTACTTATACTACTTACTCATTTTTTTAATACCTGCTTTTTATCTGCCATCCTTTTTTAACCGAATTTATTTATAACTTTTGGTCTCGGCAAACGTTTCAAGGACGTAGCCGACCTATCAACCCAGCACGGGAACGGCACCAACTAAGCGTCAACCAGACATTAGTCATACGGAAGTACGTTACGTAAATGGCAACGTCTCCACCTGTGATCGCCACCGACTAGCGAAGTTGTCACATGGCAAACATCTCAAATCCAAAAACACAAATTCAGTACATATAATTTTGTCTTGGCCAGAAACTACACAAATTACCCTAGTTACTCAATTCAACTTATGACAGTTCTTCTTGTGAATGACAGCCCGTTTGACAGTGGTGGGTGGGAAGTTGACCACCACCGGGCGACTCGCCGTAAGCGCGTTACAACGCATGCGGCGCGCTGATCTCGATCCGAGTTGGTGTCGTTACGAAGTTGATAGATGGTAAGTATGGAGTTCGATACAAAGAATACTGAACACTTTGAGTTGATACGGTGCCGTTCCCGTGCCCAGTTGATAGGTCTATATACATATTTTCTGTGCCTTAAGTCCTGTTCGGGACAGCGATTAATGCAAAACCAAAAAAAAATATTATATTAAAGATTATACAGCGTGTGACCAGTAACAAAATCAATAATTTAAATCAACGTTTCTAAAACGTAGTTACGTAGTTAACTTGCCCATATCATAGTGCTCTGAAATGCTTTAACTTAGAGATATAGTAATCAAAGATATACAAGTAAATCCTATCTCTCATCAAATCAAAAATATCAAAATTTTATAAATAGTATATCAAAATCGCTAACTTACTGTAGTAAATGACAATGTCAAGTTCCATGACTGGACACATTTGTTTGCAATACATTGCTGGTTCAATTTATATTACATTTAATTATAATAAATTAAAACCATTTACAATTGATTACTTATATTTCATCTTTTACACTTTTACCATTAACATTAAACCATTTACCTTATATTTAATTATAATAAATTAAAACCATTTAAAATTGATTACTGGTTCCTAAACAGTTCTAAATCCTCCTATTACAGGCTACACCCTGCGTAATTAATTAATTATACAGACATTTGTGATCATTAAAGAAAGTAATCTGTAAGTATAACATGGTACCTGAGCATTCATATCCGTTTAAAATTTATATTAAAATCAGGTTCGTGGTTAACGTAATTCATCTTGATGTAACTACGAGATGTTACAATATGCATCCGAAACAACGTAATCTCGTCCTAATTACCTAAACAATGGTACAATGGTTCAGGATACGGACTAATTCCTTCCTTTGTTCTATGTTTAGGGAATGGCGATGGTGGAATGGCAAATGATTGCGAGCCAATAAGATTCCCGACAGCACATTCCATATGGAAATATTATTATGTCTGATAGTTCTTGCTGAAGAAATGAAAAATCATTTAATCAAAGACTTTTTAATTGATGGCTTGTCCAATACTAAGAGTTTGTTTAATGTCAAAAGTATTTTCTTCTCACCATGTCTATTTGTATATGCACATAGCGCGAAGAGTTGATGGCCGTTGGGGTAGAAAAGATCTAGTGAAGACCCTTCATGATAATGTCTTATATGCGTACCTACATACTACGCTTAGTATCACGCCAGTAGTGACCAAGATTTATTTAAGTATCAGGTGGCAATCGAGTATGAGGAACGCCATCTCCAAATAAGGTGGAAGATGATACCGTATCTTCGTGTTTACCTTGGTAAGTGAAGAAAACACCGCGCCTGAAGCGCTTCCTATCTAATAATATTCCTACCGATTACAGATTTTTGGTAATGGCGGCGCCTCTCGACAGAGATATCTAGGCACCCGGCAGAAAACATTATAGGGTCCAGATAAAAGCGCAATACACCAGTGCACTCCTGGTTCCTTTACTCATCAATTCGGTGAGACAGCAGTCCGCCATGACCAGTGAGAGTTCAGGCTCAGTACATCCGGCTTATGGGGATGCCCCAGTGGTATAGATGCCTCATTTTCAAGAAAACTAACTTCCAAAACTCGCGACGAAGAAACAATAGTATACTAAAAGCCGCAGTTTACACCTAATTTAGCCACAAGCCATCCTACGGTGTGGACTTATGGACGCTGATAAGCAATAATGTATCCTCAAAAAGTAAATTCTGGAGATAATGATGTATTCTAGTAATGCATAACGTTCGTAACATTTAGCAAAAGAGCTTTAAGTCTCATGAATCAAATATGTATGGAAAAAGATCAGTTTTAACATAAAACAAATTATAAATCACGTACACAATATTCGTCAATACACCGTCAAGCTCCTTAACACAGTCAACGTTTTAAGTAGCGCCATCTGTCGTCACGATAAACAAGTTAAGAAACTTAACACAGTATTGCTAAATGTCATTCAGTGCTTTGCGGTCCACCGCCAACAAGAGAATGCTTACGAAACTAGAAAAAAAAACACATTGTTACTACTATATTACTGTTAAAAAGTGATTATTGCGGTAAATTGAACGTAATCCACGATGGAGGCATCAAGGTAAGTCACTAATTGTGTTTTTATACAGAGTTTTTCATTGGCGGTTTTTTTTATAGGTTATGTTGCTAATATAAATTAAAAAGTGAATAAATTTAGTAGTTATGCGTTGATATCTCAAAAGGCAAGTTTTTCTGTAGGTACTTAAAATATGCAGCTTAATAACATAATATTCATTAACTTTTACGCTTTTTACAAATATATATTATAACACATTTGATTCATTATTGCTAAATGCAAAAAAGTTATTTTAATGGTACTATGCAGCATAATATGTTATTGCTAAACAGGACTTGGCATTTTAAGTGAAATTTTAATTGTACTATGGAGCATAACGCATTATTGCAAAACTAGACTACGTCTTTTCTGAGAAAAGAAACCACTGATAACGAACTTGAAATACTATTGTCAAATGTTTTGATAACGTACAGGAAATGTTATATGGTCTAAAATTTACGTATTTTATTCAATTTTTGATATCATTTTCGAAGACTTCAATTACCTTATTCTTAATTTAGTATTTTTTTGTTGTAGAAAGATGCTTCCACCAAAATCGAGGGGTCAATTACTGGTCAGTCTGGCTAATTCCAATTTAAAAGAAGGTTTCAATAATACTTCTCAACCTGACAGCTCAAATAAACCTCAGGATATACCTACTGAACTGTATGGCAACACTGATGCAGGTCTAGATTCTTCTATAGAATTACCAAATTCAAGATGCAGTGATTTGTTTACTATTCATTTACCACATAGTATTTCACCAATAATTGAACTAATCGATCATTCGGATGTGGATATTGCACCAGAGTTCAGCGACGTGGATATAATTTCCGCCAGCTCTTTTGATACGGACATTTTATTTTCTTCAATAATAAATGAAAAGCATCTGAAGTGTGTAAGCATAGAGCAAAATAATAGTGAGGACCAGCAAATCAACGTTAGTATCAATGGAGAAAAAGTTTGCAATGCCAGTGACGCTGAAAAACAACCAAATTATATAGTAATTCATGAAACTGTTGAAAATATAAACATAGCTACTATGAATAAAGATAATAATTTGGAGGATAATGAAACTGACGAAAATTTAAACTTAGCTACTACGAATAAGGAAAATGATTTGGAGGATAATATTTCTAACTGGGTTGCTAAAGACTGACCTCATCCAAGTTGCTCATCATCAGAGCAGGTTAAAGACGGTGATAATATTTTGAACTCCATGGATCAGAATAATATCAGCATTGAAGACCCTGATTTCATACCCGAAACGAGCAACGATGATTCTGATGAGCTAACATTGGAAAACAACGGTAGACCCAAAAAAGGCCGCAAGAGGAAATACAATAACCAAAACAGCAGCATAAGAAAGAAAAAAGCTAACACCAATCAAGATTATGTTAGTGCGAAAGGAAAAAAGTTTTTGCCAAGGAGTTTGACAGAAGCGATTGTGGATGCCCCTTGAAATGTACAGAAAAAGTTTCTATTGTTCAGCGTAAAAAAGAATTTGATCGATTTTGGAGTTCTGGCTCTTATGAAGCAAGATGTGCAATATTACAGGGTAGCATTACGGAAGTCAAAACTAAGAGAACTTACGCTATAAACTCTAAGCGAACATTTACTAGAAAATATAAATTATGCAATACATCAGTCTGTAAGAAAGCTTTTCTGATTACACTTGGCATAAGTCAATCAAGAGTTGACGTGGCCCTAAATAAATATCGGGAGCAAGCTTCTATAGGTGATAAAAGAGGCGTAAAATCTGGTGGCAGAAATGCAATTAGTAAAGATCAATTACAGCAAATAAAGACATTCATAGAGAGTTTGCCCAAATATTCTTCCTATTATTGCAAAGACAGAACTGTACAATAAAACTAGGCAATATATTTTTGGCTCCAAATTTGAACTTGAGCATAATTTATGATCTTTATAAAGAAAAAGTCGATAATCCTGTAAGTTTTTCTAGATTTAGGCTTTCTTTCTACAAAGATTTTAATCTAAGATTTAAAAAGCCTCAAAAAGATACATGTTTACGCTGCGATGTGTACAAAGCGAATAAGACTGTTGCCACTGGTAAACAATTATTGTCATTAGAAAATGAACACAAAGATCATTTAAATCATGCCTACAAATTAAGAGATCAAATGAAAAAGGACTTGACTGCAGCTAAAACAAATGCTTCATTAGAAACGCTTACATTTGATTTAGAAGAGACGCACTGTTTACCTCGATTGCCGACGAGTATTGTTTATTATAAGCGCCAACTGAATCTACACAACTTAGGGATACATTGCGGTAGTAATGGAAAAGGATACTTCAATATTTGGCTTCAGCATGAAGCTGGTCGTGGAACCCAAGAGGTGGGATCTTGTTTAAGAAAATTTATTAACAAACTGTATATTTAGGTATACAGATTGGAGCAATTAATTAAAACGCCCAAATTCTTGAAGTGGTATAATGAGCAAAAGGAGTCTTTACATGGCAAGTGTTGTAAATGGAATGAAAGAGACAATGCAAAGCAGTCATTAACATCGATAAATTACTTATGAGAATATAAAGACGCAATCCTCTTCGGAGTGGTATTGCTATTAATTTCTGTGAAGGCGTTGTGCGCCGGAACATCCTCCCGCCGTTGAAAGCACACTTTCAACATTTGAGTTCCTCGGCCGTAGGTAGTGGGCAAAGACGAGTTAAAGCACGCCGCACGCAGCCTCGAACGGTGTTAACATCCGCTACTCTTGATACACCATCTGGACCCGGGAAGAGACGAACGACGCGTCCCATGCGCCAATTCAAGGGCGGCGCATTGTCTTCAGCCAGTAGTACCAGATCTCCGACTTTAAGTAGGGTGGTATTAATGCGCCATTTCGTTCGTTGTTGAAGCTCAGCCAGGTACTCTTTGCTCCATCTTTGCCAGAAGTGTTGCCTGATCCCTTCTAGGCGTTGGTAGCGTTTCCTCAGTGGATCGTTGTTGTAATCTTCCAGCGACGGCGTGGGCACCCAAGTAACACAGATAGCATTATAAGAGACAAATGTTGACTCCATTTACAACTCAAGATCCGTATTAACTCGTATATATGTTCACCGTGCAACTTGACGCACGATATTGGCATTTCAAAACCAAAACTATGCTTAACGCTGTATAACGATTATTTAATAGCATATAAAAGTGCTATAATAAAGCTTTTAGCATTAATACAGCCAGCCACAATGTCGTTGTACAACTATCAGCAATTTTCAGTGCACTTAAACCTATAATAGCACTTTAAGACGTAGAAAAATGCTTAATGCACTTAAATAGCATCAACGTGAACCATGAGAATGCCTAATGCTGTATAAGTACATTAATTTGTGCCAGTATAATGCACTTAAAAACCGTTATACAGCTTTGAGCAGTCTTGAATGCTCTTTGTTGTATAATAGCACTATAAGACGGTAAGTAAAAGCCTAACGCCGTTGAACAGCATGGACGTGAACCAGTGAAATGGTTGCATTTTTAAAGGTCACCTCAGTGCTGTTGTACTGCTAACAGCACTTTATTAAAATACAAGTGAGTTATACTAATGCATTTAGCAGTATATTACGTTAGTTTTAGTATATTCGTAAAACTAAGATGTTGTCAACTTGTCAGCCATTTTGGTGAAAATTCAAAAGTTAAATGTGTTTCTAGTGAATGCATGGTGAAGGTGTATTCCAATCGTGTGTGTATTTAAAAAAAAAAAAATGCAATCAACAAAATTTTGAGATAATATAGTCTACTTACGCGTGTTTACAGAGTCGCCAACGCCATCTAGTGAGAATATAAAATGCTCTGAGTGCTAATATGATTGCAGTCCGAAATGGGTTTTATTGGTTTGCTCAAGGACCCCTAAAATTGTTAAGTAATGGCACTATATCAGTCTACATCGAGGCTACTGGTGTCCCGGTGAATCTATATAGGGCTTCTTTATTGCCAATGACACTACAATAGTTCACACAAAGTCTTCTAACTGGCCTCTGGCATGATAACTGTTCACATGTGAATATTTATTTTGCCGGTAGCATTAATATGGCTCACCGTGCTGCTATAGAAAGACACCATTTTGTTAACATTTTATAACCTAAAAATTGTGTGATTCTGATCTATTAATTGGATCAAGTGTCTTAAATATTCATGATCAACACAATTTTACAATGCCTATCTGTTACCATTGTGTTAATTATACAAAATACACTCTTTTCTAGTTATACACTTGTGATTTGATTATTGCACACATATCGTTTTCTTTTATTTTATAACAAAAACACAATATATCGAAAGCGCGTGAAAAATATCAATGAATACTATATAGACATTCACAGTAAACTTCATCGCGTAGTAATATTTGGAGTTATGAGTAAAATAAGAACCAAAACCTTTCCGGTAATTAAAATAATTTTGTTGTTGCTTCTCCGTTCCTTCGTTCATTTGTCAAAGCTACTATCATAGTAAAAAACGAACTTCATAAAAATAATGTCATTTTTATATTTCTATCATAGTGCCATGGCATTAGAGTTGTTTTTGCAATGATGAAATGTTTATTGATATACCAACTGTGAACACTTAAATAGCTCGTATAATGTTTTCAGCATATTTTCATGCTACTGTAATGCTGTTGTAATGCTGTAAACATTTTTCTTATTAAAAGAATGTTAATATAATGCTTATGTAATGCAATTGACATCTTCATTGATCGTAATAATGCTTCTAGAATGCTATTGGCATTTTCGTTGACCATAATAATGTTTTTTTAGTGCAATTGACATTTTTTTTGGCTTTAATAATGCTTATTTACGATCTAAAGCCGTATAATTTGTGCCCAAATTAGCACGATATTAGCCCTATATACGTTTACAATGCTACTATAATGCTAACTCAAAATGCTTCAACGATACATTAATGCTGTAAGTCGGTCGATATACTGCTGTCATGTGTTACTTGGGCAGTGCGTTCAGTGGTCTGCCGATGATGAAGTGTCCTGGAGATAAGGAGAGGAGGTCGTTAGGAGAGGTGGACATGGGACACAAGGGGCGGCTATTAAGAATTGCCTCCACTTGCGCAAATAAAGTGGAAATCTCTTCAAAAGTTAAATTGCTATTTCCCATGACACGTTTTAAGTGGTGTTTAGCAGACTTAATACCAGATTCCCAGATCCCGCCGAAATGAGGAGCGTAAGTAGGTATAAATTTAAAGGTAATGCCTTGTTGACTTGCAAAATTACATATTGGTTCATTATTTTGTTTAATAAAATTGCCTATGTCCTTGGCTGCCACTACAAAGTTGCGCCCGTTATCGCAAAAGATTTCCGTTGGCTTGCCTCTGCGGGAGATAAAACGTTTAAGGGTCATAATAAACGCATCTTTGGACAAATCACTTACGGCTTCTAAGTGAATACACTTGTACCGTAGACATACAAAAAGACATAAATAACACTTAATTAAGCGACCTCCGCGACCCTTGCGATTAATAATTAAAAATGGTCCAGCAAAGTCCAAACCAACAGACAAGAATGGAAAATCTGGAGTTATACGCTGACTAGGTAAGTTTCCCATCTTAGGACATAATGTTTTACCTCGCAGCCGTCGGCAGATAACGCAATTGTTGACGGTGCGTCTTGCGAGGTGACGCCCGTTGACTGGCCAAACTACTTCTCTAACGTTAGCTAGTAGCAACTGCGGGCCAGCGTGCATACAATTAACATGCTCCCTCTCAAAATATAATTTTGTTAACTTATGGTTTGCATGTAATAATATTGGATGTTTTTTTTTCAAAGGAACAGGCAGATGCATCTATGCGTCCGCCGACTCTAATAATCCTATTATCCAAAAACGGTGAAAGCGATAAAATGTTAGCCTTAGTGGGAAGCGATTTCGAGTTTAAAAGTAAATTATATTCAGTGGAAAAAGATTCTCGCTGCGCGATAGCGCACAATGCATGAAATGACTCACGCAACTCCTCGACTGACAATATGCCAACTCGTTTGTTATTTTTATTTTTTAGATTAAATATAAACCTTATTACGTAAGCCAAAGATCGTTGCAATCTATTTAGTGACGAGTATTTATCAAAGTTAATGAAAGGATCGTTTATTATTGAAGTATGCACCTTAGTTTCAGGCAATATGTGTGTATCTTTCAATTGTAAACAAGGCCAATGTGATTCGTCATATTTAAGATAACTAGGGCCATGCCACCACAGACTTAAATTGATTAAATTCTTAGCATCTACGCCTCTGGATATTAAGTCAGCGGGATTTAGAGCTGTTGGTACATATTGCCATGACGATGACTTGGTTAATTCTAATATTTCGCTGGTGCGATTGGCTACGAATATTTTTAGCTTAGTTAGATCAGTGTTTATCCAACTAAGTACCACACTTGAATCGCACCAATGTACTATTTTTCCCGGCTTATATCTTAAAGAATCCAAAACAAGTTTGCAAAGTTTAGCAGAAAGTAATGCTGCGCACAATTCAAGCCGTGGTATAGTTGTTGGCTTCAATGGGGCAACCTTAGATTTTGCGCACAACAAGGAGATCTTGCTTTCGCCCTGAGCGTTTATAGATTTTAAATAGATACATGCTCCATAAGCATGCTGTGATGCGTCACTAAAAGAATGCAACTCTGTGTATTGATAATCTTCGCATAGAACCCACCTAGGTACTTGCAATTTCTTTAGATAGCTTAAGTTATCAGTGAATTTTAGCCAATCGCCTTTTATTTCCTGAGAAACGGGTTGATCCCAATCCATTTTTTGTTGCCAAAGCTTTTGTAATATTATTTTAGGTTGAATTACAACAGGACTTAAAACACCTAGGGGATCGAATATTTTAAATGAATTAGACATGATAAATCGCTTGGTTATTACGTCATGTTCATTGTTTAAAAAGTTTTTTATTGGAAAATGTAGCATGTCATTAGATGGAGTCCATCCTAGTCCAAGTGTGCTGGAGGACTCGCTTATAGTGAGGGTATCGTGTTCGTTTACATTTATGTTTTGAAATATGGTTGGAATATTACTTTTATATTTTCTTAATTTAAAGCATCCTGATTCGAGCGCTTTAGAGATCGCCTGTTGTATGTATGATAATTCAAGTTCACTATTAGCTCCAGTAATCAAGTCATCAACGTAGAAGTCCCTTTGGATGATGGTCTTTATGAGCTCATCATCCTGCTCCTCCCCCAGCTCCCATAGACAACGTGTGCTTAAATAACTAGCACTTGCGGTGCCATAAGTGATAGTATTTAGTTTAAATATCTGGATGGGTTTGGACTCATCTTCTCTCCATAATATACGCTGTAGATCCCGGTTGTCTTCGGCTACTAGAACTTGACGGTACATCTTCTCAATATCGCCCGTTAAAAGAAACCTATACTGCCTAGCCCGTATTAGGATGGAGAAGAGAGAATCTTGTATACTTGGACCCACCCTTAGTATGTCATTTAAGGAAAAGCCGGACGAAGAGGGGGCCGATCCATCAAACACTACTCGTAATTTGGTCGATTCACTCTCTTGTTTAAATACTGCATGATGACATAAATAATAACAATGATCTGGCATGTTGGTGGCATAAGATAAATGACCCAACTCTGCGTATTCTTTAATGAAATTACTGTATTCGGATTTCAGCAATGGATTTTTTCTAAATCTTTTTTCTAAATAATATAAACGCCTTTTGGCTAGATTAAATGTATCTCCCAGACAATCAGGTGTGTCGACTAATGGCAGTTTGACACAAAACCTACCTTCCTTGTTTCTACGCGTGTGAGTAACGAAATGTTTTTCACATTCTTTTTCTTCGTCACTCAACAAAGACTTTGTGGGTACTTCCTCTAATTCCCAAAATTTTGTTAACATGTTATCTAATTTATTTTCAACAACTGGAGCAATGAGAGCATGGTTACAGTAAGTCTTATTTTTATCTAAACCTGATTTAAAGGAACCTGATATGATCCAACCAAGATTTGTACTTATTAATTTAGGATTTTGAGGACCAAGAGAAAGTTGTTCGTTTCTTACAATGTCCCAGAATAAATCAGCTCCTATTAACAGATCTATAGGGGCTGGTTCATAGAATTTAGGATCAGCTAGTGGTATATTTTTTGGTATATTAATAGACTCGATATTGACGGGATACTTTGGTAGACGCCCGGTCAATTCATTTAGAACTAGACATGAAAACGATACGTTAAAATTGCTATTTAGAGAGTTCATATGTATATTACAACTTTCTGTAATGTTGATTGAATTGTTAGTATTATTACCTATTCCTATGACCTTTAGTGAATCAATGGGAATAGATTTTAGTGAGATTTTATCTTTTAAAGATTCAGAAATAAATGATGACTGACTGCCACAGTCTAATAGCGCACGAACCTTGACCTTTTGCTGGTTCAATGGGTTACGTACCTCAACTATAGCAGTACATAAAAGTATTTGATTTGAATTTTGTTTTGAAAAGTATGCACCAGATTCACTGGGTTCAATTGTGTTATAACTCGGGTCCTCCACGCTCACATGATTATCCACTAAGGATGCCGGCTGATGAATTAAACTATTATGCCTGGCATTGCATTCGCGACATGGCCCCATTCGGCATTCACTCACCGGGTGACCCTGCCTAAGGCAATTTGAACAAAGACGATATTTAGACACATCGCTTAATCTTTCTTGAATATCCTTGCCCTTGAAAATAGGACAGTCATATATTTTATGATTGTCGTTACAAATAACACAGGTATAATTATTTGACTTAAAAACTTTATTTTGCGGTTTACTGTTTGAACTCGCAAATGATTTAACGTATGAAGTGGGGCTTTGTTTACTATTTGAACCTGAGTCACTACGGGCATTCACAGGTGGGGGCTTGACAATGCTATTGTGCGTATCGTGAAACCTGTTTCTTGCAAGTGACTCCAATACATTCGCGCGATCAATAAGAAAGTTAAAAAACTGTTCCAAAGTGGTAGTATCGCCGCTTTAGCTACTACGGCGTTCTTCCCATTTGGCTAAAGTTGTACTGTCTAGCTTAGACGACAGCATATATATAATTAAGACGTCCCACTTGTCCGTGGGTTGGCCTAAGCTGGCTAGGGCACGCAGATTCTTTGTGACGTGATCGACTATGAATCTAAGGGACCTTTCAGACTCGCGCGGTAGTGACTTCACATTAAAAGGAGCATTTAGATGATGATTGATTAGTATGCGTTTATTATTATACCGATTGCACAACAATTTCCAAGCTTCATCGTAATTTATAGATGACACTTCGAGATTGGAAATAACTCTGGCAGCATCGCCTTCCAGGTAAGAAATTAAATAATGAAATTTATGGATGGGTGAAATTCTCACATTCTTGTTTTTTAGTAAAGTTTTCTAATAAAGTTTTAGCGGTAGCAATATTCATGATAATATCGCGCTCGATGTTGTCGCGTTCATCAATTTCATTGGCCATGTTATCAGGATTTAAAACCTCTATGTCATTTTGCAAGTCATCCACCCTAACCGATAATGCTTCGAATTTTGCAAGTTTAAGTTTTAGTTCTGTTATTTGAATGTTTGCTAAATCTCTACTATTTGCAATACTGTTTAGATAATTTTTAAACTTTGTTATTTGTCCTTTAGCAGATGATCGCCTTGTAATTAATTTGTTTAAGTCGGACTTGTCTTCTGCGTTACACATATTGAGGAATAATTACGAAAAAAATTAAAGAACTAAGCAAGCTATAAAGATAATGGTTATAGGTAAAACGCTCACGCTCCTCGTTTCGATGACGCGCCGTCCAGGAACCGGTATCGCACAGCTGACTCCCGCTTGTGTGTAGGTATGGAATGGCTGCTAGTAATCTACGCAGCTATTGGAATCACACAGCGCAGCGTCAATTGCACCCTGAAAATTTCAGCAAAATACTCTAATTCTCGTTCTAAATAGCTCGGACACGATCACTTTTGATGAGGAGGTATTCACAAAAAAATCTAAGTTGGGTTCATACTGTGTTGAAAAATAATCTTTAATGTTATATTTTGTACTTTTGAGCGGTTAATCTAATGTCATCATCATCATCATCATAATCAGCCAAAGGACGTCCACTGCTGAACATAGGCCTCCCCCACGGCTTTCCACAGCGACCGATCACTAGCGGTCTGCATCCAGTTTGATCCTGCGATCTTTTTAAGGTCGTCTGTCCATCTTGTTGGTGGACGTCCTACGCTGCGTCTTTGGTCGAAGGGTCTCCAATCTAGAACTTTCCTGCCCCAACGGCCATCAGTTCTTCGCGCTATGTGCCCTGCCCACTGCCACTTAAGCTTACTGATTCTCAAGGCTATGTCCGTTACCTTGGTTCTTCTACGTATCTCTTCGTTTCTGATTCGATCTCGTAGAGAAACACCGAGCATAGCCCGCTCCATCGCTCGTTGTGTAATTTTGAGCTTCATTATAAGGCCCATAGTAAGAGACCACGTTTCGGATCCGTATGTCATCACTGGTAACACACACTGATTGAAGACTTTCGTCTTCAGACACTGAGGTAATTGAGACGAGAAGACGCTCTTGCGCAGTTTCCCGAACGCTGCCCAGCCGCGTTGGATTCGTCGATTGACCTCTTTCTCGAAGTTGGACCTACCCAATTGGATCACTTGTCCCAGGTAGACGTACTCGTCGACAACTTCGAGAGTTGAGTTCCCAATGGATACTGGAGTGGGTACAACAAGGGAACTCGACATAATTTTCGTCTTCTCCATGTTCATTTTAAGACCCACTTGTTGGGATACTCGGTCGAGGTCTTCGAGCATAGTGCCTAGATCATCCAGCGTCTTTGCCACAACGACTATATCATCGGCAAACCGAAGGTGTGTTATGTATTCGCCATTGACGGAGATGCCGAATCCTTCCCATTCCAGGAGCTTGAAGGCGTCTTCCAATGCCGCTGTAAACAGTTTCGGAGATATAACATCGCCCTGTCTTACACCTCTTCGCAATGGAATCGCCCTCGTATTCTGTTCCTGTACTCGGACCGACATGGTGGCGTTGTTATATAGACACTTTAACACCTCTATATACCTATAGTCTATGTGACACCGCTGAAGAGACCGAAGCACCGCCCATGTTTCGATCGAATCAAAGGCCTTCTCATAGTCCACAAAAGCTAAACATAGAGGCATATTATACTCCTCGGACTTCTGTATAATTTGCCTTAGCGTATGAATGTGGTCTATGGTACTGTAGCCTTTTCGGAATCCGGCTTGTTCGGGAGGCTGGAAGTCATCAAACCTACGTGCGAGACGATTCGTGATGACCCTTGAGAACAGCTTGTAGACATGGCTCAGGAGTGAAATGGGTCTATAGTTCTTCAATAAGGTTTTATCTCCTTTTTTGAAAAACAACACCACCACACTCCTGTTCCATGCCTCAGGCGTGATGCCCTCTAGCAGAACGGAATTAAAGAGTCTCTGAAGGACTTTAAGTACCGGTGTTCCACCCGCTTTCAGGAGCTCTGCTGTGATTCCGTCCTCGCCAGGTGCCTTATTGTTTTTAAGCTGTTTCAGGGCCATCCTAATCTCGTAGAGGCTGATGTCCGGGATGTCTTCAGTGTAGTATCGGGTCAGGATAGCTCGTGGGTCTCCGGTCGAGCTATCAACGGGTTTGGCTACTGAGGTGTACAACTGTCCATAAAACCTTTCGATCTCCCTCAAAACCTCTGCTTTCGTCGACGCTACACTGCCGTCCTCCGTCTTAAGCTTCGTCAACAGGCTTTGCCCAATAGACATGTCCCTTGCAAACACTTTGGAGCCTTGGTTTCGCTCTATTGTTTCTTTAACACTAGTCGTGTTAAAGGAACGAATGTCATGTCGCAGAGATTTCATTATTCGTCTATTAAGCTGCCTGTAGGTTTGAGCATTAACGGAGGTCTGCAGTGCCATAGATCGACGTTCTGCCATAAGGTCGAGAGTGTGGACCGAGAGTTTTTGAGGTCTATTTTTACGGCCAGGTCTAAAAAACTTAGATCCGACCGTTTGGACAGTTTCCACAAACCCGTTGTTTATTTCGTCCACTGATACGCAATTCTCTAGGCAATCAAAGCGGTTTGACAACTCGAGTTGAAAGCTCTCGGGATTTTGGATATGGGCACGAGTAGGTCGGAGCGTGGACTTCATCAAGCGGGACCTTTC